>CM060905.1:432999181-433624181 GCA_030737815.1 Allium fistulosum
GCGGGATGATGAAGCTCTTATGCATAGATTTGATGATGTGAAGTTGAGATGAGGCTTTGCAAGGATGTAATGAAGCGAGGCATCATATGATGAAGACTTGGTCTAATCCAGACGGGATCATTCCAAGCATGTTGATAACTCGGTGATATGATTCGAGTTGAGGATAATGAATGGATATGAGAATAGTCGTCGAGGATGATGACTAGCAGGCTTGGATAGCATCGTTGTTGAAGGTTCTAGCATGCTCTAAGCAAGAGTACGTTTGGGCAGATTCGATAGTCCCAACGGCTAACTGTTGATGGTCGAGTACTCTGGGCAGATTCGATAGTCCTAGGCACGGGCTACGACGACGTGCGGGAGTTATGTCTAGAACCGGGGTTTCCATTAGCCCTTGATGGACGGCTGAAAGAATGTGCCGGTCATTCAATTAACGGTGATATCGAAGCAATGATAACAGTGATAGCCAGAGTCATGGATGTTTGGTTGTATCGTCATTCGGACTCAAGAGCGGTATTTTCTGGGTGCTTATCTGATTTAGGCCTTGGTACTTGGAAAACATCGCCCTTGACTCGAGTGATATTAGCTTTACTTTAAATTGTATGCTCTGCTATGTTTGCTTCTGCTTAGTGTGTGTCTGGAGGCTATCACTGTAGAATGAGGTTGGAGTGGGAGGGTTGTATTCCTATTCCTTTTCCGTTATGCTCTTTTGGTATGTTGTTAGTTAATTTACTGCTCACTAAGACTGTTGTCTGACTCAAGACTTTATGTTTAATTCTTATTGCCTTGGGCTGTTCGTCCATTTTGGGACGGGCAGACTAGGTAGCAGGTGACAGGTGCTGTTCTCTTCTCACGATGCTGATATCGAAGACGAGCTAGAGGGTTGCATATTATCTTCTTATTATATGTACTGGATATTCCGCTGTTTTGTATTCTCTGAGAGATATGTAGTGAGGCTGGATGTATTGACTATGTGGATGCTTGTATTCAACTATTATGGAGTTTTATATGATGTCATTTTGTTCTGTAAAGCTTCACTATACATATGTTCTATTGTATTTTGTCCATGCGCTGTGAGTAATACGATAGATTCTGTTGTTTTAAATCTTACCTTGACAATCGTCCATGGTCGCCTGGCACACTTTACAGCGCACTGTCTCTAGATTCGGTGCAGGGGTCATGGGCGGTCGTCACAACAATAAACTCCGAGTCAGTCATGGTGACTGGTGTGAGATCGTAAAACAGTTATTCTTTCACAAAGAAAATAAAACAAATTCGCAATGCTTTTGGAAAATGAAACTACCATAAGACCTCCCACCACACACACAATGCAAACGCAGAATTGGAAAGATTTCTTCTTATGATAGTCAAAGATGCTTACTACGCAAAAATCAAATCATTTTGGATATTATTATTAGTGCATAGTGGAAAATCATTTCGAAAGTAGAATATAAATCTTAGCCAGCATAGGTACCATTATATTATGCCTGCTATAGCTGCCTCCTGAGGAGACAGGTTATACAATTGAAATCGTAAAGGCTCGTATTATTTCTTTGGATTTCCAACAAATGGTCAGGCTAAGGAACTTCCTTTTCCACGATGGGTACGTCCCTGGAATAGACGACCCGAGAAATAACCTATAATTACGGTTAGATCTCTGCCAACACAAGGCCGGGTTACCTCTGCAAAATAGGTAACTACTGACACGCGTATGCCATCCCCCGATCGTAACCGATCTTCCCGAGGATCCCCGATTCACAACAAACCACATAATAATAATGCAGAAACCACATAGGTTAAGTATCTGGGCTCCATACCATGATACCACCTCTATCCAGAAGGAATGACATACACTAAGGGGCGCTACTCCATAGAACCTTGCCGCATCCTTCCTGTTTCGACCATTTCCGGGGTGTGAGGCTCGACGAAGTCTCGTCCACAAAGCTACGCTTCCTACAAAGTCATGCTTCGGGTCAAACAAAATGATCAACCTATGATCACAAAGATATAAGATCAAACAAATGATCATATCACAAATGATCAAACACTGATCATTTCACAGCAACACTCAGTATGCCACGTTACCAAATTGGGAATATATCGCTGATAAATTTCAACTACATAACCTCTGAGCTCGTACGTCTCAGAGAAGGGTGTTAAGCTAAGAGAATAAATTCTCCGCCACCAACAGAAATGTATTTGAAAGAAATCAGCTTTATATCTCAAATTGTAACGTCAGACACACAACCCATACAAGTCTGTTCCGGGATCGAACAGAACCGAAGGCACTTCTCACGAAGCCCTTGCATTTCCGGATAATTTTCTAATCACGTCCGGACTTCCCATCACTAAGGGTGATAAAACCTCTAAATCGAAGATCAGTCGATGTAGAGTAACTCGACGGTAATCCTTCCGTTTTCAAAAATATCCGGTCTTCAACACCGGTCTTCAAATGCGATTCATAACGACGTATCACATATTCGGAATGGGTTATACGACCCCATGGTCCTTTCCCGGCTAACCCGAATAGTGAGCGTTTATTTAAAAACAAGTGTGGCATTCAAATTCATCCAGTTCACAACAAATACCAATTCAAAGGTAATTATTGATAGTTGGTTATTTAACTGTCAATAAAGATGCGCAATATCATCAGATTCCAAATAATTTTCCAAATTATTTATCTTCAAAAATATCTTTACTAGATATATAATTTCCACACTTAATCATTTGAAAACCATTTCAAATATTCATTTTTCAATTTATCTTTAAAAGATAAAGTTTCAAACCCTTCGTTTCATATTGGAAAAGCAATTCCATACTTATTTAATAATAAGTAATTCACAAATCATTTATTTTCAACATTTGAAAATATTCAATATACTTAAATCAAAATTAAGTATAAATTCATTCTTTAAGGAAATCATTTATTATAACAACATCTATTTGAGTCAAAACGAATGTTACGTAAAACATCGTTACGACGACTCAAAATCACTAGTATAGGGATTCGAAATTAAGATAGATATGTAAATCCCAATACTATATAAAAACATTTCCTTTCGGAAATCATTTACTATAACAACAGTGTTATAGTCCACCATTTCCTTATTTTTCGAAAACGTCTATTTCAACAATAAATGTTGAAATCTATGCTTTCGATTCATACTACATTTTTAAATCTCATTCCTTTAAAATGTTTAACTTCATTTTTAATATCACTTCTTCAAAAATGAATCCATTTTTATTTAATAATATATTCACTGTCCAAAATCGTGAATATACTTCACTAACCACATTTTAGTCTTTTCAACACATTTTATTTTAAAGAATTATCCACTATCCAAAATCGTGGAAAAAATTCCCTTAATAACTTTTTATATTTAATTCATCAAATTTGATTGATTTTCATATTTATAAAACAACGTTTATAAATTCTATCTCTATTTTATAACAGTTTCGATTTATAAATCTTCTTTAATGACCTATTCGATTTATAACTCAATGTATATACCAAAGGTCCATCTTATAAGTTAATAACTTATAGTTCATTTATTTTAAAAGAAATCGTTCTTTTAAACTTCACAGATTTTAAATCTTATTACTTATAAGATTTCATTTATAACCTTATTTTCAACCATAACCGTACTACTTTTATATATTTATAAATCTCATCTATTAACCATTCATACTTATTCAAAAACCTCAATTAAAATGCCGAAATCCAATTTATACTTCATTTTAACACTTATAAAAAACTCGTTTTATAATTCCAACATTTGATTTATAAATATCAATTTGTATAAATCTTTTTATACAAATCGTTTATAGTTATTCAAAAATCCCAACTTAAACCATTTTATAAATAAATCGATTTTTATTTCAAAAATGACACTTTGGTTATATTTCACTAAAAATTATAACTTTTATAACTTTAAAATTTTAACGTTTATAAATCGATTCAAAAATTCCATAAAACGTATATTTTCAAAAATCACTTTAAAAATTCTCTTTTAAAGTAAAAGTCGTTATTTTTACATTTCAAAACTGAATCCGATGATGCAACAGCATCAATTAGTCAATCACGACAACAAACATCATATATCAATATATGATAACAGAATACATCACAATATCTGTAAATAAATAAATACTGGTGAGGAATCCAGTTGGATCCCTCCAACCTGTTTCCCTGCATCCACAGACGTTAGCACAATACCAATTCCACTTCGAGGTGGAATATCGTGGTATATGGGTTTTATAAAAATAATCCGCTTACTAACGGCGCAATAGGGTCTCATCCGCTATACGAGGCGGGAAATCAATCAATCCAATATATACATATGCCAATATGTATATATTGCTATATATAGATATATATCCTACTATATCTAATATCACATCAAACAGCAACAATCAGTCAATAAACAACTGTCATACAAATATATTTTGAGTGAGAAAATAATCTCACCTTAGCTTTTAATTTGCCATCCATTTCCATTTCAGTTTTGTTTTCTCGATTTTTAACCTGGTATAAAAAAAATTATTCAATCTATCAATATTCAAAAGACTGAACAATTAATTTTCGTTTCAATTGTTTTAGATTAACAATTTCTCCTCTAATAATTTTATTTAACTACAATTTAATTTTAAAACTCAATTTCTCCTTACTAATCTATTTAATTAAATCGAATACCCTTTTAAAAATCTTAAGGTAATTAATATTAATTTTAAACCAATACTTTTTTTTTATTCCTAACAAATCCCTTTGAACTGCCTATTTATATTAAATAAAATCCTAACTTCTTATTGGAAAATCATTTTTCTAATATATATTTACATTTTAAAATTTCCTTTCTGTAAATCATCATTTTGTTTTTGTTTACTGTAAATATTCAAACAGACCAAAGTTTCTAGAACTACAAACAAATTCTTTTCTGTATATATTCTCTTAATAAATCCGTTTAACAAAAAGAATTAACTTTTAAACTAAATTTCCTTTAACCAAATTCGTTAACACTTAAAACATTAATTAATTACCTCAACTCGATTGATCGACAGCCTACATGCTCACGCGAACCCCCTTCATGACCCCGCTGCCGCCAAATACCTCCATAGCCTCGTTGCCGTGTCGAAGCCTCGACCAAATCGAGCTGCTTTAATCGAGCCCCAAGTCGAACGCTTGACCATTGCGAGCAATTCCAGACGAAGCCCTAATTCGCGAGCTCTCGATCGACTGCAGACCTCAAGCTCAAGCTTACCCCATGGAATCGCGGCCTCTATCCTCGCGTGTCAAGACTGCCACAAAACCCTTTTCCAATAGCGACATTAGGTCGCGTCGCCTCCGCCTCGCTTCGGCTTCGTCCCCTCCCCATGAGCGGCACCCACGTGAACCCTAATAGCCATTGCGACCTCGCCTCCATCCTTGCCTTCGACTTTGATTGTGACTAAAGAGAGCGGCCACTTGATTTTAATTTTGATTATGGAATGTACGCGGCCATTAATTTTAAACGAGAAGACAAGTTTCGTTTGTTTTTTTTTCTTTTGAATGAATATTTGAACGAGAAGAAACTTTTGATCGTGCTATTTTAAAAGGAGCAGCAGGGGACAATGATCTGAAATGAACGTGTTTGCGTGATTTTAGGCATGATTCAAGCGCGTGATTAAAGGAGGAGAACATGATGCTGTTGACCAATTTTAAAATTTAAATTTGAATTGAAAAAGATTCAACGCGTTTATGTGTCGTACGTTCACATATCAACTCCGATAAATACGAAATTTGAATCCCGGTAATAACTCAATATTACGGACCCAATGGAACTGGTTTCGTCGGATTCCGAGACTGTGCCTCGGACGGCTATTTTTAAATATTGTTTCAAACTATACGATTTTCAAAACTGATCAAAGCAGTTTCAAATTCGATTCTGAAGCTTCTATTGTCTTCAGTACCATCATTACGAATTTTAAAAGCTTTCGAAATATTTTTCTTCAGCTTATGATTGAAGATTTAAATTTTTATTCAATTCAATAGATTAAATTTTATAATTTAATCGCCAAATTCAAAGTTGAATCGGGGATTCAAATTAAATCATCGTTCAAATATTTAAAATTAATTAAATATTCTCAATTTAATTTGTTTAAAATTCTGGGTCGTTACAGACTTCCCTCCTTAAAAGAATTTCGTCCTCGAAATTACAAGTTAGGAAAAAAAAATCCTTAACTCGTCTATTATTTTTCACAAATTCAAATAGTTTTATCAAATTTTCAAAACAAATCTTTCTATTAAAGATTCGTTATCATTCAACTAAATTTCTAACTTCAATTCTAAGTTTCAAACAACATTGTTTAACTTCTAAATTCAAATTCGAGTTTAAATTCAAATTTAAACTTTCAAAATTTTCTCAAAAATTTTCTAACGCCCGAAATTTTCGAAAATTTTTGCCAGCGTCTCCTTTGCGCGGCTAATACGGTACGACTACAAAACGTCCCTACAGACTCTCAGATTTCAAAAAGAAAAAGAAAAAGCCAAGCGGCTAGACAAGAAATCAACAAATCTCATATCGAAATTCAAATACATACCTTTTTTGAGCAATTCAAATTTATCTTTGAAATTAAATTCCAATTCCTTTATACCTGTATATCCTACTAGCCATAATATCTAGTTACATATTCAAAACATTTTGCAAATTCCATTACAAAATTTTCGATACTTACTACTTATATCATTTTTACTTCACTGTTGAAGTTATATCTATTCAATTTTACATTTCACATTTCATTTAAATTCAATTCACCATTTCAATTCAATTTAACTTCTGAATATTGAATTTATCAATTATCTTTAGTTCATAACTACACTATTTTAAATTAGTTTCATTTACTAATTCATTACAGATTCCAATTCATTTTATTCAAATTTGTTTTCAACATTCAGTTTCAATTCTATTCACTTACAATTGTAAATTCCATTCATTTGAAATTTATTTCTACTTACTTGAATTTATCTTCAATTTCGAACCATTCTTTTATTTAGTTCACAATTCAAGTTTCAATTTAACTAATTCAACTTCCATTCCTGTATTTCGTGGATTAATAAATTATCAAAGTAGCTTATTCGGATTCAATCCATTTTATTTTTCTCAGGTTTGGATTTTATTCCACTTGATTCAAGTTTCATTTCATTTTTCAATTTCAATTCATTGCTTACAACTTCAAAATGAATCTCAACTTCCAATTTCAGTTTCATTTAATTGATTCACCTGTACTTACATTTATTTAACTCCATCTTTTAAGTTAGATTTATTCTATCAAAATTCAATTTGTATAGGTTATCAACTTAGTAATATTTCATAATTATCTTTATATAGCATTCCAGAGTCTATTTCAACCTTTCAAAACCATTTTTGAAAACAATTCAAATTATCCTTTGAATTTCCAAAACAAAACCCAAATTTTCAAACAACTTTCATTTAAAATAATTTGGCAGCAATTCCTCTTTTGGAAACCCGAAAATGAACACCGGTGATGTCGCGATCATCATCGGAATTATTTTCCAGCGACCGAAAAGAGTTTAGAGCTTTTCATTCCCTCAAAATACTTTTCAAAACCTTTGAAATTCATTTTCAACTCCAAAAAGAATTTAAACTTTCCAAATCTTCAAAATTTTCAAATTCTTTCAAAAACATTTCCAAAAACTTCTCTGGAATTCCGTTTCAAATTACAAATCACATTTATAATTTATATTCTCAAATTCCTTTTGTATATGGATTTATTTCTTAACTTTGGAGTTATGTTTTCAATTTCTCATTTAATTTCAGTGATGATAATTCACTATTATTACTTCCTAACATCCATGCAACCATATACTATAGTACTTTATAGAAAAACATTTCTTTTCTATACAAAAATAGTTTTGGGCAAAATTATCTCATTTACCCTATTTAAAAAAATACTGTGCCGAATTGTTCTATATAAGTGTTTAGAGATTCCTATCGATAGAGTTGTCCAGACCATATCGACCAGAATCCATATACCACTCAATAAATCAAACATCACAATATAAAACAATTTTATATTCACTAACAAATACGCACTCGTATCTATTATTATACTCAACTCATTCTAGAGTACTACTGACTCTATCTCTAATGAGTACCACCCAACAGAGCAGGGTTGTCACTTAACCATATGCTCTGATACCACGTTGTAAGGACCCGATTCTTCGACTTCCGAAAATCGACATCGATACGTCCACTGTATCAACTACCGAGCAACGAATGCCGGAAAACCGAATTCTTAGGGTTTTAGAAAGAAGAAAACAGAAGAAAAGAGAGAAGAAGAAGAAGGAAGAAGAAAGAAGAACAACAGAACAAAAAAACAATATCAGAATCTTACACATCGCAGCGGAACAAAATATAATAGATAAATGAATAATCTTTAAAACAAAGAACTATATCATTTTATACATACATCAATCATCAGAGTCAATATACAACAATGGACAGTTATATAAACTTGTCCTCATACAAAATACACAGCGGAATAATACAAAGTGTAGGTGATACGTTACGCCATCCAGCTTGCTTCCAAAGCTCCAGAATATCCAGAATATCCTGATAACATAACTCTAGGCTGCCCGTGTGGAAATTGGTGGGCACCCAGAGTTTAGAAGGGAAACAATAAACTCCGAGTCAGTCATGGTGACTGGTGTGAGATCGTAAAACAGTTATTCTTTCACAAAGAAAATAAAACAAATTCGCAATGCTTTTGGAAAATGAAACTACCATAAGACCTCCCACCACACACACAATGCAAACGCAGAATTGGAGGAGATTTCTTCTTATGATAGTCAAAGATGCTTACTACGCAAAAATCAAATCATTTTGGATATTATTATTAGTGCATAGTGGAAAATCATTTCGAAAGTAGAATATAAATCTTAGCCAGCATAGGTACCATTATATTATGCCTGCTATAGCTGCCTCCTGAGGAGACAGGTTATACAATTGAAATCGTAAAGGCTCGTATTGTTTCTTTGGATTTCCAACAAATGGTCAGGCTAAGGAACTTCCTTTTCCACGATGGGTACGTCCCTGGAATAGACGACCCGAGAAATAACCTAACATTACGGTTAGATCTCTGCCAACACAAGGCCGGGTTACCTCTGCAAAAATAGGTAACTACTGACACGCGTATGCCATCCCCCGATAGTAACCGATCTTCCCGAGGATCCCCGATTCGCAACAAACCACATAATAATAATGCAGAAACCACATAGGTTAAGTATCTGGGCTCCATACCATTATACCACCTCTATCCAGAAGGAATGACATACACTAAGGGGCGCTACTCCCTAGAACCTTGCCGCATCCTTCCTGTTTCGACCATTTCCGGGGTGTGAGGCTCGACGAAGTCTCGTCCACAAAGCTACGCTTCCTACAAAGCCATGCTTCAGGTCAAACAAAATGATCAACCTATGATCACAAAGATATAAGATCAAACAAATGATCATATCACAAATGATCAAACACTGATCATTTCACAGCAACACTCAGTATGCCACGTTACCAAATTGGGAATATATCGCTGATAAATTTCAACTACATAACCTCTGAGCTCGTACGTCTCAGAGAAGGGTGTTAAGCTAAGAGAATAAATTCTCCGCCACCAACAGAAATGTATTTGAAAGAAATCAGCTTTATATCTCAAATTGTAACGTCAGACACACAACCCATACAAGTCTGTTCCGGGATCGAACAGAACCGAAGGCACTTCTCACGAAGCCCTTGCATTTCCGGATAATTTTCTAATCACGTCCGGACTTCCCGTCACTAAGGGTGATAAAACCTCTAAATCGAAGATCAGTCGATGTAGAGTAACTCGACGGTAATCCTTCCGTTTTCAAAAATATCCGGTCTTCAACACCGGTCTTCAAATGCGATTCATAACGACGTATCACATATTCGGAATGGGTTATACGACCCCATAGTCCTTTCCCGGCTAACCCGAATAGTGAGCGTTTATTTAAAAACAAGTGTGGCATTCAATATCATCCAATTCACAACAAATACCAATTCAAAGGTAATTATTGATAGTTGGTTATTTAACTATCAATAAAGATGCGCAACATCATCAGATTCCAAATAATTTTCCAAATTATTTATCTTCAAAAATATCTTTACTAGATATATAATTTCCACACTTAATCATTTGAAAACCATTTCAAATATTCATTTTTCAATTTATCTTTAAAAGATAAAGTTTCAAACCCTTCGTTTCATATTGGAAAAGCAATTCCATACTTATTTAATAATAAGTAATTCACAAATCATTTATTTTCAACATTTGAAAATATTCAATATACTTAAATCAAAATTAAGTATAAATTCATTCTTTAAGGAAATCATTTATTATAACAACATCTATTTGAGTCAAAACGAATGTTACGTAAAACATCGTTACGACGACTCAAAATCACTAGTATAGGGATTCGAAATTAAGATAGATATGTAAATCCCAATACTATATAAAAACATTTCCTTTCGGAAATCATTTACTATAACAACAGTGTTATAGTCCACCATTTCCTTATTTTTCGAAAACGTCTATTTCAACAATAAATGTTGAAATCTATGCTTTCGATTCATACTACATTTTTAAATCTCATTCCTTTAAAATGTTTAACTTCATTTTTAATATCACTTCTTCAAAAATGAATCCATTTTTATTTAATAATATATTCACTGTCCAAAATCGTGAATATACTTCACTAACCACATTTTAGTCTTTTCAACACATTTTATTTTAAAGAATTATCCACTATCCAAAATCGTGGAAAAAATTCCCTTAATAACTTTTTATATTTAATTCATCAAATTTGATTGATTTTCATATTTATAAAACAACGTTTATAAATTCTATCTCTATTTTATAACAGTTTCGATTTATAAATCTTCTTTAATGACCTATTCGATTTATAACTCAATGTATATACCAAAGGTCCATCTTATAAGTTAATAACTTATAGTTCATTTATTTTAAAAGAAATCGTTCTTTTAAACTTCACAGATTTTAAATCTTATTACTTATAAGATTTCATTTATAACCTTATTTTCAACCATAACCGTACTACTTTTATATATTTATAAATCTCATCTATTAACCATTCATACTTATTCAAAAACCTCAATTAAAATGCCGAAATCCAATTTATACTTCATTTTAACACTTATAAAAAAACTCGTTTTATAATTCCAACATTTGATTTATAAATATCAATTTGTATAAATCTTTTTATACAAATCGTTTATAGTTATTCAAAAATCCCAACTTAAACCATTTTATAAATAAATCGATTTTTATTTCAAAAATGACACTTTGGTTATATTTCACTAAAAATTATAACTTTTATAACTTTAAAATTTTAACGTTTATAAATCGATTCAAAAATTCCATAAAACGTATATTTTCAAAAATCACTTTAAAAATTCTCTTTTAAAGTAAAAGTCGTTATTTTTACATTTCAAAACTGAATCCGATGATGCAACAGCATCAATTAGTCAATCATGACAACAAACATCATATATCAATATATGATAACAGAATACATCACAATATCTGTAAATAAATAAATACTGATGAGGAATCCAGTTGGATCCCTCCAACCTGTTTCCCTGCATCCATAGACGTTAGCACAATACCAATTCCACTTCGAGGTGGAATATCGTGGTATATGGGTTTTATAAAAATAATCCGCTTACTAACGGCGCAATAGGGTCTCATCCGCTATACGAGGCGGGAAATCAATCAATCCAATATATACATATGCCAATATGTATATATTGCTATATATAGATATATATCCTACTATATCTAATATCACATCAAACAGCAATAATCAGTCAATAAACAACTGTCATACAAATTTATTTTGAGTGAGAAAATAATCTCACCTTAGCTTTTAATTTGCCATCCATTTCCATTTCAGTTTTGTTTTCTCGATTTTTAACCTGGTATAAAAATATTTATTCAATCTATCAATATTCAAAAGACTGAACAATTAATTTTCGTTTCAATTGTTTTAGATTAACAATTTCTCCTTTAATAATTTTATTTAACTACAATTTAATTTTAAAACTCAATTTCTCCTTACTAATCTATTTAATTAAATCGAATACCCTTTTAAAAATCTTAAGGTAATTAATATTAATTTTAAACCAATACTTTTTTTTTATTCCTAACAAATCCCTTTGAACTGCCTATTTATATTAAATAAAATCCTAACTTCTTATTGGAAAATCATTTTTCTAATATATATTTACATTTTAAAATTTCCTTTCTGTAAATCATCATTTTGTTTTTGTTTACTGTAAATATTCAAGCAGACCAAAGTTTCTAGAACTACAAACAAATTCTTTTCTGTATATATTCTCTTAATAAATCCGTTTAACAAAAAGAATTAACTTTTAAACTAAATTTCCTTTAACCAAATTCGTTAACACTTAAAACATTAATTAATTACCTCAACTCGATTGATCGACAACCTACATGCTCACGCGAACCCCCTTCATGACCCCGCTGCCGCCAAATACCTCCATAGCCTCGTTGCCGTGTCGAAGCCTCGACCAAATCGAGCTGCTTTAATCGAGCCCCAAGTCGAACGCTTGACCATTGCGAGTAATTCCAGGCGAAGCCCTAATTCGCGATCTCTCGATCGACTGCAGACCTCAAGCTCAAGCTTACCCCATGGAATCGCGGCCTCTATCCTCGCGTGTCAAGACTGCCACAAAACCCTTTTCCAATAGCGACATTAGGTCGCGTCGCCTCCGCCTCGCTTCGGCTTCGTCCCCTCCCCATGAGCGGCACCCACGTGAACCCTAATAGCCATTGCGACCTCGCCTCCATCCTTGCCTTCGACTTTGATTGTGACTAAAGAGAGCGGCCACTTGATTTTAATTTTGATTATGGAATGTACGCGGCCATTAATTTTAAACGAGAAGACAAGTTTCGTTTGTTTTTTTTTTCTTTTGAATGAATATTTGAACGAGAAGAAACTTTTGATCGTGCTATTTTAAAAGGAGCAGCAGGGGACAATGATCTGAAATGAACGTGTTTGCGTGATTTTAGGCATGATTCAAGCGCGTGATTAAAGGAGGAGAACATGATGCTGTTGACCAGTTTTAAAATTTAAATTTGAACTGAAAAAGATTCAACGCGTTTATGTGTCGTACGTTCACATATCAACTCCGATAAATACGAAATTTGAATCCCAATAATAACTCAATATTACGGACCCAATGGAACTGGTTTCGTCGGATTCCGAGACTGTACCTCGGACGGCTATTTTTTAATATCGTTTCAAACTATACGATTTTCAAAACTGATCAAAGCAGTTTCAAATTCGATTCTGAAGCTTCTATTGTCTTCAGCATCATCATTACGAATTTTAAAAGCTTTCGAAATATTTTTCTTCAGCTTATGATTGAAGATTTAAATTTTTATTCAATTCAATAGATTAAATTTTATAATTTAATCGCCAAATTCAAAGTTGAATCGGGGATTCAAATTAAATCATCGTTCAAATATTTAAAATTAATTAAATATTCTCAATTTAATTTGTTCAAAATTCTAGGTCGTTACAACTCACCTTTGATTTATTGACGATTTAAAATCCAAATAAAGGCCCAAATTTGAACAGTCTCGGAATGCAGCTAAACTAGCTCCATGTTATCCGGAATTTTGATACGAATGCAATGAAGAAAACCGCGCGTCGATCCGAGCTCGTATGCAAAAGATATGCTAATTAGAAGTTATACGATATATATTGTTATGAAATAATTAAAAAAAATTACGTTACTTTCTTCTTCCCAATCCCAGATCGTAGCTGAACCCACCTTTATCCTTTCAACCTCCACACGCACGCAAAGATCAGCCACCAGAGATTGATCAGCGACCACCACTATGTGCGCCACCTTGAGAGCCACCTACGCGCCAAGTTTCATCGCGTCATTCGCCGCCGTTTGCACGCAATCCAAGAAAATACGTGCATCCTTCAATCCCAGATCTCGGAAAATCTATGATGTATTAGCAGCAATAAACCGTATGGATTCGAAGAGCTCGTTGAGATCTACACTTTTGCTTTTGGAATTTTTCGATTTCGTTGAACGGATTGAGAGATATTAAGGAAAGAAGATCGGCAATTTCTGGCCATGGAATAGGTGGCGGCCATGGTTTGAAATTAGGGTTTCTGAAATAAAATAATAATTCAATTGTCTCGGTTTGCGTGCGTATTTATATAGGTAGGTCCAAAATCGTCCGAACTCCAATCGAGACGTGCCGCCAGGCGTTTATAAAGTTTTACCCCCAATTCGAACGCAATGGAACAAGTTTTGAGGCCTAATTCGATCATATGTGGAAGATAGCTTTTTTTTAAAGTCGATTATTTTAATTAAATTCGAAATTAAATTTCTACGCGTTTCAAGCTCGCACGGTCAAACGACAAGTCCGATTGCTACGAAAATTGAAATCCTACAATAATTCACTATTACGGATCCGATGAAACTAGTTTCGTCGAAATCCGAAACAGTTTGCAAAATTTCAATTTTGACAAGTTAATTAAAATATTAAATATTCAATTTTTATATATCCTCTTTTAATTCAATATTAAAGTTCATAAAATTTATTCTAATCCAAATAAAATTTAGACTAACTTAGTAAATCAATTTCCTATATATTAAACCCTATATTCAAATAGATTTACAAATTCAATTATTTAACAACTAATATATTAAACTTCTAATTTACTCAAATTCTATTTTTAATTAAATTCAACTTATTAGTTTTATCCAAATAAAATGAATTCAAATAACCTTATAACTCAACCAAAACCCTATGAATACAATTAACATCAAATTTATATTTCACTATGCTAATAGCCTATAGTTATCATCTTAACTCAAATTAATTGAATATTTAATTCACTAAATTAAAATCAACTATTTCCAAATTTAATTTCAATTGGATTAAATAAGATAATAAATAAATAATTGTTATTCATTAATATTTCACATTTATTAACTTTGTTTACAACCAAAATCTTAAATTACTTGCCACAGCAGATTTGCACATTCCAAATAAAACCAATTTCATTTACAATAGATACTTCCAACATTAACTCCAATATTTTGATTTATTCCTTATTTCCAATTATAACCAAATTAACTTCATATTTATTCAATTTATTAACGTTACAATAATATAGTGGTTACTAACATTCAAACCATATTATTAAGTCATACTCAAACAATTCCCATTTGTCAATCATAAATTTTGATTTCCACTATATTAAATTCGAAAATCTTATCAAATTTTATTATTTAAGTTACGAAAATTACGGGTCGTTACATGGTATGATTAGATTTCTTTCCAAAAGGAGGAAACAATTTAAATGAGGCAATAATATGTACATACATTTATATATGACTGTTTATATCCTTATATTATGATGCCTATTAATTATCATTTATATGCTGCATTACTTAAGTTTACGAAATGTGAAATTGAATCAACCATTCTTGTTACCCTTTATTTATTTCATATTTTTCCTTTATGTGATTAGCTATCAATTTAATTTTTTTTATATGTCAACACCATCAATTGATAGCACCTATCATCTGTTACACTTACAGAATTTACACTATAATATATATTTGTTCATACTTACGTTCATGCCATATACATGTTGCTAATTAATGACATTCATATAATCAACCAATTTAAATAAAGAGAGAGAAATGAAAGGTTTCTCTCTCCATCTAAATAAATCAATACCCCGTCATTAATTGAATAAGTTAAGAAGAATGAAATAAAAAGTTTCATTCTTTAAATAAATTCATGCCCCGTCGTTAATTGAATAAGTTAGGAAGAAGGAAATGAAAAGTTTCCTTCTCTAAAGAAATTTATGCCTCGTCATTAATTGAATAAGTTAAGAGAAAGGAAATGAAATGTTTCCTTCTCTAAATAAATTTAATATGTAACCTTTACACACAGATGTTTATATAGAGTATATGTGATATACTCTAATTTATATTCACATTAAATTACAGTGAAATTTTATTAATGAAATTAGTAAAATATTTATTTTATTTAATAGAAACTTAGAAAAGTTCTAAGTATATTTAGGCTTCATAGGTCCATTAAAGATCCAAAATGACTATTTTTTTTAATTCATCCATTTCTTCCACTACGGGCTGGCGCAGTTCCTTCAATGGTATCGGAGCTCAATAGCCTATGCGGTCTAAATTAGTCACGTTAGGGATAATTAAATTAAGCTTGTGCACTTAGTACGGTGTCTAGAAAGGTGATGTCTAGGATTGGAATTGGGTAATCAAGTATCTTGTCCTACCTGGTTACTTGCCTAGCCCGAAAGGTGAAGTGAGTCCAAAGGTTGCCTCTAATAGAAAAGGTCCAATTGAATTGGTCATTGGGCTAATTTTCAAAATAGTTTTGAAAATTAAGACATGATTTTAAATTTAAAAGTTAGATTTAAAATAAAAACATGCTTATTATAAAAGGTTATAATATAACATAAATTTTCAAAATGTTTGAAAAGGTAATGAAAATTTCAAAATGTTTGAAACTGTTTAAATATTATTTTCAAAATTTAAAATTTTAATAATAAGATTAATAAATTTAATTAATTATTGAGTATATTAATTAATACTTATATGCATGTATTATCTATGTTAATATATGTTATGTTATTCTAACGTGTTCAAGATAACACAAGTATACATGTATGTATATAAGACAAATTTTGAAATTAATATAATATAATTTAATTATTTAATTAATTAAATGTGAATTAATTAAATAAAAATACACATATATAAGATATATATATGTTACACTATAAAGGTTATAGTATACGCTATAAAGGTTATAGTAGATATGTCCAATATGAATGCTGTATTGGAATACAAATATAAAATTAATTAAAGAGTTAATTAATTTAAATTAATTAAATAAGATTTAATTAAATAAAATATCATACATAAGACTATCATATAAGTAATATTGTAACGACCGGGATTTTCGACCCTTGAAAATCGACACTAATACATCCTCGGTGTTCACATGCTGCAAATCCAAGTGCCGGAAAACCCGATTGTTTGGAAAAAAAGAAAATAAAGATAGAACAGAATCTCACACGAATGAAATAACATATATTATTTCAATACAAAATCTTTACAGCGGAAAATTTTGAATACAATATCAGAGTCTAACCTAGATTCAGCTTGGACAGTTATAAATCCTCTGTCCTTACAATTGCTAAAAAATAAAAATGATGCAATAGATGCAGCGGATAATAGAATACGTCCATACGTAGAAGAAGATCTCCAGCTCTCCTCTAGATACTCCAAGTGTCTTTAGCTAAACCTGAAACTACTCGGATCTAACCCGAGTATTAAAAATACCCGGATCAGGCTTGATAAACCAGCGTGAGATACTCGAACGATAAGCATATGACGGAATCATGGATGGGTACTAAACAAAACCTTTGAAAAGAATAGTATCTCGTAAGACCACACCACACATAAACACGGATAGGTTTTTACCTTACGATAACCAAAATACTTTATAATGAAAAACACTTTGATGTTATCTTTAATGACATGGGTTTCGAAAACCTTTTTCAAGTAAATATATATAAAACTAGTATCAATACCCAAACTAAGTCTATGGTAATATATCCGGTCTAGGTCAAACTGAATATACCAGGACGGAATATATGATACCAAAGGGGAGCTGAAATGTTTTCAAAGCATTACAGCTATTTTGTGAATACAATCAAAACCGTAAAGCTCGTATTGGAATTGGATTTCCAACATGACAGGGAACTAGTGGCCTTTTCCTTCGATCCACGCATAGCGAACATAGTTCCCACGGTGCCTTAATCGCTTTTCTCAAGCAAGTCACTTGGAACTGTACTTGCTACACTACCAATATCCGGTAGCCTTATCACTTTTCGCAAGCTAGCTACTATATTCAAATAAATGGGAGCAATAAATGCCTTGAGGGATGCCTACCCCCAATGGGTCCCCTATTGGACACTACCATATACATCAATCAACAACCGAATGTGTGTTCTTCAGACCACATAGTATCCCGTATCATTCCTGGGATGTGAGGCTCATGAGGCTACGCTCTAACTAACCAACTGGTTCCACTTTGAATGCCACACTGCCATTTCCGTTTATCATTAATTGACTTCTACAAAAATACAACCTCCAAGCTCATATGTCTCAAAGAAGGGTGTTAAGCTAATAGGAGTTGCCTCCTATGCCACCCATAGATGTACGTTTGTAAAAATCACCGTTCATGATTTAGAAATGCAATGTCAAACACTCATCCATACAAGTTCGTTTTGGGACTGAACGAAACCGAAGGCACTCCTCCTACTACCATTAGTAGCGAGTAGTCCTTGCAATCCGAAGATTTCAAAACATGATAGGACCAATGCTATAATAAATGTTTCTATATTGGGAGCGACCCAAAGAATGTCAACAAGCAGTCTTTTCGCTATGAAGATATTCGGTCTTCAATAATCATCATCTTCAACATGTCTTCACTTTCAAACGTATACATCGGTTCGAAATGGTTTTCGGATAGGAGTTACCCAAATCCGATCCCGGATCCTTCGAACCAATCATCGATTAAAAAGTTGTTAAGTTCGTATATGATTGTTAATCACCAATCAATGTAATTAATCTTTTTATTCATTCATAGATATCTCTTAGAGATATAATTATTGAATCATTCCTTTAGCTTTTTAGTGTATATGGAATCATTAAGCCTCACTTATCAAATCATTTGGTTAAGTTTCAAACCTTTTTAAAACTAAGACTAATTCGAAATCATTTCGTTCTTCACTTGGGAAATCATGAGTCTAGCAATAAAATTGTTCGAAACTATTCTGCTGTCTCTTCTGATATTTATGAAAATAGTAATAAATAAGAAACTAGCCAATTCAAAGAACTACATCGGTACATAGAACAAAAGCCGATACCACGGTAGACCATTCAGCGACACCAAAATCCATAAAGAAAGAGAAAAGAATATATATGCACATGATCGACATTGATGAATATAATTCAACTTACATGCAGTACTTCTTCGAAGAAGCCTAGAAACAAGCATCCTCGGTTAACTCATAATCAGAAGAGGAAGCGTAAAGCGAGATAGACCCGAGATTAAGGGATTAAAGAATTAGTTAGAGCCGTAGATGAAGGAAATTGGATTCGTTAGGGAATTATACTACCCAAACAGATCATCTACCGGTTTCGTAATAGACAAAGAATAGCTTCCTTTTACCCATAATTGATCGTTAACGTTAACAAGGCCTACCCAAAGGATAGCTTCCTTTTACCCATAATTGATCAGTTAGTAGATGCAACCGGCGAACATGAACTGCTCTCATTCACGAACACATACTCAGGATACAATCAAATAGCTATGTTTGAACCAGACCAAGAGCATACCGGTTTCGTAATAGACAAAGAATCTTACTGCTACAAGGTCATGCCATTTGGACCTAAAAACGCTGGAGCAACCTACCAAAGGCTGATCAACATGGTGTTCTCAAAGCAGATTAGAAAGAATGTCGAATTTTATGTGGATGATATGTTGGTCAAGTCAATGGTAGCATCAAGTCACGTTCAAGACCTAGAGCAAACATTTGAAGTCCTGAAGTAGTACAATATGAAGCTGAATCCTCTAAAATGCACCTACATTATTCAATTAGGAAAGTTTTGGGTACATAGTAAGTGCAAGTGGCATAAAAGCGAACCCCGAGAAGATCGAAGCCGTAAGAAAAATGGGGATCCCCGAAAAATTAAAGGATCTAATGAGCTTAAATGGCAAAGTGGCATTACCGAGCAGATTCATATCAAAAGCAACGGATAAGTGCATCCCGTTCTTCGACCAAGTAAAGAAAGGGTGAAATTTCGAATGGATAGAGGAATGCAAAGTCGCATTCCAAAACCTAAAGGGTCATCTGCTCAAAACTCTCATCCTATCTAAACTGATAACAGGTGAGGACTTATGTTTATTTAGCTGTAACTGGTAAACATGTTAGTTCTACAGTAATACGAAAGGACAAAAGGACCCAAAAGACCATCTACTTCACAAGCAAGCGGTGTCAGGAGCAGAGCTAGACTACTCAATCATTGAAAAGTTAACTTACAATCTGCTCCTTACAGCAAGGAAGTTGCAACCCTATTTCCAAGCAATTATTAAATTAATTGATTCTAATTTCTACCCTATTACGATTAGACTGTAAATTCTAATAATCTATTAAAATTGTAAATTCAAAATTTGAAACGGTGAATCTTTTTCTCTAATTGAAATTGACATAAGAAAGTTGTAGAATCCTAAATCCAACGCTAAAACATGGTTTTATACTGATAAATTAAGGATTTAAATAATGTGAAAGTTGTGTAATGAGTATACTGCGTAATGATTAGATCTAATATTGTAGAAACATAATGATTAGACTGCATAATAACTAGATCTAATATCATAGAAACGTAATGATTAGCTTGCACAATGATTAGATTTCATTTTTGTTGAAGCGTAATGATTAGTTGCGCAATGACTAACTATAATATCTTTTGGTAGCTAAAAGCAATTAAACAAAATCTGAATTATAAAATAAGTAAAATGAAGATGTTAGCTTGTAGGCAATCGACCTAAGATTGACATAAGTCGACTGTTGTATGTCATTTTGGACTAAGTAAACTGTTTGGGGTCTTGTGTTGTTAGCTTGTAGGCAATCAACCTAAACTAACATAGGTCGACTATTGTATGTCACTATTGGACTTGTTAAACTATTTAGCAGCCTTGTGCCTTTAAATTTGTGGACCTTGCTATCCTTTAGACTGTTTGACTGGTGGACATTTATGTCTTTTATTTTGAGGTGCGAATTTAATTCGCTTTTTCGTATCGTAAAGATGGGTACGGTGTGTCGTTTAGATGGCTAAAGGTGCACTTACGTGTTGGGACAGGGATTATCGGTCTCTTGTTTGTTGTGCTTGAATTTTTTATATTTTGTCTGTTGTTCTCGTATGGGCTTATGACGCTTAAAGCTGGGCTATATCCAGTTCCGGCAGGAGTTAGGCGTAATAACTCCCGATGGTGAGTAAGAGGTATTTTGTAACAACCCGCATATTTGTCGATTTTATATTTAAATATTTTATTTAAATATAACATCGTTCGTCGGATTTTAGTCCGAAAAGCTACTTTTTGCAAACAGTCGAATTGGGACTCGAGACCACCCCCATTGAGTCCAAAATTACGTTTGCGATCTTTTTGAGTGTAAACTTCGATATGTTTGGAGTAAGTCGAATTTTGCTACTTTTTCTATTGGGTTTTGAGTTTGGGTTCAGCCCACTAGCCAACTTAATACCCCAAACTGAAACCTCCCTCTTCATTCACTCCCTCTTCCTCTACTTTTCAGTTCTAAGAAGATTAATGGAGGAGAAGAAAAAGAATTAAAACTCCAAGCCCTAGTTTCTCTTGCAATCTCAAATTCTTACTCCAAATTCAAAGAGAACCCATTGGTAAGCTTCATCTCCTTCTTCTCCAACTCTTTCTCTTTCCAATTTCAGTTTATTTCCTAAACCTAAATTTGGGAAATGCTTGTTTTGATCTTAGTTGGAGCTTCTTGTGTTGAGAGTGAAGAGTAATTGCTCTTGACATTGCTTCAAAGCTTCTTCTTCATTTGTTTGGGTTCAAAGGTGAGATTTTTATCTCACATCTAAGTCAATAATTATCTTCGATTGTTAGGTATGAATTCCTAACACTTATCCTTGTGCAATTCCTGAGTCGTTGTTGCTCGACCGATCGTTATCGATGTCGTTTGGCCATTTTTGGCCTAGGTTCAGGGAATGCCCTAAATAACAGTTTCAACCGTCTGAACGTATGGTTCAGACGTCTGAATGGAATACTGGGAATTTTCTTCTCCCAGCATTCAGACATCTGAATCAAAATTTCAGACGTCTGAATTGGTTCGTTTTGAACCAGAAAAGAAATAGGCTAAAAAGTGCCTATTTCAGACGTCTGAAGTCTAGGATTCAGACGTCTGAATTCTGTTCTGGAAAATAGTTTATTTTCCAGATTCAGACGTCTGAATTCTTGACCTCAGACGTCTGAATCTGTTGTGTTTTGCCTATTTGCCTTTTTAGCTTGAATATCCAACTCTAATCAAGTCGGGTTGATTCCCTTTTTTGTGTTATCATTTATTATCGGCCACTTTGTTAAGTCGCCCACCTTTTTAAACTTAGGTCGCTTGTCTTCACTAAGTCGTACCGTTTTGACGGGGCGCTGCCCCGCACCCCGCCGTGGGCAATCTTATCCGAAAACCATTCAACAGAACTTCTTACTTTAATGGTTTTGGGAATTGATTTCTTTGGATTTTATTCACGTCTTCGAATGTGAACTTTTATAATTGATTGTTTCTACAATCACTTCTATGACTTGTCACTTTAAAAATATAAAGGTTTCAATACTAGTAGTAAATATCAAAACTCTATCATCAAAACGATTTCAACTCTATTTTCAATATCAAACTCGTTTATAAAACTGTTTTCCAATCTACTAGTATATACAAACCTTTACCTCATTCGTATGAGAAAATATAATTAAACGGCTTAGCAAAACAAGTGGTATGAAACGCTTGCGTTTACTTCGTCGGTTAATTTATGGACTTGTTCGATTGAATCTCTTGTGACAATTTTCTAGTGCATATCTACAATTTGTTCGTAAATATTTGAGTTAAGCAAGTGGTTATGGGACATGAAGCTAAACTCTTATATTTACTAGCTTAGTGTAATCGACACTTCCTTATGATCATGATGATCATTTTTATGATTTAGACTAGCAATTGTGCGATGTCTCTTTGTCCGTATGAAGGACTGTACTTCATTTTATTGAGCTTCGTCTCATTTCCTTGTGGGCTGGCAACCCAAGTACTTTTAATGTGTTTCGATTCATCTGATGTACCGTTTGTACTACATCGATGTCTCTGTCTTTCCAATTCATTGGACGTACCGTTTGCACTGCGTCAATGTTCGATTCATCTGATGTACCGTTTGTACTGCATCGATGTCTCTGTCTTTTCGATTCATTGGACGTACCGTTTGCACTGCGTCAATGTTCGATTCATCTGATGTACCGTTTGTACTACATCGATGTCTCTGTCTTTCCGATTCATTGGACGTACCGTTTGCACTGCGTCAATGTTCGATTCATCTGATGTACCGTTTGTACTACATCGATGTCTCTGTCTTTCCAATTCATTGGACGTACCGTTTGCACTGCGTCAATGTTCGATTCATCTGATGTACCGTTTGTACTACATCGATGTCTCTGTCTTTCTGATTCATTGGATGTACCGTTTGCACTGCGTCAATGTTTGATTCATCTGATGTACCGATTGTACTACATCGATGTCTCGGCTTTCTGGTTCATTGGACGTACCGTTTGCACTGCGTCAATGTACCGGCTTTCATGCTCCTGTTTAGGATTGGCCATCCTTTTCTTGTGATTTCTGGATTTCTCGTTATGATTTCTGGAATTTTATGTTTCACCACCTTTTCAGTTGGCATTGATATGTATGTCATTTATTGTGGCTTGGTGAATTAAATAAAGAATATGACATTCTTTTTATGCTATGAGATTCTTGAAATTTTGTATGACTTTCGTGATTTTATAATGTATACTTATCACAGTATGACTTTATTGTTCTCATACGTTTTATTATCATATCTCATATTCTATCTCATTTTATCTGATAATTATAGCTAGACTGATCCGTTTATTATTTTCTTCTTAAATAATACTCGGGTCAGACTGAGATTTTACAGGTGCTTCCTCATGACCTCCTACCTGGAGCCATCATCTGACTTTTGGCTAACTACTCTAGTTTAGTAGTTTTTGTTTGTATACACTTGAGATTAGACTCCTTGATGTATACATATTCTATTATCTTGCACTTGTATCTATTCATTTGTGTTATTGTGGATCTTATTTGACCACTACTCTGATGTACACTTTCATGTGTTATATTCATATCTATTTCCGCCTCTGTGATATGAATTGTCTGTGACTGATTTATGTTACGCTTATTTCTATATTTGTTTCCGAAGATTATATATAGCCACCGTGTGATAGCTTTGTGTTTGTATCGGTATGTCGGATTTCCTCCTTAAAAGATATGCATCCTATTCTGTCTGACATATCGGTGCTCGCACAAAGAAGTTACATGGATGGTCGCTCCTCAACAGCCTTATTCTCCGTGCTAATTGACAGCACTACACCGTAGTGTTCTTGGTTAGCGTGGGTATAGAGGTGGGGCGTCACATATTTTGCTACTAGGATCAATGGGTTGAACATGGATGCATTCGATGAGTCACTATGCCATCTAACATGTGTGTTCTTCCTCTCTAGTCTTAATATGAGTTAGAGTGGGACAGCAAGTTGGTCCCCAATTATTAGGCGATCGTTTGCAATCAATTGTTATCCTTCATGTAGTCAGACTGTTAACTTATGACCTTAGGCATGTGACCTTAGGTGCACGGACACTGTATACACTCTATATCATTTGTTAGTCTTGTTCTCATTCACCAGACTTTATGTCTTACCTATTTTATTTTTTCCCCACCACAAGTGGACAAAGTAGCCGTTGACAGGTCTATTTCTGCCACCGAATTATCGTGCCTGGAGTTTAGCTCTATTTTCCTATCGGTACATTTTCTTTTTTAGTACTTTGCTTATAAGCGATTATTTTTATGATACTTTGATATTTGATATGTACAGATGGTTTTCTGAGACTACGATATTATGATATTTTTAGATTGGATATTTTTGATACTTCTGAGATTTTTATTTCTGTTATTTCTGAGATTATCTTTATATCCGATATTATGTTTCTGCCCTAATGACGTTTGGATTATATAGATTATTTCTTTGTTGATATCTTAGTCTCTATGATACTACTTTTTACCTTAAACTGACGATCCGTGTCTTTTGATGTGTGTTTTGGCATGTCAAAAGAAGCGGGTTGTTACATCTAGTCTCAACTTGTGTGTCAATATTCAATCTCAATACATCTTGACTAGAAATATTTAACACAGTGTGTTTATTGTCATTATGACAAATTACTTATGGTTACAACACTTTCTAACTGGTATCATAAAACATACCATTTATGGAGTTTCTATTAAATATACTTTTAATTAAATTAATTAATTAATATAACATGTTATATTAAGTATATAATAGAAAAAAAACACCTTTTAGTTCGAACAACATTGATTATCGATTTATATATGTAACAAATTACATAATTTCCCCTTGGGTATACCCCTAACTTTACCACCAACATGCTCCAATTCCACATCCCTAGAATAATAAGCTTTTGAAATTTTATCATTGTTAAAGGTTACTTTGATAATCCTTAGGGAAAGAATGTATGTAAAATATTAGAATTAAAAATTATAGTAATGCTTAAAACTTCCGCTATTGTACATAATTATACTTTGTGATAATATTATTATACCATTTTGTGGAGAGATCCTGTTAAAAATCATTTACCTCTTGTTCCTTTTACTTTTTGGTGAAGTGATTGCATGGATTCTTTTTATTCTATCTTCAATGGGCCTCTTGCATGTTGTCGGCCATTTTGTTGAGCCATCTGCCTTCTTCAAATAGCTACTTTGATCAAATTGATCGGTAATACCTCATTATTATTTTGACAATCACCAAGTTCTTTGGATGATTGTTTTAGCTAGGCCCTGGGCGGAATCAAAGTCATATTTGACCACATTTCATCAGACGGTTGCATTGGTCGGACTCAAAGGCAGGACCAAAAGATTAATTGACCATCACTCGTCGAATGGTTGCTTTGGCCGGGCTCTGAGGAGAGACCAAAGTCTTAATTTACCATCACTCATCTGACGGTTGCTTTAGTCGGGCTTGAAGGCGGAAACAAAGGCTTAATTGATCACCACTCATCGGATGGTTGCTTTGACTGGACTCGAAGGCGAGACCAAATGCTTGACTGACCATCACTCATCAGACGGTTGCTTTGGCCGGGCCCGAAGGTGGGACCAAAGGCTTAATTGACCACCACTCATCGGATGTTTTCTTTGATCGTGCCCAAAGACGGGACCAAAAGCTTAATTGACCACCACTCATCATAGGTTTACTTTGGCCGGGTCCGGAAGAGCAACCAAAAACTTAATTGACAACTACTACTCATGAAGTCCTTTCTTGAAAATTGGTTTTCTTTAAAAGAAGTCACATTGAAATTCCATCGGATTAATGCTAGTGAATTACTGCTTCAGTTCTCTGATTGGGTCTGCTCAACAAATTCTTGTAGTTCCCCACGTCTTACATGGTATTCAATCATTCTTGTTAAAGCTCGGGAATGGTTCCTTTCATGACCGTTTGTACCATGATAATAACAATACTCTCCTCCCTTGTATTCCACTTTTCTTTTTTTTCTTTTTATTTGAAGTCTAATAACCCAATCTATCCCTTTAAAGAAGGCATACTTCCCTTTGTGAAATGCAAAGAGGAGTGGTTGTCTTTGTCTTACGTTTTTTTAAAGGGATGGTTTTCTCGATCATTCTTATACCATTTTGAGAGAATTGTTAGCTCTTCTTCATGCAGTCTTGGTTTCCTCTCCGTAACACGGAACACTCCTTCCTTTTCTTTGGAAATTGGTTAATTATTTCTTTCCACTTTTGAGATGACTGGTTAAAGTCATGAATCGTTTCTTCTTAAAAGATGGTTCATTTAGCTTGAGATTGTACTATCATTTTCATTTGAGTAAAAGAGTTATCTCTTATCATCCAAACCCTTCTATATCTTTGAGCGGGCTCTCCCTTTTCTAATCCCGTTGCTAAAGCGAAAATGGGCTTTTCCCTTACATGAAATGGGCAGGCCCCATTTATCGGGTCATATTGTGTGAACTTTCTCTTCTCTACCAAAGTTTGGAGAGCTAGGTTCCTTAGGTTCAATATATTCTCTTCACTGTATTGATGGGTGGTTTGGAGAAATGTTAGATAACAGAAGTTTGGTTCTGACGATCCTTATCGTGATATAGGCATGGTATATATTTTTAGAAGAAGCAAGATCAATCCTTGCTTAGACTTTAAGCTTCATGAGTTCAATCTCAATAAAAGCACCAAAAATGTTAGACCAAGAATTTGGCCTAACTTATGTTCAAGCACAAGTAGTTAAAGCAGTTAGATAAATTTTCAAGTTCTCGATCAAAAAGTCATGATTTCAATTTAACCTAAATGGTCATTGATGTACAAAATCAAGTTTCATTTATTTCTAGATTACAAAAATGAAAATAAGGAAGAAGAGAAATTTGGAATTCGTCCCTTCTTAGATGTAGGTGCATGCCTATTTATTGAAAAACTACACCCTTGGATTTATAACACGTGGCATTCATTGAACTTGGACGACAATGATTTTGCTAGCATGGCACATTTTTTGATGACATGTGGCACAGTTTGTTTTAGCTCTCCTTAAAATGATGTGGCATGGCTGGACAAATCTGGAGTTGCCATGTAGCTAATTAGGATGCTTCTTGTGCTTATTTTTAGACGTTCAATGGCTATTCTTTGAGGCTCGATGACATTATCGTGGTCATGCAATAGCTCTTTGACATGTGACAGCTTCACAATTCAATATGCGATAGCTCTTTATTCTTTGTTTTGCGATAGCTTTTATCCATCTACATGCGATAGCTCTTTATTCATTGACATGCGATAGCTCTTTATTCTTTGACATGCGATAGCTTCACATTTAATATGTGATAGCTCTTTACTTTTTAACATGCGATAGTTTCACACTTCAATATGCAATAGCTCTTTATTCTTAGGCATGCAATAGCTTCCTTCCTTGACATACGATAGCTTTGTACCTCAGCCCTCGATAGCTTTTAGACTTTGATATTTGATAGCTTTGTACCTTGACCTTCTATAGCTTTTAGACTTTGTCCCTCAATGGCTTTAGGCTCTGACCTTCGATAGCTCTACTCTTGTTCACACTTTGAAATTTTGGGTGTAACGGATACGTGGATAGTTTTTTATGCAATGTCCACCAGATCCCTTGGATTGGGCTAGAGTGTATAGACTTAGGCACAGTCCAAAATAAGTTGATTATATTTTCCTTTTTATTTTATATGTCCATGTATCCGTAAAGCTTGCAGGTGAAACAAGAGGAAGGAAAAGAGGTCTGGTTATAGGCTACGTCTACAGATTACTTATTTAATATATTTTTCCTGGATTATGGTTGTATTATTTGTAAATTTAATAATGATTGATGTATAAGAAGATATAGATTTCTTACATGTTGTATTGGGCATCGTATGTTACTCATTGTTGATATAGTGTATATATTATTGTTTAATTCCAGTGTGAGGTTTTCTCCATTTGTTTGTATATTTTGTTTTTGAATTATCCAACAACTAACTGTTTTCGACATATTAGTGCGCAAACGTATTTTGATAGCGTGTCTCACTAATTTTAGATGTTAAGAATATGTGGTTGTCGCATCTATCCTTGGATCTGAATATATTTTCTTCCACTTGATTCTTTAACCTTAATTTGGTTGATTTTAGTCTTTTATTTGATAACATATTTAATGTAGAATTTACCTAAGGAATAGCAATAGAGGTTTGGTGAAAGTTTAATTAGATGCAAAGAGAATTATGCGTGTATATATAGGAACGAACCCCGAAATTAGGTTTAGAACGGACTTGGGTCTTCTGGCTAAAACGGTCTAGTCTACCTATTACAGGTTAAATTTGTATATTGCTCATATCTCCCACACCGTTCATCCAAATTTAGTGTGTAACCACTATACAGATATCTACAGAAAACAATCTACGCTTTGGAAAAGGCATCAACTTCAAATTTGTCTCTAATAAAAAGTTGTATGCAAAATAAGATTTCTATGTGGGAACATTGCACAATTTAGCTAATATACTCAATACATTAAATGATATGCTCCTGTATAATTTATATAAAAAAAAGGTCATGTAGATATTTTAAATTATACGTCTCCATAATTTACTACTAAATATGCGAATCGTTACATCATCTGCATTAGAAACTTTATTTTTATTTCATTTAGCAACCAAGAAGGTAGGGGTTAATTTAAATGTGAAAATTAGGTACTAAACATAATACCCAAAAACACATTTTCAAAACAGGTTTAACAAATCATCCGTATAATTATTTTCAACGAAAATGTATAATTGATACTGCAAATATTTACGGTTAAAATATCAGATATTTACAGCATATACTACAAGTATCTGCAGTTCTAACAACAAATTTTTATAAAATAAATATTTGTAGTGTAGATTGCAATTTTTACAGTATAGACCACATATTTTTGCTGAAAATAACTGCAAGAGTTTTTGGTGAAACCTGTTTTGGAAAGGAACGAAAGTGAATTTTAAAACTTAGCAAAGATGTTTAAGAGAATGTCCCAATTTAAATTCCAATCATAAGTGCAACTCCAATCCAAAACATTAAAATGAAACATCAAAACACTCATTTGATTACTTCTATACTACTTTGATTATCCATATGATTTCTCAAATATTAATATGTTCTAACCCAAATAATCAAAAAAAATAAACATTTCAAATTTATAAAAAATAGCCACTTAAATCAACCATAAAAAAACCATTTTAAAACATCGAATTTCTCTCATTAAACATTAAATTTGCATCCAATAAGATGAAGAAATAATTTAGCATCCTCATTTGGTGTTTGGATTGGACAACCTAAAATGAATTTTGAAACATCAAAATGGAAGTTACATAATTTGATCCGTCGTTTGATGATTCCGTTGGAGTTGCTTTTAGACTATCTTTTCAGTTTAAGTCGTCAATAGAAAACGTGGGATTTTAATCCAGTATTTGGCAGATCACTAATCAAGTTATTGGCCTTATATATTTTCAGTCTCACCATCTCGAATGGTGGTAACCGCATTTCTACTAATGGCCATGTCTTCTAATATTTGCTTCGTGCAACTAAATACCGTTTGACAATTCACATATTTTTGAATATTCACATAAATTTTTGAAAGTACCATTAAAAACTGAATAATTTTACTTGAAAGTTTTTTCTAGATCCAAATCATGTTTAAAGGATTTCATTTTTATTACAAGAACCAGTATAAATCGCACGTACGTGCATCTAATGCTAAAAATATTTAATTTTTATTTAATAAAAAAGTTATGAACGAATATGTTACAAATACAAAAGTTTTGGTGATTACAACACTTTTATTTCAAAAAGATTGACAGTGGAATTCTTTTGATAGAAGGGTAGGAAAAGGGTAGTGGTGGATGTTGCAAATCAACAATTAAATTACGTTGATGGATGTAAGATATTTTCAGAATTTCAAAAGGATGCCATGAAAATCTCTTTACTAATAGCAGAAAAGATATCTAAAAGGGACTGAACAAGTGTTTTGTTGTTTGAAATAGTGAAATTGAAATGAAAATCATAAGCAAAACTTCAAGTTGTAAGGCTTACGTCTAAACACAGGAACTTGAATGTCAAACAAGAGTCTTACATCATTGTTGTACCATACATACGTATCAAGTATCTTTTACTTTATCGAACATAAAACTTCAACAGCTAATCAATCGTTCAAGCGTCCAAAAATGGAGCCAATCTTGGTTTTGATTCGAATGAGTAATAAAAGCTTTTGCATTAGTAACCCAATATGACTTGTAGAATGTCTAATTCAGATAATGAAAAGAAACAATGTTGCGCTTATTCACATTATACTGTTAGCCAAACCATTTTAACAACAGAGGGATTTACCAACTTCAATCGTAATATATTTTATTTATCCATGTAAAATACACAGCAGTAAAATGAAGGGTTATCCAAGTTGATACATGGTTATACACATAGTGATTTCAAAACATCCATAACTCCATTAAGCTTTCAAATTTTACTTTCATTTTGTACATAATGAAAGCTAAAATGCAGTTACATTCGTTAGCAAATTACATATTTTAACCCCAAAATAAATAAACAAATAAATAAAATAAGGAAAACCGCCTTGTTCTTTTGCTTAAAGGAAAATCAGTTTCTGTTTGGAGACAACCCAATAGTCATCAATAGATATGCTTTGCTGTATTATCACCCTTTGCTCCCAAGGGAGAAGCATCTACAAATGATTGTGGCAGCAGTGGATACTAAACCCTGCAATTCAGTACTTCAATTTTAAATATAATAATAAAATTTGAAAATTAGTATTTTGGAGGAGCAGTAGAGGACATCACCATGACACACCTAATTTACTGGAGAACGAGTCATTGTGTCTTCCATACTCGTATGATATATAATAAACGGTGAAATACATCCTATCCGTTCACCTATCCTGTTACTGAGGGTATGCAAATATGCAGTAAAATTCAGAATGAAACATTGCAAAAGGAGGGGAAGGTAACTGAGAGATGGGGAACGTACAGATGCATTTCTTATAAGCAATAATCTGGATTCGATGCCGGTAAACAATCACAAATGCATCATGAATTACATTAGTGTATAATGAACTGCAAAAGAAGATGCAAACATATTGCTATGATGTATATTGCGCAAACAATGTCAATATCATTGGCAAAGAATACAAAGTGAATATAACAGTGGAAAGATTTAATGCGAACATTTCGCATACAAATAAAACTAGTTTACAAGTCTGAAGTTTCCCAGATTTAATATTATGCCAGCGTTACCCATATATTTTAGCTTAAGCAGAGTGCAGTAGGAAATAAGCTGGAAGGAATGCAAGAAAATATAGGTTGATTTTGTTAGAGAAAAAAAAATCTGTGACCTAGTTTTATTATTGATGTGATTAAAATTTGGCCAATGTGTCAAGGACCTGGCTCAAGTGGCAAATGACAAGACACTCTTGATTGACTTTCTCGAGATCTTGGGTTCAATCACCCAAGAGATTAAAATGAGTGTTCTACTTTAATAAAGTATCAATTATTCGTAAAGAAAAAGGCCAATATTTAAACGAATAACTGCATTGATCATAAAAATAATACAAGAAAATTGTGTGATTAACAAACTTCAACTAGTTTTTGACCACAAGGACAAAGTTTTATTTTTAATGTCTAGGACAAACAATATCCCAAAATATAGCAGAAATGTGAAAATGTCTCCGACCAATCCATTTTTTACTTTTAGTCACGGTAATGTAAATAGAAACTAGGGCAACGGTTGGTTTACCCTTTTTAGTTTTAGATTTTCGTCCATATAAAAACGCGCACATCACATGTAAACTGTGGAAAAAGATCCATTTAAAAAACGAAATTAATATACAAAATAGTAAACAACTTTTTTTTTATTTTTCATGTTTTCGGAAATACGAAAAATAATCCATCCTTCCGTCGTTTCTCCATCCACTCCGCCATCCCCTCCATCTTCCTTAAATCCCTTCACCGTCCCTCCACTCTTTTCATATTTTGTAATTAATGTTGAAAATTCAAAACTCGAAATATAAAATAAACCAAACGGGCCCTAGGATTTTCAACCGTAATCGATATCAAAAGCTCGCGATGGTGGGAGAGGGTTGCAAGGGTAACAACAAGTCAGATGGTCTAGTGACAACGGTGGGTGGATGATGGAGAGCGATGTTTTGACGACGACGAGGAGTTGTTAAAGGTGATAAAAATGGTGATCCGAAGATCTTGATGAGTACTGATAGAGGAAGGATGCTCGATTTGATCAGATTTAGAGTAGGTGTTGAAAAAGGACATTAAATTGGAGAAGAACTAAATACAACACGGAATGCTACTATATGGTATATCATTTTCTAGTAGTATTATATGAATTGAACTCTTCAATTAAGCGATGTGTATATGAAAACAAAATTTTGCTTGTATCGTTTTTAGATGAATTTAACATATGTTTCAAGACAAAGCTAGTAATATTTTTAAATGATATTTACATGCTACTTTATAGTCGCATTTGAATGAATTAAATTTTGAATTAAATATATATCCCGGCTCACAATGTTATTTTGTAGTAGCATTTTATAAATTACAACATCATTCTTAAATGATGTATATGTTAACTAACAATATTATTTTGTAGTAGCATTTATGATTTGTAGTAGCATATATCGATGAAGTAGATGTATATGTTCTCATAAAGCTCTTGTTAACCCAAAAAATGGATCAACACTCTGGATCAAGTGTGAAGCACCGATGTAGATAATCAGCAGCACAAATCTTAGATAAACAACAAATAAACAGCACAAGTAAGAAAAAAGACAGGATTTTTATAGTGGTTCGGCTGACTCTAGCCTAAGCCCATTTTAATTAATCTTTATTATGATTATACGAGTTGAATCTCTTTGGATATCAACTAGCTAGTCCTTAAATTTAAGTTACAATGAGTTAGAATAAATCACAAGTTCAAGGGTTGACTAGAGAATCACGGTAACTCCTTGATGACTGTTGTGAGGGAGAAGAAAGTTGAAGTGAAGGAATTTCAATAGAGTAATGACAGCTCCCACTCCGGAAAGATCCATCTCTAGTTGCAGGTAGGTGGGTATTTATAGGAGAATTCAGTGACTATTGAGCCAGAAGTCCAAATGCAGAAGAGTCCAATTGTGCCAAGTCATCACCGAAAATCTCAAATCAATCTGAGTCATTTCTATGGATCGCTAGTTATCCATCAACTTAGCATATTTTTCTACAAAAAGCCTTTACTTAGTGCTACGAAGGAGCTTGGAAAATTTGAGGGTGATCCGACCTATCTTGATGGATCGCTGGCTATCCATCCACATAGCATATTTTTGAGTGGTCTTTGTTTGGTTGTCTTCCTATCTTCAATTTAAGTGACTTGTCCAAATATCAAGTCGTTTGGAGTTAGTTTGATCATCCGTCTTCATGGGTCATCTAGCACAGAAGAATCATCAATAATTCGCTCAAATCTTAATGAAATCGAATGAAACTTATGGAAACACTCTAGAGGGTGTCAGGGACATACCATAAAATTTGAGGTGGTGGAGCCCACTCTAGATGGGTCATTAGCGGTCCATCTAGTTAGGTCATTGGCGATCCATCAAATCAACTCCAAATTATCTCATTTTTTTAGCCTTCTTCTATGTCTTCTAAATGTTCTCCCAAAATTTCAAGTCAATCCGACTTCGTATGAGTTCTGTAGGTTCATTATAAGTTAGCTGATTTTGGTTAAACAGCTTGAATCGGATGAGTCTTCACTTCTCGAAATAGATTGTTTGGCATGCTATGAAACTTGGCAAGCGTCTCTAGAGAACATTAGATCATGATGCAAGATGACTGGAGGATCCACGAGCAAGCTTTATGGATCGCTAGCGATCCATAGGTGATCACCTTAGCTTGTGTTGATATTTTTCTTCTTTGGTATTTCTCTTCTTTTCCTTCTGGTCTCTTTGGTCGATCATTGAGATATTTTGACTTATTGTAGGTGTTCTAGTTCCCTTTGAGTTCTATTGGGTTAAAAACCCAGTTAACAGCTCTATTTTGTAGTAGCTTTTCTAAAGCTAATTCTATTTAGACATATGATATTGCTTAGTAGCCTTCCTAAATTTAAGACAACATCTATGAAAAAATTGCACTTTTATCATTCACTCATCTTTTTATCTCACATCAAATTTTCCTTCTTTTATTCCTCTTATCAAATAAACTCTAATAATCGAATTTTAGGTAAAAACTCAAATCTTGTACTTGAATTAATGGATGGTGATGATGATAATGCAAACCTAATAGAATCAGAAAAGTTAAAACTTGAATTTTATGTTGTTTGTTTTTCTTTTCAAATTTTAAAATGCATTGTTCGCAGAAGAAATGAAATTTGAATTTTATGATGTGGCATGATTTTGTTAGAATGATTTTTTCTATGATGAAATTCTTTTAATGGAGTAATTTTTTTTCTTTGGTGAAATTCTTGTACGGACTGAGCTTTCCTAGAGAATTGTATAAAGGGAAAAGTTTAACAATAAGATGGGTATAGTCGGCAAAAACATGGGTAATTTGGTTTTTACAATTTAATGGGGACTACTCAGCAACTTTTTAGATTTAAATAGAATTAGCCCTTTTCTAAATAAAGTAATTTTTGTATACTTTGTCTGCAGTAGCATTTTATGATTTTTATGAAGGTAATTTATAGCATTTCATTTTATAATGATGTTTTATGGTATTATTTCAAGTTTTAATATTGATTATAATAATATTTTGTAAATAAAAATTAAAAGCAATATTCATTGTTACAATGCCGCTTTGTAGTAACATCTTTAAATGTGGTGCTTTTTATAATAGCGTTATGTGTTTTAGAACCGTATAAAGTAATTCATGATAGGATGTTGCTATGTAGTATCATTACATTCTTCACTACATATTCGCTTTTTTCTTGATTTAATACTACGTTTTGTTGCTATTTAGTCCAATTTATGTTTTTTACCCTTTTTTGTATCGTTTTATGTTGTATTTGAAATATTTTCGTACAATACTATTGTGTAGTAGCATTTTGTATCTGCCGCTATTTTATAAAAATATATATATCTTTATCTTGTTGAACTTTATATAATGTTGTTATACAGTATCATTTTGTAGTAGATACTTTTTTAAAGAAAATTCATATAATGATATTGTATAGTATCACTTCCTTATCTGATACTATTTTTGTGGTCATTCATAGTTCGTGAGAAATTACGACAAGAGAAGGGGAAGACTAGTATCGGTATGGGCTGTAAATTCAAGGTGGTGCAGCAGGTGCTAATAATCAACCAATTTTAGGGTTAGGGTTTGAGTTCGAGTAAAAAGGTGGTGGTTAAGGGAAATACGTCGATCGATATCAGGTGGCGATGATCGAAGGCAATGTCATGTGAGGCAATGGCTCAGGAGAGGTGAAGGAGGTGCAACAGAGGGAGAGCACGATGGTTGGTTGAAGAGAAACCGCAAGATGCCAAGACATGACTTATTCGAGCTTCAAATATCCTTGTCGCTAAATCATTAAGTGGGCATCCTAAAGACAAAAAATAGACATAAGTTTGTCATCTAAACAAAATTCCCCAAATTATCACATGGATGTTTATGTTTAATATTTTTGACGATTTTACTTTATATGTTACTCCAATATAGTCCAAGGTAGCAGATTTTAAAATTCAAGGTATATGTTGGAATTACACTTATATCATTAAAGACCTCATCTAATATAATATATCATCTGTAAATTAACCACCAAAGACAAGGCTATGGAAAAAAATTAAAAAATTCTACTAGTTATAATATTTGATACTTAATTTAGTTTAGCAAGTGGTCACAAAAGAGTTTATTTTCCATTGCTTATTATTATATATTTTATTTTACAATATTTCATTAGACAGTATTTACCTATTTAGATATTGTCTAAACTGTAGCATTACCTAGGCTTTGTAAGCGGTTTATATAAACGAGTTTTTTGGCACGTGCAATGCACGTTTTTATAAAACACCCTTATAAAATTATTAAATTTAGAATTTCTATGTAGTTTTGATAAAAACCGATTGAAAAATATAAAGAAAAAAATTATAATTTTTTTGTCGAAATAGGGTTTCGAAGTTGTAATCTTATTTACGTTCCAAAATTTCAATTTGAAAATGATTGTTAATTTTTGTTCTGTATGGGGTTTGAACTCCTAATCTTGTGACGACCCGCCCTTCTCGACCCTCGAAAATCGACACAAAATACTCAACAGTATAATATGCCGACGATCGAATGCCGGAAAAGACAGATTGTAGAAGAATAAGAAAGTAGATAGAAGAAGAAAGAACTAAACAAAATCAGAACCTCACAGTCGCAGCGGATAAAATATAATATATAGAACAGATCTTTACACAAATGAAAACTATATCTGTTTATATACAATACATCATCATCAGAGTATATCAATACAACCAACCATAACCAGTCAAACAATCTCAACAATCACAGCAGCGGAATAATACAAGTACGAGAAATACGTCTCGGACTCCAGCTCCTCTCCTGAGCTCCAAAGCAACCTATCCTGAAAAATACTCGGTCTGACCCGAGCATTATAATAAAATAACACCCGAGTCAGTCTGGAATACCAGCGCATCATAAATACATCCAAACTGATTATTAAAGTTCCAAAAATCCTTTGAAAACAAAAGCATCTCGTAAGACCACGCCACAAATAAACATGTTGGGTTTTTACCTTACGATAGCTAAAACACTTTTATATTAAAATTCTCTGATATTATAATAGTGTCTATAGAAAGTAAAATAGAATCTAGCTGAAATGCTTGCATCTCACATTTCAACAATAGTTGGGCACAATCAAAACCGTACAGGCTCGTAGGGAGAATGGATTTCCAACGAATGACTAGGCACTGGGGTACCACCTGTCACAGTACGTGGCCTAGATCACAGTACCGAGGAGTACGCCCGCTCCTCTGCAACACAAGACCGGAATCATCCCTTACTGGATAATTCCAAGTAAAATCACCCCACGGTTGTGATCAGCAACCGCACCACTAAGCCGAAATAAAAGGGACATCTAGACAGGGATGACCTTACTCTCAAGTGGGGGCTACCCACGAAGCCTTGCTGCATAACCCCTGATTTTCAGTCATTCCCGGTTGATGAGGCTTGAGGCTAAACGATACCTTTCAGAACATATCCCTTAGAATGCCCATCGTCCACCTGACGATGTCACGAAAGCATTCGTCCATATAAGTCCGTCCCGGGTCCGAACGGAACCGAAGGCACTATTCCTACTACATCCATTTTGGAAATATCCTCAGGATTAGTAGCGACTAGCCCTTGCACTTCACTGCTCCATCTTCGACTCCGAACACGTTACACGAAACGTACAAACCGGATCGAAGTGGTTTTCGAGTCTCCAGACCTAGAATCCCGGTATACGGAAACTCGATCCCGGTCTCTTCGAAACGATCAGCGCATTTGGCCAATATTGATAGTCGGTGATTTAACTATCAATTAATGTTCACAAACATCCATACACATCCATCACACAATAAATAATCTCCATATTATTTATTTGTTTCTAATATCTTTCAAAGATATATTTTCACATTTTCAAAACTCATTTGAAAACAATTTTCCAAACTCTTCCTTTACAAGGTAAATCTTTTACCCTTTATTCCCATCGGGAATAACCAAGTATAAAACAATTTGCATTTAAAACAGTTAAAAATACTTTTTACTGAAATATACTTTAAAATATGAAAATTACATCTATTTATTTACTCAAAATATAAATTTAAAATATGTGAAGGAAACTGGTTATTAACGCATAAACTTTGATTTAAAAATAAGGGTTTTAGTTTAACTAAATTCAAAATAGCGTTATAAAACGAAAATGCTAATTTTAACAACTTAAGCTAAAACCAACTTTTAAATAAATCCATTTGTAAAAATAATTGCTAATATACTCCCAAATTATTACGGTATTAAAAATTATTAATTTATTTCTTTAAAAATAACGATTTCTTAAAAATACTTTTTAAAACGATTTAAAACTTAACCTTAGTTAAATAAAATCTTTTTATAAACATTTGCTTGGTTTTTCCCAGGGAAACACTTTCCCGTTTCCAAAACATTTTCCAAGTACTCTTTCATATAAATCCACTGATTTATTTTAAGTCAATTATGTTTTACAACATAAATCCCAAATCCCATATTTAACTATAACTTCATCCGAAGTTCACACCCAATTTTCCATATCCGGAAATTCATTTTTAAATCATAGTTTAAAACATTTTAAATTAAACATTTTTGGTGAATTTCCAATGGAAGCCAAATTTCCAATTCACTTAATTAAATTCCAATGAAATACGGCATTTCAAAACATTCTATTTTTTTTTATTTGAACTTGTTAATTTATATTCGGAAACTCCATTTTAACATATTTTTAATTTCCGGATAACATTAGTCATTATTAAAATAAACACCGTTATTTTAAACAATTTATAATTTCATAAATTTAATTTCCAGAAAACTATACTTTCCATTTACTCATTTCATAAACTTCCCGTTATATTCAAAAATCCCAATTTGACCCAATTTACATTTTTCTTTTCAAATCCGATTTCAAACTTTATTCTTTGAAATTCTAAATTTAACAATTCATTTTATTTCGTAAAAACACTTTTTTAGCCATTTATAATTTAATTCTGTGATTACAATTTATACCACAATGTCACAGAACAACTAAATTTCCAGATTTATCAATCACATCATATAAACAGGTATCACTATCAATTATAAAATAATTGCTACAATTGTGAGGAATCCAGTTGGATCCCTCCAACCTGTTTTTCCCTGCATCCACAAATATTAGCACATCACAATATAAATATCAATCCAGACTGATAAACACAAATATAGACAATCAACCACACAGATATTTAAATATCAATTATTTATAATGTCTAGCATCCAGATGTGAGTGAGAATAACTCACCTTGTATTTTGGCGAGCGTTCGAAATTTAAATTAAACCGGACGACGTCCGATTTAACCCAAATTTCTACTTGCCCGGCATGACTCCGGATCTACTCCATTTCGTAGTGCTCTTTCCTACGATTCCAACGGTTCCAGTTTCGTCCGAATCTGAGTACGTATGAGTTCGTTAAGATTTTACAAAGTTTGAATTGAAATTTAAAAACAAATTTTCTTTTATTTAATTTACAATTACCCCAAACCATAACGGGCCGTCTCACGAAACCAACCCGCATCCCCCTCTTCTCTCTCGCGTACGCGATAGCAGCTACGAACGAACCCATCGTCATCCCCTAGGTTTCGATCGCCGCCCCCCTCAGATCATCACGCACTCGATCAACGACTGCCACTGGCTTCGCCTACAAACGCCGCTCCCACGCCCACATCCCCGGCGAGCTCGATCGCCTCTGGCCGCCGCGAAACCCTTTCGAACGTCGAACGTTCTTCGACGATTTGCCGCCACCCCAGACCTTTAACTCCGATCATAGCCGTTCAATAAGTAGATCTCGAAGGCCTCCACATTTCTCTAGTTAATAACTTTCGAAATCGAAGCTTAGATCGAGAGGATTTGGAGGAAGAACGAATGAAGATATCGGCCATTGAACGATAAAAGTGGCGGCTGCGTTTTCTGCTAGGGTTTTGCAAATATAACGTGATATATAAAAATTTAATATTATTTTATTAATAAAATTTCACAATTTAACAGTTAATGCAAACAACCTTCAATTTTCACGTTTCGACAGGCTATCCTAGGGTTTTTCCGCGTTCCGGACACAATGGAACAGGTTTCGTAAGCTAATTTGATCGTATGCGCGAGATACGGAATTAAACGATCAATTTAAAATTAAATCGATTAAATCGATTTCGATGCGTTTCGAGCTGCCACGGTCAAACGACAACTCCGATTGCTACGAAAATTGAAATCCAATAATAATTAACTATTACGGATCCAATGAAACTGGTTTCGTCGAATTCCAAGACTGCGCCCCGGAAGGCTATTTTGACTTGTCTATTAAATCAAGCGATTTTCAAAATTGACGAAAATGCTTTAAAATTTCACTTTTAAAATTTTATTAACTTAACAATAGATCATATAAAATTTATAAACACGTTAAAAATCATTCTGGCTCATTCTGACAAAAATTTGATTTAATAGCATTGTAATAATATTAAATTCATTTTTAAATTAATATAAAATCCCAAATATTAATTTATCAACTTAAAAATTCCTCTAAAAGTCCAACAACATTATTTATGTCCAAATAGACTTTAAAACAAATTTTAAAACCATTTTATAGCTATTTACACCCCAATTCACCTTTTTATCCTAATCCCGAATATTTAATTATTATTTTTCCATTAATCAAATTCAACCAGAATTGCTATAAATTAAAATTATAGCTCATTTTCATTGATTGAACCCAAATCCATTCATTTCAAAATCAATTAAGAATCCACATTAACATTTAAAACGAATTAAATGTTCAAATTCAATAGCTTAAAAATACGGGATGTTACATTCCTTCCCCCTTATAAAAATTTCGTCCCCGAAATTTGCTAAGGTAAAAATATATTTCCCAACTCATTTACTTATTCAATTTGCTTAGCTAAAGTTTATATTCACTTTCCAAAACCCTTTAGCCCAAATCCCAAATTCATTTGCTCATTAATCCAAAAGCTTTTCTTTTAACGTTATTTCAAAATAGCTTTACTTGTTAACAAAATTTTCTTTTCAAAAACCCAAAAATTTTCTAACTCCCAAAATTTCTGGAAAATTTTGGCGGAGTCTCCTTTGCACGGAGGAGCTTCTGCGATATCGCAGGATACACAAATATATATACATCGGCTCACATGGCCGGAAACCAAAATATATCACAATATATATATTTTTTCCAATTATTTTTGCGTAGGCGTACCTTTTAGCAAATTTTAACAGCGAGCGGCTAATATAACGCATATACGCGCTCCAACTCTCTCGAAAGCCTCCCGTACCTGTACTAAACTCAACAAACTCATCAGTTTCCCAATATGAGCATTTTAACAACATTTCCAATACAAATGCAAACCTAACATATTCATTGCATAACCAATCCAAGCATAGTTCATAATTTAAAAATGTTAACCATAATTTATTAACAATTCAAAGATTTCAATCACCCTTCAAATTACTTGTTCAAGTCCAACTTCATTTTATTTCACTTAAATGATTCACATTCAAGTTTACTATATTCTCAATTCATATTTACATCAATTTGATTACATGCGTATCACTTGCATCAATTTACTTCAATTCAATTACAAATTGATTCACAATCAAATTCTTGTTCTTAAATTTGATATACTTACATTTTCTTTATTTTAACTTACATTCTCAATTTGATTTGCAATCAAATTTTATTTTAAACTTGAAACATTTGCATTTCTTTTATAATCCATTTCCATTCATATGCAAAATCACTTAACAATATTTCAATCCATTCCAATTTATTCAAAACCAATTCCACTTGTCATTTAAACCAATTCACTTGCATTCATATACAAAACTCTTTGAATTGGATCAATCCATATCAATTTATTCAAAAATCAATTTCAATAGCTTGCTAAACAACTCAATTCCAAATACATGCCAATTTCATATCATTCAAGTAAAATAATTACCACTTAAGCTTATCACCACTCAAAATTAATTTCAACTTGGATGTGTATTAATTTTATTAAATTTCGCATTGTTCACAATCCAAGTATTTTCTTTTCCGAATGCAATTGTTAAATTCAATATTTCCTTACATATTTATTTCATCTCAATAATTAATTGATACAATTACACATGTATTTCTACTTTATTATTTAACAATTTGCATTCAAGATTACTTAATAAAGCCCATTCACACTCATTTTGTTTTTCTTCCAAGTTACTTAAGTTCTTTCACAAAAGTTTCATTATCTTCTTATATCGATTTTATTTCATTTCCATTTGATTCTCATCCAATCAATTTCAATTCATTTACAAAGTTTAATGCTCTTCGTTTATTTATCCAATCCATGTACAAATTTATTTTATTAACAAAGAGACCTTTTAGATTATTTCTCTCATTTGAATTTTATTGACAATTCAAACCATCACTATTATAATCTAATCCCATTATACATTCTCACCTCCAACATTTATTACCAAACTTAAATTTCATTCAACAACTGGATTTTTTTCCTTACTTTCTAAATTTTGACCAAACTATCAAAATTCTATTTATTGCAATACAAATTCCATTTAATTTAGCTTACACAAGATTTATTTCCAAACAATCATTTTGGATTTAATTGAGTAAGCATTTACTTTATTCAACACCACCTCAACTAAACTAAATTTCCTTTCAATTTGGTTCTTATCCAAATTTATTCCAAGTTCACTAAATTTTATTTAGCCAAAATTAAATTTATCCCACTTCTTTTACCACTTCAATAAGAATTGAATTTCATTCAATATTGTTTATAATACAATTGTATTTCGGATTTCATTTCAATTCAATTCATTTTCTCCAAAAATAAGTTCAAAACTTATTTTCTATTTAAGTTCATTCACATCTTTTATATCTCACTTTACCTTATCTTACTTTACATTCCATTTAGGATTGAGTTTGAATTTGCCACACCCTTCAACTATTTCCATTAATGAGCTACAATTTCACTTCTATTTAAGGGTTTATATTGCTCTTTTAAGTCCATTTCCATTTAATCACAACTTCAAATTATCACACTTTATAACTTAAGAATATGAATTTACTTACACAAATATAAGCATTAACATTTCACCCCTATATCAAATTCAATTTAATTCCAATTCATTCAGGTTTAATTCAATTTCAAATTCTCAATTTTATTTAACTTATCATAAGTTAAATCCAAATATATTCCATTCACCTTCATTTCTTTGCAAATTTTAAATACACAATTCCAGATTATAAGTATAACACTTACCAGCTTATGGATACAAATTGTTACACAATGATCCATAATTACAAAGTCATTTAATCTTTCAACTTAACTCAAATTAATTCCAATTTCCAATTTTATTTAATTTATCCCAAGTTAAATTCTAATTTCTATTTACTTCAATAACTTCATTTACCTCCATTTACCCAAATTAAATTTAAATTTCTGGATTAAAATTTCCATTCTTCCTTTCTCACTTAAATCAACTTTACTTTCAAGATTATAGTTGATTTATTCCAATTTCTCCATTTTTATTTTAACAGAATTCCCAGAATTCAATTTACCCGGATTTATTTCAAAACCAATTTGAAATATAAATCAACACATTTCCATTTGATATCCAAATCAAATACCAAATTTCAAAACAACATGCTTTTAACAAAAATTTCCTTTTGGAAAATTCTAAAATCACTCGTTTTCTAATCAAGTCCAAACAATGGCATACCCAACTATTTTGGTAGCAATCCATCACTTTAGAAACTCGAAAATGAATTCTAATGATGTGGCCAGCATCATCAGGATTATTTTCCAGCGACTGAAGTGAGTTCAATGCTTTCCACTTCCAAAATTCACCTCAAATCAATTTCCATTCGAAAATATTTTCCAAAATATACTCCATCATTGACTTCAAAAGTTTTGGAAAACATTTCAAACATTCCCAAGGTTTCTAAAAATTTTCCAAACCTTTGTTTAAATTCATTTGAAATCCCTTTCAAAAATTTCCGGGGTAAAAATTCCGGTTTAAATTAAATTTCAATTTCACTTCTTCTTATTTAAACATATTCAATCAATTCCATTTGGTTATAAACCATTTTAATATTTTAACTTCTCATTTTCTTATATATATCATTTCAAATTTTAGATCATGTTTTAACTTCTTATTTGGTTATAGAAGAAACAACCAAACAAGCATCCAATACATATAATAATTTAGAAAACTTTTTTTCTTTTTATATCAAAATATAAATTTGGGTAAAATTATTTCATTTACCCACTTTAAAAATAATACTATGTCGGATTACCTTGTTTAAGAGTTTAGAAACCCCTATCGATACGGTTGTACTTCCCGCACCGACCAGAATTCATAAACACTCAACCGATAAGTCAACACAGTACAAAAACAATTTTATATCCACTAACAAGTACGCTCTCATAGCTATTATTACACTCAACTCATTATAGAGTACTTCCGACTCTATTTAAAAATGAGTAATTTTCCCACCAAAGCTTAGGTTGTCGCCAACCTTCGCTCTGATACCAACTGTGACGACCCGCCCTTCTCGACCCTCGAAAATCGACACAAAATACTCAACAGTATAATATGCCGACGATCGAATGCCGGAAAAGACAGATTGTAGAAGAATAAGAAAGTAGATAGAAGAAGAAAGAACTAAACAAAATCAGAACCTCACAGTCGCAGCGGATAAAATATAATATATAGAACAGATCTTTACACAAATGAAAACTATATCTGTTTATATACAATACATCATCATCAGAGTATATCAATACAACCAACCATAACCAGTCAAACAATCTCAACAATCACAGCAGCGGAATAATACAAGTACGAGAAATACGTCTCGGACTCCAGCTCCTCTCCTGAGCTCCAAAGCAACCTATCCTGAAAAATACTCGGTCTGACCCGAGCATTATAATAAAATAACACCCGAGTCAGTCTGGAATACCAGCGCATCATAAATACATCCAAACTGATTATTAAAGTTCCAAAAATCCTTTGAAAACAAAAGCATCTCGTAAGACCACGCCACAAATAAACATGTCGGGTTTTTACCTTACGATAGCTAAAACACTTTTATATTAAAATTCTCTGATATTATAATAGTGTCTATAGAAAGTAAAATAGAATCTAGCTGAAATGCTTGCATCTCACATTTCAACAATAGTTGGGCACAATCAAAACCGTACAGGCTCGTAGGGAGAATGGATTTCCAACGAATGACTAGGCACTGGGGTACCACCTGTCACAGTACGTGGCCTAGATCACAGTACCGAGGAGTACGCCCGCTCCTCTGCAACACAAGACCGGAATCATCCCTTACTGGATAATTCCAAGTAAAATCACCCCACGGTTGTGATCAGCAACCGCACCACTAAGCCGAAATAAAAGGGACATCTAGACAGGGATGACCTTACTCTCAAGTGGGGGCTACCCACGAAGCCTTGCTGCATAACCCCTGATTTTCAGTCATTCCCGGTTGATGAGGCTTGAGGCTAAACGATACCTTTCAGAACATATCCCTTAGAATGCCCATCGTCCACCTGACGATGTCACGAAAGCATTCGTCCATATAAGTCCGTCCCGGGTCCGAACGGAACCGAAGGCACTATTCCTACTACATCCATTTTGGAAATATCCTCAGGATTAGTAGCGACTAGCCCTTGCACTTCACTGCTCCATCTTCGACTCCGAACACGTTACACGAAACGTACAAACCGGATCGAAGTGGTTTTCGAGTCTCCAGACCTAGAATCCCGGTATACGGAAACTCGATCCCGGTCTCTTCGAAACGATCAGCGCATTTGGCCAATATTGATAGTCGGTGATTTAACTATCAATTAATGTTCACAAACATCCATACACATCCATCACACAATAAATAATCTCCATATTATTTATTTGTTTCTAATATCTTTCAAAGATATATTTTCACATTTTCAAAACTCATTTGAAAACAATTTTCCAAACTCTTCCTTTACAAGGTAAATCTTTTACCCTTTATTCCCATCGGGAATAACCAAGTATAAAACAATTTGCATTTAAAACAGTTAAAAATACTTTTTACTGAAATATACTTTAAAATATGAAAATTACTTCTATTTATTTACTCAAAATATAAATTTAAAATATGTGAAGGAAACTGGTTATTAACACATAAACTTTGATTTAAAAATAAGGGTTTTAGTTTAACTAAATTCAAAATAGCGTTATAAAACGAAAATGCTAATTTTAACAACTTAAGCTAAAACCAACTTTTAAATAAATCCATTTGTAAAAATAATTGCTAATATACTCCCAAATTATTACGGTATTAAAAATTATTAATTTATTTCTTTAAAAATAACGATTTCTTAAAAATACTTTTTAAAACGATTTAAAACTTAACCTTAGTTAAATAAAATCTTTTTATAAACATTTGCTTGGTTTTTCCCAGGGAAACACTTTCCCGTTTCCAAAACATTTTCCAAGTACTCTTTCATATAAATCCACTGATTTATTTTAAGTCAATTATGTTTTACAACATAAATCCCAAATCCCATATTTAACTATAACTTCATCCGAAGTTCACACCCAATTTTCCATATCCGGAAATTCATTTTTAAATCATAGTTTAAAACATTTTAAATTAAACATTTTTGGTGAATTTCCAATGGAAGCCAAATTTCCAATTCACTTAATTAAATTCCAATGAAATACGGCATTTCAAAACATTCTATTTTTTTTTATTTGAACTTGTTAATTTATATTCGGAAACTCCATTTTAACATATTTTTAATTTCCGGATAACATTAGTCATTATTAAAATAAACACCGTTATTTTAAACAATTTATAATTTCATAAATTTAATTTCCAGAAAACTATACTTTCCATTTACTCATTTCATAAACTTCCCATTATATTCAAAAATCCCAATTTGACCCAATTTACATTTTTCTTTTCAAATCCGATTTCAAACTTTATTCTTTGAAATTCTAAATTTAACAATTCATTTTATTTCGTAAAAACACTTTTTTAGCCATTTATAATTTAATTCTGTGATTACAATTTATACCACAATGTCACAGAACAACTAAATTTCCATATTTATCAATCACATCATATAAACAGGTATCACTATCAATTATAAAATAATTGCTACAATTGTGAGGAATCCAGTTGGATCCCTCCAACCTGTTTTTCCCTGCATCCACAAATATTAGCACATCACAATATAAATATCAATCCAGACTGATAAACACAAATATAGACAATCAACCACACAGATATTTAAATATCAATTATTTATAATGTCTAGCATCCAGATGTGAGTGAGAATAACTCACCTTGTATTTTGGCGAGCGTTCGAAATTTAAATTAAACCGGACGACGTCCGATTTAACCCAAATTTCTACTTGCCCGGCATGACTCCGGATCTACTCCATTTCGTAGTGCTCTTTCCTACGATTCCAACGGTTCCAGTTTCGTCCGAATCTGAGTACGTATGAGTTCGTTAAGATTTTACAAAGTTTGAATTGAAATTTAAAAACAAATTTTCTTTTATTTAATTTACAATTACCCCAAACCATAACGGGCCGTCTCACGAAACCAACCCGCATCCCCCTCTTCTCTCTCGCGTACGCGATAGCAGCTACGAACGAACCCATCGTCATCCCCTAGGTTTCGATCGCCGCCCCCCTCAGATCATCACGCACTCGATCAACGACTGCCACTGGCTTCGCCTACAAACGCCGCTCCCACGCCCACATCCCCGGCGAGCTCGATCGCCTCTGGCCGCCGCGAAACCCTTTCGAACGTCGAACGTTCTTCGACGATTTGCCGCCACCCCAGACCTTTAACTCCGATCATAGCCGTTCAATAAGTAGATCTCGAAGGCCTCCACATTTCTCTAGTTAATAACTTTCGAAATCGAAGCTTAGATCGAGAGGATTTGGAGGAAGAACGAATGAAGATATCGGCCATTGAACGATAAAAGTGGCGGCTGCGTTTTCTGCTAGGGTTTTGCAAATATAACGTGATATATAAAAATTTAATATTATTTTATTAATAAAATTTCACAATTTAACAGTTAATGCAAACAACCTTCAATTTTCACGTTTCGACAGGCTATCCTAGGGTTTTTCCGCGTTCCGGACACAATGGAACAGGTTTCGTAAGCTAATTTGATCGTATGCGTGAGATACGGAATTAAACGATCAATTTAAAATTAAATCGATTAAATCGATTTCGATGCGTTTCGAGCTGCCACGGTCAAACGACAACTCCGATTGCTACGAAAATTGAAATCCAATAATAATTAACTATTACGGATCCAATGAAACTGGTTTCGTCGAATTCCGAGACTGCGCCCCGGAAGGCTATTTTGACTTGTCTATTAAATCAGGCGATTTTCAAAATTGACGAAAATGCTTTAAAATTTCACTTTTAAAATTTTATTAACTTAACAATAAATCATATAAAATTTATAAACACGTTAAAAATCATTCTGGCTCATTCTGACAAAAATTTGATTTAATAGCATTTTAATAATATTAAATTCATTTTTAAATTAATATAAAATCCCAAATATTAATTTATCAACTTAAAAATTCCTCTAAAAGTCCAACAACATTATTTATGTCCAAATAGACTTTAAAACAAATTTTAAAACCATTTTATAGCTATTTGCACCCCAATTCACCTTTTTATCCTAATCCCGAATATTTAATTATTATTTTTCCATTAATCAAATTCAACCAGAATTGCTATAAATTAAAATTATAGCTCATTTTCATTGATTGAACCCAAATCCATTCATTTCAAAATCAATTAAGAATCCACATTAACATTTAAAACGAATTAAATGTTCAAATTCAATAGCTTAAAAATACGGGATGTTACAAATCTGCTGTATGCATATAAGCGTATTTTTAGAACTTTGCGGTCGGACCAAAATTTGTGCTTCCAAGCGAACTATTAATAAAGATATAACAATATAAAATTTATTTCAAAAACATAACTTTAGTATTTGATGTTCAAATGTAATCCATAAAGTGAACTTGTATTGGTAATCAATTTCTTTTCCGGATGTGGAGAAATTGAAAAGGAAATGAAAAAATCAATGCAAGGGTGTACGAGAATTTTATAGATGTATAAGACTTGAATATTGATGAAAATAACACGGGGGCCAAATTAGAATAAATGGAAATTCAAAAAAATATGGTTGAATTATGTGAATCGAGAGGAGTAAGAGAATACAAAATATTTGTAAATGCGGATAATATCAGTTAGAACTAAAATACTGAATTTGAACATGAAACCGATGATTTAAGGAACCAAGACCATTGATCCAAACTTTTGATCAACAATGAATAAGTTCAAGTTTCAAGTCATGTTTTGTCCAAGCCATTCACTTATTTGCACAAGGGGCACTGATTTAAATATTAAAATGTGTTTTCAGATAAAGGCACATAATTATGTTATGTACACACATACATACACACATGTATATATAATATAATATTTCCTTTGAATTAGAGAAATTTGAAACACCTAAAAATATATGGCACAATATAGTAGTGGACGAGAATTATAAAGACGTGCAAGACTCAAATGGAAATGCTACTGAGTGGGTTATGAGGGTAGGTGTGAATTCAAAAAATGTGGCTGAATTATGAAAATATTGATGAAAATCAGTAAATCCTAATGTGTTAACAAGGTTGTCAATTCAAAAAAGCGCAGCAAAGTGCAAGATTTGAGCCATGAGTTTCTTTTCACCTTACACCTAGGCATACGCTATTTGTTAATTTTATTGTAGGTAATCAAAATTTAGCATTTTCTGAGTTGATTTTATGTAATTATTTTTTACAAGTAGCTCAAGACATTGAATCTAGAATAATACTATAATAAATTAGAAAATTTTCAAACTGCTGTAAAGTCCAGAATTTTGTTATAAAAGATTAATAACATTCTGCGTGGAAAATTAAATCACAAAAAAATGTTAAATACAAAAAGTTAATAAATCAGAGATAAAATGAAATGAACGGTTTCTTCAACAGATTTAAACTAGCATCAGATCGGACTTTTCTAACAAAATTCAAACCGTTCAAGATAGTGGATTTGCCCTATAGTAATATTCTTGGGCACAGGGAAAAAGAATCAAGACAAAAATAAAAAAACAAAAGATAGAAGAGAATGAGTAAGACTATAAAAAAATTGAAAGAACTGTTAAGAGATCCAAACAAAGCGATTTGCGCCTTTCAAAATTTTTTAAAAAAAAGTGCAGTTTTGTGCTTCTTTATGGTCAATTATGCCTTTGTAGACGGAAAAGAACAGAGGTCGTGTCTTGAGCCTTTTTGGGTCTAAGCGCGCACCTTGACAAACACGAATGCATAATCCAACATTGTGTTTTGAGTAGGACATTTGATGAATCTACTTAATTTATTAATTGCTTTAGATATATTAGATCTAGAATAATTGCGCAAGTGACCAAACTCACCTATTACTTCTGCATATCTATCCTATCAAGCTAGACTGCCCTAAATTCAAATGAAATGGTGGGTATGATATGAAGGCGTAGGAGCTACCATTCTAGAAATACAGCCGACTCTTTGGAATAATTTTTCAACATGTTTTGACCACGATATAGAATATCATATGGTACGATCTACAATTTTTCAGTCCTAAAATTATATAGTTTCTCCAAGGTCTTCCACGTTAAAGTTAAAAGACCAAACAAGTTATAGTTCTAAGCACATGATTAATCCATTGAGAGAATATTAAAATATTATCTACATATAGAGAAAATGATTAATTCATTTCATTGTTCACGATTTTAACATGTGTGTGTCTATATGTGTGTGTACGCATATGTGTGTGTATACACAAGGTTCGAGAACTCGATTTTGGTCTCGGTTTCGGTCGTTTGAAATTTTGTACGTTTCGAATGATTTCGTAAATTTCGAAAGTTTCGATATTGTTTCAGTTTCGGTCCAAATTTTGGTTTTCAATAGTTTGTTAATAAACTTGTAATAACGATAAATAAAATTTAAAATATTGTCCATAAAGAAATATAATACAACATACAACATCATAAATTTACTACATCCAAAAACTATTTCTTGGAGCTGTATATGGATTGTTCTCATAATTTTCTTCATCCACTTGTGCCGTATGGTATGGTGGATAACCGTACTGTATTTGTTTTGTACCTAGAAACTTTGACAACATGTTATCAAACAAGGACGGTTCGTCATTCTGTATTGTATATGTAGTTTGACCATTTTGATTGTTTGATATATCACTGTTATATGTCTCGTTTGCTTCGTGATAATAATAGCCTCCATTGTAGTCAGAAGTAGAATGTCTATAGTTAGGTGGATCATTTGAAGTGTAAGGATTATTAGCATAATCGTAATTTTGTTGTTGTCCATATTTAACATTCAAATTACCGTCTCTTCTGTCACGATTGTCCATCACACCTCTTCTTCTCACATAGAGTATTGTTGGTCTATGCGAGCCACCACCATTAGTAGATCCAACGCCATAATTACTTGCTAAACCGATATCGTTACCACCAGTATTGTCATGATCATCATTTGAGGAACCGCACTATTTTCAGTGCTCTGACTTGTTGTTGTTCGTGCAGGTATGTCATCCACTACAGCAACGGCATCATTCATCATATTAACCATCAAAAGATCATCGTCAAACAACCATGGTTCAACTTCAGTGGTCCACTCTGCTAATGGATCCTTCTCGTGAAATATATAGTTCAGATCAATCAATTTGATCATTTGTATCACGATGTTTAACATTTTTTGCTCGTAATCTCATATTGTTAAGCGTATTAGATTTGGAACATCCTCTCTACCGATTATTGACCACCACTGAGCAGGAGAACAAGTATTTATAGCTACTTTTGCTTTTGAAGAGCCAAATGCGTCAACTTTCATTCTGTAATTATCCATATGTGGATGTAAAAATTAAATTTTGGATCTATGTTTTGAATAAAATATTGATGTAATTTATCTCTTTTTCAATCTCGATTTGTATCAATATGTTTGGGATCATTCTTTCAACGACGTTGTTGAATCCGTTTAATACTTCACTATCATTTACCGCATCACCATATTGAATGATAGTATTAAGAAAATAAACTATTTGTAAAGTGATGATTTAAAATATCTGCCGCGTGAATTGATCGGTGTAGTTGTTTTTCTCATCTTTTATCTATAATGTCCCACCATTTTTTTGATTGTCTTGAACGAACGTTTTTCCTAATTGACTCTTTCGCGAGATCCATCGCTTCATAAAGGTAGTTCATCTCTGCTTTATCGTCACTATCCACCATTCTTAAAACTTTGACTAGTAGCTCAAATACAAGAATGATGGAAGCAGCAGCAATCCAAAAGGTATTATTGTAAATCAGATTAGAGACATTGGTTGTTGTTCTTTTGTCCTTAACAGCGAGCCTAGCAATTTTAGATGTTCATTCCCTCGTAGCAATCATTCTTCTCAAGTCATTTTTGTGTTTGTAAATAAAGTCTAATGCAATGAAATGAGTGGCAAACCTAGTCACTACCGGCTTAATCAATTCTTTGTCATTTGTCTCTTTTCTCATTATGAAAAGTAACCAACCATGATTGTATATGAATGTCGTTATTAATTGACAATTTGAGATGACAGTTGTTACCTCTAGTCTTTTGAGATATCTTCTACGATCAGATCAATGTAATGTGCTGCACATGGTGTCGAGTATAAATGTTTTTTTATGCATCAACAATTGACCGGCAGCTTTGTAGTTGCCCTCATTATCTGTCACTACCTGCACTACTCTATTTTCTCCAATAGACTCTACAACTTCGTTCATCAATCCGCATATATATTCACCACTTTGAAATTCATTAGTAGCATCTACAGATTTGAGAAATATCGTCTCATGTGTGCAGTACACAAGAAAATTTATAATTTTTCATCGATTCTGAGTACTCTAACCATCACACATCAGCGTACAACCATATTTATCCCAGAAATTATGAAAAGTTGCAATATACTATTGAACTTCTTCTAATTCCATTTTCAAGTATGAATGTGATAATTCATATGCGTTAGGTGGATCTATTTCACGACCGCAATCGCATCAACCATCGTTGCATAATAAGGACTATTTGCAACGTTATGTGGAATGTGATTAAAATAAAAAAAATTAGCAATTGCACGACCTATGTGCTTTTTAGCATTTTTAATGCATTTTATTGCAGATTTAATAGAAGGTTGAGAACTACCTTCTTTTTTTTTACATGTATGAATCGATCCTTATAGTAGCGCGAGTTTCAAAATCACTCTGTAGTCTCGTAGATTTACTACGTACATTCCGTTCTGGTTGACTAGAACCGACACCTGATTGTCTGTGAGATCTTTGCATCTCATGTTCTCTAAATGTATCTTTGTTTTCCCGCATAGCACGACGAACATCCTTATCATCTTTGTTTTCATTATCTTCGTTGTCCGAGTCATGTTGTTGACGTCTACTCATCAATTCTTCTTGCATACGTTGCTTCTTTAGTTTTCCTTTATTACGGTCGTTTTTCTTTCCAACAATATGAGCTCGTACGAGTTTTTTAACATCTTGAGGAACGTTTAGACATGCTATTACATTGTCACATACGCCTGCCAAATGTTCTTTCAGACATGTTACACCGCCACCGTTGATTTGTTTATTACAGAAACTACATTTTGTTTTTCGAACATTGTCATCGATCGAGGTACTGTAATTCCAACCTTTTTCTGTAGTGTTTGTTTCATTGTCCATAGTCTACCTGAGATTGTGAACAATATTTAAACAAACTCATATTAGAATTGCATTAGATTAAATTACACTAAGCTAAATTAAATTAGAGTTTACATAATCCTAACAAAATTCAGTCCAAACTAAATTAGAGTTTACACTAATATATTTACACTAAGTATTGAACGTCGAACATAAGTGCATTAAATTAAATTACCTTGTTCCATGTATTTACAGTTTCTTCGATTTGAAAATTCAAAAGAGGTGGTATTGTTGAGTTATTGCAAAAGATTTTGATTTTACTTTGATTTTCTACGGATTTTGTATATAAAATCAAAATATTATATGTTGAGAATTTTTGGCAGAAGCTAATATATAAATTAATTTTTTAAGCCGCAAGTTACAGCCCAAAAACAAAAGGAAGCCCAAAAACTTATCGCTCTACTTTAATTACTTATTTCTTATTCATGGCACAGCAGTTCAAAGCAAAAAAACCCCACTAAGAAAAAATCGTGAATTAAAAAAAAAGCTCACTGCTTCGTTTGACGTTCGACTTCGCCCCACAACTCGCCGCGCCTTCGCCGCCTGCTGCTGTCTGGAAATATATCAAACAGGGTACTGTTTTTGACCAAGTTGTTGTGCTCTTTTTTATGATTTCTTACATCGGTTTCGACTTAATTTATAGATGAAAAAATCGAATCTTCACTGTGTAATCACGTTCGACGGTTTCTGTTGCTGATCGAACTTTTATTCGAAATTGTTTGTCCTTTTCTTTTCAATCTTGTGCTTGCTGTGTTAGTTGCTTTAATTTAGGGTTACGTTTTTTTTTATTGATTGTCGAACCAGAGGTGGAACCTTGGCGCAACGGTAAGATCACCCAACTGGTGATCTGGACGTCAAGGGTTCGAGTCCAGAAACAGCCTCTTCGCAAAGCGAGGGAAAGGCCGCGTACAATCGATCTCCTCAGAGCCCGCTATCGTGCGAAAGCCTCGTACACTGGGTTCCACCACCTGATTGCCAAAACCAAAATTAAACCCTAATTTTGACTCGACATATGTCGATACCGATACGAGACACCCGAAATTTCGGGGTTTTGAACAATACCTTAAACCTTGATATATACACACATATGTGTGTATTGGTGGATGAAGCTGCAGAAATTAAAACCGTTCACTTTGAAGAATCAATGAAATAATGCCGACATCCGCAAAAATCAAGCATTTACTCAAACCTTGCAGAAATCTAGAGGATTTGAAAGTGAATTCCGCTTCCCTGAGAAGTCAGAATCTGCAGCGGTAGCCACTGATTCAGGCTTCCTAATGCTGCAAAGGATGATGATTTTATACAGCTGAAGATTTGATTTGAATGTTCAAAACCGTTTTAGTAGTCTATTTGTGGATATCGTCTCTATTTAACATTGAATGGCAGTTAATTATAGTTCTTTCCTTTGGCAAGAAAAAAAAATGCAATTTCTGTAAGAATTTACATAAAATCCATAACAAGTTTGCCTTGTGAGAATTTTAATGTCATTCTTTATGCATTTGTTTCCAGATTTTATATACATTATGTTTTGTGGCTTGCTCCATCTAAATTTTCAAGTTATAATATCCATCCAGTGAATATGAAACTTATACAAAGAAGCTGAAGCAACCGAAGGAAAAGATACAAGTTCAGCAACAAGGTTGGAGCAGTTGGTAGATGGTCTAGATTGCGAGACGGAAGGTCACGAGTTTCGAACCCTCAAACCGAGAACCGTGTAACAAGTATCCGAAGTATGTGTTTAGCGGGTCATACTTCCCTAAAGTTTACCTTAAAGGAGATGAATCAAAAAAATACAAAAGAACCATTTTGATCAACTAAATTTATTTCGTCTTCAACTGCTTCTTTACAATAAGGAATATCGAAACAAGGTAGTTTTTTGAATGTTTGTTTAAGATCTTGAAAAAAATATGTATTAAATTCATTTACCATCTCCAATCCTAACTCTCTTTTGTTTTATTTTTTTAAATGAATGAAACTCAAAAAACCAAACTAGAATATGTATTGAACTCGCAACAGGTACTTCGAGTTATTCACATAGTTTTGATGTCAGCTTCATTACTAAAGCTCAAACTCGTGATCTTTGGTAACTCAACTCACATCAACTGGGCAAACTTGTTGGGTTCTAATTCTAACTTTTAGTTCTAGGTTCATTAGCAATTTTTGGAACAAATTCAAAAGGAGGATTAAGTTGAGTAGAATTGGTTGGGGTTGAAATTGATTTTGGCATTCTACACTTTTACATGGGTAGGCTTCTATAGTAGTATATTCTGCTGGTAAAACAAAATGAAAAACTACAAATCTGCACATTATAATATTAGAAGCATACCATAGAACAGTATCAATTCTTAATAGGACCTACCTTTTTATGTTGGGCATTTGGACAAAGAATACCGATTTTGTTAGGAGGAACTTCAAACTTCGATGAGGGACGTTGTCGAATTTGGAGAACTTTTGTGGTTGGGGGATGTCGAGGATTGTGTATTTTATTCGGCATTGGTGTGTCACAGATTTTGTCCCCCCTCGTAACCTAATCAGGAGTCCCTTTAATGGTGACCATGTTTAAGAATCATCATATTTTCAATGTAACGGAGTTAATTAACATTGCATTAACCATATTTATAAACGTACGCTATTCTTTCAACCACATTGTTGGATTGAAGAGAGTAAAGTGGCATAAACAATTTCATGTTCTCCGGGAAAACTAGAAAGTCCATGAGATATGTAATCTCCTCAATCTTAGCATACAAATTCACTTAATCCAACTATTATACACCAACTCTCAAATTCTATTTTTTATTTTTACCCGAATGAGGCATAACAAAAACTTTCATTTTTTTTAATGTTCAAATGAGACGAAATCAGTCCCTGCTAAATCTTTTCAGCAAAACAACTATTTATGCAAGTAAAGCGTGTTAAAAAAGGAATTTTATTTAGATAATAACCATTAAAATTCAAAATACTATCAATTTTTCATGCGTAAGTTGCTCCGTATTAGCCCCACATGAACTATCTTAAGACATATGATGTTAATCCAACTTGTACATTCAAGATACACTTATTTCGAAATATCGTGTTTGAATATTCCGAGAGGAGACATGATCAAAATCTGAATTTTGAAGCCTTGGTAATATTAAGGGAAACAAAACAGAGATGAGTTTCTACCGCAACAAATATGTTAGCACTAAGTGAGAAATAATAGGTAAATGCGTTGAATTACTCTAAAATCATTAGCATACATGTAGTACATTGTATTAATCTAGTCAACGACTATTAGTAATACTGTCCACATCATCAATTATCATTATTGATTATTGTCATGATACAAATCATTACTTGAATCTACTTAATAAATTACATTTAGATGCAAATGAAACGTTAGCTTTTTTAAATATTGCTATTAAATCCAACTTTTTAGAAAAATGTGTACCTAGTTTAAATCAAATCACAAGGTTAATCCAAACTGATCTAACATACATTCTGAAAATTAATTTTGAAACAAATTATGTACGAATTAAAAAAAATAGTTTTAGAATTGGTATTTGAGATTGAAACTTATCGGGTCTCAGACCTAACCTAATACATTGCCAGTCAGGGTTTGAGTTCTGCTTTGATTTTGAATGATTTTTACTAGATGCAGACTTTGGTTACTTCTTAAATTTCCTCTAGTTCATATCTGGTAAGCGGTGCGAATTGGATTATAATAGTTCATATGAGTTGTGATATATGTTACTTCATGACATTCAAATAAACTTGGAACAGCTTTCTCCATTAAATTCTTTAAAGGCTGCAGGCCTGTTGAACGCACTGTGTAAAAGATCAACTGTTGGGATATACTACCAGTACATTCAATCTATAAGTATTGTCCAAATCAAAAAAATTCATTTTGTATGATAGAACCTTTCCAAACCTTTTGTTTTTCCTTTCCCAAACACTAAAAATGTGTGTGCCAATATAGCAGAGATGCCAAGAAGAACAAAAGTACTTAGAGGCAAACGGTTTGAGCTGCTAAATGCCCAGATATTCCTTGAAATGTTGAAAACTAAGGGAGAAAAGTTTCTGTTAAAAGTTCTAGATGTATAAAGATCAAATCTAATAACATGCAACTGGCACACTTATAATTTTAATATAAACTTCAATATAAAAATAGAAAAAAGTGGGGGCAGTACACCACTAACCTCAAATTTCCAAAAAATGATATGTATACTTAGTACATCGTCTTGGACATTGAAGCTGGCTTAGGAGGTGAAAGCAACCGAACCTCAGGTGCAGAGCTCGGAAACATAACATTAAGTTTATGCATCAGAACATCACTCTTTGATGGTATCTCATTTAACAGAAACTGCTGTACTATCGGCTTCTTAAACCACTCAAGAACTGAATCGCCTGGTGCTCTGAGGACAACTTTACTCACCTCAAATGGAGACTCAACCGAATCCAAAATCTGAGCCACTACCATTTTAAGTGTCGATCCAGTTACCAGTTTAATTCTGCGTGGCACCACACCATAGTACAACATTCTCTTCCTAAATCTATGTAAAGTGTGCACCACAGCTACCAATGCAGCACCTACTGACAAATTCCTTACATCCAAAGACCAAGCTATGTGTTGATCAAAAACTATAGCTTTTGGAAATAGTTTGTTTTCATATGCTACTTTCCAGACACATCTAGCTCTATTCATTTGGCCCATTAATACCAAGTAGTTCAGCAGCACATTCACAAAATACCGTGTAGCACTTTCTTCAGTTTCGTAATCTATCCCTTGGAAGAACTCTCGTACAAATGATAGCACTGGTTTTTTTCTTTGTTCAGGACCTGTGAATAATCCACACATGAACTCATGAGCATGGTGTTTTGTTGCACTCATTATATCCATGATAGCCCTCTCATTCTTCTCATCTTGGCATCTAATCAGATGTGCAAGAATCGAAGTATAAAGTATTAGATCTACTTTTGCAGCAGATCCCACATAGGTTTCAAGAAGAGGCTTAGCAGATTCGTATAATCTTGCCTTCATGCAGGATTCAAACAATTGCCTAATGATAAAATTATTAGTCCTGATCCCTGCCGAACCCATAAATCTCAACCATTTCAAAGCCAAATCAGTCGCTCCTTCCTTGATATAAATCATCAAAACATCACTAGCATTTACATCGACCGAAAACCCATTAGCCTTCATCTCAAGCAAAATCTTTGCAGCTATATCTAACAACTTCTTATTAGCGAAAACACTCAACAAACTAGTATAAACATTCATTCCAAGTCTAAACCCTGCATTACTCATTGAATTATAAAGCCGCATTGCACTGTCCACATTTCCAGCAGCAGAATGCATTTCTATAAGACACGAATATGTAGAGGGTGTTGGCAAGAAACCTGCTTTCTCCATTTCATTAAACATACTAGAAGCAATTTCTAGCCTACCACTTCTAGCATGTGATTCAACCATTAAAGTATACAATCCAAAATTTGGCCTAAACCCCACACTCTTCATCTCTTCCCATAAATTTCTACCAGCATCAAGCTTCCCTGCTTTAATCAAACTCTCAATCATCGACACATACATAGTTGCTGAACTCTTATACCCAACACTTAACATCTCTCTATACATCCCTACTGCTGCATCTAACCTCCCTGACTTCCCTAAACATTCAACAAGTGCAGAATAAACACCTGGACTTACCCTTTTGCTTTTCTTCTTCATTTCTTCGAACAACTTAAGTGCACTATCTATTCTCCCTGACTTAGCCAAGGCAGGCACCATCAACTCAAACGTTTCCAAATCCAGCACACATCCACTCTCGTTCTCATTATAAACCTCAAATGCTTTATAAACCAATCCTTTTTTCAAGAACATTCCAATCATGGCAATATGTGTTTTTGCCTCAAACATCTCAAAGTTCAAATCTTTCAGCTTCCTGTAGCAACTAAAGGCAGTTTCTATACGACCCATCTGACAAAACCTCTGGATAACCAAGTTCAAAGAGAGAGGGTACAAGGTGACGTCTTTACTCAAATCCAGCTCCAAGCCTTCTTGAATCTGCTCAAAAGACAGCAAAGGTAGTATCTTTGCGTAGGCTGAGTCATCAATGGGGTTTCTGCTTGCACGAGCGAAGTGGAGGAGAGCGACGCTGGAGTCGGCGTCGGATAAGAGGGAGGCGGCGAGGGAGAGGTGGGCCGAGGTGGGTAGGAAGGGGAGAGAAGAAAGGGAAGAGTGGAGGTGAGGACCCCATTTATGACGGAGTATGACTTCAGCGATCTTTGAGGCAGCTGCAGCAGCGGAGGGTGGAGTGGAGTAGGTGGCCGGACGTGCGGCGACGTCTGTTGCTATCAGGACGTTCGATTCGTCAAGGTATGTGATTTCGTCGGTGAATGTTTCGCTAGGATTGTGTTCGGAAGAGAGAAGACGATGATTGGCGGGGACGAAATTAGGGTTTAAGAGTGGCAGGGTTTCGGGTGAACGTAGAGTGCGTATGCGGCGAAGGAGGAGTAGCATTTTTTTTTTTTTGCGATGAAAGCGAGGATATGAACCCAAATGAAGACGTAAAATAGGTCATTTCTATTTTAAGTTATTACAATTGGGCCAATTAATGTAAAGAACAGAATTTTGTATATTTTTAGCTTAAACGACACGACCTTAATATTTTAACCACAAAGACAAACATGTTTCTAAAATTTATTCATAAGGACAAACATTCTTTTAAAATTATTCATAAGGATTCCAAAACTGCTACCGAACTAAAAACTGGCACCTAAAAACTGTTACCGATAACTACAAACTGATACCTAAAAACTGCTATCGATAACTAAAAACTGATACCCAAAGAAAGTTGTCCTTCAGGTTAAAATACCGAAGGTCAGCCCTTGAGTTTAAAACGCTGAGAAATTTTGTCCTTGACAATAATATCCTGAATTACATATCCTTCAAGAGTTATAAACCCCCATCAAAATACATATCTCCAACTAAGTAATTTTTTTTCTTTATATTTTTTAGCTTAATCCAAACACATTTTCATCTTCAGTCCCTCTTCTTTCTTATAGAAACCCCAAAATCATTCATTTGCAAAAAAATTACAATAATGCTAAACTTTGATGGACTTGATCTTCAAAGTGAAGATGACGAGAAGGAGCATTAATGGAGTTCTATCGAATTCCGAGGAAAAAAACTGATTATCCATGTACGGGGATCGGAAAAACACATCAAATACTATTGGATTGTGAAGTGACCAATCAAAGTTTCTAATGCAACTCTAGTGTGGATGTTACGAGGGTTATATATGATATGAGTTGAAACGGACAGAAACAACTTAATTCTCTTTCGGTAATTTAACTCTAGTGTGGGCGTGAGAAAAAAAGTGAAAGTTGTGGATTCAACTCTAGGCTTCATGTCCTATGGAATGAAAAAGCAACAAAAATAACAAAAATAAAAAATAAAAAACCACGTGGACACCGTGCTTTTCAAATAATCAACCATGTAGTACGAGTCGAACCGCACTAGGTTCATATATAGTTCCCATTGAAACTACGTTATGTGTTATGTTCGTACTTGGAAAGTTTGATATGCATGATAAACTCTAGCATGAGTGTCGCCCTTCCCAAATAAACATGCTTTAGTGGTTACATGCAATTAGAAAAGTTACCATTTGTGAATTTGAGTAGAACTTGAATAGAATTGTTGTAGGGTCCAAAGGTTATTTCGACTATAAAATAAATAATCGAAGGATGTAAAAAAAAAAGATGAAGAACATAAAATATGCTGTATGTGTCAAAATGTGTAAGTGTGTTTTTGGATATGAACTAAGTGTAAAAGGAGAAAATTGAAGTTTTGATACTTTGGTTGATTTATACGGTTGCCAACAGTAACATAAGGAGCTCATACAAATTTGATCCTAATTCAATTTGAGCATAGAAATAACTAGAAAATGGAGGCTTTTCCTGTGTTTTACTTTTCAACTATAGCTTTCAATGACTAACACCTTGGGTATCCATCAAGGGAAATGGTGTATTGGTTGCTCTTCAACAAAAACAAATTGCTTTGTCTACGTACGTATTACCCGCGCAACTGACTTTAAGAGACTGGCTAGCATATGCAACTTTCTGATGATCGACTAAGTAGGTGAAAAAGTAAGATAATATATTGCATATTTACCTAACCTTTATAAAGACAGCAAATTAAAATGGTATTATTTTGTGTTAGTTACTCTCTTTCTTTCCCTACTTTCTAATTCCCATATTATTCAAATTTTCTGCACATGTTTTATTTTGGACTCTTTACACTATTTATTCAATGTAACACTCCGTATTTTTAGATAATTAAATAACCAAATAACGATAAACAGTGAAAATAAACATTTTTGAAATTGTCAGAATATGGCCTCGAAACTAATACCATTATGTTCGTGGCGATTTTCCGATCAATTTCGATATATAACTTGTCGAAATCCGAGTTAATACGAAGAAGTTACGAGAGAAACGAAAATCAAGAAAAAGAAAAAAATAGCATGGGTCGACCCATAGATCGACCCCAAGGCACACAGGTCGACCCTCGGGTCGACCTTCAAAGCACACAGGTCGACCTGTAGGTCGACCCGCGTTATATCATGGACGATAATTCGTCCAAGTACATGGCGAACTCTTTAAATTTGATTTTCACGCAATCCAGAATGTCGTTTTCTAGATCCAACGATTCACATCGAGCCTGTGACATGGTTACACCAGATTCAATCCAAAAATCCGACGGTCCGAGATCCTCAAACTCCACTATAAATAGGACCTTAGGCCTAACTATTTTCTCACAATTAGATTTTCTCCCAATTTGGTTCATTGTCTGAGGGTGGACCCTAAATAGAAGATATTTCTAGGGAGAAGATATTCTTAATAAAAATATTAGACACCTTGGAAGGGGATCCGGGAAGGCCATGGAGTAGAGCTAAGACCATGGAGCAAAACTAAGGACGACATGTGAGTGAATTTAAATTATATATATTTTATATTTATGATATATTATCGTTAGATTCCTGTTATATATTTTAATTCAGTATTTATTTCAGTAATTAGTTCTGCTAATTAGTTATGTTGAAACTGTAAATTCAATAAGAGAGCTTTATTTAATTATTATTTATATGGAAAAGAAAGATAGGAATCCAATTAAGTATGAATAATATTAGGCTTAACAGTTATAGAGAAAGACATAAGCCTAAAAGTAAGAAATTACAGTAAATTATGCTAAAACGGGAGAAATAAATTAAAAAGGGGAAAATTTAATAGCTTGATTTGGAAGTTGGTGATAGATTAGTTGGTTGGTTTAGAAAAGAGAATACATTTCCATAGTTTAGTATTGTAAGAATAATGATAAACGTAATTGCAAAAAAAAAAGAAAGGGAATTAGTGTAAAATAGAGACATTTCTGTATTTTGCATTATCCAATAATTAAAGAGACAATAAAAGAAATATCTTGCAATTACGAGTTATTGTTTATAGCATTATTTACTATTAAAATATGAAAATGGATTTTTAGCACAGTTTTTGTAACCAACCAAATAGAATAAAACTACTTTCTAGAATAAAAGAGAATAAAGTGAAGAGTTAAAGAAATTAAGGAAGAAATCAAGTTAATTATTTGACAAGACTAGAAATAATAAACAGAAATGTACCTAGATCTGCATTTACTGCGCAGATAGTAAAATAAAAGTAAAACAGTTATTATGATAAGTAATTTGTGACAATTGGACGTAGTCCCAAGCTAAGATGTCATATTATAATATAAGAGAACTAAAAAAAGAATATAGTATCATAATAAAATAGGGTAGACTAGAATAAAAGAGAGGCACTTGTAATTACACTTATAACATGTAAGTTATAAAAGAAAGAAAAGAATATAAAAGCAACAGTTGCAGACACATAAGTTATAATTATAAAAGAAAGAAATAGAAGATGCTTATTTTATCAACTTAGATCTTGGATTAAGTTAATAAGCAAAATGATAGAAGTGGCCCGTACCGGCAACATTCCCTTTCGGTCAGGAACTGATGGTCTCACAATAGTTAGGTAGGGCTGGGCTTGCTGATTAGGGTAAATAAGTAGCCAACAGAATAAGAAAAGTAAACTAAACGCATAATAAAGGATTAGACGTAGGGTATAATAATATGGTAAGATGCGTTTAGAATAGCCTAAAGGATGAAGAGCCTAATGAAGCAGTTCATTGCAGATTTTAGTATAGGAAGAGCACGTCCAACTTAGTTAGTTTGGGCTAGAAGGAAGTACGAGACTTCAACGGGACGTGAGGGTACTCTAGGATGGCCCTATGGGGTAGGCCTAACGAAGCCGCACCCCCAGAGGTAGGTCTGTAGGTGTTCCATCAAGAGAGTATGCCTTGACTACTTTTGCATTGCAGGCCTAACAAAGCAGACCTTTGTAGACAGTCAAAAGGTTGATGAATGGAGTAGGATATTCGTATGACACCATACTCTGACTTGCGAGTAGGTTTTAGTAGGCATGACCCAAAAGGATGTTGCATGCGGAGATCAAGCCATCATCAATCAAGAACGAGTTCAGGAAAGACTAGAGTTAAACCAACAAGCCAATGATTCTTTCACTATCGAGACATTGGATGAGGGGCGCAGCCCATTGGATGTTTAGATTGTTTGCAGTAGGGCACAACCACTTAGCTCTTTAGAGGTCTTTCGATTAGTTGAGGGGTGGATGTGTGGGGCCATAGCCATGATGTGAAAAGAGATAGACCAAGTAGAATATCTATATTGTAGGCCTAACGAAGCTGTCCTTACAAATATAGAAAATGCCCGACTGAGTTTCGTACAAGGTAGACCTGGTTGGCGGGATTTAGGGAGTAGACAGAACGATTATGTATAGTCCTCAAGGTACGCACTAGGTGGTACATTGTAGATGTCCGAGCATTAGTATAGGCTAGTGCGGACGCAGTTTTACTTTTTCATAGTAGACGACGGAACATATGTATTGTAGGCCTTACGAAGCTGTCATTTACAGATGTAGTTACAGAACGCTCTAGGAGCAAGACGATGGAGTCCTTTTCGAGGAGGATACGGAAGGTACTATAGGTAGTACCTTGGACCGATGCGATCATTGGGCATGTAGCTACATATACATTTGTTATTAGGTTTTAATCTTCTAGGGAGTAGATGGGTACGATTCACGCATAGAGGCGAGAGTATTATAAACCCAACAAACCTAACATAACAGAAAATGGAAATAAAACGATATATCTAAAATTAAGCTTAGAAGTGTATAATTTGTCCATTCACCATAACCCCCCTCCTCATATATCCCAAGGTTAGGTAGATGGCAGTGACTTTCCAGCTTTGAGACACTTGTTTAGAAAGTGTTATTATCTTGATGAGTATTTACTTGCTATTATATTTTAGTTAGTTCCGCTGTGAGATATTTACTTTAGCTCTGATATATTTGTCTTTGCCTATTTGCAGGATACCAGATACCCAACTTGGGCTTCAGTGGGCTTGGATTTTAGAATTTTTGCGAAAAATCCAGACCCACTAGAATTCGGGTTGTTACATTTGGTGTTAGAGCCAGGTTTAGGGTTCCTAGGTAGATAGTGAGTGAACTTATTTGTATTTTTGAATAAAATATAAAAATATTATGTACTAAAATCTAAATAGTCCTCAATTATAGATTTTAACATATGAAAAGATTTTAGAAGTACATTTGTGCATAGTTTGCTAGTTGGGTTTGGGATGACCCAAGAGTGTTGAGCCCTAAGTTGTTACCAATTTATAATGTACAATAAGCTATGTTTTGAGAGAAGATTAGTATCCATATGTCATAAGAAGTGGGAAAGTTCCATAGGGATAATAGGGAGAGTATTTTTATTTTGGAAGGAATAAGAGATTCTAGCAATGGAATGAATTTCCAAAGTTTAGGAAGGATATTCCCAGGGTAGTAAGAACAAAATCCACTTTATGTCTAGCCCAATAAAACGAAACTTTTTGGAATTGAAAAGTTGAAAAATATAATTGTTGATATGTTTGAAGTAAATATTGAGTTTTTGAAAAAAGAAGTGGTATGAATTTAAATTGGTTTTTATATGATGTGATTTTTTTTTGAAGAATTGTAGAGCATATATAGCTCGCTAGTTTCCTTGTAGGTAAACAAATATTTTAAAATATAAAAACCTACAGTGTGTTAAGTATCGAAAACATAGGTTACAACATTTATTGTTGTAATAGATGTTTTCGTGAAAAATAAAGGAAGCATAGACTATGACACTATTGTTATAGTAGATGACTCCCAAAGGAAATGTTTTTACATGCATATGACATTTATTAATATTTATTTTAACCGAATCCATATACTAGTATTTTTGGATTGTAGTAACAGTGTTTTAAGCAACATTTGTTTTAACCTAAATAAAAATGTGTTTTGAAGATAATTTCTAAGTATAGAAATAAAGCGGTTTGTTATTATTTAAATAAGTATATGGAAACGTTTTCTAGTTATGAAAATGTTAAAACAGTTTTGAAAATGAATTCTTCTGAAAAAGATGTAAGTCAAATATTAGGAAATTAATAAATTTCGTAGGAAATATCTATTGTAAGTGAATATAGATTAAACATACTTTAATCTATTGGAATGAAATGAATAATGGTATAATTTTCTATGAAACCCAACCTCAAGTGAAGATGTTTTGTGCAAGTTATAAGGAATACGTGGAAGAGATGTACAAGGTATGAAAAGCACCATATTTTGTTTAGCATATTTCAATAAATTATAAAATAAGTTCTTGTAATTTCACACAAACATGAAATCCTCTTTTAAAAGGTTCATAGAAGGTTTCAGCGTTAATGGTTTTTCATAAGAGAAAATAGTTCCAATACATTAAGGTATAAAACCATTAGGTATAATGAGAAGTGTAATAATTAGAGATGGTGTTAGTTAGGAGGGATATTATAGAGAGCCTTAGTAGGAAAGCTAAGTAATGAAAATTTCATATTTTTCCATTGATTATGCGCATGGGTTTCTTGCCTTTGTAGAAATCCCCATTTGTAGTAAATTAGAAACTCCTCCAAGGTTAGGTAATTGGAAGAGTAGGAAAGTTAAGAGATTTTTGATAGAATAATTGTTCTTATCTACTTCAGTTTTTGTAATTTGAAAATATATGAAATGAAGATGTTTTGAAAACATGTGACTACATTTTTGGAAGTCAAGAAAAGAAAATTATTTTAAAGACAAGCAAGGCATGTTTTAAAGAAAAATGGTTGGATGAAAAAGTAAATAAGTTTTTGGAAAAGAAAAACTTAGTAAACAGTTAAATTTAAAATCCAATTTTTTTTTTATGAAAAGCTGTTAAGGTCTTTAAAAGGAAAAGAGGAATAAGCTTTGAACCTAGAATTTGTAAATTTTCTCCTCTAGGTTTGGGGAGTACCTTTGAATTTAATAAAAACTTTAAAGTAAACTTTTAAAGGCAAGAATTTTGGGATTTGATGTTTCAAAAATTTATAAGCTTTAATTTTTGAAAGGAAATGATAAATATCAAACCAAACTTTTAAATATGGAGTGGATAGTAATTATTTCCTAGGTATGACGGGAAAGTGTAAGGCTATGTAGGAGATAACAGTGATTACTTTTAGTAGTAGTAATAAAAGTTCCCATAATGTGTATAGGTGAGAACCTAAGAATGTTGCTTCATGTGTGTAGACTATAGAAGAATAGTAAAGTGATATTAGTAAGATAGTAACGTGATTGGGATAAATAGACCTTAGTTGGGGAAAAATGAAAAGTAAAGGTAAAGAGAAAATTTCTCCAAGCTTAGTTGCCTTTTTAGATAGAGACTTCATAGATTAAAATCCTCATTCATTGTAGTAAATAAGACTTGGTTATTCCATTTTGAGTATGGAAAGGAAGAGATGAATATATCTTATTCATCGTGAGTAATACAGCATAAGTTAGTAAAAAAGTAATAGGCGGCAGGAGGAGCATATGAGTTACTTGGATTCCTAGAGTAAGACCTTTCTATGTCAGAGTGGACATGGTCCTAGGCCTCCTAGCCCTAGAAGATAGTTGTGTTTAGCTGCTATATTAAAGAAAAGTAAAAGCAGATAAAAGTAACTAAAAGAAAAACAGTAAGATCTAAAGAAAGCAACAGAAACGTCAATAGAAATAAATGAGAATTGCAAAAGATAAATACATTTTCCCATAAATTAAGCTTGGGAAAAAGTTTTAAAAGGAAAGTTTTTCTTATGTAAATCGTGCTTGGGAAAGAAAATAGAGATTTTTATATATTAGTGGCATAGTTCCAAGTACAGGGAAAGAGGTGCGCAAAAGTAAAACGGTAACGTAAGGTTTTCCGTTTTCTACCTTCTTTCTAACATAAGAAATCGAGTTCGGAAAATTAGTTTTTTTTTAAATTTGAATATAGTTGTGTAGTAGGATTTGGATGTAAAATTCGTTGAACTACACCTCTATTCAGTAGAAGTGTTGGAAAAATTGGATGAAAAACATTTTGAGTTTTCAAAAGATTGCATTCATATAGAAATTGCAAGTATATTTAAGGTGTGTGCATCATATTTTAAAATAAATTTTAAAGAAGAAAAGCATTCATATAGGAGATACCGTTTAGAAATTCATGTACATGCATGTATTTTGTGTTGAATGACACTTTGCACAAGGACATAAATGGTCGCAAAATTGGATGTACACAAAATGGATTTGATTGATGCGAGGATTACATAATTTTACCCTTGTCGAATTTCGGGGATGAAATTTCCTAAAGGGTGAGAGAATGTAACACCCCGCATCTTTAGATAATTAAATAACCAAATAACGATGAACAGTAAAAATAAACATTTTTGGAATTGTCATAATATGGCCTCGAAACTTATACCATTGTGTTCGTGGCGATTTTCTGATCAATTTCCATGTATAACTTATCGAAATCCAAGTTAATACGAAGAAGTTACGAGAGAAACGAAAATCAGGAAAAAGAAAAAAAATATAGCATAGGTCCACCCCAAGGCACATAGGTCGACCCTAGGGTCGACCTTCAAAGCACACAGGTCGACCTGACCCGCATTATATCCTGGATGATAATTTGTCCAAGTACATGCCGAACTCTTTAAATTTGATTTTCGCGCAATCCGGAACGTTGTTTTCTGGATCCAACTATTCGCAGTGAGCTTCTGACATGGTTACACCAGATTCAATCCAAAAATCCGATGGTCTGAGATCCCCAAACTCCACTATAAATAAGACCCTAGGCCTAGCTATTTTCTCACAATTAGATTTTCTCCCAATTGGGTTCATTGCCTGAGGGTGGACCCTAAATAGAAAATATTTCTAGGGAGAAGATCTTCTTAATAAAAATATTAGACACCTTAGAAGGGGATCCAAGAAGGTCATGGAGCAGAGCTAAGACCATGGAGCAAAGCTAAGGACGATATGTGAGTGGATTTGAATTATATATCTTTTACGTTTATGATATATTATCGTTAGATTCCCGTTAAATATTTTAATTCAGCATTTATTTCAGTAATTAGTCCTGCTAATTAGTTATATTGAAACTGTAAATTCTATAAGAGAGCTTATATTTAATTATTATTTATATGGAAAAGAAAGATAGGAATCCAATTAAATATGAATAATATTAGGCTTAACAGTTATAGAGAAAGGCATAAGCCTAAAAGTAATAAATTTACAATAAATTATGCTAAAACGGGAGAAATAAATTAAAAAGAGGAACATTTAATAGCTTGATTTGGAAGTTAGTGATAGATTAGTTGGTTGGTTTAGAAAAGAGAATACATTTCCATAGTTTAATATTGTAAGAATAACGATAAATGTAATTGCAAGAATAAAAGAAATAAAAATGGAACTAGTGTAAAATAGAGACGTTTCTGTATTTTGTAGTATCCAATAATTAAAGAGACAATAAAAGAAATATCTTGCAATTACGAGTTATTGTTTATAGTATTATTTAGTATTAACATATGGAAATGGATTTTTAGCATAGTTTTTATAACCAACCAAATAGAATAGAACTACTTCCTAAAATAAAAGAGAATAAAGTGAAGAGTTAAAGAAACTAAAAAAGAAATCAAGTTACCTATTTGACAAAACTGGAAATAATAAACAGAAATGTGCCTAGATCTGCATTTACTACGCAGATAGTAAAATAAAAGTAAAGCAGTTATTATGATAAGTAATTGTGGCAATTGGACGTAGTCCCAAGCTAAGATGTCATATAATATAAGAGAACTAAAAAAAAGAATATAGTATCATAATAAAAGAGGACGGACTAGAATAGAAGAGAGACACTTGTAATTACACTTATAACATGTAAGTTATAAAAGAAAGAAAATAATATAAAAGTAATAATTACAAGTCTAATTGTAACACATAAGTTATAATTAAAAAAAAGAAATAGAAGAGGCTTATTTTATCAACTTAGATCTTGGATTAAGTTAATAGGCAAAATGATAGAGGTGGCCCGTACTGGCAGCATTCCCTTTCAGTCAGGAACTGATGGTCTCACAATAGTTAGGTAGGGCTGGGCTTGCTGATTAGGGTAAATAAGTAGCCAACAGAATAAGAAAAGTAAACTAAACGCATATTAAAAGATTAGACGTAGGGTCTAATAAAATGGTAAGATGCGTTTGGAATAGCCCAAAGGATGAAGAGCCTAACGAAGCAGTTCATCACAGATTTTAGTACAGAAAGAGCACGTCCAACTTAGTTAATTTGGGCTAGAAGGAAGTACAAGACTTCAACGGGAAATGAGGGTACTCTAGGATGGCCCTCTGGGGTAGGCCTAATGAAGCTGCACCCCCGGAGGCAGGTCTGTAGGTGTTCCATCAAGAGAGTATGCCTTGACTGCTTTTGCATTGCCGGCCTAACGAAGCAGACCTTTGTAGGCAGTCAAAAGGTTGATGAATGGAGTAGGATATCCGTACTCTGACTTGTGAGTAGGTTTTAGTGGGCAGGACCCAGAAGGATAGTCGCATGCGGAGATCAAGCCATCATCAATCAAGAACGAGTTTGGGAAAGACTAGAGTTAAACCAACATGCCAATGATTCTTTCACTACCGAGACATTGGATGAGGGGCACAACCAATTGGATGTTTAGATTGTTTGCTGTAGGGCACAACCACTTAGCTCTTTAGAGGTCTTTTGATTAGTTGAGGAGTGGCTGCGTGGGGCCATAGCCACGATGAGAATAGAGACAGACCAAGTAGAATATCTGTATTGTAGGCCTAACAAAGCTATCCTTTACAGATATAGAAAATCCCCGATTGAGTTCCGTACAAGGTAGACATTATTGGTAGGATTCAAAGAGTAGACAGAATGATTACGTATAGTCCTTAAGGTACGCACTGGGTGGTACATTGTGGATGTTCGAGTATTAGTATAGGCTAGTGCGGACGCAGTTTTACGTTTTCATAGTAGACGACGGAAGATCTGTATTATAGGCCTAACGAAGCTGTCCTTTACAGATGCAGTTACAGAACGCTCTAGGAGCAAGACGATGGAGTCCTTTTCGAGGAGGATAGGAATGTACTATGGGTAGTACCTAGGACCGATGCAGTCATTGGGCATGTAGCTGCATATATATTTGTTATTAGGTTTTAATCTACTAGGGAGTAGATGGGTACGATTCACACACAGATGCGAGAGTATTATAAACCCAATAAACCTAACATAACAGAAAATGGAAATAAAACGGTATATGTAGAATTAAGCCTAGAAGTGTATAATTTGTCCATTCACCAGAACTTTTGTTCTGACCCCCTCCTCATACATCCCACATGTTAGGTAGATGGCAGAGACTTTCCAGCTTTTAGACACTTGTTTAGAAAGTGTTATTATCTTGGTGAGTATTTACTTACTATTATATTTTATTCAGGTCCGCTGTGAGATATTTACTTGAGCTCTGATATATTTGTCTTTGCCTATTTGCAGGATACCAGATACCCAACTCGGGCTTCAGTGGGCTTGGGTTTTAGCATTTTTGCAAAAAATCCGGACCCACTGGAATTTGGGTTGTTACATTCAATCTCATATCTTAGAGACAATATTGTTAAACAACTAAGATGAATAGTCCGGAAAATGCTTCTTATCCAAACTTATTAAGAATCATTCTGAATTCAAGAATACTTTGTTAGGAACACGATTCTAGTGTTTTAATGATCACAAATATATGACAATGCTACTAATAATTTTATTTGAGTTATTCCAAGTATATTAACACTTGAGCTTTCATTTGATATCAGAGTGATGGTACATGAACTTTCAGTTGGTATTAGAGCTCGGTCATCTAAAAATCATAATAAAATTTGAAATAGAGTATGACCACACTCACTACATTTTTAATGACAATCTACTATACAATCATGACTATTCACTAAGTCAAATTATGTATATCAGTCTACATATATGAAATGGAAGCTAATGGCCATGAAATATGGGAAGCTACTCAAATACAATATGTAACTGCTGCTACTGCTATAAGTTCATGGTCAGATGCTCAAAAAGTCACAGCTATAAATAATTCTAAAGCAATGAATATTTTATACTATGCATTAAATATGAATTATGGTCTATGCTACTACATATCATATTTGGAACACTTTGAAAATTACACATGAAGGGACCACTAAGGTAAAACAGATCAAAATATCTATGCTTAATGTAATGACCTGTATTCTTCGTATCGGAGGATCGTAGAATATTAATATTATTTTTATATAAGGTCATACGATTCTATAATTTTGAAAAATGACTACTAGAGCCATTTTCCATCCTTAGAATTTTTATCGAACGATTTTGACCATGAAAATCTTGCATGGCCTATGACTTTTGATAGAAGCCGAGTTAGGGGTCTGAAACCACTTTATTAGATCAGAATGATGGTTTCTCTTTCCATAGACTTGTCAAAATAGAAAAACGGATTTACCGCTAAGGAGTTATGGCTGTTTGAAGTTTCACTTGATTTTGAACAACTTAATGGATAATTAGTGAGCTAATGGTTAGGCCCAAAGCCCATTTTGGGATTAGCATGATGTTAGGACTGATGGAACTTCTCTCCATCGCTTTACACTTTCCAAAAATAGAGAGGAACCCCCGTTAATAACTTCTAAGCCATGTTACTATAGTCCTTACTTTAATTAGCCAAAACGTGTCATTAGAGGAAGATTAGCGAGATTAGCACCTTGGGTTGGAGATTTGCTGCTGGAGATCATCTTGGAGCTGTTGTTCACCTCGGGAATCATGCATCTTTGGGCTTGGATTGGATTTCTTTGGATTTAGGTGGGTGGTTTTAAACCTCTACTCGCTTATTAGCAACTATAAAACATTTAATGATTATTTTAAAAGATTTTCAAACTCTAAAATATGTTTTATACCCTTTATAACCATATATGTGAATTTCAAAAGATTTGGAAAAGTTTTATAAAATTAACGTTCTTATGGATCTCCTTGTTCTTATGGATACTACCCTTAGGATTCACATTGATGTGTGGATATATGCTTGTTAGGATATGTTTTATGTAATGATTGCTTGAATGTGTGATGATTGTTTGGTTAAAAATGCCAATTGAACGATGATTTAGTAATAGGAACACATTATGGATCAGTATTGGCCCAGATTGACGTGATGGTTAGTCTAGTTCCTGGCCGACTGAGTGGCATGTGTTCGAGTATTGAGGAACCAAGACACAAGCTATCATGATGGATGGTCTAGTCTTTGACCATGATGGGTCGATAAGTGATTTATATCCAACGCACCGAGTGAGTGAATGTGAGGATGAATGATGGATGCTATGTTTGTTTGATTACTTATCACCTTAGGGATGTCACACGATGCCAATATTATTGACATATATATTTGGACACCCTTTCGTACTCTGATGTATAGTGCACCCACGATGACTATGATGTGTACGCACTAACTCTGTGGATGCAGGGACGTGTCAGGTATGATTCTTCGTACCATTTGTCCTATTATAGTGATTTATTAGTATTTAGAGGTTTACTACTGCTCACACCAGACTGTTATCTGACTCGGAATTTTATTCTTTGCTTCCTACTACTCTGGGTACTCTTAAATAAGTAGATAGGGATATCAGGTCTAGTGAGCACGTGGAGTTGGACAGAGGACGAACATGAGGTCATACTCTCGTATTACTTCACTTACTTATTTGTTATTCTCCTACACAGCACTATGGAGCTTGCTGGTGCCTTTAGAAATGGTTATTTATGAGTTAGTATTTGATGTATAACTCTATTTATTATGATGTATACTGTATGGATCTGTGCACTATGATTCTGTGATTCATTCAGTTATTTACCATCCGCTTGTTTTATATATGAGATGTTTACTATTATATTTTATTTGATGCGCTATGAGATATACGACAGGTTCTATGATTGTTTTACTTATTTACATCCTTGATGGTCGCCCTACATCAACCGGGCACCGTTACATCACACTCTACATGTATATTAGGTGCCGATGGTGTAGGGCGATCATCATTTTGGTATCATAGCTTAGGTTCCATAGTTTAACTTAAGGGATACCATGATCCAGTAAAGATAGGAAAGGAGTTCTCACCCTAGACTGGATCGAGAGAGAGAGAGTGTGTGTGTGTGAGTGCGTACTTATTATATATTTTAGTTTTCAAAACTATATAGTAGTATATAGTATACAAGTCGCACTACACATACGAGTACTACATAAGTGGGATTCTTTATGGAGAGACCGATCGCCCTTATTACAGATTGAAGGATGAGTTGTCAGACAAAGAAAACTACTAGGAGCTCTGTCTTTGGAGTCGAAGAATGAGCTGGCTCAGGAGCTGCTAATCCTGATTTGTAGATCATGTTCAATACCATAATGCAGAACATGCTACAAAATTCTCAACTAGCCGCTCCAAATATTGCTATTAATGGTGGTGCTCCAGTACAGGCCCTCAAAGCCGATTTCGCTAAGCTGAATAAAGACTTTGCTAGTCTTGGTGGCAAACTATTCCAAGGAACGGAGTCAGTGACGGAGGTGTAGGATTGGCTTGATACCTACAAGAGGATGTTCGATGACTTAGAGCCGGATGATACTACGAAAAGGCGATTGGCTTTTCGATAGCTTCAATGGTGAGCCATGAGCTGTGGAATGCTATGAAGGTCGCTACTCCCAAGGACCAGTTTACATAGGACCAGTTCAAAGCCAGATTCGAAGAGAAGTTTATACCGACGGCTTAGAAGTTGGTCTTTTTCCATAAGTTCACGGATCTGAAGCAAGGGAATATGACTGTCTTCGAGTACGTTATTGAGTTCAACGCTCTATCAAAATATGGGATGTCCTTCATCGACACCCCACTGAAGAAGAATGAAAAGTTCCTTATTGGTTTGAATGACTACTTAGGAGAGAAGCTCATGAGTCGTATTGACGAGACTTTTGAGATGATCGTTGAGAAGGCATTGAGGCATGAGAGTCTTTATCCATAGCCGAGGACTATTGTTCCCAAAGAAGAGCTAAAGCCACAATCGAGCGGAGGAGGCAAGAAGAAGTGGAACAATAAAAGGAAGCAGTTTCAAAACAAAGGCGGTTAAAAGAAGAGTAAGACCTCACTCACTTGTTACAACTGCAGTGACAAGGGCTACTATAGTAAGGACTGCAAGGCTAGGGGGTACAAGTTCTACAATTGCAACAAGCTTGGGCATATTTAGAAAGATTGTGCAAAGCTGCTAAAGTAAAGCAGGTAGTGAAAGCATATGCTATTAATGTCGTTTCGGCTTCGTCGATTGCTGCATCGGCGAAAGAAGGGGAAAGGCATCATTATCCAAGGTATACTTTCCATTTATGATGTTACTATATGAGTTTTATTTGATACCGGGGCTTCACATTCCTTCATATCTAGTGACTTGGTAGATAGATTGGGATTGAGGCCCGAAATTGTTGACCTAACTTTGATTGTGATGAACCATGTTGGAGGCTCCACTAGCTTGTGTATGGTTTATCGTAGTTTGGTCTTATCAAGTCATGGATGTTCTTTTAATTGTGGTTGCTTTGTTTTGGGTTTCGTTGGGTTCGATATTATTCAGGGTATGGATTGGCTTCATAGATACAGAGTGGTGGTGGATTGTGAGAAGTCGTTGGTGATGATAGGGGTAGATGATGAGTGGACAGTAGTGTTAGGTTGCCTACCGGACGATGACGTGATGGTCAATTTTCTATATTCGCTTGATATCCTACACGAAGAGTTATCATCGGTGCCTATTGCTAAGGAGTGTCTGAACGTATTTGAGGAGGTGACTAGACTTCCACCACATAGAAAGATCAATTTTTGTATTTATTTAGTTAAATATGCCAGACCGATAGTGATGCTATTGAGGAGGATGGCACCTAGAGAGCGGAGAAAGCTCGAGGTGTAGGTAAATGACCTATTGCGAAAAAGGTTCATCCACAAGAATATTTCTGACTGGGGAGCTAGTATTTTCCATGAAGGTAGATGGTTTCCTTAGATTGTGTGTTGATTACCGTGAGTTGAATAAAGTGGCGAAGAAGAATAAGTATCCACTCCCACGTATTGTTGACTTGTTCGATCAGATTCATTGTGCTAGAGTATTTTCTCAGTTGGATCTTGAAATGACCCTCTCTTCTCTACCTTCATTTTGTAAGGATTTTTTTTTCTTTTTTTAGAGATGATATATGTATATATCATTCATTAACAAATATATTTTTCCAGGGCCATTTTTTTTTTCAATAAACAAACTTTATCCAGGATCAAAAATTTTACCAATATAGATATATCAGTGCAACCACAAAAATATGCACACACATATGAAGATGCATGTGCCCCTCTGGTTTAATCAGGTTATGGCAAACAAGAGGTTACAGTGATTGATTTAAATTTAATCAATCCCCACATAGCTTAATTTCATTTTATTATTTAAGTAATGAAAATCTTATTCATATAGGTAATAGTATGGTTTTTATTCTTTGATAGCTTGCTGGATTCTCCATGAAATATGATTCATAGAACCCAGATAACTATGTTATGATTATCTGTAAAATCAATTGTATAGTGTCTGTGCTTTGAAAATGATATAAGCTTATATAATTTCCTATGTTTGCTTTCTTATAATATCTACCTTATATGCAAACTCATGTCTGGGATATTCTTAAGTGAATCATCATATTCCAGAAGCTTGATTCCTTGATACCAAGGTACTAGACTAAATGAAATGCAGTCCGGGGTGAGTTTCCTCACACATGGATACTTGGCAAATAAAATATGGATTAAACAGACTCTCTACTCAGACATATTTCAGAAGGTCTTAAAATGCATTTTGCCCAAAGATTTAGTAAAGAGGGATTCAGATTTTATGTTAAAATTACTAAGGTACTGGTGTGACAGTGTCTGAGCAAATCATATCTGAACATGTAAATAATTTACTAATATGGATCTAACATCACTATCTTATAAAATCCCTACTAGTGATCTCACTTACAAAATTATAGCTAAAACTTTTCAACATTCCAGATAATAAAACTCAGATATTTTAAATACCAGTTCCAAGTCAAATTCTCAAAATACTTAACCAAATATCCAACATCACTCTGTACTTAGTACAATGGAATTTTTTTTTAAAAATATCATACATGCAAATTTCATCTTGTAAGCTCTTATCTATCTAATTCTAGCATGCTATAATCTTCTTCTCAATGCTTTGCTTCTACTCCTATCTAGAGGCTGCTGTCCCTGAAATAGCATTTGAAGCTGCCTCATTTTAAATGAGACACCCCATATGCCATTAGCACACTAGGGTCAGACACATGTCTGGTATGAGAAAATTCACAAAAGCAATTAATTAATTAGGTTAAAATCAAGTTAAGTACATATACATAAAGTTCTGCCCTTTGGAAACAGGTAATACTTGTGTGCATGCTCTATGTCATTGTGCATGTGCATATTTTAATCTTTCTTTCCAAAGACTACATATATAAATATGGTACATACATTCAAGCATACAATTCAGTCATAGTCAAACAATCATTCACACCAAACAGGAAAATAACCAATATGAGTTAAATCCTTTATTCCATCCTCATATTTCAATTCTGGGAAAAACTCTAGTTTCCTCATCATATCAAATATTTTTCCCTTGGTATATTTATCTATCCTGGTCTCATCTGCAATTTTATGAATCAATGGACACACTGTAATGAACTAATTCACTCCATTACACAAAGATCTCAGGACTTGAACAAGCCATGTGTCAACTTGCATTACTCAAGAACACAAGTCATTCCTGCAGTAATCTTGACCCCATTTCCTAATCAATTTCTTAGGTACTTTCTCTTTTTAAATTTTTCAGAGCAAACCCAATCAGTGAGTTATTTTACAAAAACAAGCATTCACCTCATAGCATTCCTTATCATTCTCATAAACAAACAGAGACAACCAAGCAATTTTAGTATTGGTACTTATTAAAACATTTTCTTGCAATTTTAAAGAGATATAGACAACTAACATTGGTTTATGGCTTTATGGGAAGATTTTATTGCAAACATCTGTGCTTTAGTTAACTCAGGTTGACCAAGCTTCCTAAATCACAAAATCTAATTGCTGGGTGTATTGTATATTTTCTTTGAATCAGGAGTATCAGCACATAGGCAAGCCTATTGCACTCCTAATTCCTTTTCATTTTAAGCCTCAGCACATATACATATGTATATTGCAGCCCATAAGCTTATCAATTCTTCTGGGTTGAGCCAAAACCAACACTACTTGCTTATATCCAACATTTTATTTTTCTGGGTATTTATTTGTTTCTAACCAGTATCATATTAAAAAGAGATCTGGGTTTCAAAGATACTTATGTATGCATGCAGATCATATTTAGAATATTCACAAAATAAAACAAACAGAACAACCATTTAGCATTAAAGCATCCTTAACTTCTGAAGAACAATCACATATACTTTTAAGAAAAAATCATTTATAACTGGCTGCCTTCATTAGGACTTAGTGCCTTAAGTTGTTGAGTGAGTTTTCTCACCTAGTTCTCTTCTTTGCTTCCTTAATTAATTGATGAACTTCTGCCTTTAGCCTCAAGCTCTTTTCCTTCCCTTGCCTTATGATTTTTATGGTGTTGTTTTTTTTTTCAAAGTTCTTTTCTGAGAAGGAGAGGGGGCTGCTGCATGTACATATATATATACAGGGTCCTCCTTAGGGTTTTGGATATTGGCTAAAGCCATTTTTGCCCACCAGAAAAATTATGTTATCTGCATTTTATTTGAACCCAAAATTCTACCCTTCCCGGCTTAATTTAGGTGAAGAGAAAAGTGGTTATGTTCTTTTTGGTTAATTTCAGAAATTTGCTTTTCAGAAAATACTTTTTCCTTTGTCTACAATCATGCTAAAAATGTGACTTGATTTGTTATTTATCAAATACTCTTCCTAATTCTGCCTATACCAAGCATTTCCCTGTTTTGTCTTATTTTTCCTATTTTTAGCTTTCATGTAAATGGTATGTACTTCCTTTATTTATTTACAAGAGGACTACTCCTTTTTATATCCTCATTTTCATTTTTTTTTCTTTCTGCCTATATACTAAAATATGTCTGTATATTTTATTTTACTAATTTGAACTCTAGTATTTTATTAACATATATATATATATATAAGTCTTACTGAAATAATTTGTACACCCATATATATATTTATACATCATTCTGTATTGACACACACACATGCACATGTACACTCAAAAATATTCAGTAGCATCCATATATGTATATTTACTTATGCATACAGCTTTTAAGGATTTAATATATATATATATATATATTCCCATACATATTAATATGTATTTATTCTTAGAGTTTAGGGATTTTAGCTTTTGTTCATGTGCATTTCCTGTGCACACATGTACACACATACTGATACACTATCAAGCTATATCAATTCCCTTTCAAAATTTATTTAAAAATTATTTTGAATTTATTTATATTTTTCAGAATAAATTCCTAAAATCTTGGGTCATTACATACACCCCTCCTTTTAGAAATTGTGTCCCACAATTTTCCTAAGCTTAAAATGAATTTTAAACTTAATTCAGAGAACAAGTACATTTTCAACCAAATTGATTTTTAGTTCTATAATAACTAAAAATATATGCATCTAAAACAATCAAAAATCAGAATTACCTTTAATCTGAAAATAGCTTAGGATAATTCATCCTAACTTTGTCTTCTAATTCCCATGTGCAATCACTAGGATCAAGACTCCACTGTACCTTTACAAGTTTCAGAGATTTATTCCTCAACTTCTTCACATCTTTTGCCAAAATTCCCACTGGATCCTTTTCATAAATCAAATTAGGATTTATCTGCACTTGGGTTGGGGTCTCAAGAATTTCTGCCTTGTCATGGACCCATCTTCTCAATTGTGATACATGAAAAACATCATGTATACCTTGCATGTTTTCTGGTAATTCCAACTTATATGCCAAGGGACCAATTCTTTCCAGAATTTTGTATGGTCCAATATATCTTGGGGTTAACTTGCCTTGTTTCCCAAACCTCAGCACATTTTTCATAGGTGAGATTTTGATGAAAACAAAATTTCCCACTTCATATTCCACCTGCCTCCTTTTCATGTCTACAAATTTCTTCTGCCTTTCTTGTGCTGCTGCCATTCTTCTTCTTATCAACTCAATTTTCTCCTTAGTTTCTTGTATGTACTCAGGTCCTAAAATAGACCTTTCTCCTGCTTCTACCCAACAAACAGGTGACAAACAGGGTTTACCATATAAGGCTTCAAATGGAGCCATTCCTATGGTGCTTTGATAGCTGTTGTTGTATGTAAATTCAACTAGATGAAGATAATCCTCCCAGTTGCCCCCAAAGTCCAGTACACATGCTCTCAACATGTCCTCCAAAACCTTGTTTACTACCTCGGTCTGCCCATCTGATTGAGGATGGTAGGCAGTACTTAGGCATAGTTCACTTCCCATTGCTTCTTGAAAGCTTCTCTAGAATTTTGAGGTGAAGATGGTATCCCTATCACTCACAATGGTTTTGGGAATGCCATGTAACTTTACCACTTCCTTTATAAAAATTTGAGCTAATTTTGGTGCTGTCCTTTCTGACTTGACTGGGATGAAGTGTGCTACCTTGGTTAGCCTATCAACTATCACCCATATGCTTGTATTGCCTCTCTTAGATCTAGGTAGTCCATCTATGAAGTCCATAGATATGTCTTCCCACTTCCACTGTGGTACACTAAGAGGCTGCATCAACCCTGATGGCCTTTGGGTTTCAGCCTTGACTTGTTGGCAAGTCATACATTTGGCAATGTATTTAGCTACATCAGATTTCATCCCCTTCCACCAGAAGTCTCTTTTCAAATTTTGGTACATTTTTGCGTTGCCTGGGTGTATGGAGTATTTACTTCTGTGATATTCATTCAATATCTCTTTCTTCAATTCTGTGTCCTCTGGTACACACATCCTATTTTGGTATCTCATATAACCATTTTTATCAATATGGTGATTCATCACTTCCTCCCCTTTTGAGAGGAGAATTTTCTTCTCTAATAAGTTGGCATCCTGTTCTTGCATTTTTCCTACCTTCAGAATTAAATCTGGTTGAAGTGTCATTAAGCTTAACTTCCCTTTATCTTCTTGTGCACCATGCATCTGCTCATCAATGTGCACACAACCATTCTCCCCAATTTCTAACTCAGTTAGCAAAGACAAGTCCTTAAATTCTTCTATCATCATCATAGCCAATTTAGCATGCTGTCTACTTAGAGCATCTGAAACTTTGTTTGCTTTGCCTGGTGTATAGAGTATGTCAAAGTCATAGGCAGCTAAGAATTCCACCCATCTATGTTGCCTCATGTTCAAATCTTTTTGTGAAAATAAATATTTTAGAGACTTGTGGTCAGTGTAAAGTTCAAACTTAGTGCCTAACAAATAATGTCTCCAAAGTTTCAAAGCATAGATCACAGCTGCTAATTCAAGGTCATGTGTGGCATACCTTACTTCATGGGGTTTAAGTTGTCTGGATGCATATGCAATGACTTGGCCTTGTTGCATCAACACTGCACCCAAGCCAAATCCACTAGCATCAGTGTATACAACTAATTCTTCATTTCCATGAGGTACCTTTAAAATTGGAGCATTCACCAATGCCTCCTTCAACTGTTCAAAAGACTTTTCACATTTTTCCGACCAAACAAAAGCTTGGTTCTTCCTGGTTAGGTTAGTGAGTGGTGTAGAAATTTTTGAAAAATCTTTTATAAATCTCCTATAATACCCTGCCATCCCCATAAATGACCTTACTTCACTCACAGTGCTTGGCCTCTTCCATGCTTGAATAGCCACTACTTTATTGGGGTTCACAGAAATTCCTTGGGCAGATATAACATGGCCAAGAAAATGCACTTCTTCTTTCCAAAATTCACATTTTGAGTATTTTGCATTTAAGTCTTTTTCTCTTAGTCTAGACAAAACCATGTGCAGATGGCTTTCATGCTCTTCCATTGTTTTGGAATAAATTAAAATGTCATCTATAAAAATAAGCACAAACTTGTCTAGATAATCTCTAAAGGTTCTGTTCATTAAATCTACAAAGTATGATGGTGCATTGGTCAAGCCAAATGGTAACCAAAAATTCATACAACCCATATCTAGTGTTAAAGGCAGTGTACTTGATGCTTGATTCTTCCACCTTCATTTGATGAAAACCAGATGCTAAATCTAGCCTAGAGAATACTCTTTCTCCAGCCAATTGATCAAAAAGATCATCTATTCTTGGCAGTGGGTATTTATTTTTAATGGTTACCTTGTTTAATTCCCTATAATCTATGCAGAGTCTCAAAGTACCATCTTGTTTCTTAACAAACACCACTGGTGCCCCCCAGCAAGAATTACTGGGTCTTATAAAACCCTTATTTTCTAATTCCTCTAATTGTTTCTTTAATTCTTTTAGTTCATTTGGCCCCATTCTTGTTGGCTTTTTAATCACTGGGCTTGCTCCTGGAACTAAATGAATTTGGAATTCCACTGGCCTATGGTTTGGAACACCATTAACCTCCTCAAAAACATCCAAGTATTTATTGACTATGGGAATTTCCTCCATAATATTTTTACTGGAATCTTTACCCAAATCAATCAAATGACACAATTTTCTTCCCTTGGACACTTCACACAAAATTGTGATCCTCTGGCTTCCATGGTTTTGCAATGATATGGTGGATGAGTCTAAGTTAATTATGGCCTTGAATTGCCTTAACCAGTCTACTCCCAAAATAACACCTATATTTGGGTAATTTAAAACATATAAATTGGAAATAAAAGTATCTCCTCCTATGTTTAATCCCACATCCACACAGATCATGTTTAAAACACTAGAACTTCCCAGTGGACTTTGTATATGTAAAGGGGTTTCAACCAATATGCAACTTAATTTCAGCATTTTAACTAATTCATAGGAAATTAAAGAATGAGTTGCTCCTGTATCATATACTACTGCTATGGGTACATTACAAATAAATAGTGTACCTTCCACTTGACTGTGCTTCTCAGCATTGATCTCCACTGTTTTGCCTTTTTCTTCCAAGTTTGCTAATTTTCCTTGCTGCCTATTTTCAGGACAATTTCTTTTCATGTGCCCTTCTTTCCCACATAAATAACACTTGAAAGCTCCTCCTTTCAATTCTGGACATCTTGGTTTGATATGTCCTTCTTTTCCACATTGATGGCACACAATCTTCTTGGTTTCCTTAGCTTTAATATCCCCAGTAGACTTAGTACTGGCCTCTTCTTTCTTCTTATCATAAGGATGATATCTCCCCTTACCCTTCTTACTGTTATTGTTCTTGAAATTTCTGAATTTTTCCCTTTCCTTGTCATGCTGCTCCAACCTCAAAGCTAAGTCTATCACATGGTCAAAGGTCCTGTCAGCATAGGGTAACATGGCTCTGCTAAGTCCTGGGTTCAAACCTTTTATGTACCTATCATTTTTGGATGCTTAATCTGCTACAAGCATTGCTCCATATGTGGAAAGCCCTTCAAACTTTTGAGTGTATTCTGTGACAGTCATAGTTCCTTGCCTAAGCCTAATAAATTCTTCTAGCAAGGTAGTCTTAGCTGATGCTGGTACGAACCTTGCTTCCAACATCTCTTTGAATTGATTCCAAGTGATTTCATTCTCATTTCTTCCTGCAATGATTACTTCCCACCAGCTTAAAGCTACTCCTTTTAGCTGTCTCGAAGCCACTTGCCTCTTTCTTTGATCATCAAGTTGCATGTCATTGAAAATTCTATCCAATGTTCTCAACCATGCTTGAATTTCCGTAATACTCTCTGTCCCTTCAAAGCTTTTGCCTCCTAAATGAGTATATGTCTTAAGTAATTTTGAGAGTTCTTCATAGGGATTTTCTTGCCTTTGTCCTGCCCCATCCCTAAATGCTCTCACCAAGTCTTGCAGATTGACCATTGGTGGTGCATGGGAAGATCCTGCTCCCTGATTTGGTGGTCTCCCTACCATAGTTTGCTAATAATAATTTACATAGCTGGTTAGTTTGATTGGTGATTTTATTATTTCAGTGGTTTTTATTCACACTGAAAACATTGATATATTTTTAGTTCCTTTAAATTTTATTCCTATCTAAGAACTTGATCTTTACTTCTACTATGTTGAATAACATAGCTCTGATACCAAATGAAATGACCCTCTCTTCTCTACCTTCATTTTGTAAGGATTTTTTTTTAGAGATGATATATGTATATATCATTCATTAACAAATATATTTTTCCAGGGCCATTTTTTTTCAATAAACAAACTTTATCCAGGATCAAAAATTTTACCAATATAGATATATCAGTGCAACCACAAAAATATGCACACACATATGAAGATGCATGTGCCCTTCTGGTTTAATCAGGTTATGGCAAACAAGAGGTTACAGTGATTGATTTAAATTTAATCAATCCCCACATAGCTTAATTTCATTTTATTATTTAAGTAATGAAAATCTTATTCATATAGGTAATAGTATGGTTTTTATTCTTTGATAGCTTGCTGGATTCTCCATGAAATATGATTCATAGAACCCAGATAACTATGTTATGATTATCTGTAAAATCAATTGTATAGTGTCTGTGCTTTGAAAATGATATAAGCTTATATCATTTCCTATGTTTGCTTTCTTATAATATCTACCTTATATGCAAACTCATGTCTGGGATATTCTTAAGTGAATCATCATATTCCAGAAGCTTGATTCCTTGATACCAAGGTACTAGACTAAATGAAATGCAGTCCGGGGTGAGTTTCCTCACACATGGATACTTGGCAAATAAAATATGGATTAAACAGACTCTCTACTCAGACATATTTCAGAAGGTCTTAAAATGCATTTTGCCCAAAGCTTTAGTAAAGAGGGATTCAGATTTTATGTTAAAATTACTAAGGTATTGGTGTGACAGTGTTTGAGCAAATCATATCTGAACATGTAAATAATTTACTAATATGGATCTAACATCACTATCTTATAAAATCCCTACTGGTGATCTCACTTACAAAATTATAGCTAAAACTTTTCAACATTCCAGATAATAAAACTCAGATATTTTAAATACCAGTTCCAAGTCAAATTCTCAAAATACTTAACCAAATATCCAACATCACTCTGTACTTAGTACAATGGATTTTTTTTTTAAATATCATACATGCAAATTTCATCTTGTAAGCTCTTATCTATCTAATTCTAACATGCTATAATCTTCTTCTCAATGCTTTGCTTCTACTCCTATCTAGAGGCTGTTGTCCCTGAAAAAGCATTTGAAGCTGCCTCATTTTAAATGAGACACCCCAGATGCCATTAGCACACTAGGGTCAGACACATGTCTGGTATGAGAAAATTCACAAAAGCAATTAATTAATTAGGTTAAAATCAAGTTAAGTACATATACATAAAGTTCTGCCCTTTGGAAACAGGTAATACTTGTGTGCATGCTCTGTGTCATTGTGCATGTGCATATTTTAATCTTTCTTTCCAAAGACTACATATATAAATATGGTACATACATTCAAGCATACAATTCAGTCATAGTCAAACAATCATTCACACCAAACATGAAAATAACCAATATGAGTTAAATCCTTTATTCCATCCTCATATTTCAATTCTGGGAAAAACTCTAGTTTCCTCATCATATCAAATATTTTTCCCTTGGTATATTTATCTATCCTGGTCTCATCTGCAATTTTATGAATCAATGGACACACTGTAATGAACTAATTCACTCCATTACACAAAGATCTCAGGACTTGAACAAGCCATGTGTCAACTTGCATTACTCAAGAACACAAGTCATTCCTGCAGTAATCTTGACCCCATTTCCTAATCAATTTCTTAGGTACTTTCTCTTTTTAAATTTTTCAGAGCAAACCCAATCAATGAGTTATTTTACAAAAACAAGCATTCACCTCATAGCATTCCTTATCATTCTCATAAACAAACAGAGACAACCAAGCAATTTTAGTATTGGTACTTATTAAAACATTTTCTTGCAATTTTAAAGAGATATAGACAACTAACATTGGTTTATGGCTTTATGGGAAGATTTTATTGCAAACATCTGTGCTTTAGTTAACTCAGGTTGACCAAGCTTCCTAAATCACAAAATCTATTTGCTGGGTGGATATTGTATATTTTCTTTGAATCAGGAGTATCAGCACATAGGCAAGCCTATTGCACTCCTAATTCCTTTTCATTTTAAGCCTCAGCACATATACATATGTATATTGCAGCCCATAAGCTTATCAATTCTTCTGGGTTGAGCCAAAACCAACACTACTTGCTTATATCCAACATTTTATTTTTCTGGGTATTTATTTGTTTCTAACCAGTATCATATTAAAAAGAGACCTGGGTTTCAAAGATACTTATGTATGCATGCAGATCATATTTAGAATATTCACAAAATAAAACAACCAGAACAACCATTTAGCATTAAAGCATCCTTAACTTCTGAAGAACAATCACATATACTTTTAAGAAAAAATCATTTATAACTGGCTGCCTTCATTAGGACTTAGTGCCTTAAGTTGTTGAGTGAGTTTTCTCACCTAGTTCTCTTCTTTGCTTCCTTAATTAATTGATGAACTTCTGCCTTTAGCCTCAAGCTCTTTTCCTTCCCTTGCCTTATGATTTCTATGGTGTTGTTTCTTTTTTTTTCAAAGTTCTTTTCTGAGAAGGAGAGGGGGCTGCTGCATGTACATATATATATACAGGGTCCTTCTTAGGGTTTTGGGTATTGGCTAAAGCCATTTTTGCCCACCAGAAAAATTATGTTATCTGCATTTTATTTGAACCCAAAATTCTACCCTTCCCGGCTTAATTTAGGTGAAGAGAAAAGTGGTTATGTTCTTTTTGGTTAATTTCAGAAATTTGCTTTTCAGAAAATACTTTTTCCTTTGTCTACAATCATGCTAAAAATGTGACTTGATTTGTTATTTATCAAATACTCTTCCTAATTCTGCCTATACCAAGCATTTCCCTGTTTTGTCTTATTTTTCCTATTTTTAGCTTTCATGTAAATGGTATGTACTTCCTTTATTTATTTACAAGAGGACTACTCCTTTTTATATCCTCATTTTCATTTTTTTTCTTTCTGCCTATATACTAAAATATGTCTGTATATTTTATTTTACTAATTTGAACTCTAGTATTTTATTAACATATATATATATATAAGTCTTACTGAAATAATTTGTACACCCATATATATATTTATACATCATTCTGTATTGACACACACACATGCACATGTACACTCAAAAATATTCAGTAGCATCCATATATGTATTAATGTATATTTACTTATGCATACAGCTTTTAAGGATTTAATCTATATATATATATATATTCCCATACATATCAATATGTATTTATTCTTAGAGTTCAGGGATTTTAGCTTTTGTTCATGTGCATTTCCTGTGCACACATGTACACACATACTGATACACTATCAAGCTATATCAATTCCCTTTCAAAATTTATTTAAAAATTATTTTGAATTTATTTATATTTTTCAGAATAAATTCCTAAAATCTTGGGTCATTACAGATCTTGTGCCAGGATTTCACCAATTGAGAATTGCAAAGGAGAGTGTGCCGATCACCGCGTTTCTACACTATCTAGTTTCTATGAGTGGTTATTTATACCATTCGGGCTAACCAATGCGTCGACATACTTTGTTTAACTCATGAACCGTGTCTTCAAGGGTCAACAATTTGCGCTTGTGTTTGTCGATGATATTCCCGTCTACTCATGGACTGAGGAGGAAAATAAGACACGTTTTAGGATCGTGTTTGAGGTGTTGAGAGAGCATCGACTAAAAGCAAATTTTTTGAAGTGTCACTTTTGGAGGAGTGAAGTGAGATTCTTGGGTCATGTTGTTTCTAAGCAGGGCATTGCCGTGGATCCTGCAAAAGTCGTAGCAGTCCAAGATTGGACTAGACCCAAAAACGCTATGGATGTAAGAAGTTTCTTGGAGGATATTATCGACGATTCATCCAGGACTTCTCCAAAGTAGCCGCACCATTGACTCACTTGACGAAAAGAATCAGACATTTATTGAGATGCGAGATGCGAGCAGGCATTCATGAGTCTGAAGGAAAAGTTGACAAGTGCTCTAATAATATCCATCCCTAGCGGAAATGAAGAGATGACGATATAAGTTGATGCTTGTGGTGTCGAATTGGGGGAGGTATTGATGCAGAAGGGCAAAGTTGTTGCATATGCTAGTCTACAACTGAAGCCACATGAGAGAAAAATACCCAATCCATGATTTAGAGTTAATGGCAATTGTGTTTGGGATGAAGATTTAAAGGCACTATCTTTTAGGAGAGAGGTTCAAGCTATTCATTGACCATAAATCATTGAAGTACCTCTTTTCGTGAAAGGATTTTAACCTTCATAACCAAAGATGGTCAGAGTTCCCAGCCTCCTATGATTTTGATATTGCATATACACCGGGGAAAGGTAATGCAGTCGTTGATGCATTAAGTAAAGAGACATACCAGCTTAAAAACTATGTTCCTAGAGTGGACGCAGTTAGAATATATTATTGGTTATGATTTTCGACCAAGATGAGAGCTAGAGCCAGAGATATTGGCGAGCTTGACTATCTGACCTACTCTAATTGAGCAGATCGGTACTAGTCAGAGGTATGATACCAGATTAGCTGAGATTATTTCTAAGACCGAGGTTGGAGCAGAGTCTGAAGAGATGAGACAATACGGACTCGACTGAGACGATTGGCTCCGTAAGGATGGGAGATTTTTTGTTCCTGATGTCGATGGGTTGAGGGATGAGGTGCTACGAGAGTGCCATCATTCAAGATTGACTATTCATCTCGATGTAATAAGATATAACGTGATATAAGGTAGACATTTTATTAGGAAGGGATGAAGAAAGATGTTGGGACATTCATCTCGAAGTGTATGAACTTCCGGTTCATTAAGGTAGAGCAAAAGAAGCCTAGTGGGTTGATGCAACCGCTAGAAGTTCCCCAATGGAAATGAAAGTGAGTATCAATGGATTTCATTGATGGACTGCCGAGGACTCGAGAAGGATACGATAGAATCTGGGTCATAGTTGATCGATTGACCAAGAGCAGTAGATTTATATCCATCAAGCCAAGTAGAATGGCAGCCAAACTGGCCAAATTGTATATGAAATAGATAGTACGATTCCATGGTGTGTCAAAGAGCATTGTGAGACTGAGACTTATTTTTCACGTGTGGGTTTTGGAAGAGCTCACAGGAGGCGTTAGAGATGGGGTTGCACTTCAGCACAACTTATCACCCTCAAACTGACAACTAAACTGAGAGAATGGATCATATCTTAGAGGATCTCTTACAGGCTTGTATACTCAACTTTGGAGGCTCGTGGGATGATCACTTACACCTTATTGAATTCGCATACAACAATAGTTATCAGCCCAACATCGGCATGGCATCATTTGAGGCGTTATATAACCGACTATGCAATGCTCTTTCTTGTTGGTGGGAAGTGGATGAGAAACTAATACTTGGACCATATATGATTAGAGAAACCTCGGAGAAGATCGAGATCATCCGACAACAGATGAAAGCTACTCAAGACAGATAGAAGAGTTACATTGATAAGAGACGTAGAGATCTAGAGTTCTCTATCAGTGATATTGTATTTGTCAAGATATCTCCATTAAAGATTGTAATTCGTTTCGATAGTAAAGGGAAGTTGGCACCAAGATTCATAGGTCCTTTTTTGATACTAGAGAGGACTAGGAACCTTGCTTACCAAGTCGACTTACCTCAAAGAATAACGGGAGTGCACAATGTGTTTCATGTTTCTCACTTGCGGAAATATATGCACGAGTCAGACATAACTATCGCATCAGATCAACTAGATGATATTGAGATTGAACCAGAGGCTTTGAGACCTCGTAGGCCTATTCGTATCGCTGGACATGATACGAAGCATCTTAGGAGGAAGATAATGAAGTTGGTGAAGGTTCAGTAGAGCAAAAGTGAAGACGATTGCACTTGGAAAACCAACGAGAGCATGGGGAGAGCTTATCTAGAGTTCTTTACTTGATGAGACTTCTATTTATCGCTTTTACTTTCACTTATGATATCATGAAGTATACCTTAGTATAGTATCCTGCATCCTATGATAGGCTTGGATGTTACCTTTTTCCTCTATTATTGTGTATGCATGTTTGATGCGTGATGGTTATCTATACTTGTATATGATTGTTAGGCATGCAGGATAACTTTGTTGATTTGTTTGGGATTTTAAGAGCGAAATTCCTAGGTGGAAATGTAACGAGCTATATTCTATATATCGAAGGATCATAGAATATTAGCATTAATTTAATATGAGGTTGTACGATTCTATGATTTTGGAAAATGACTATCAGAGACGTTTTCCATCATCGAACGATTTTAACCCTGAAAATATTATATGGCCTATTTTTGATAGGAGCTGAGTTAGGGTCTGAAACCACTTTCATTAGATCGAGATGATGATTTTTCTTTCCATAGAGTGGTCATAATAGAAAAACGGATTTACCATTAGGGAGTTATGACTGTTTGAAGTTTCACTTGATTTTGAACAACTTAATGGGTAATTAGTGAGATAATGGTTAGGCTCAAAGCCCATCTCGAGATTAGCATAAGGTTAGGGCTGATGGGACTTCTCTTCATCACTTTACACTTCCCAAAAATAGAGAGAAACCCTCATTAATCATTTCTTAGCCAATAAGTTACCTTAATCCCTACTTTAATTAGCCAAAACGTGTCATTAGAGGAAGATTAGAGAGATTAGCACCTTGGATTGCAGATTTCCTGCTGGATATCATCTTAGAGCTTCTGTTCACCTCATGATTCATGCATCTTTGGGCTTGGATTGGATTGCTTTTGATTTAGTGAGTGGTTTTAAACCACTACTAACTAAATAGCCACTATTAGACTTTTAATGATGTTTTTAAATTATTTTCAAACTCTAAAATATGTGTTAAACCTTTTTTAATCATTTTAATCACATATGTGAATTTCAAATGATTTGGAAAAGTTTTATAAAATTAGTGCTCTTATGGATCTCCTTATTGTGAGGAATGCGAAATACGGATCTTAAGGCTAGAATGAACATTATAGGGGGGGTGAATAGTGTTTATAAGAAATTACTAAATCTTTTTGAGTTACTGTTGATTTGTACACAAATGTATAAATATTCAAACACAGATATAATCACAGAATCAAACACAGATGCAGAAATAAAGTAAATGCAGTAAAGGAAAGAACACACCGGATTTTATACTGGTTCGAAGTTACCCTACATCCAGTCCCGCACAACTAAGTACGGATTTCCTTTCAAAAGCAATTCAACAATTACAACCCTCGATTTCAAGGCCACAAGGTACACCCTCCAGATTCACAATCCTCTGGGTAGAGATACATGATTTCCAGGCAACAAGTTCACCCAATTGATTTCTCAAGGCTACAATCACACCTTTTCTCACTTGATTGATTTCCAAGGCTACAATCACACCTTTTACTCTATTGATTACAAAGAAAGCCTATAACTCTGAATAACACTGAGGATCTTGATGAGATAGTGACAGAGAATCAAACCAGAGATTATCTAGTTAGATTCAATGTTGATTTCGATAGAGTAATGGTAGAATTTTGAATAAGAAAATGTGGAAGAAGAAGAGAAGTGAAAAACTAGAAAATATGATATATAATTCATTGAAACTAACCCCTATTTATAGAAGAACAACATCCATGTCTATTCATGAAAGGTTATGGCGAATAGACACTTCTTTTGAAATTCAAAATTTTGGTCCTAACTGACACTGTGTCGACATAGGGTACTAGGGCATGTCGACATCCCAAAGCATTTTTTAAAGATTTGATTTTCTTTGAAAATAACCTTTATCTTATATTAAGAACCATTTAAACTTTATAACTATACTTGACTATAGATAAAATACATTGATAAATATAGAGAATTATATATATATAATTTTACTAAAATTTTATATTTAAATCTAAGTATAAATATATTATAATTATAAGATAGTTTAAAACAAACGTTTATTAAAAACAAAAACAAAGAATATTTTAAGGCTAAAACATCCTTTTTGAAAATCATTTGAAAAGATAATTTTTAAGGCTAAAACATTTTGCAAAGCAGTTTTGAAAATCATTCTGAAGTAGTTTTGAAAATCATTTTGAAGTAGTTTTGCAAGCTTCTTCATGTAGAATATCTCATCACATCAGGATTCGAGAACTTGTACAAAACCAAGATGTTTGTGGGTTTGTAAGCCACTTGTCGTAGGTTTGTAAGCTACTTGTCGTGGGTTTGTAAGCCACTAAAAAGGTAGAAATGGGTTCCATCCTAAAAGAAAAATGGAGTGATGATTTCAGTGCTATTATGAAGTTTTAACATAATTCTAGACTCAATACTTATCTTGAAACCTTGAACTCTTGATAATCTTGATATTCTTGATACTCATGAGTCTTCAATCTTGATATCTTGAATCTCTATACTATACAGTCTTCATTCTTGGTACCTGCATGGTTAAATCCTGCATATACATATATATCTAAACTATAATGTTAGTATTTATATTTTATAATCTTATTCTAAGGTTGTTGTCATCAAAACCATCAACTCATGGACTAACACTTATTCTTATGGATACTAGCCATAGATTTAGGATTTACATTGATGTGTATACATGTATGCTTATTAGAATATGTTTTATGTAATGATTCCTTGAATATGTTATATTTGTTTGGTTGAAAACATCGATCGATTGGCGATTTAGTTATAGTAATACGTTATGGATCAGTATTGATCGATCGGTATTAGCCCAAATAACATGTGACCCAAGGGTAAGTCAAGAAGGACCCCCTAACGCTACATTTCAAGTTTCAAGTCATTTGGAGTTCGTTTGCTTGAGTTATTGCCAAATTAAGATGGATCAATGGTCATTTGAAGGGTATGGATTGGTAGGAAGTTGCTTTGAGTTTTTGGATGGTTAACTTTGAGTTTTGGAGGTGTTGCTTTTAGTCACGGAAGCTTGCCAGGGAGCATATTCCAATGGAGTAAAGAAGGAGAAAATTTGCTAAGTGATGGATCGATACCGATCCATGAAGGTTTGAGTTCAAGGACGGCTTTGGGACTTAGGGTTGTATGGTTCGGTAGAAGCTATGGATTAGTGAAGGTGTTGGGTTACCAAAGGATAAGAACTTAGCCAAAACTTGGCTAAGTCATATAGGTCGGTACCAATCCATAAAGGTGTAAGGTTTTTTGGATATTTGAAGAAGAAAGTGAAGTGTGGGGTCTGTAGGTGTTGGCTTACTGATGGATCGGGTTGCACGGATTATGCTTCATGGAACGATGGGGATAGTTCGGTGATGGTGACTTATAGAATGACTTCGAGTTCCCACATGCCTACTTCGAGTTCTTCATACGCTCACTTTGTGATATGATGATGTTTGCTTTGATTTTTGGGTGTGTTGACCCTGAACTCGTATCAAACAAAATACTTAGCCAAATATGGCTAAGTATAGAGGTCAGTACCGATCCATAGGGTTCAATGGCGATTTTGAAAACGACGACCCATGATTCGTTAATGATGACTCCATGTTGGGAAGTGACATCTTCGATGATGGATAGTTGCACTTGGAGATGCAGAGTAGAGGACTATGAGTTAGATTGAGGGAACCATTGGAGGAAGGCCACGGGACGTATGATGGTATTCTACGATTGATGCTGATTGTACAGAATCGTCCGTACCATGGTAATTTCATAATGAGAGTCGTTAAACCAGTTCCAAGTTGTACTCTACTATAGATGACATATGCAAAGGAATAGTTAAGACTTGAGGATTCATAGGGTACTCATGAGACAGGGTATATACTGGGGTCGTGATGGTTTCTAGAGCGTGATGGCTCTTTATTCTAGATATGAGGTTTTTTACCCTAGACTGATTAGGTGATGGGTATTTAGTGTTTGGCTGATTAAGTGGCATGGATTCGAGTATCAAGAAATCAAGACACAAGCTATCATGATGGATAGTCTAGTCTTTGACCATGATGAGTCGACGAGTGATTTTATATCCAACGCACTAAGTGAATGAATGTCAGGATGGATGCTATGTTTGTTTGTTTGATTGTCTATCACCCTAGGGATGTCACATAATGCCGATATTTGATGTATAAATTTGGACATCCCCTAGTACTTTGATGTATAGTACACCCATGATGGCTAAGATGTAGAATAGCATATATCTTGTGTATGTGCTAACTCCATGGATGTAGAGAATGCCAGGTATGATTCTTCGTACCATTTGTCCTATTATAGTGATTTATTAGTATTTAAAGGTTCACTACCACTCACACCAGACTATTTTCTGACTCGGAATTTTATGCTTTGCTTCCTATTACTCCGGATACTCTTAAACGAGTAGATTAGGGATCTCAGGTCTAGTGAGCACATGGAGCTAGACAGAGGATGAACATGAGTTCATACTCTAGTATTACTACACTTACTTATTTGCTATTCCGCCTCACAACACTATGGAGCTTGCTAGTGCCTTTATTTCCTAGAGAGAGTTATGTATGAGTTATTATATGATGTATAACTCTATTTCTTATGATGTATATTGTATGGATATATGCACTCTGATTTGTGATCCATTCAGTTATTTACTATCTCGTCTATTTTTATATCTGAGATGTTTACTATTATAGTTTATTCGATGCACTATGAAATATATGACGAGTTCTATAATTGTTTTACTTATTTATAACCTTGACGGTCATCCTTCATCGATCGGACATCGTTACAACATACTATACATGTATATTGAGTGCCGATGGCATAGGGTGATCATCACACTTAAAAATCAATTTCATAAATTTAGAATGAAAAATGTTGAAAGCATTTTTGAAATGTATGCACGGTTTCAAGAATTAGAACACACACTTATGCAATTAGGAGAAAATTTTACTGATTTTGATATAGTATCAAAAAGTTTTAAGTTCATTAGCTAATGAATGAGAAAGAAAAGCACTCGCTATTACAAAAGCTAATGACCTTTTCTAGCTCAAAGTTGATGAATTAATAGGAAGTGAATTGCAGGTGTAATGACCCAGAATTTCAATGATTTGAATTTGAAATATTGAATTTATTTGAAATATTGAAAAGTTAATGTTATAAGTTAAATAACCTGAATTTCAAAATATAAGGGTTATTTGAATGATTGGAATTGTTTAAAAATAATTGAACCTTGAATTTAATATAAATGAAAAATGATTTGAAAGTTGATTAAAATTATATTTGATTAAGAATAGAGATAAAAAAATTGTAATTTAGATTTAAAAGTGATTAATTTGGTTTTTATAATAATTTCTTTTACTTGACATGTAAAAATAGCCTTTCGGAGAACAGTTTCAGAATTGGACGAAACCGGTTCCACTGGATCCGTAATAATGAATTATAGCATGCCATCAAATTTCGTGGTGATTGGACGTATCGTTTGGGCATGCGAGATCGAAACGCGTAGAAATTAATTTTAGGAATTTAAATTGATATAATTTGATTTTCAAAAGCTATCTTCTGTATATGTTGGAATTGGGTCTCGAGACTAGTTCCATTGTGTTCAGAATAGGGGCATTACACATAGAACGCCAGGCGGCACGCCTCGTTTGGAGTTTGAGATTTTTGAGTGCGTCGAGCTAGATAATTCATAATAAAATAATATATATACTTCTCTAACGATACACTAACCCATACCGTAGCCTTACCTTCCCATGCCCTAACTCATACCCTCCATCCCCTTTTAAATTCGCGTTCAGAAAACATAATTTGGTTCAAAAATTTCAATTTGAGAACATGGCCATATAACGGTCCTCTTCCATGAGCGCCACAACGTCCACTTTTAGTGTTTGACGTCAACTAGAGAAACGTAGAGGTCAGGAAGGCAAACCTAATCAATGGTTGGATCGAGCTATGGCGATGCAAGATGGCCGGAATTTGCCCATGCTCGTGGGCCAGAGGGGTTCGGTTTGGGTCGATTTAGGGGGCGGCGCGGCGGCACGCGAGGTCGGGGGATGGAGGTGCGCAAGGCGCAGCGGCGTGGTCGCGGGCACGTTAAACGACAGCGGCGATCGACGGCGAGGCGTGGAGTTCGGTCGAGTTGCGTGATCTGGAGCATAACATGGACAAGAAGGAGAGGGCAGGTTAATTATTTTAAACGCTATTTATTTTAAGTTAATTATAATTTAATGAATTCAAACGTTCGTTCATATTAAACTTATACGAGGTCCAAATTGAACGCGACAAGTTGCTTTGTGATCGTATCGACGAATAATATGCTATAGAGTTGGACTTGATGGATTTAGAACTAGTGGGAATTTCGGTTAAAATTGAACGAATGTTCAATTTAAATTCAAATTGGAGCGCTTTGGCGACTACTAGAATCAAAGTTAGTTAAACTCATCTTTTTGGTTAACCAGAAATATATTATAGTCGATAAAAATTATTTATTAGATATGTGGGTATTTTATTGTTGATTGTTATTGATTGTTTGGATGATTTACTAGTTTATATTGTTGGCTTGGATATACTCCCGTCCCTGGAGCGAATGAGACCCTATTACATTCTTGTGTAAGAGCGGATGACCTTTTGCATACGATCCCGCCTCGAAGCGGTTTATTTATATTATTTAGTTGTATACTATATGTGATGCTGGGGACAGGTTGGAGGGGTCCAACATGATTCCTCACACTGTTGATTTTATTTTTCATATAATTTGATATATGATAAGATGGATGCTATATTTGATGACATGGATATGATTTTGCATATTTAGTGCTTTAGTAACATTGGGTCTTATTTTTGGTATTAAAAATACTATAAAATAATGATTTGATTTAAAAAGGGATTTCAAAGTGATTATGGAAATTATATATGTTTTAATAATTTTCCTTGAATTATTTAAGGAAATAAATTTATTTTTAAAATAAAAGTACAAATTTTAGAGATTACAAATTTATAGTTTTATAAAATATTTTAAATAGAGATTTTGAACTGTGATTAAGATTTTTAAAATCTTAAAAATAAGTCCATTTTTATAACAAAAGGGATATGGTTTTAAAAAGAAAATAGGAATATTTCGGTATAAATAATTATTAACCGTTTTATATAAAAGTGATTTATACACACACACACACACATATATATATATATATATATATATATATATATATATTATGATTATTTATAAACGTGGGAATTTACAAAAGTGATAGTGTGTAAATGTGGCAGTTTATAAATACAGTGAAGATTTGCAAAATCGTATTTTATTAACAAAATGATAGAATTATAACCGATGTCTATAAATAAAGGGAAATGTTTATCATTGGATAAATTGGAAAATAAATCACCATTGTGGATTTATGATAATACATGGGATGTTATTTTAGAAAAATAGTTGATTCTATTTTGGAAATTGAAAGTGAGGATAGATTTGGAGATGTTAAACGATCTGTTATAAAATAGAAAGAGATTTATAAGTATTGTTTTATAGATATGGAAATGATTATGTTGAAATTTAAGTATGGATTTTTATCAAGGAAATATATTTATCATCAAGCGTTGTTTATTTATATTAATATTGTTTTAAAGTTGTTTGTCAATATTTTAATGTTTTGAAAAGTCAATTATTTAAAATATTAATATGGTTTGAAATTAATTATAATTTTGTATCAATAAAGTTTTGGAAATTTATTTTTATTTTATTTATTTGTGATAATTTTTAAGATAAATTATTATTGTTTAATTAAGAATATTTTGAAATTATTAATTTTTATCTTAAAATGTTTTGAAGTTAATTACTATTTATTTATACTCTTTATTATTATATAATAGTGTTTTAAAGTAAATGATTAGAAATTATTTATGAATGTTCGAGATTTATAAATAGAGTTTTATAACGGACTTGGGTTTTATAAGGAAAGTTTCACAAAATGGGTTAAGGGCTTAAAGGAAGATTTTACAAGGTATAGGAGTTTCTGGGATTTATAAAATAGTTTATAAATGGTTTTTATAAATTTATAACGGAGTTTATAAGTGATTTAGAGTTGTATAAAAAGGAAACCTTCCTCAGTGTTTAATGAATATGCTTATGCCGTTGAGATAAATATATGGATATTTTTGCAAGTATTGAAATATAGGGAATTGTGGATATATATATATATATATATATCTTTGTAAAAAGGATTTTGATTCAAGTATTTACAAAGTGGATTTAACTAATGGAAGATTAATTAAAAGGAGGTTAGTGTTGCTTGTGTGCTTAACCATTGTTGGTTTTCCTTATGGAAATTAAATCCTTGATTTGAATGTTTATTTATTCGATGGTTAAATAACCGATTATCGAATTTGGACCCAAAAAATAGCTTTGGAAATATCTAGAAGAAACACGTGAGTTATAAGGCACAATCATCTTCGATGATGTTGTACTATGCGTATAAATCTCGTTTCGTTCTCCTAGGACAATGATAAGGAAATCCGTCCACTACGGTTAGGAGGTGATTTCCACTCTTATCTTTGACAGTTTACTTCCTAACGAATCGGGACTGAGTTTACTGAAAATTATCGAAAGTTGTTTCAAAGAGATTGGGATGGATATGTTATCCGAAAACTACTTCGATCTAACTCAAAGCGTTTCGAAGTGAAGACATCTTAAAGATGATGGAATTAAAGATGGAGCTCTCAAGTGTTTCGTTCGATCCCAAAATGAACTTGTATGAATGAATGCTGGCATTGCATTGTTGCATGGAGGGAAGTGTAGGAAGTGCTATATAAAAGGTAAAACGTAGCCTCAAGCCTCATCAACCGGGAATGACTAAAACATGGGAGATGTAGTAGGGTTAAGTGGGTTGCTCCCAAGTAGGGTATGATCATCCCTATCTAGAGTCGATATTATATTTCATTTGTATGTTTCGGGGCCTATTAATGGAGGAGTGATCATATTCGGTACTACTAGTCAAGTGGTAGGTCAGTCCTGTGTTGGCAGGGGATCCCAGCGAGGTCCTCGGTGTTATTTTATCTAGAGATGCATCGTGACGGGCGGTACCCCAGTAGCCCAGTCATTGTATGGAATCCATTCTCTAATACGAGCCTTTATGGTTTTATTTGTATACTTATTATGCTGGAATTTAATCAATTTAACAATTTCGGCTATGATTATTAAGTATTTTTATCTTAGACACTACTATAATATCACAGAATTTCTATAGGAATTGTTTTGGTTATCGTAAGGTAAAAACCCTTCCGTGTTTACGTGTTGTGTGATCTTACGAGATACTTTTGATTTTCAAAGGTTTTTATAACTTTAAAATCACGTTGGGTCTGTTTTCTCACGCTGGTTTTCCAGACTGACTCGGGTGTTATTTTATTATAATGCTCGGGTCAAATCGCACATATTTACAGATTGCTTTGAATGCATTGGAGCTCAGGGGACGAGTTGGAGGTCTTCAAGTCGTATTCACGTATATGTTCATTTTCCGCTACTTTGTTGTTGAAATCACCAGCATTTGTGAGGACGGGTGGTTATAACTGTCCAGGCTGATGATTGTGATTTGTTGTTGTACTTTGATTGTTGTATGTATATAACAGTTTCTCTTTTGTAAAGATCATTTATATTATGTTATATATTGTTCCGCTATGATTGTGAGATTCTGTGTTGTTTTTAGTTTCTTTTCTCTTCTTCTTTCTTCTTTCCTTTCCCCTAATAATCTGGTTTTTGAACATTTGATTACTCGGCGCCCAATACAGTGGACGTATTGGTGTCGATTTTCGAAGGTCGAAAATCCCCGGCTGTTACAGCTAGTATCAGAGCTAAAGGTTAAGCGAGAACCTTGGCTATGACGGGGTAACTCGTTAAGGGATAAGGTAATGGAATACCTTATTACGAGTTTTGAATGTATTATACATATGAGAGCATATTTGTTAGTGATTGTAAAAATGTTTTATATTGTGTTAATTTATCTATTGAGTGGTTTATGAATTCTGCTCCGTACGTGGGATGCCATGATATCGATAGGGGTTCTTGAACGCTTAAACAAAGCAAACCGACATAGTACTGTTTTGAAATTGGGTAAATGAAATAACTTTACCTAAAATATATTTTTATATATACAGAGATAATTTTTTAGAAATTATTATAGTTAAATAAGGTGTGTTTGATTATTAGTGAATGATAATATTTGATTATTATCGATTGTTGTTTGTTGTTATAATAAAAGTTGTGATTATTATAATCTAAATAAAGATAAACATTTGTAAAATAAGTTTTATAAGAAAGTGAATTTATAAATATGAATTATAGAATATTAATTATAATTAAAATAATCAACATTTGTGAAATGATATTACATAAGAAAGTGAGGTTATATAAATATGGTTCATAAGTGTGATTTATAAATGGAAAGGAAATAAATTTTATAAGTATATTTATAAATATGAATTGTAAATAAAAATGGATTTAAAACAAGAAGTTTGAGAATTTAAATCCCACTGATTTTGAATTTTTTTTCAAAGGTTTTGGAAGAATGATAATAGTATTATTTTAGGAAATGTTTTAACTGGAAATATTGTTAAAGGATTTAAAAAGAAATAGAAAGCACTGAACTCACTTTAGTTGATGGAAAATAACTCTGGTGATGACTACAGCATCATTGGCGTTCATTTTCGAGTTTCTAAGTGATGGATTGTTACCATTGAAGTTGTGTTTTAGTGAGGCAAGTTTTGATTTTAAAATCCAAAGTATGATTCGATATATATATGAAAATTAGTTTTTGAGTAACTTATAATTTGAAAAATAGTATAGATAAGAAATAAGTTTACAACTTATGAATTTGAAAAGGATAAGTTAAATTTGTTAAAAATAAATGTTAAGTAAGGAAAGTTTGAAATTGAAATTTGAAATGGATTTAACTTAAGTTAAGTTAAATAAAGTGGATTTTGAAAAGGAAATTGACTCAAGAAAAGGTAAATGATGTAGGGTAATAAAATGAGTTAAATGAAATTGAATTTTATTTGTAATGAATTAATAAAGTAGATATGAACTTGAGTTATAAAATGAAATTCAACTTAAGTTATAAAATGAATTGAGTATATTTTGGGATGTGGTTTGATAGAATTGAATATGAACTTAAGTATTGAAGTGATAATGAACATTTATGGTGTAGTATAAAATATTGTAATAAACTTAAGTAGTTATTGTATGAATTGGTTCATAAATGAATTAATATGCAATGAAATGTTGTTAAACATAAATTGAATTTAAAATGAATTTAAGTAAAGTGAATGAAAATAAAGTGAATTTGAGTAAGTGAATGTTAATAATTGAATGTAAATCAACTGAGTGGGAATAAACCGAATGTAAATTAATTGAATGTAAATAAATTGAAAACGAATCAATTAAATGTTAACAAGAAATGAAAGTGTATAAATATAAAGTTGACATTTGAAAATCCAAATTGATATGGTTATGAATTAATTGGATGGATATCATTTGTTGGATGGTTTATCTTGTTACATTTGTATATAGATATTGTATTAGTACATGCTATATAATGATATTACTCTCTATATACTTGTTCTCATTGGTTTTTGAGTGATTAGTAAGTGCAGATGGCATGTGCTTCGCATTTGGGGCTCGCTTTTGCATTTTGTGGGTTGTATATGCTTGCTAATACTAAAGTAAGGTACACATCTCGGATTACATATCGTATTTTTCCCTACGGGATGCCTCATCCTCGAAGATGAGATGTATATTTATGATTATATACATACATACATACATACATACATACATACATATATATATTGTAAATTTTACCGATCGAGCCGCGTAAAGAAGACGTTGGTGAAATTTTTTGATAACTTTGATAGCTTAAAATTTGGTTTTGAGTTATAACCTGTAATGAATGAATGGATGGAAATTAGTTGGTATAAGTGCATGAATTAAAGAGACTTAGAATGGTGAGAATAAAGTTTCAACAAATTGATTTTTGAAAGTTAAAGGCTTATAAGAAATTGGAGATCTATCTTCAACTAATTGGTTTGAAAGGCTAATGAGTTTTGTGGCATTTTCTTACCTTGTTAATTTTGAGGACGAAATTCTTTTAAGTGGGGAGAATGTAACGACCCAGAATTTCAGTTATTCGAATTTGAAATATTGAATTGATTTTAAATACCGAAATGTTAATTTAAGTTAAATAACCTGAATTTCAAAATAATGGTTATTTGAATAATTGGAATTGTTTAAAAATAATCGAACATGGAATTTAATATTAATGAAAAATGATTTCGAAAGTTGATTAAAATTCTTTTTGAACAATAATGGAGATAGTAAACTTCTAATTTAGATTTAAAAGTGATTAATTTGGTTTTTATAATAATTCGTTTTAATTAATGTGTAAAAATAGCCTTCCAGGGCACTATCCCGATATTGGACAAAACCGGTTCCATTGGATCTCTAATAATGAATTATAGTATGCCGTCGAATTTCGTGGTGATTGGACGTATCTTTTGGGCGTGCGAGATCGAAACGCGTAGAAATTAATTTCTGGAATTTAAATTAATATAATTTGATTTTCAAAAGCTATCTTCTGTATATAATGGCATTTTGTCTCGAGACTAGTTCCATTGTGTACAAAATGGGGGTATTACATATAGAATGCCAACCGACATGCCTCGTTTGGAGTTCGAGATTTTTGAGTGCGTCGAGCTAGATAGTTTATAATAAAATAATATATATACACTTCTCTAACCATACATCAGCCCATACCATAGCCTTAACTTCCCACGCCTTAACCCATATCCTCCTTCCCCTTTTAAATTCGCATTCAGAAAATAGAATTTGGTTCAAAAATTTCAATTTGAAAACATGGACATCCAACTGTCCTCCTCCACGAGCGCACAGTGTGAAAACCTTTCGAAAGTATAATATTAATCTTAGCCAACATACAACCATTATTGTATGTCTACTATAGCTACTATGTTCAATAGCAGGTTACCGCCACATTCCATAGCAGGTTATACAACTAAAACCGTACAAGGCTCGTATTGTTTCTTTGGATTTTCCAACAAATGGTCAGGCTAAGGAACTTCCTATGCCACATGGGAACATCTCTGGAGGGACGCCCCGAGAACCTAACCGGATCTCTGCAAACACAAGGCCGACGCTACCTCACGCTGTACAACTGTAACTAGGTAACCAACACACTGATGCTACCTCACGCTATACAGCTGTAACTAGGTAACTAACACACAAGTATGCCATCCCCCGGTCGTTACCGACCTTTATCCGAGGATCCTCAACCACAAAGCAACAACCACAAAGTATAATAAATTTGCAGCACCAACATAGGTAAAATATCTGGGCTCCATACCATGATATCACCTTTTATCCAGAAGGAAATGACATACCCTAGGGGCGCGACCCCTAAAACCTTGCCGCAACATTCCTGTTTCGACCATTATCGGGTTGTGAGGCTCGACGAAGTCTCGTCCACAAAGCTATGCTTTTTCACAAAGCCATGCTTTGATAAAAAAATGATCAGTAAATGATCAACACACAGTAGCACTTAGCATGTCACATTACCAAATTGGGAGTATATCACTGATAACCTTCAACTACATAACCTTTGAGCTCGTACGTCTCAGAGAAGGGTGTTAAGCTAAGAGAATAAATTCTCCGCCACCAACAGAAATGTATTTGAAAGAAATCAGCTTTATATCTCAAAGTGTAATGTCAGACATACAACCATACAAGTCTGTTCCAGATTCGAACAGAACCGAAGGCACTTCTGAAGAAGCCCTTGCAGTCCGGGTATTCACAATCCCGATCGGATTTCCCATCACTAAAAAATCTCTATACCGGCGCGACTCAGTGCAGAGACAATCAATGGGTTATCCTTTCGTTCTCACAAATACTCGGTCTTCACCACCGGTCTTCAAATGCAATCCATATACGAGGTATCATTATTCGGAATGGGTTATATGACACAAAGTCCTCTCCCGGCTAAACCGAATAATGAGCGTAATATTTGAAAACATATGGATATTGGGATTTCAGTTAAGTCACAACTTATTACCCAAAACTTCTCTTTCAAATGGTTTAAACACATTACCATTTAATCTTTTACACAAAAAGATTTATTTCACAAAGTTCACCCAGTTTCACAAAGATTTATTCATAGATTTTTCCAAATCAATTTCCATTTCAATTGGATTAACTCATTAAATCTTTAAATCAAGATTTAACTTATAGCTTTCAAAAAGAATTCACTCATAACTTGGAAAACCATTTTTTCAATTCAAACTTGAAATTCTCTGACACAAATTGGAAATTCATTCCTTATATGAAAGCTTTTATTATCTGAAAACAAATAGTTTTCATTTCGGAAAATCCGATTCATTTATATGAGTTAAAATCCTTGGGTTAAATTCAAATTCTCAAAACCATACTTTTAAAATGGTTTAAATTCATATAAATACATTTATAACTTCTTTAACTATAATTTCCAAACATAGAATTCAATTCCAAATTTAGAATTCAAATTCAAATTAATTATTTAAATTGGAAACTTTACCAAGTTATTCAAAATAACTTTTATCTTAAAAATTCCTTTTCAAAATCTTCAACATTTAACCCAAATCTATTTCCAAAATCAATAGAAATTAAAATTTCAATTTCAAAAATATTAAATTTTAATCATCTGTGACTTAACTGATTTCCTCGTGAAATCCATATTTGTGTGTGTAAGAGTGTGGTCCAGGGGTTTAACACAGTAGTGCAACATCAATAAATCATCACAAATCAAAATACAAAAATATAGTTGAGAAGCGGTATAACTATAACGCTTATCTTTTATTCACGGATCACAGATAATATACAAATGTATCACAAATAAATGAATAAATTATACACAGCTCAATCCACAGAACAAAATATCACAGATCAGATAGGACAATCAATTCAAGGCATCTCCCACGATACAATCATTCATAAGTAAGGTCAAGCATTCAATAATCATTTATAAGCAGGATTAATTAATTGTTTAATCCTAATTAATTCAATTGATTTCCAATTAAATTGATTACTTATGAATTAATCATCCTTGATTAATTATTCTTTAATTACATTAAGTAATCAAACCTTAATTATAGATTAATTATCCTTTAATTATTAATTATCTTAATTAATTACATTAATTAATTATTCCTTAATTACTTACACTAAGTAATTATCCTTTAAGTAATAAATCATCCCTTACTTACTTTCATAAATTAATTAACCTTTAATTAATTAATTAATCACATTAATTAATTATCCTTTAAGTAATTAAGTAATTAATCCTTAAATTAATTTCATTGAGTAATTATCCTTAATTACTTCCATTAAATAATCATCCTTTAAGTAATTATCTCTTAATTACTTACATTAATTACTTACTCATTAATTAATTACCTTAATTAATTAATTAATTAATTAGTCCTCTAATTGTCCCTTAATTAATTAAAGATAAACCTTTTCATCTTAATTTATTACCCAATCATATCATTTAAATCTTACTAAATTTAAATGCTTGAAATAAATTTTGTTATACAAAATCACTTAAGAACTTTTATTAATTAAAGTTCAATTACACTTGTCTTAATTAATCACTTAATTACATTATTTAAATCTCAATTAAATGCTTGAAATTGATTATTATTAGCATACAAAATCTTTTGAGATCTTCTTAATTAATGCAACATTCCTAATATCATTATTGAAACCGAAACAAATTTTAAAAACCTTTAACTTTAAAATTTGATCTTTAAACTTATTTAAATAAATTTACTTTGAAAAACTTCTACACTTTAAACTTGATCATACTTTTTTTTAAATTAAAAATCTGGTTATTAGCACAAACCAAAATCCTAAGCCCACACTCGAAACCCCCCCGAGCCAAACTCGTAAATCCCCGAGTCCAACCCTTTTTCCCCGAGATTGAACCCGAGGCATCCTTTTCTTCTCAAACTCACAGCATCACCCCTGACACACAGATGCACGTACACGTGCACGACCATTTGCCAGCGCTCTGACCATCATCGCCACCTTCGGCAAGTCGACGACGATGCCCTCAAGCTACACGACTACCCAGAACCTCCCATCTTGACGTAGATTGACATCGAGCACTTCGACTCGAAACTAGAACCAACACGATCGAAAAAACCCATCATTGCCAACGATCTCATCCACGATCATCCATGCCATCCCAATAGGAGCTTCGTCTATCTCCCCTACTCTGATCCCCCTAGGTCCGGCTCAACTCGATTCACCCACGCCGGTGAACAATCCACATTTTTCAACATCGACCAAACTGCTACTTAACCCTAAATCGCCTTCGACCAACCGCCCCGGTGACTTATCATTGCTTCCAACATTTTTCCCATGATCCTCAGATACCCAGCCTCCTTCACCATTTATCACGACGCTCAATTCGTCGTGGGTCGACGATAATTGACGAAAACTCATTTTCTGTTCAAACCCAAAATCCCACTCTAAATCGAAACTAATAATCATGATTTTATTGTTAAAATTCATCATTTACAACATCGAATCAGATTATAAAGTCAAATCATTAAATTAAAATCATTGAATTTCCTTGATTCAAAAGTTGTTACTGTAATTCTTATATTTCAAAATATTTACCTAATACTTTTACTTAAAATTATTTTTATAAATGAATTTACATTGTTTCAATCCTTTTCCGTGTGAAGATCATTACCTAAAACTTTTTAGATTTTTGAGATATGAATTTTTCTTGAAATTTTTGTTAATCTGTTACTAAACAGAAATAAGTCTATACATATATACAGGCATGCATTTCAAAATTACATAGATACATACATATAGGCATGCAGGCATTATGTAACTCACAATAACTTCAAGTATATATATATCATCAATGATCAAACAGATTTAATCTAAAAAGGGTGGTTTTCTCACCTCAATTTGAAGAACAGAGTTTTCTTTTGAATCAGGCTTGAGAAAATTTGCAAGCTAAAGCCTTCATTTTGATCTCTGGAATTTGTATTGATATATTGTTGTTTTAAGTTGAAGTTTGTTTAAGTTTGAATGGTATTTGCTTTAGAATTATTTTCTCAGTTAAAATGGTGGACGAAACTGAAATGAGAAACATTAATATAAATAAAAGAAGCTTACAAGTTGATATTATTTTGTTTGTACAGTGTGATATTATTTTGTACAATAAGTTCAGAGATTTTTCTTGAATATGGAGGCTGAAAACATTACTTCGGTGGATGATAGAAAATGTGTTGTGTACTAAGGGATATGGCATTAATTGCTTAAGTCCTTTCTTTTCTTTTGCTTGTTCTAGCCTTGCATATTTATTTTACTTGCCTTTACTTGCTTGTCTTGGCTGAGATGATAGGGGTAAGTACATAGATTTTTATTTTATTTTTATGTATGTGTTCATACTTATCTTCATTTGCCTTAGTCCTATACTTAGTTGAATATATTTTTACTGTCTTCTTATGCAAGCCTATAGATATATATTTTTGTTTTCTTTTTTCTCAGCCTACATACTTACTTTTATATTTGTTTGTATATGAGTACTTATGTATATATAATTTAATCATATCCAAAATCCAAATACAATCTTATTTTCTAAGATATCTAAATTTAAATTCCAATTTCAAATTTTATTTTTTATCTATTTTATATACATATTTATTTTCAAATATCCAAATTAAGTTTCAATTAATTCCTAATTATTTCACAATTTTTATTCAAAAATTTCAATTAATTATCAATTTAAATTTAATTAAAATCCGGGGTCGTTACAGAGATTTTGAACTGTGATTAAAGCTTTTTAAAATCTTAAAAATAAGTCCGTGTTTTATAACAAAAGGAATATGGTTTTAAAAAGAAAATAGGAATATTTTGGTATAAATAATTATTGACCATTTTATATAAAAGTGATACATACATACATACATACATACATATATATATATATACATATATTAAGATTATTTATAAATGTGGGAATATATAGTGTATACATGTGGCAGTTTACAAATAACTTGAAGATTTTCAAAATTGTATTTTATTAACAAAATGATAGATTTATAAAGGATGTTTTAAATAAAGTGAAACTTTTATCATTGGATAAATTGGAAAATAGATCACCATTATGGATTTATGATAATATGTGGGATGTTGTTTTAGAAAAATAGTTAATTCTATTTTGGAAATTGAAAGTGAGGATAGATTCAAAGATGTTAATAGATATGTTATAAAGTAGAAAGAGATTTATAAGTATAGTTTTATAGATATGGAAATGATTATGTTGAAATTTAATTATGGGTTTTTATCAAGGAAATATATTTATGATCAAAGTTGTTTATTTATATTAATATTGTTTTAAAGTTGTTTATCAATATTTTAACGTTTTGAAAAGTCAATTATTTAAGATATTAACATGGTTTGAAATTAATTATAATTGTATATTAATAAAGTTTTGAAAATTTATTTTATTATATTTATTTGTAATAATGTTTAAGATAAATTATTATTGTTTTATTAAGAATGTTTTGAAACTATTAATTTTTATCTTAAGATGTTTTGAAGTTAATTACTATTTATTTATATTGTTTATTATTATATAATAATGTTTTAAAGTAAATGATTAGAAATTATTTATAAATGTTCGAGATTTATAAATAGAGTTTTATAATGGACTTGGGTTTTATAAGAGAAGTTTTATAAAATGGGTTAATGGCTTAAAGGAAGATTTTACAAGGTAGAGGAGTTTATAAATGGCTCCTGAGATTTATAAAATAGTTTATAAATGGTTTTTATAAATTAATAAAGAAGTTTATAAATTATTTAGAGTTGTATAAAAAGGAAATCTTCCTTAGTGTTTAGTGAATATGCTTATGCCGTTAAGATAAGTATATGGATATTTTTCCAAGTATTGAAATATAGAGAGTTATGGATATATATATATATATATATATTTATATATCTTTGTAAAAGGGATTTTGATTCAAGTATTTACAAATTGGATTTAACTAATGGAAGGTTAATTAAAAAGAGGTTAATGGTTGCTTGTGCGCTTAACCATTGTTGGTTTTCCCTATAGAATTTAAATCCTTGATTTGAATGTTTGTTTATTCGATGGTTAAATAACCAACTATCGATTTTGGATCCAAAACATAACTTTGGATATATCTTGAAGAAACACGTGAGTTATAAGGCATAGTCATCTCCAATGATGTTGTATTGTGCGTATAAATCTCGTTTCGTTCTCCTAGGACAATGATAAAGAAATCCGTCCACTAACGGTTAGGAGGTGATTTCCGCTCTTATCTTTGACAGTTTATTTCCTAATGAATCAGGGCTGAGTTTACCAAAAAGTATCGAAAGTTGTTTCAAAGAGATTGGGATGGATATGTTATCCGAAAACTACTTCGATCCAACTCAAAGCGTTTCAAAGTGAAGATATCTTGAAGATGATGGAATTGAAGACAGAGCTCTTAAGTGTTTTGTTCAGTCCTAGAACGGACTTGTATGGATGAATGCTGGCATTGCATTGTTGCCTGGAGGTCAGTGTTAGCATTCCAAGTGGGAAGTGCTATATAAAAGGTAAAACGTAGCCTCAAGCCTCATCAACCGGAAATGACTAAAACATGGGAGATGTAGCAGGGTTAAGTGGGTCCCTCCTAAGTAGGGTATGATCATCCTTATCTAGAGTCGATATTATCTCTCATTTGTATGCTTTAGGGCCCATTAACGGAGGAGTGATCATATTCGGTACTACTAGTCAAGTGATAGGCCGATACTGTGTTGGTAGGGGATTCTGGCGAGGTCCTCGGTGTTATTTTATCTAGAGATGCACCGTGATGGGCGGTACCCCAATAGCCTAGTCATTGTATGGAATCCATTCTCTAATAGGAGCCTTTCAAGTTTTAATTGTATACTTATTATGCTGGAATTTAATTAATGTAATAATTTCGGCTATGATTAATAAGTATTTGTATCTTAGACCTTTTACACAAAAAGATTTATTTCACAAAGTTCACCCAGTTTCACAAAGATTTATTCATAGATTTTTCCAAATCAATTTCCATTTCAATTGGATTAACTCATTAAATCTTTAAATCAAGATTTAACTTATAGCTTTCAAAAAGAATTCACTCATAACTTGGAAAACCATTTTTTCAATTCAAACTTGAAATTCTCTGACACAAATTGGAAATTCATTCCTTATATGAAAGCTTTTATTATTTGAAAACAAATAGTTTTCATTTTGGAAAATCCGATTCATTTATATGAGTTAAAATCCTTGGGTTAAATTCAAATTCTCAAAACCATACTTTTAAAATGGTTTAAATTCATATAAATACATTTATAACTTCTTTAACTATAATTTCCAAACATAGAATTCAATTCCAAATTTTGAATTCAAATTCAAATTAATTATTTAAATTGGAAACTTTACCAAGTTATTCAAAATAACTTTTATCTTAAAAATTCCTTTTCAAAAGCTTCAACATTTAACCCAAATCTATTTTCAAAATCAATAGAAATTAAAATTTCAATTTCAAAAATATTAAATTTTAATCATCTGTGACTTAACTGATTTCCTCGTGAAATCCATATTTGTGTGTGTAAGAGTGTGGTCCAGGGGTTTAACACAGTAGTGCAACATCAATAAATCATGACAAATCAAAATACAAAAATATAGTTGATAAGCGGTATAACTATAACGCTTATCTTTTATTCACAGATCACAGATAATATACAAATGTATCACAAATAAATAAATAAATTATACACAGCTCAATCCACAGAACAAAATATCACAGATCAGATAGGACAATCAATTCAAGGCATCTCCTACGATACAATCATTCATAAGTAAGGTCAAGCATTCAATAATCATTTATAAGCAGGATTAATTAATTGTTTAATCCTAATTAATTCAATTGATTTCCAATTAAATTGATTACTTATGAATTAATCATCCTTGATTAATTATTCTTTAATTACATTAAGTAATCAAACCTTAATTATAGATTAATTATCCTTTAATTATTAATTATCTTAATTAATTACATTAATTAATTATTCCTTAATTACTTACACTAAGTAATTATCCTTTAAGTAATAAATCATCCCTTACTTACTTTCATAAATTAATTAACCTTTAATTAATTAATTAATCACATTAATTAATTATCCTTTAAGTAATTAAGTAATTAATCCTTAAATTAATTTCATTGAGTAATTATCCTTAATTACTTCCATTAAATAATCATCCTTTAAGTAATTATCTCTTAATTACTTACATTAATTACTTACTCATTAATTAATTACCTTAATTAATTAATTAATTAATTAGTCCTCTAATTGTCCCTTAATTAATTAAAGATAAACCTTTTCATCTTAATTTATTACCCAATCATATCATTTAAATCTTACTAAATTTAAATGCTTGAAATAAATTTTGTTATACAAAATCACTTAAGAACTTTTATTAATTAAAGTTCAATTACACTTGTCTTAATTAATCACTTAATTACATTATTTAAATCTCAATTAAATGCTTGAAATTGATTATTATTAGCATACAAAATCTTTTGAGATCTTCTTAATTAATGCAACATTCCTAATATCATTATTGAAACCGAAACAAATTTTAAAAACCTTTAACTTTAAAATTTGATCTTTAAACTTATTTAAATAAATTTACTTTGAAAAACTTCTACACTTTAAACTTGATCATACTTTTTTTTAAATTAAAAATCTGGTTATTAGCACAAACCAAAATCCTAAGCGCACACTCGAAACCCCCCCGAGCCAAACTCGTAAATCCCCGAGTCCAACCCTTTTTCCCCGAGATTGAACCCGAGGCATCCTTTTCTTCTCAAACTCACAGCATCACCCCTGACACACAGATGCACGTACACGTGCACGACCATTTGCCAGCGCTCTGACCATCATCGCCACCTTCGGCAAGTCGACGACGATGCCCTCAAGCTACACGACTACCCAGAACCTCCCATCTTGACGTAGATTGACATCGAGCACTTCGACTCGAAACTAGAACCAACACGATCGAAAAAACCCATCATTGCCAACGATCTCATCCACGATCATCCATGCCATCCCAATAGGAGCTTCGTCTATCTCCCCTACTCTGATCCCCCTAGGTCCGGCTCAACTCGATTCACCCACGCCGGTGAACAATCCACATTTTTCAACATCGACCAAACTGCTACTTAACCCTAAATCGCCTTCGACCAACCGCCCCGGTGACTTATCATTGCTTCCAACATTTTTCCCATGATCCTCAGATACCCAGCCTCCTTCACCATTTATCACGACGCTCAATTCGTCGTGGGTCGACGATAATTGATGAAAACTCATTTTCTGTTCAAACCCAAAATCCCACTCTAAATCGAAACTAAAAATCATGATTTTATTGTTAAAATTCATCATTTACAACATCGAATCAGATTATAAAGTCAAATCATTAAATTAAAATCATTGAATTTCCTTGATTCAAAAGTTGTTACTGTAATTCTTATATTTCAAAATATTTACCTAATACTTTTACTTAAAATTATTTTTATAAATGAATTTACATTGTTTCAATCCTTTTCCGTGTGAAGATCATTACCTAAAACTTTTTAGATTTTTGAGATATGAATTTTTCTTGAAATTTTTGTTAATCTGTTACTAAACAGAAATAAGTCTATACATATATACAGGCATGCATTTCAAAATTACATAGATACATACATACAGGCATGCAGGCATTATGTAACTCACAATAACTTCAAGTATATATATATCATCAATGATCAAACAGATTTAATCTAAAAAGGGTGGTTTGCTCACCTCAATTTGAAGAACAGAGTTTTCTTTTGAATCAGGCTTGAGAAAATTTACAAGCTAAAGCCTTCATTTTGATCTCTGGAATTTGTATTGATATATTGTTGTTTTAAGTTGAAGTTTGTTTAAGTTTGAATGGTATTTGCTTTAGAATTCTTTTCTCAGTTAAAATGGTGGACGAAACTGAAATGAGAAACATTAATATAAATAAAAGAAGCTTACAAGTTGATATTATTTTGTTTGTACAGTGTGATATTATTTTGTACAATAAGTTCAGAGATTTTTCTTGAATATGGAGGCTGAAAACATTACTTCGGTGGATGATAGAAAATGTGTTGTGTACTAAGGGATATGGCATTAATTGCTTAAGTCCTTTCTTTTCTTTTGCTTGTTCTAGCCTTGCATATTTATTTTACTTGCCTTTACTTGCTTGTCTTGGCTGAGATGATAGGGGTAAGTACATAGATTTTTATTTTATTTTTATGTATGTGTTCATACTTATCTTCATTTGCCTTAGTCCTATACTTAGTTGAATATATTTTTACTGTCTTCTTATGCAAGCCTATAGATATATATTTTTGTTTTCTTGTTTCTCAGCCTACATACTTACTTTTATATTTGTTTGTATATGGGTACTTATGTATATATAATTTAATCATATCCAAAATCCAAATACAATCTTATTTTCTAAGATATCTAAATTTAAATTCCAATTTCAAATTTTATTTTTAATCTATTTTATATACATATTTATTTTCAAATATCCAAATTAAGTTTCAATTAATTCCTAATTATTTCACAATTTTTATTCAAAAATTTCAATTAATTATCAATTTAAATTTAATTAAAATCCGGGGTCGTTACAGAGATTTTGAACTGTGATTAAAGCTTTTTAAAATCTTAAAAATAAGTCCGTGTTTTATAACAAAAGGAATATGGTTTTAAAAAGAAAATAGGAATATTTTGGTATAAATAATTATTGACCATTTTATATAAAAGTGATATATACATACATACATATATATATATATACATATATTAAGATTATTTATAAATGTGGGAATATATAGTGTATACATGTGGCAGTTTACATATAACTTGAAGATTTGCAAAATTGTATTTTATTAACAAAATGATAGATTTATAAAGGATGTTTTAAATAAAGTGAAACTTTTATCATTGGATAAATTGGAAAATAGATCACCATTATGGATTTATGATAATATGTGGGATGTTGTTTTAGAAAAATAGTTAATTCTATTTTGGAAATTGAAAGTGAGGATAGATTCAGAGATGTTAATAGATATGTTATAAAGTAGAAAGAGATTTATAAGTATAGTTTTATAGATATGGAAATGATTATGTTGAAATTTAATTATGGGTTTTTATCAAGGAAATATATTTATGATCAAAGTTGTTTATTTATATTAATATTGTTTTAAAGTTGTTTATCAATATTTTAACATTTTGAAAAGTCAATTATTTAAGATATTAACATGGTTTGAAATTAATTATAATTGTATATTAATAAAGTTTTGAAATTTTATTTTATTATATTTATTTGTAATAATGTTTAAGATAAATTATTATTGTTTTATTAAGAATGTTTTGAAACTATTAATTTTTATCTTAAGATGTTTTGAAGTTAATTAGTATTTATTTATATTGTTTATTATTATATAATAATGTTTTAAAGTAAATGATTAGAAATTATTTATGAATGTTCGAGATTTATAAATAGAGTTTTATAACGGACTTGGGTTTTATAAGAGAAGTTTTATAAAATGGGTTAATGGCTTAAAGGAAGATTTTACAAGGTAGAGGAGTTTATAAATGGCTCCTGAGATTTATAAAATAGTTTATAAATGGTTTTTATAAATTAATAACGAAGTTTATAAATTATTTAGAGTTGTATAAAAAGGAAATCTTCCTTAGTGTTTAGTGAATATGCTTATGCCGTTAAGATAAGTATATGGATATTTTTCCAAGTATTGAAATATAGAGAGTTGTGGATATATATATATATATATTTATATATTTATATATCTTTGTAAAAAGGATTTTGATTCAAGTATTTACAAATTGGATTTAACTAATGGAAGGTTAATTAAAAAGAGGTTAATGGTTGCTTGTGCGCTTAACCATTGTTGGTTTTCCCTATAGAATTTAAATCCTTGATTTGAATGTTTGTTTATTCGATGGTTAAATAACCAACTATCGATTTTGGATCCAAAACATAACTTTGGATATATCTTGAAGAAACACGTGAGTTATAAGGCATAGTCATCTCCAATGATGTTGTACTGTGCGTATAAATCTCGTTTCGTTCTCCTAGGACAATGATAAAGAAATCCGTCCACTAACGGTTAGGAGGTGATTTCCGCTCTTATCTTTGACAGTTTATTTCCTAACGAATCCGGGTTGAGTTTACCAACAAGTATCGAAAGTTGTTTTAAAGATATTGGGATGGATATGTTATCCAAAAACTACTTCGATCCAACTCAAAGCGTTTCAAAGTGAAGATATCTTGAAGATGATGGAATTGAAGACAGAGCTCTTAAGTGTTTTGTTCAGTCCTAGAACGAACTTGTATGGATGAATGCTGGAATTGCATTGTTGCCTGGAGGTCAGTGTTAGCATTCCAAGTGGGAAGTGCTATATAAAAGGTAAAGCGTAGCCTCAAGCCTCATCAACCGGAAATGACTAAAACATGGGAGATGTAGCAGGGTTAAGTGGGTCCCTCCTAAGTAGGGTATGATCATCCTTATCTAGAGTCGATATTATCTCTCATTTGTATGCTTTAGGGCCCATTAACGGAGGAGTGATCATATTCGGTACTACTAGTCAAGTGATAGGCCAATACTGTGTTGGTAGGGGATTCTGGTGAGGTCCTCGGTGTTATTTTATCTAGAGATGCACCGTGATGGGCGGTACCCCAATAGCCTAGTCATTGTATGGAATCCATTCTCTAATAGGAGCCTTTCAATTTTTAGTTGTATACTTATTATGCTGGAATTTAATTAATGAAATAATTTCGGCTATGATTAATAAGTATTTGTATCTTAGACACTATTGTAATATAAGAGAATTTCTATAGGAATTGTTTTGGTTATTGTAAGGTAAAAATCTGTCCGTGTTTATATGCGGTGTGGTCTTACGAGATACTTTTGATTTTCAAAGGTTTTTATAACTTTAAAATTCAGTTGGGTGTGTTTTCTCATGTTGGTTTTCCAGACTGACTCGGGTGTTATTTTATTATAATGCTCGGGTTTGACCAAACATCTTTATAGATTCCTTAGGATGCATTGGAGCTCAAGAGACAAGTTGGAGGTCTTCAAGTCGTATTCTCGTATATGTTCATTTTCTGTTGCTTTATTGTTGAATTCATCAACATTTGTAAGGACATGTGGTTATAACTATCCAGGCTGATGATTGTAATCTGTTGGTATACTCTGATTGATGTATGTATATAACAATTTCTCTTTTGTAAAGGTCATTGATATTATATTATATATTGTTCCACTATGATTGTGAGATTCTATATGGTTTTTAGTTTCTTTTTCTTTCTTTTTTCTTTTCCCTTAAAAATCGGGTTTTCCGACATTCGATTGCTCGCGTGCCTAATATAGTGGACGTATTAGTGTCGATTTTCGAGGGTCGAAAGTCCCCAGCTGTTACAGCAGGCCTGGAAAGAACAAGCACATGAAAAATAACGATCACATTTCAAGTAGACAATGATGAAGATATTGATGAAGTGATATTGCTTTCATTGCCAAAAATCAATAAGGGGACCAAAAATTACAAGAACAAAATTTTTTAGAAGAAAATGAAGCAAACATTCCAAGTCACGTAAGGCAATTTAAAATCATCTTCATATAGTGACACTAAGCCAGTAAATGCCTCTATATATGGGGTAAAATCTGAAATTCCATATGATAATTTATTAGAAATAACCTCTGAATTAGATGATAAATCTAGGGGAAAAAAATTAAGAGTTAAAAGTAAAGATTAATTGCTTAGAACCATAGATAAATGTGTCAAGGATGAAAAAGTAATTCTCAAAGAGGAATTACAAAGTCATAAATTTCCTGTGATAATTTATGATCTCAAAATTGTGAGTTAAATAATGAAATCGAAGTGTATAGAGAAGGGAATGTTAAAATCTCAAAGGAAAACTGAAGTTTAAAATCATCTTTAGACCTATTAGAAAACGAGATTAAAGAAATGAAACTAAAACAAAAAAAATTAAATAATAATTTATCTAAATTTAACGAGAAAAGAAAACTATGAAATATGAAATATTTCGAAACATTCAAAAAATAAAAATGAAATAAGTTTTAAGAAATTTAGAGGTAATTGGTCTAACCCAAGTAAATATGCATCACCATATATGAAGTTTAGGAAACCCACTAAGAGTCGGTTCAAACAGAATAATAGGATAATTACATATGGGTTATGTAACGACCCAGGGTTTTGGTCACTTAAACTAGGCAATTTTATATTTATGTAGTCAATAAATGAATTTTTATAGATAAATAAACTCGTTTTAATCAATTAATAATAATGGTAAAGTCATTTTCAAAATTTGGTTACCAAATTAAATAGTTCGTAGAAAATTAGAAAATGTGACCGAAGAACGTTTTCCGAAATTTCAACATTTCGACACCAGAAAGTTGTCAGAAACGTTGTTCGTCTTTATGCACTATACACACACACATATATATGGGTTAATTAACTAGATAATAATATACTTAAGAATATTATCTTATAATTAATTTTAATTTAACAAGTGATGTGACAAGACATAATAATTATAATTATATATATAAAGATTGATATGACTAGACATAATAATTATAATTATATAAATATATATTTATAAAGAGACTTATGTGACAACACATAATAATTATATAAATATATATTTATAAAGAGACTGATGTGACAACACATAATAAATATATATATATATATAAAGAGACTGATGTGACAACACACAATAATTAGATATAAATATATATTTATAAAAGGAGTGATGTGACTAGACAATATTATTATAAATTATTATGTATATATATATAAGCATTTCTCCTATTTCTTTCTTACATTTTTCATTTCTTTTTCCAACTTTTTTTCCTAAGTCTCTTCTTCCTAAAGCTTTAAAACTCTTTAATGGCTTCCTTTCGCATTTTCAAGTTTCATATTTTCAAGTTTTAAACTTTTCAAAACTTTTTAAACTTAGCTTCAAACTCCTTCTTTTCCATTCAAATTCCTCTATTTTTACCTCAATTGCATTTGGCCACAACTTCTTATATACTCCACCAAATTAAGATTTTCTTTATTTCAAACCATGTATATTTCCAGTGGCAACAACTTTGTAGTTTACGGCTTTTTTCTGATATCGAGCTTAGATGCTCCAAAAATTCATTTTTTGCAAGAGTGTTTTGAACCTAGATTTTGTTGTCCGAAAATACCCCTCACTGTTTTGGCTATTATTTCCTTAAAGTTTAACCTATTTGAGTAATTCCTTTTGTAAATGATAGAGGAAATAATAATCTAAAACTTTCCTTTTTATCAATTTTTAAAAATCCAAGAGTAAGGGGTCGAAAAATCCATGGGAAAGTGACCTATTTTCGAGCTCAGTTTCTAGGGTTCAAGTGGAATTTTGTTGAGCTTTAAGGTGAGTAAATTCCTAATTTATGTGGAAAGAACTTTATCACATATGATTAGATCTTGGTATGTTTGAAATACGTCGATTAATGCTAATGTATGGGTTGACATTAGCACTCAAATGGATATGTTTATATGATGATCGGTATAAGCTGGGATTTGGTTATGTTATTGAATAGGGTTATTGTGTGAAATTGAAGGTAGTATCTTGAAAGTGAAGTGGACTTGAGATCCGATTGCAAATCAAATCGTTTACTTGTTGTTTTAGTAAAGATTTGATTTGTTTTTCATAAGTTTTCAAACTTTACTAAAGTTTAAAAAAAAAAATCCTTTAGTAAAGAGTGAAAAGTTCGAATTTTGGGATAATAACTTAGAAATGAATCCTAGGTTATTGCACCGACAGCGATAGTCACTATGGATGCAATTCAGATTTTTCAAATTTTCAAGTTCTAAGTTTTCTTTTAAAAATGTTTTGGAAATCCTTTTCAAAATAAGTTAGCAATACTTAAGTTATTTTTAACTTAATTAAGAAGGTTTATTGATTAAAATTAATTGGTTAATTAAGAATAATTATTTATTAATTAATTAAGTAATCAGGTTAAATAATCCGTATTAATTAATATCAATTAAGTTAATCATTTATTAATTAAGAAGTTTTAATTAATGACTTACTTAAGTTAAAAAGGGTAATTAATTTTATTTAATCAATTTTAATTACTTTAATTATTATTTAATTATAGTTTAAATAATTTAATTAATTATTATTTAATTAAAGGTTAATTATTTACTAAATTATTACTTAATTAAGGATTAATTTTAAGTAAATGTTTATATAGCTTAAGTTTAATTATTAATTAACTTTTAATTAATTAAAGTTTAATTTATTATTAAAGTTTTAATTAAAAATTATTTTACTATTATTATTTTAATAATTAAGATTAATTAATAATTAATTATTTAATAGTTAGTAAATTATTAATTTGGGTTTAATTAATAGTTAATTAGGGGTTAATTAATTATTTAAAGGTTTAATTATTTCTTAATTATTAATTAAGTTAAATTAAGATTTAATTAAGTTTAATTATGATTTAATAAAGAATTTAACTTGAATTTAATTATTTTAAAAGGGAGTTTTAAGTTTTAAATCCTGGTTTTCTAAGAATCAAATCGTTTAAAGGGAACTTCTGTTCCAAGGATAGTTATGAATACAAGAATTAAACTGTTGATACCATAAAGTAGACAAATAACTATGAATGAGTTATAGTGTTGATTGATTGTATTGTTTGGACATCTAATAGTGGAATAAATCACCGTTCTGCTATAGGGTAAGTGTTTGATTGTTGTGGATATAGAATAACAGAATAAATTCACATTCTGTTATAAATTGATTGTTGATTGTGTGGACATATGTTAGTAGAATAAATCACCATTCTACTATATGTAATGATTTTGTTTGGACATCTATTTAGCAGGACAAATCACCCTCCTGCTATTATGTTATTTGGACATGTATATGATAGTTACTTCATATTGACATGTTATTCCCTGATTTGGATATGAGTAGTATTCACATACTTATTGCTTATGTTAATAACTGTTAAGTGAATTGGAATTGAAAGAGAACGGTATCTTAAATTAGTACCATTAGAATTGCTAAGCCTCCTTTTGAATTTATAAAGTATTCTTTTGAATTTATAAAGTATGTTTTTGAATTAACTTCAATTCTTAAATAAATTTTAGAGTTTAAAGTTTATAAATGATTTCCAAGTTGTGCTATTATGTTGTAAAGTCATTTATAAGTAATAACTTGTTTATAAAGGGATTTACTGATGGGTTACTTAAAGTGTTTGACAAAAGATAATTTATAAATGATATTTTATAAAGGAAATTTTATAAAGGTTTTATAAAGAAGTTTTACAAAGAGTTTTAAATTAGAAAGATATTTGTAAATCATTTTAGAGATTTCAAAGGAAGTTAAATCTAGTTTGGAAATTTATAATAAGGTTTGGAATGTGAAGTAAATGGGTGTAATTGTAGGTGATGTTTTTAAACGGGAATCGTTGGCCATTTAATATGAAATTTTGAAGAGGGAATTTTCAAAATGTTTTGGTAAATAATGTGAATTGTTTCCAAGTTTAAAGGGTGTAGGATCGATTTCACCCTAGAGGGGGGGGGGGTGAATAGGGTGATACTAATAATTATAAAAATTTAGTGCGGAAGTATAAACTAATTTCAACACAGATCACAGCAGAATAATAACAGCACAGATAATAGCAGAATATAAAAAGTAGAAAATAGAACACACAGATTTACCCAGCTTCGGCAAAATCCTGCCTACGTGCTGCCCCCAAGGTTTCTACTAGAAATTAAGTTGTGAGACGCTTACACACGTAAACTCGCGACACTCGCTACCGACTAACCTAACTCAACGCTCAAAACCCTACCACAACTCAGCCACCGAGTTGCGAATTCTCGACTACACCACCGTAGTTCGTCCCCTAGTCACACGACTAGAAATTACAAAAGATTAAAGGAAAAATACAAATTTAAAAACAATTAAAAACAAAAACCCTAATTTAAAATTATAACAGCCAAATGTAAATTATAAAGGCCGGCCCAACAAAGTAGTGTAAACGATGCCTCCTTCTCCTTTTCTTTTATTATTGGCCGTATCCTTGCTTTGTGATAAAAAATGCCTGCGTTCTTCTAATTCGTTTCTCAGTGCGAAAATTAGGGCTTTGGAAATTGAGGCGCCGCTTCAATTGATCAATCGAGTATATAATCTTCTGTTGCTTGCTTCGTCGATTGATTGTCTTACTGTTTACTTCACTCGGCAACTTCAATTTCGTCGAGTTTGATATGACTTCGGTATGTAATTTTTGCTCTTTGCTTTACTGGTTAATTTACTTGAACTCGATTGCTTTCAAGTGCTGATGATGATATGGGTTATATAGGGTTCAATTCCCTAAAATATCGTTCATATATAATGTTTGAATTCTTCATGTGAATTTTAGCTCGGCCGTTGGTTTTCGTTTGGTTGCTTGTGATTGACCCTAATTAGTTCAATTCGTATATTTGTTATTTACTTGATTATCATGGCTTTGGATTGCTCTGTTCGACTCCTTGGCCACCATAGCTCTGATTTGGTTTGAAACTGCTATTGACATTATTTGATTCTTATTCGAACTGATTTTGATTCTCTGTTGACTTTTGGTTACTTTGAAACTGCTATCTCTGTCTTTTTTCAAAATTGCTACTTGACTTTTATTCGATCTTTATGCTGTTGATATCGGCCACTTAGATTTTATGATAATATCGACTTCAACTTGTTATGAACTGCTCCTCTTTACTGCATTTGTTGTTTACGGTTTGGTCTCACTGCATATTTCTGTAGCATATATATTACTGATTTGCTTTGAGTCTGGGTTGCACATAGCTAATCAACGATTGTTTCTTCAGTCACTGTTTTGTACTGAGCATTGTAGATGTGTTTATGTAGTTTGCTTAGATATTGAACTGCTTCCATACCTTCACTTGTTGAGGCTGCTGCACCATTGTTGTCACTGCATATGTATGTTGTATTCATGTTATACTTGTACTTGTGCATTGCATTTTCCATGTGCTTCAATATGCATTGTGCTTGAAGTCATTCTATTGTAGTTTGAATTATGATGAGTTGCTTCGAGTCTGAAATGCTTGCAGGCTTGGAGTCTTTGTACATTTGAGTCTTCATGCATATTTGAGTGTGGTCTGTGTCTTTGTGCCATGCTAGTTACTGAGTTGTCCTACTTTGCATTGTACTGTTGTCACATGTGGAAGCTGCTTATTTTGTTTGCTGCCTGGTCGACACTTGCTGTTGGTCTTTACTTCAGTTTGGTTGCCACTGAACTTGTCTGCATTTGGTTCCCTTGCTTGAACTTTGTTTGGTTAGACCTATATATATATATATTTATATTTATATATGTATACATGTGTAAAATCATATGTATATATGTTTAAGTGGTCTTGTCTGAAATTGTTTTTGAGGCCTTTTCTTCCGAGTTCAAGCTTGTGCCTGGTCTGGTATACATGTGCACTGCTCACTGGTCTTGGTTTGTGGTTCACTTTGTGTTGAGTTGCCTCATTACTTTTTGTGCGGGTTCATTACTTGTGTATGTCACTTTTCATTTTTGTTTTCACTTGAACTTCATCTTGATTTTGGAATTGCACCTGTGTTGAATCCAGCTTATAGCTCGGGTTTGACCTTGTGCTCGTGTCGTGATTTTATTTATATTGCACTTGAGTTGAACCCGGCTTTTGATTGGGTTTGACCTTGTGCTCACATGTCCCTGCAGTTTTGTCAAGTGTATATCGGTATGCACAGCCTTGTGGCATGTACAGTGATACACTATGCATGTCACAAGCTGTTCGTGTATGTTGAATTCAAATTTAAATGATGACGAACAACCCAAATAACTGAGGCAAATAATATTTTCAAAAATACATTTTATTTTACACTGCAAAATTATTTCCTTTTCAATTTTACTGCGTTAGTGTGTATTTTTGCAGATTGCTCAGATGCTGGATTCAATCTGGAATAGAGTTGAAGATCAAATACGAGTGAACGAGTAAAATGTAGTGAGGTGCAAATGTATGTAATGTGATATGATTGAAATTGTAATGTAATTGAAATTTGTATATATATATATATATATATATAGTGAGAGCACAACTTTGTACTATTCAAAATTGTAATAAATATTTGTTTGAATAAAATATCCGTTTGAATTTAAATTCTGTGTTATTTATTTATTCAGCAAATATTTATCTAATTATGTGAAAAATAAAATAGTACATTAACAAATACATTTAAGTGAATATATATATATATATGTTTATTATCATCAAACAAAAATCATATACTTGCATATTCAATAATCTCCCCCTTTTGATGATAACAAACATATATTTAAGATTTTGAATTTATTAAATGTATTTGATTATTCAATTTGCTCCCCCTATTTGAATGCTTCCTCTCTACACAAAGCTCCCCCTTTATATATGCATGAAAATAAATAAAAATGTGCAAATGAGCCTAGATGCCAATAGAAAATGCAAAATAAAATATTTGACATTTATTTGCCAAAATCTTAAATTTTCTCTCCCCCTTTTGTTGTCAGCAAAAGAGTAATAGTGTTAGAAAAATAGAGATAAAGTGATAGACATTAATACAACATTAATACCCAATCGAGTATAAATATTAAATTTCAATAAAATATCAAACAAAAATCATAAATACTCTGTTTGACGCATATTCCACTTTAGAATGATAGGGATAATGTCATCATATAAAACCATATAGTTGTGTCTATTTGTGGTATATTTATATCAGGAATTTGAATATCTACTAACCATGCATAACCGTTAGGACTTTTAAATGAGATTAGTAGTATTCCAAATTTAAAAAAGAATGAATTAGTATCTTCTAACCACGTATAACCGTGAGGTCTTTTAAATGGGATTAGAATCAACTTGTCTGTTTAATCAATCAATTTTGATATGCGTTCCATACATGCATAACCGTGAGGACTTTTAAATGAGCATGGAAGCACATAATCAAAAATTCCAAGTAATTCACCCATGCATAACCGTGAGGACTTTTAAATGAGAGTGAATACTTTGGATGTTTTTATTGCTAAAAATATAATAAAATGAAAAACGAATGATCTCCCATTTAAAATACCACATATTGACAGACTATATTGGATTTTGATGAGTGATGGTCGATAGAAATATGATAGAAATAGAAATGGTCATAGAATTTTTACCAATAAAAAGTTTTTATAACTTTTATTTAAATTTCTAAAGAAATTTACTAAATATACTCTCTCAAGTTATAATATATGATTAATATCAACACTTATCACTTTTTCAACTACTATTTATCTTTTCGATAATCAGTAGGGAGTCAGATTAGTTAATGTAGTCATTTAAAAACAAATCCAAAAATAATCATAAAATCAAATTTTCAAAAATGACTAATCTGAAACAAGGTCAACTATTTTCTGGAAGGGATTTTATGAAAGAAAAATGTCTACTATTTAAAAATCATTTGAAATGAAAAATATGCAGATATTTTCTTCTGAAAATGATGCAATTACTGAATATCTCAATATAAATCACGTTCCACCAGTAATTTTTCTATCAACTAGATTACCAGTGTAATCTGCATCCGAATTTTCCTTTAACTCAAGATTATCATTAGTTGAATGTTATAGACCAGATTGTGGAGTTGCAACAATTCCTTGAAATCCTTTTTAAAACTTTTAAATGAAATTCTTTTGGATTTTAATTGAAGCCGTGCCAATAAACAAAATCGTGAATATAGAGTCAGTAGTAAAATACCTAAATGTATTATCATCAACACCATCATTATTTCAAACACATCTATATGAACTAATTCAAAGTCTCTAGAGATACATGTGGTGTTCTCAGCATAAACAAATAATTGGCCAACAATTTGAAAATTCAGAATCATAGTCAACATTCATTACAACTGGCTGAATTAAATCTGATTAGGGTGCAGATTATCACTTTTAATAAATCGTTCAAGATAAATATACCGTTACCTATTTTACCTTTCCAATAATTTTTCGTTGTATCCCATTGTGATTCTGCCACCTTTATACTAGGCTAAAGAACTTTGATTTGTCGCCCGTTGTGTGCCTGGAACAACCAAAATCCAGATAACACCGTTGTTGTTCCTTAGCCTGCCACCACGCCTACATGAGAAAAGATTTTTGTGACCTATTTTTTTTTATAGGTCCATGGTTGTTAGTGGTAAATGATTTTGAAAATAAGTTTGTGGAGACCCAAAGCTATTTATATATGTTCCTTTTGGCACCCAGAGTTGTTTGACTTTAAGAGATTTTATATTTGTGCCTTTTGGAACCCAAATTGGAATGGTTTTCACATGTTTGGGTCTATACAAACAATTATTTTGATTACGTCCAAATTTTCTACAAATTGTGCACATGGAATTGACTTGTTTAATTTCGTTACTAACACGTTCAGATTGATTATACCCAAGTCCTTGTCTAACAATATTAATAGTTTGTTTCCTTAATAGCATATTTAACGATCTTTCACTTTTTTTGAAAATTTTCCTAAAGTCGTAGACAGTTATTGGACTTGTGTTTTGAGAGATTCATTTTCATTAATAATTTTGTGCACTTTTTAATAGAATTTTCTCTTCTAGTATTTTCACTATCTTTCAAAATCAGAATTTCATTTTCAAGCGATTTAATTTTAATTTCTGATTTTTTAATCTCTTCTTCAAACGTTGGACACTTATCACACTTAGGGCTCTTGCTTTGATAGGTTTTAACTAATTGATCAAGCTGTTTATTTAAATCTATTAAAGTATCTCTTTGTGATTCAAGTTTAGCGTATTTCTCCCTAAGTCGTTCAAAACAGCCATTTACTTCGTGGAAATATATGAGTAATTATGAGTGAGTAAGTTTTAATACCTCGCTTGGCTCGTCATCATCGCTATCAGTTATATCACCTCGAAGGCACATATCTGCTTTTTCACTCTCACTGCTAGTACTTTTATTGTCATCATCACTTGTATTCCACGTGGCTGCAAAACTTCTTCTTTTTGATTTCTTTTATTGGCCTAGTCGATTTTGAGGAAAATTTGGCTTGATGTGACCAGGTTTATTGCACTTGAGATAAATGATCTCTCGTTCTTCTGGGTTGTCTAGAACTTTAACTATTCTGTTTTTCAGTTGTTGATTTAGAGCTGGATTTCCATATCTACGATTCCACCTTTTGAATTTCTTCATTATCAGTGCCAGCTCAGCTGCTCTATCATCATCGTTGTCATCTTCACTTTCGGTTATTCCTTTGAGAGCTATCGATTTCTTTCGAGTATCACCTCCTTCACGCTCTTCCTTGAATTTCATTTCTAGCTCATAAGTGGTGAGATTTCCAATAAGCTCTTCAAATTTGATTTGTTTCAAATCCTTTGATTCTTGAATGGCTGTGACTTTTGCTTCAAAATTACGTGGAAGGACTCTGAGGATTTTTCAAACTATTTCCAACTATGTGTATGATTTTCCGAGAGCTTTGATTTGTATATGATATTGGAAAGTCGTCCGTACATCTCTTTGAAATTTTCTTCCTTGGCCATTGTGAAATTCTCGTATTCGCTACTCAGCATGGCAAGGCGAGATTCCTTGACTTGAGATGTTCCTTCGTGAGTCACTTCTAGTGTGTACCAGATTTCCTACGTAGTTAGACAATGTGAGACACGATTAAATTCGATTTGATCCAATGAACAAATAAAAGAATTCATAGCATTATCATTTTGTAGTCTATTTTTAAGATCTGTCCATTGATCCATCGGTTTATCTATTTCCTGATTATCTACCATTATAGTTGGGGTCCTATAACCGGTCTTAACAATATTCCAAGCATCAATGGTTATTAGAAAGATTTTCATTCTATTTTTCTAGTAAGCATATTCACCATTGAACATTGGTGGTCTAACTATGGACTGACCCTCAGCAAAAGCATTATTAAAAGAAGCCATTTTAAAATTCAAATTTTTAAAACAAAAATTGGTTTTTGAAAAAACAGATTTTTAAATCAAAAATTGGCTTTTGTTCCTAGCTTTGATACCACTTGTTATCGATTTCACCCTAGAGGGGGAGTGAATAGAGTGATACTAATAATTATAAAAATTTAATGTGGAAGTATAAACTAATTTCAACACAGATCACAGCAGAATAATAGCAGCACGGATAATAGCTGAATATAAAAAGCAGAAAATAGAATACACAGATTTACCCAGCTTCGGAAAAACCCTGCCTATGTGCTGCCCCCAAGGTTTCTACTAGAAATTAAGTAGTCAGACGCTTACACACGTAAAGTCACGACACCCGCTACAAACTAACCTAAATCTACGCTCAAAACCCTGCCACAACTCAGCCACTGAGTTGCGAATTCTCAAACTACACCATCGTAGTTCGTCCCCTAGTCACACGACTAGAAATTACAAAGGATTAAAGGAAAAATAAAAATTTAAAAACAATTAAAACAAAAACCCTAATTTAAAATTATAACAGCCCAATGTAAATTATAAAGGCCGGCCCAACAAAGTAGTGTAAACGAATGCCCCCTTCTCCTTTTGTTTTATTATTGGCCGTATCCTTGCTTTGTGATAAAAAATGGCTGCGTTCTTCTTTGTTTCTCTGTGCGAAAATTAGGGCTTTGGAAATTGAGGCGCCGCTTCAATTGATCAATCGAGTATATAATCTTCTATTGCTTGCTTCATCGATTGATTGTCTTGCTGTTTACTTCACTCGGCAACTTCAATTTTGTCGAGTTCGATATGACTTCGGTATGTAATATTTGCTCCTTGCTTTACTGGTTAATTTACTTGAACTCGATTGCTTTCAAGTGCTGATGATGATATGGGTTATATAGGCCTCAATTACCTAAAATATCGTTCATATATAATGTTTGAATTCTTCATGTGAATTTTAGCTCGGTCGTTGATTTTCGTTTGGTTGCTTGTGATTGACCCTGACTAGTTCAATTCATATATTTGCTATTTACTTGATTATCACAGCTTTGAATTGCTCAGTTCGACTCCTTGGCCACCAAGGCTCTGACTTTGGTTTGAAACTACTGTTGACATTATTTTATTCTTATTCGAACTAATTTTGATTCTCTGTTGACTTATGGTTACTTTCACTATGCCATAGATGGCCTACTGCAACGAAATTACATGGTGTTGCTAGCTATAATGTAACGATAGGTATGCTGATTTTTGTCTATTACAACACTCGCTTCAAGGTGTTAGCATAGGTATCAACAAGATGTTGCAGTAGCTATAGATGTATTCAAATTAAAAAATTAATAAAATTAGCAATCCGCATGAATACGATCCAACGGTCTACATTTAATCTGGTTGTTAAAATGGATCACCACTGCAATTTGCCCCAAAATTTCGTTTTTCCGCTTTACTTTTCATATCATTTTCGTTCTCTCCCCCAATTTCCAAATCCCTAATTTCCAAATCATATTTTTGTTTCTTTTTTTTTCTTCCAAAAACAAAATTCTATGTTGGACTGGGTTACGGCAGTGGGTGATTGCGAAATTCTATGTTGTTACTAGCGTTCTAAACAACTAATGGATAAATGCATCTTATTTTATTTTTAATCATGTCTGTTTTGAGCAAATCATTTTCCGAAGATCAGAGGAAGCAGCAGAGGCTTCAAAAGTTACAGATTCCTTGAAAGTGCAAGCAATTATTTTTGAAGTAGAAGATAGAGAGTATATTGGTGGCTCAGCCTATGGTGGTCAAAAAGCTATATGTTGCACCCCAGATCTTGCCAAATTAGGCGTTTGTACTGAAGGGAACATCATTTATCGACCGTCCGTTCAAAATTCTGAGTGGCCACAATTGCTTGTTTCTTCATTTGAAGGAAAGGATCTCATTGCTACCCTACCTTCCAAAAATATACCAATTACCAAAACTGGGATGTATAATTTGTATTTTATGTATTGTGATCCAAAGCTCAAAGAGGTGGTTATTGAAGGAAAGTCTATCTGGAAAAGCCCTAGTGGATATTTACCTGGTAGAATGGCTCCACTCATGAATTTTTATGGATTCATGTCCCTCATGTATGTGATACTCGCGTTATTCTGGTTTTCTCAATATGCTAAGTTTTGGAAAGAGGTCCTTCCACTACAAAATTGTATCACCCTCGTTATTGCTTTAGGCATGTTTGAGATGACTTTGTGGTATTTTGAGTATGTTGAGTTTAATACGACTGGTGTTAGACCAAAAGGTATTACTTTCTGGGCAGTTGTATTTGGAACTATTAAAAGAACTGTTGCACGTGTTGTTATGTTAATGGTTTCTATGGGGTTTGGTGTGGTGTGGCCAACATTAGGAGGTCTTACTTCTAAAGTTTTACTGCTTGGGTGCACGTTTTTTGTAGCATCTGGAATTCTTGAGTTAGTGGAGAATGTTGGTGCTGTTAGTGATTTGGCAGGAAAAGGGAGATTAGTTTTGGTTCTTCCGGTTGGAGTGTTGGATGCATTTTTCATTCTTTGGATTTTCACTTCCCTCTCCAGAACTTTGGATAAACTCCAGGTACAAATTGAACAATGTTAGTTAAGCTTCCAAAAATCTTAATATATTTATACAATCATTATGATTCTTTACTTTCTACCGAAGTGCTGGATTTGATTGTGCACCATGACAGGCAAGGAGATTGATGGCAAAGCTAGACGTCTACAGGAAATTCACTCCTGTTAATTAAATCAAATTGTTCGATATGAATCTCTGATTCATTTTATATGATTTTGTGATCTTGATATGATTAGTCATTTGTTTAATTGTGCAATGGTCCTATTCACATATACTTGGCTCTTGGACTCTTTGCTAGGTCATCGAGGAGGTGTTCAAATTCGCAGGAGGTGTTCATTTGTGCATCATTTTACGTCGTTTCAAAGAAGGCTCGATCTTCCAAAATCGGATGAATCGGGCGGTGCCCACTTGTTCGACCTAACCGGGACTGCGGTGCCCGCCGGGACTGCGGTGCCCCGGACCCCCGCCGGGACTGCGGTGCCCCGGACCCCCGCCGGCGCTGCGCCCGGACCCGCTTCTCGGCTCGCCTTCGACTCGACACTCGGCTCGCCTTCGGCTCGGCTCGTCATATATTTGTCACTGTCGGTGTCTGTATAAATTGAAACTGCATATGTAATGAGTGAACTGAGTAATGTAGTGAGGAATATCTGTATATGTGAATATCAGTGTTATTTATCATTGAATTGTAAAATGGTGGAGTCAGGAATTTGTACTATTTTAAATGTTGAAATAAAATATTTATTTAAATAAATTACTGTTTGAATATCAAATTCTATGCAATAGCATTTTATTAAATAAATATTTATTTCTATTAAAAAATCAAATATGCTCTACATTGTGGGCCCCACAAATTCAGAAAGTTAATATCTATAGCAATATTTTGGAATGTTGGTACAGACACCTATGGATGTTGCCATAGACCCAAATAGGGTTCTATTGCAACAATATTTCTTATGTTGCCTTAGATAGTCAAAATGTTGCCTTTGAGGTCTGCGGCAACGCGGCAAAATGCATCACCGAGAAAGTGTTGCCTTTGCCCTTTTTTAGCCTATAGCAACATTTTTTGGCACTTCCTGCATCACTTCTTTGGTGTTGCAGTATGCAATCTATGGCGTAGTGTTTGAAACTGCTATCTCTGTCATTGTTTGAAACTGCTACTTGAATTTAATTCGAACTTTATGCTGTTGATATCGGCCACATAGATTTTGTGATAATATTGACTTCGACTTGTTATGAACTGCTCCTCTTTACTGCATTTGTTGTTTACGGTTTGGTCTCACTGCATATTTATGTAGCATATATATTACTGATTTGCTTTGAGTCTGGGTTGCACATAGCTAATCAACGATTGTTTCTTCAATCACTGTTTTGTACTGAGCATTGTAGATGTGTTATTTATGTAGTCTGCTTGGATATTGAATTGCTTCCATGCCTTCACTTGTTGAGGCTGTTGCACCACTGTTGTCACTGCATATGTATGTTGTATTCATGTTATACTTGTACTTGTGCATTGCATTTTCCATGTGCTTCAATATGCATTGTGCTTGAAGTCATTCTGTTGTAGTTTGAATTATGATGAGTTGCTTCAAGTCTGAAATGCTTGCAGGCTTGGAGTCTTTGTACATTTGAGTCTTCATGTATATTTGAGTGTGGTCTGTGTCTTTGTGCCATGCTAGTTACCGAGTTGTCCTGCTTTGCATTGTACTATTATCACATGTGGAAGCTGCTTGTTTTGTTTGCTGCCTGATCGACACTTGCTATTGGTCTTTACTTCAGTTTGGTTGCCACTGAACTTGTCTGCATTTTGGTTCCCTTGCTTGAACTTTGTTTGGTTGTACCTATATATATATATTTATATATGTATACATGTGTACAATCATATGTATATATGTTTAAGTGGTCTTGTCTGAAATTGTCTTTGAGGCCTTTTCTTCTGAGTTCAAGCTTGTGCCTATTCTGGTATACATGTGCACTGCTCACTGGTCTTGGTTTGTGGTTCACTTTGTGTTGAGTTGCCTCATTACTTTTTGTGCTGGTTCATTACTTGTGCATGTCACTTTTCATTTTTGTTTTCACTTGAACTTCATCTTGATTTTTGGAATTGCACCTGTGTTGAATCCAGCTTATAGCTCGGGTTTGACCTTGTGCTTGTGTCGTGACTTTATTTGTATTGCACTTGAGTTGAACCCGGCTTTTGATTGGGTTTGACCTTGTGCTCACCTGTCCCTGCAGTTTTGTTAAGTGTATATCGGTGTGCACGGCCTTGTGGCATGTACAGTGATACACTGTGCATGTCACAAGTTGTTCGTGTATGTTGAATTCAAATTTAAATGATGACGAACAACCCAAATAACTGAGGCAAATAATATTTTCAAAAATACATTTTATTTTACACTGCAAAAATATTTCCTTTTCAATTTTATTGCGTTTGTGTGTATTTTTGTAGATTGCTCAGATGCTGGATTCAATCTGGAATAGAGTTGAAGATCAAATATGAGTGAACGAGTAAAATGTAGTGAGGTGCAAATGCATGTAATGTGATGTGATTGAAATTTGTATATATATATATAGTGAGAGCATAACTTTGTACTATTCAAAATTATAATAATTGTTTGAATAAAATATCCGTTTGAATTTAAATTCTGTGTTATTTATTTATTCAGCAAATATTTATCTAATTATGTGAAAAATAAAATAGTACATTAACAAATACATTTAAATGAATATATATATATATGTTTATTATCATAAAAAAAATCATATACTTGCATATTCAACAAAGGGAACGTTAGGGGTTTAGAAATAGTGTTTGAAAAGATCTTTTGACCAAGTTTTATTAAGTATCTTTTTAATTAGAGAGAATTAATAAAGGCTTAGTGAATCCTATATGGGAATTAAATCATGATTAGATGTTTGTTTATTGATAGTTAAATAACCGACTATCAATTTTGATCCAATTTGACTTAGGAAGTAATAATGTAAATTCGAGTTCCCGGATAAGGTCTCGAATACCTACTTCCAAAAGAACAAGAATGAGTCAACCGAAAATTATCGGTTGTTGGTACGGAGATACCGGGATCAGATTTATATATCCAAAAACCACTCCAAACCAACATGTACATTCAAGTGGAAGACAATTTGATAATAATTGAAGATGGTGCTCTTTGAAGTGCAAGGGCTACTGCTACTAATCCTGAGGGTGATTCCAAAATGGATGTAGTAGAGTTAGTGCCTTTGGTTTCGTTCAGACCCAGAACGAACTTATTTGGATGAATGCTGGCATTGCATTGATGCCTGGAGGGCAGTGTTAGCATTCCAAGATGGATTACTATTCAGAAAGGTAATCATAGCTTCAGGCCTAATCAACCGGGAAATGACAAAAATCAGGCATGCAGCAGGGCCAAGTGGGTAGCTCCCAAGTAGGGTATGGTCATTCCAAATCTAGTTCGGTTATTGTCTATTCTTGTATGCTTCGGGGCCCAAGCGGGGTGACCATATTTGGTACTACTAGTCAAGTGGTAGGCTAGTCCTGTGTGGCAGGGGTACAAGATTTTCTTGTCAAACCCCGGTTCATTTATCTAGAGATGTACCTTCGGAAGGTAGTCCCTTACCTTGTCATAGTATGGAATCCAATCTCTAATACGTGCCTTACGTTTTCGATTGTAGAACCTAGTATGTTGGAATGTGAGATGCAAGCATTTCAATTATTTATCTATCTACTTTAAACCTATACACTATGATATTATCATTGGATTTTGATATAAAATGTTTTGGTTATCGTAAGGTAAAAACCCATCGATTTTTATGTATGGTGGGGTCTTACGAGATACCCTTTGTTTGAAAGGTTTTCAAATGCAGTGAATCTGTTTGGTTATTATTTGTTATCGATTTTACTCTCATTGGTTTACCAGACTCACTCGGACGTTATTCCACGTAATGCTTGGTTCAGACCTAGCATGTTTTCCTAGGTTTTGCTGGATACTTTGGAGTTGGAGAGGAGCTAGATGTTCAAGACGTATTCACGTACATTTTTCTTCCACTGTATTATAGAGTCTGTATGTTTGTCAAAATAAGGACAGGTGTTATAACTGTCCAAATTTAGGATACGTCTAGTGTACTCTGATGTTGTATATATGAATAAAGATGTTTCCTTTTTGTAAAGATCATTGCTATTATTCGCTGCGTTGTGAGATTCTGTGTTGTTTAGTTTTCTTCTATCCTCTACCTTCTTCTTTCACCTTAATAAATCGGTATTTTCAGCACTTGAATGTTCGGCATGTGATACAGTGGACGTATTAATGTCGATTTTCGAGGGTCGAAAATCTGGTTCGTTACATTTGGTATCAGAGCCGAAGATTAAGCGAGAACCTTGGCTTTGGTGAGGTTATCTCATTAGAGATAGGGTAAGTGACACCCTAGAATGAGTTTGAGTGTATATATATGAGAGTTCGTATTTGTTAATGATATAAAATAAAGTGAATATTAGGATCAGGTCCCTAATAAGTTTCAAAATACACAAAAACCCAGTAAAAAAAAGTATGTAAATTAGGTCCCTAGAATTAAGTTACTAAGTAATTGCATATAGTTATGTAATTATTCACTGAATAATTGCAGACATTTATGCAATTATATCCAAAAGTTGCATAAATTTATGCAATTTTTTCGGTGAATAATTGCGAAAACTTCCGCAATTTTTATGGTGAATAATTGCGGAATTTTCCGCAAATTTTTGAAAAAATTGCGGAAATTTCTGCAATTTTTCAGTGAATAATTGTGGAAACGTCTGCAATTTTTTGATATAATTGCATAAATGTATGCAATTATTCTCTGAATAATTGCATAAGTGTATGCCATTATTCGGTAACTTAATTCTAGGGACCTAATTTACAAACTTTTTTTACTAGAGCTTTTGTGTATTTTGAAACTTGTTAAGGACCTGTGCCAAAATGTCCCTAAAATAAATTTATATTATGTTGTTTGATCTGTTGAGTGGCTTAAGAATTCTGGTCGATGCGTTTGTCCAACGTTATCGATAGGAATTTCCTAAACACTTAAATAGGTTTAATTGACACAGTATTATTTTGAAATTGGGTAAATAAAATAAATTTATCTAGAATGTATTATATATATATATATAAAGGAATGATTTTCACAAATAGTGTAGTATAGTTGGTTGGGTGTTAGGAGATAATAATAAGCTATTATTATCATTTAGGGTTTGTTTATTCATGCTCGTTTAGTTCAGCATTGACTATTGTTAGTATGTTTCCTTTTTAATATATGGGTTGGGTAAATAGGAATAGGAAAAAATTAGAAACCAACACCTTGTGAATTAAGTTTCACAGTTTGACATAGGGCGTTCAATGTTAATGTTGAGGTAGAATTTGATTTAAAAGTTAGAATATTTTGAGATAGATATTTAAAATGATTTAATAGAAGTGATTTATAACAAGGGTATAAAATTGTATCATTTAAGTTGGAAGAATTTAGGTTGAAAACTTGATAACCTAAATCCCTGTGCTTTCGGAAAAATGATTTTCAAGATTTCGGGAAAATAATAATAATAGTATTTGAAAACAATTTTGGTTCAAGTATGAAATTTTGGAATGAAAATATTAAGGAGTGTTTTCTTTGGATTGGTATGGGGAACAAGTCTTGATTATTTTGTGATGATCAGAATAATCTTCTAAGTGACGATCAGATGTTTGCCTAGGCAAACGTTGTGATATACTTAGTAAATTATCCTCTTTATCATTGTACAATCAAAACAAGTTCACCCGAACTAACCCAAAGCAAGTTGGTGATAAATGTTTTGTTGAAAAATGTGAAGTGTTGTTTCAAAAATGGTATTTCGGAATAAATAGAATATTTTTAAGTTAACTAGTTCGAGTGGCTCGAAAATAACTTAAATTTGGGAAAGATATATGTTCAGATGGTAAACACTTCTCTTGTGTATTACCCTTCTTGGTAAGGGAATGTATGATACTATTTGGTAGTACCAGTCCCTTAGTATCATTTTGGAGTTACTTAGGCTATAGATATATATTTTCTATAATTGAAATATAAGTTTCATTTCAAAAAGTTTTTGAAATAAAAGCTGGGTATTTGGATCTTGAGTTTTCTTAAGAAAATAAATGCAAAATGATATAATTGAATCTAATAAGAGTATATACTCTCCGGATGTAGTGAAGAATTGTATAAGTTGAACATAAGTTAGTTTATGAAATGTTTTCATAAATAGCTTTTGTGGAAATAGAATTGCTATTAGGGAGAACCTATTAAATGGGTGCGTAGGATGGGCATATATCATTTTTCTTTCTCATGTAGTTTTGACCTAAGATTCGAGTATATGACTTTGAGGTGTTTTACACCCTTCCGAATAAGGATCTATTGCTTGATTTTTGAAGGCGAGCATTTAATGAGGATTTTTGGTAGGGGACCAAAGTTTTCTATCATAGTATCTGACTATGCAAGGAGAACAGAAGTTCTAGATCAAGGAACCTGATCAAAGTTCGCACTAGAGAATCACCTAAGCGATACTAGTTCGGAGGTGAAGTTATGTATTTGAGTGGTGATCGAATCATATTTTGTTTTGAATGATCTATGGACATCACGCTGACTTATGGATGTACTAGGATGTTCTTAAAGTGTAATTTCGGGGATGAAATTCTTTTAAGGGGGGTAGAATGTAACGACCCGGGGTTTTGGTCACTTAAACTAGGCAATTTTATATTTTATATAGGCAATAAATAAATTTTTATAGATAAATAAACTCGTTTTAATCAATTAATAATAATGGTAAAGTCGTTTTCAAAATTTGATTACCAAATTAAATAGTTCATAGAAAAATAGAAAATGTGATGGAAGAACGTTTTTCGGAATTTCGACACCGGAAAGTTGTCGGAAATGTTGTTCGTCTTTGTGCACTATATATATACACATATATATATATATGGGTTAATTAACTAGATAATAATATGCTTAAGAATATTAACTTATAATTAATTTTAATTTAACAAGTGATGCAACAAGACATAATAATTATAATTATATATATATATAAAGATTGATATGACTAGACATAATAGTTATAATTATATAAATATATATTTATAATGAGACTGATGTAACAATACATAATAATTATATAAATATATATTTATAAAGAAAATGATGTGACAACACATAATAATTATATATATATATAAAGAGACTGATGTGACAACACATAATAATTAGATATAAATATATATTTATAAAAGGAGTGATGTGACTAGACAAGATTATTATAAATTATTATGTATATATATAAGTGCATTTCTCTTATTTCTTTCTTCCATTTTTCATTTCTTTTTCCAATTTTTTCCCTAGGTCTCTTCTTCCTAAAGCTTAAAAACTTTTTAATGGCTTCCTTTAACATTTTAAAGTTTCATATTTTAAAGTTTTAAACTTTTAAAAACTTTTTAAACTTAGCTTCAAACTCCTTCTTTTCCATTCAAATTCCTCTATTTTTACCCCAATTGCATTTGGCCATAACGTCTTATATACTCCACCAAATTAAGATTTTATTTATTTCAAACCATGTATATTTCCAGTAGCTACAACTTTGTAGTTTACCACCTTTTCTGATTTTGTACCGACCCATGAATTTCGTTAACTAAGTCTGTCATAATTTCCATAATTTATAGTAAAATGAATATTAGGAATTAGATGTGGCAATTGTAATTAAAAGTAAACAATAAAAAAAAATATATTTAAAATGAAATTCCAATTCAATAAAATAATGTAAATGTTACGATTTGATTTTTAAATAGAATATGAGAAACAAGAGTAAGTATTGAATAATATGTTATTTATTTATGGTATTAAATAAAAATTGGTAAGCCAATTGTAATTAATGGTAACAATGTGATAAGCTAATAAATTAGATTTCAATGCAACACCCATTAATGAATGTAATTGAAAAAGGATTTAGGTAAATGTATACTAGGTTATAAATCAAATAGAAGGAAACAAACGTATATATCGAATTGATTAATGAATAAATATACATTGAAAAGTAATTGAATGTACAGTTAATGGAAATTGTATAAAATCAATAATGATAATTAGATGTGCCTTATTGATAATTAATTCCATAACGGAAAGAGTAAATGTATTCATTTGAATATAAAATTGCAATTGGGTAGGGATTGTTAAGTAACAATGTTAATGCAAGGTAAGTGATGCTAAATTAAAGTCAATAATAATGAATAGTGATTAATTCAAAATTTGTAACATATATTTTAAATTACCTGCTTATTTGTTAATGGAATTAGAATTTGTAATAAGTGATAATAAAATAAATGAAGGTTACACTAATGGGAAATAAAATAACGTTCATTAAATGTTGAGTAATCATAGGGTCATATTTATTAAAAACGTTACTTTAATAATGTGGATTAATTGAGAAATTAATACTAGAAGCATGTAAAGTAATAACTAAAAGGGAAATACGTTATAAATTGATTTTACCTAAACTTAAGTGTAAGTTAAAGGTTGAATTTGGAACTTATCCATTTCATTTGAAACTTATTAGGATAAAATGGTATTCAATTTATAATGAGGGTTTATTTTAAGAAATCGAAATAAATTCTTTAATGAGAGAATTAAGCTACTTTAAACTGATGGGAATTTGTTTAAAGAATTACAAATTAATAAGTAAATCAAGATGGTAAAATTTATGAATTATAGAATTTGAACCTTTAACAGTGAGTTAATTTATTTAGATTATAACAGTTGAATTTATTGCAAACGAATGAACTCAAATATGTAATTATTACTGTAATTTAAAATTTTAGCTGAAAACGGGAATTATTTATGTGATAATTTTAAATCCAATGGTACGCCCTTCTATTTGGAATTATGAATGAAATAATTATGGGTAAATTCAATTTAATAGAAATTTTGGGAACTAAAATTTATAATTTTGAATATAATGAAAATTTTAGATAGGGCATTTCAATTCAATTGATAAATTATTTTCTCTAAATTGACGTTTAAATTTTGTTTAAATAATTGCAAATGATTGAAAAGTATAAAGGTGATAAATTGTCAATTCTATAATTGAAATATAAAATTCGATTTAATTAATTTAATTTCATTTCATTTAATTAATATAAAATTTGCCTTTTTGGTCACGGACTCGGATTTCGACGAAACCAGTTTCATCGGATCCGTAACGGTGAATTTTAATAGTGTTTCAAGTTTCGTAGCGATCGGACTTGTCGTTTGATCGTACTGACTCGAAACGCCTTGAAATTTATGCAATTGAAATCAATTTTGAAAATATTGTTTTAGCATAACTTCTTCATATGATGGAATTTGAACCTGAAACCTTTTCCATTGAATTTAAAATATTTTAAAACACCTATTTTGATATATGGGTTTACCCAATTTCGTTCCGGGGTCAGAACGGGCTTTTTGGACCACGTTGGCGTTAGCGCGTACACCTGTTTTATCCATCTATTCTATTTTCAACCTTCTCTAAATACCCCGCTAAACCCTAGCCTCCGCCTGAGATGACCCACTTTCTTTTTAGAAAATTCAAGGTTTTTTTTACAATTAATCACAGTGGTCACCTAGCCAAGAGAATACAATTCTCTGATTTATCTTCTAACCAGGATCTTAAAACCAATATAAAAATATTGTTGTGTCAAATTATCTTAAACCTTCATATATGAAAATATATATGTACAATACTTTCTGTTTTTATGTCAGAGTATAGGGGTTTGGAAGTAGAGAATCTGTTTGGGGATTTCCAGGTGATTCTCTACATAGCAAAAGTATTTTTTTTTTCAAGTTTTCCAGCCATGTCTATACCTACATAACTCTTGATTTCATGACTTAGATTTAACATTATGTATGTATTTCCCATAATTGTATTACTATATGGACTGGGCCTTTGCTCGTGCATGTGTGTGTGCATGTTCCTGTGCACTTACATGTGCCTAAAATTTTTTCTTTTCTTGTTAGTAAAAAGGTATGAGTCTACTTGGTGCTTGGGTTGTAATATCATAACTGGAAGTTTAGTTTAAAAACCTTTTATGCTGGCTTAACCCAGGCTCAAGAAGATGGTTATGTTAGCCATATTCAATTTGAACTGCTTCCTCTCAAAATACATGTTATTTTGTTCTATCTTATCAAAGCAACTTAAAATCTTTCTGCCAGATTTTTCTTTAACTTAAACATAAATTTCTTATAGTAAATACTAGGTTGTTCTTTCAATCTATACCCGCTCACCATCTCAGATTTTATTTATACTACCTTTTCTTTTAGAATCTGGAAGTTAAACAAAGAAACTATATTGCTCAGTAACCATTTTAAAACAACTTGCCAGTCTCTATTGAATCACAATTTTAAGTTTTAAAACATACAAAACCAGAAATGTCAATACATAGTTTCTTTCTAAACAACATACCAACATATTATAACATAAATTCAACTTAAACTTCTACGTTAATATTAGTAAATTTGTAACTATTGCATCCAATTCCTTAAGCAGCCAATCCATCCAAAGCTTGATCAAAGAAATGCCTATTTACCTGCATAATCACTATGAGCTGCCTCATTAAAATGAGGCACCCAATAGTGCATCAACACACATGGGTCAGAATAATGTCTGGTATGAGTATTCTAATTGGAAACATAATTTTCATATAGTTTTTTTTCCATAGCCAAAAAACTTTAACATAAATAAGGGAATGCAATATTACTTTTGTACCCATTTCAGTGCAACCTATGCATGCACAACAAAATGATATAAGATCCAATGATTTATTGCAGAGAAAACAAACATAGAATTCATCCATAGAATATCCTAAAACAGTCAACACAATCATTAATTAGATCATCATTCTTCATCTATATATTTTCTGGCCTTAAGAGATTTTTCCCAAGCCTTCATATGAACCTATTTCTAATGTTCAATATCAAATATGTTATGGTCTTTAGCTACTTTCTCTTATAAAACACACACTGCCTGGGACAATTCTCTGTTAACCCAGCACACTCAGTCCCCTGGGTATAAACATACCATGTGTGAGCTTGCAATATTCCCCTTGCCAAGCTATATCTTGTAGCCCTAAGATCCAAACTCCTTAGTTGAATTACTAAGTGTCACTACCTTTTAGTGTTAATTTCCTCTCTGCATATCATGTTTCAAGCAGTGAATAAAACACACATTCAGTCACAGGCACACATCCAAAGATTACAAGACATTTTTTTCATGAACAAGCACTTCATCATAACTATAGAGGTGATTTCTTATTTTTCTATGGGCTCCAATAGATCCAATACAAACATATGGTCATAGATAATTTTCTGTTTGTCTTTCTTTTCTTTTCTACCTCTGATTCAGTCAAATCCATATAGATTTTTAGATCTGACTAAATCACAAGTATAAGAATTACTGGATAGTTCATAAATGTAGAGGCTCAGCACATGTATACATTGCACCGCTATATTTTTTTTCTTTTTATATAAGTTCTTTTCTGTTAATATAGGACTTAAGCAAACTCACAAGGTTGCAGCCCCATATCCTTTCTCATTTTTAGACCATATATCCATATTAAGCATCCTGGGTTTTAAACTAATTAATGTATAAAGAAAACCCATATTACTGCTTTACCTCAAAGTTAAATCATAACACAGAAAACTTGTTTAAACATTAGATTCATGGCTCTTTCATACTGAGTAAATCAATATAAAGAGGTTTTCATTAAAACAGATCATAAGACAAGTCAAAGTTACTAAATCATAAAAATGAATCTAGCTTGCAAACAAATTAAATATGAGTTTTAATTTGGCTGCCTCAATATTCAGGACTTATTGCCAATATTTCCAGTGAGATTACTCACCTTAATCCCCCTTTTTCCTAAGCTTTTCCTTCTTTTGATCTTCTGCCTTCTTCCTACACTAATAACTAGTGTTCCCCATTTCTTTTCTAACTTCTGTTGTCTATATATTTTTTTTCTTTTATGAGGCAGAGCCAAAATCTTACTACACCAGGTCTTCTTATATAACTCTGGCTGCTACTAGGGTTTAAGGAAATTACTCAATGTCAATTTTACCCCACCCACTATGATCTACCTCTCATTCTACTTTTTGGAGAAAATGGGTAAGTAGTCCTGGCATTTATTTTCAGAAAATATACCTCATTGCCCCGGTCATGTTATTTGCATGATTTCTGTTTTCTAAAGTAAAAAGGAATTGCTAAAAATGGATAAAGTGTTTGTTCAAAAGCTCATATCATTTTCATGCAATGTTATTTTTTTTTTCAGCAAGCATTATTTAGTGCACATGTATAATACATGTATGCCTACCTTGGCCTAAGTCTTTTTTTTCCCTTTGTTTTTTCAAGACTTGATCATTTCTGCCTACATATATATATATTTGTAATTTATCTATCCTATCATTTTTATTAATTGTTGCCTATTCTATCACATGGAAAACTGTGTGCATGTTTGTGCACTGTCTTGTGCACATATACATGTTTTTAAACTATGCATCTGTAATTAGTTTCCTATCCCTATCTTTTCAATGCAATTTCAAACAATTACAACTAAATTAAATCATGAAATTTCTTCACAAAATCTGGGTTATCACACCGCCAATTCTCATTTTGTCTACGCATAAATTTGTTCAGCTCCTTCTTCTCCTCAATGGCAGACAAAATTTCAAATTCAGATCCATTTCAAAATCAAAGTCAAAAATTCAAAGTCCTTAGAAAAATCTCAAAATAATATATGTTGAAGCTCTCGACGAGCGTAATTCAATGGTGTAATTCGTTTTTCAATTTGACGCATCGTTTGACCAGAAATCGCGGTCAAAATTGAATTGGGCGTTTTTGACTGGTGCGTCTGATCGGAAAATCCCTTCTGGGTTTTGTAGAGGAGCTAGCGCATTGTTCATCGTCGAAGTTTGGAGGCGAATTGACGGTCGGATTTGCGGCAAAACGCGGTCAAAGGGCCGGTCAAAGGGGAGGTTGAGTGCGTTACTTGTTTCTGCGTGCTCTGTAAATGGAAGATACGTAAGTTGGAGCGGCCTGTAGGGAAGAGTGACGTGGCACTTGCAAATGGTGAAATGTGTTCTCTTTTCATTTTATTTTAAATTGAAATTCAATTGCAATTTTCATCATAACTTCCACATATGAACTCCGTTTCACGCGCGGTTTTTTTGTTAGGATTGTATTGAAATTCCGGACCTAATGACGATGGTTTGGACAAATTCTGAGACGGTCAAATTTTTGGGTTTTAATTGAATTTAAATTCAATTTAAATTCAAAAGGTGAGTGTTTTAACCCACTCACAACTTCTAAGATTTCTTATGTTTGTTAAATTAAATTTTGATGTGATTTAAAATTTATCTATGATTGTTTGGGCATATATTTAATTATCATCTCAGTTAGATAGCATTTATTTAAATTAAATTGTTATTTAATTTTATTTTTGCATATAAATTGATAGCTATATTTATTTATTATTGCATATAAACTGCCAGTTAAACAGTTATGAATTTTTATTGAATATAAACTATTCGTTGATGTCGGTTATATTTTATATGCTTTATATTGATGTTTTGTTTAAATTGGATGATGATTGTAATAAATGGTTGTTTATTGATATTTGGATGAATGGATGCTATATTTTATATTGTATAAACTGCAAGTTATTATGCATTTTTATTTTATTCGGGATTGCGGTTTGAAATGATATATAACCGTAATTTTATTTTAAATTGCGGATTGAAATGATAAATATCTGTATCACTTGACCATAGGATAGAAAATTATATACAGGCACCGTGGTCTATATATAAAATATTTTAAGGGATTTTCTACGGGTTGGAAAGAAATATACGGTTTAATAAATATTAAAATTTGATATTATATAAATATTATTTTATATATGGTTAAATTCTAAAATTTAAGCTATGTATGACTTGATGGTGTTTTAAGTTTGATTTACGAATATTTCAAGTTTGAGCTTTATTTAAGTGATATTGAATTTATTAAATAAATATTTCTAAACTAAATAATAGTAAATTGAATTAAGGTATATATAAGATTATCATATTTGGTTGGGAATTTTGGAATATTTAAAGACTTGAAATATATCAAAATTGAAATTAAGGTATTATTGTTTTTCAAAATATTTGTTTTCGAAATTGTTATAACTTTGAAAGTAATATGGTTTGAAAATGAATTTATTTGAAATAGAATTTATTTAAGAATTATCTTTAAATATATTGATCTGAAACCGATTGAAATTTTGAGATGAAGAATATGACTGCATTATATGATTTGGGTTTAAGATGGTTTTAAAGAATATTTCAAGTTTTATAATTAAAAGTAAGAATAGTGATTGAAAATTTGGATTTTATTTAAATGATATATTATTGAATTTGGTTTTTAAGTATATACTATTTTGAAGTAAATGATATGTTTTGAAATAGCAATAATATTTTGGTTTTAAAGTATATACTATTTTGAAGTAAAGGATATGGTTTGAAATGGCAATAATATTTTGGTTTTTGATGTATATACTATTTTGAAATAAAGAATATGTTTTGAAAGGGCAATGATTGTGTTTTTAAAAGTATATATTTTTAAAATGACCACGGTGTTATAATAACGATTGGTTGTTAAAGAGACCGGGATCGGATATGAACATACTCTCTGTCGATACCGAAAACCACTTTGACAACTGTGTACGCGGTGGAGTTTCCAGAATGAAGTAGGATGGTGGCGACGATCCTAAGGTATATACGTGGACCCAACTCCTGTGAGTTGGCATAAGGTGGCTAAAACAGGAGCGATCTCGGACCAGTGAGGTAGCACCTCTTATCGGACGCACTTCTTCGATTCCATTCTATTACTTTTTGATTTTTGGTGGCCACCCCTCGATTTGGGAGTGTTGTTCGAGGTGGAATGGTAGTGGCTGCTATGCGTATCCATCAGTCCGTGTGCGTAATTGGTATATCTACCCTGGCATTGCCTTGTGTGCCGTGTCACCTACCATATCGAGCTTTACTACGATTATGATTTTAAGATCCGACCGCGTTAAGGTTCTCCATCCCCTTAATGCTATTTTCTATATGATTATACTTTACTGATTAGACACTACTGTATATAGCGAATATTACTACATAGTAGATAGTTTAACGGATCCTTAAGAGATGTGAATCTCGAACATTTCTTAAGTTACCACACTCACGTTAGACACTGGATAGGAGATGTCAAACCCCGTAAACATCTTTGACGCCGTTTACACTAATATTTATTTCATTGATTTAACTTACATAAGATCTTTTAGTTCTGACTCGAGTGTTTTGTCTTTTCAATTCGCTCGGGTCAGCCTGAGCATTTCAAGATTTGAAGGCTCTATTTCTGGAGGACGAAGACGAAGATTTTATTACTACTATTTGTTATATATTCTACTACACCATTGTATTCCGCTGCATTTATTATCATTCTCTGGTATGTGTAACTCTGATATGTATTGTATAAGTATAATCAAATGTTTTGTAAAACAGCTTCATGAACTGTTATTTGATTATTATTTTTTATCGTTCCGCTACAAAATTTTATTTTGTTTCTTTTATTTCTCCACTTTTTCTTATTTACCCCATAACAATCCGCCCTTCTATATGGTTTAAGTTGGAACGTGTGTCTGCTTAAGCGTACAAAAAGGTGGGATGTTACATCTGGTATCAGAGCTTTGGTTTAGCGATAAACCTTAGCTTTGTGGGGTCTGACTCCTTATTAATAGGGTAGTAATACCCTATGGGAGTCACTGAGTGTATATATATGAGAGAGCGTATTTGTTAGTGTTATAAAAAGGTTTTAATATTGTGTTAATCTGTTCTGTTTTGTATTTATAAATTCTAGTTGGTGCATGGGACGCTATGACATCAATAGGGATATCTAAACACTTAATAGGACAGACCGACATAATATTTGTTTTTAATATAGGTGAATGAAATAATTTTGCCTATTATATTTTCTATATATAAAGTAAAATATTTTATAAAAGATATATATTTGGTTGCAATAGATTGGTTGTTAGGTAATGAAATTTATAAATAATAGTTGAATAAGATTTAAGATAAAATAAGTGAAAATTGGAAATTTAGAACTTAAGTTCCGGGTTTTTGGAAATTTCTTTCGAATAATTTTGGAATATAATAATATTGTTTATAAAGTAGTTTCTGATATAAATATTTCAATATAAATTGGAAGAATTATTTTAAGTAAAAAAATTTTGGAAATTAAGTTCAGTACTATCCTCTCTGTCGCTGGAAAATAATTTCGGTGATTAGTGCATGCATCATCGACATTCATTTTTGAGTTTCGAAGTGGGAAGGTGTAACGACCTGTATTTCTACGATCAAAAAGTTGTCAAAATCTGGAATTTTCAGCATTTTTGGGTTGTTTCAGTTTTTGGTTGAATATTTGCTAAGTCCTATGTCGTGAACGACTTAGTATAAGTCGTAAGTCGTATACGACTTAGGAGATGGGAGTGACCCAGGGCTTGGAGATAGGTTGTTTGTACGACCTAAGGAAATAAGCCGTAGCTGGGCTAAGTTAGTAGGTTGAAGTTAACTCGGCAAGTGTTAAGTCGTAGGTTGTAAGTCGTTGCCGAGTTAAGGGATAGACCACCTAAGGAAGTGACCGACTTAAGTTATTGTAGACGACTTAAGGTTTTGAGTTAAGTGTTAAGTCGGCTGACGAGTTAAGGTAGTGGTCGACTTAAGACCTGGACGACTTAGGAGTTGAGTCTTATCCTGATAGATCGGCAAAGCTGCTATGTTAAGTCGTAGGTAGGCTGCTGTGTTAAGTCGTGACCGAGTTAGAAGTTAGACAAGTGAGTTTTTGAGTCGGCAGTTGTTTAAGTCGTATGGGGTTAAGTCGTAACCCAGTTACGTGTTAAGTCGTAAGTTTGTTAGGTCGCTGGGTTAGGCCAAAGTGTTAGGTCGTAGATGACTTAAAGAGTTAAGTCGTAAGTCGTACTCCTTCGTAAGTCGTAGGTCGGAGACCCAGTTAGGTCGTAACCTGGTGGAGTCGTGGCCGAGTTAAGGAGATAGCGTTGTCTTAAGTCGTAGGGACTTGGATTTGTTAAGTCGTATGTCGGCTGAGTGTTGAGTCGAGGATAGGGATAAGTCGGAGACGACTTATGGAGTTAGCCGAGTTACGACTTAGCGAATTTTCAGCTATAAATAGGAAGGGTTTTTCTCACTTTTTGGGATCCGGATTTTGAAGCGACGAAGTGCTGCCATTTTGAGAGCTCGACTTCTACACTTCTTCACTTCTTTTCTCCACTCTAATCTAGTGCTTCCATCCATCCAAGTTGAAGATCAAATTGAAGATTCAAGAGCATAGATTGAAGACCTTCATCTTTTCAAGAGAGATTCCTTCGTTTGAAGCATATTCGTGATAGATCAAGCTCGATCCTTCGCTGTCCAGATCTGAAGCGTGTAGATTTGGGTTTGTTTTGGTGATTTGGTGAGTGGTGATTATCTCTCACACGGATCCAAAGGAGTATATCGGATTGTTGGTTCGATTTGGTGTTAGAATAGTGATTTCCATGCATTTTCTTCATCCTAAGTGTAGATCCATATAGATCCATTGTTCATGATGATGTTACATCCATTTTATCATATGTTAACCTATGCAAGTTCATTCATCAAGTTTGTAGAGATATAATTCATGTTTTCATGCTTATTGGACTTTCAACTCTTTAATTACGAAAATGCCATTATTGTTATAATTGTCTACTTAGATCATATTTGAATGCTTGATTGCTTGGATTGATGTTTGATTTGATTGATTGTTATGAACTAGATGATTGATGATTAGATTTAGATCGAAGATGATTCAAAAGCTAAGGGAAAGGCTCTTGAATTGGGAAAGCTGCTCGTGGCATATGTAGCGGGATGATGAAGCTCTTATGCATAGATTTGATGATGTGATGTTGAGATGAGGCTTCGCGAGGATGTGATGAAGCGAGGCAATCATGTGATGAAGACTTGGTCTAATCCAGACGGGATCATTCCAAGCATGTTGATAACTCGGTGATATGATTCGAGTTGAGGATAATGAATGGATATGAGAATAGTCGTCGAGGAGGATGACTAGGAGGCTTGGATAGCATCGTCGTTGAAGGTTCTAGCATGCTCTAAGCAAGAGTACGTTTGGGCAGATTCGATAGTCCCAACGACTAACTGTTGATGGTCGAGTACTCTGGGCAGATTCGATAGTCCTAGGCACGGGTTGCAACGACGTGCGGGAGTTATGTCTAGAATCGGGGTTTCCATTAGCCCTTGACGGACGGCTGAAAGAATGTGCCGGTCATTCAATTAACGGTGATATCGAAGCAATGATAACAGTGATAGCCAGAGTCATGGATGTTTGGTTGTATCGTCATTCGGACCCAAGAGCGGTATTTTCTGGGTGCTTATCTGATTTAGGCCTTGGTACTTGGAAAACATCGCCCTTGACTCGAGTGATAGTAGCTTTACTTTAAATTGTATGCTCTGCTATGTTTGCTTCTGCTTAGTTTGTGTCTGGGGGCTATCACTGTAGAATGAGGTTGGAGTGGGAGGGTTGTATTCCTATTCCTTTTCCTTTATGCTCTTTTGGTATGTTGTTGGTTAATTTACTGCTCACTAAGACTGTTGTCTGACTCAAGGCTTTATGTTTTAATTCTTATTGCCTTGGGCTGTTCGTCCATTTTGGGACGGGCAGACTAGGTAGCAGGTGACAGGTGCTGTTCTCTTCTCACGATGCTGATATCGAAGACGAGATGGAGGGTTGCATATTATCTTCTTATTATATGTACCGGATATTCCGCTGTTTTGTATTCTCTGAGAGATATGTAGTGAGGCTTGATGTATTCACTATTTGGATGCTTGTATTCAACTATTATGGAGTTTTATATGATGTCATTTTGTTCTGTAAAGCTTCACTATACATATGTTCTATTGTATTTTGTCCATGCGCTGTGAGTAATACGATATATTCTGTTGTTTTATTTTACCCTGACAATCGTCCATGGTCGCCTGGCACACTTTACAGCGCACTACCTCTAGATTCGGTGCAGGGGTCATGGGCGGTCGTCACATTTGGTATCAGAGCTTTGGTTAATCGATTTTACCCAACGCTCGGTGACGTAACTACGTATGAGAGACGTAATTGTATTTTGATGGACGAATACTATATATAATATAGTAGCTTAGTAGAGTTTGAGTCCTTTATGCAGTTGTTTCTCTAGATGTTCTAATCATTCCTTTTTATAGATATTGAGAATGAGTCGAAGAGGGAGACCAGCTGCTAGGGAAGGCCGTGCTACTGAAGAGACAGCAGATTATGCAGCCATGTTCGAAGCTATGATGACTTCGATCATGAGGAGGATACCAGTTCCGGGAGCGGCAGTTGATGTTGGAGTTCAGGTTCAGACTCCGAAACCAGTGGATTTTGCTAAGCTGTGCAAGGACTATACTGCTCTTGGAGGGAAGGTTTTCTTGGGAACAGAATCAACTATCGAAGTCCAGAGATGGATAGATGCTTGTAGAAGGATCTTTGGTGATTTGGGAATTGAGGATGCTACTAAGAGGAAGTTGGCATCGAGACAGCTTCAAGGGAGAGCTTCTGATTGGTGGAACTCTATTACCATCGATACTCCGGAGGAAGAGATTACTTGGGAGCAATTCCAAGTTAGGTTTGAAGCTAAGTTCATTTCTACAGCTCAGAAGTCTGTTCTGTTCAAGAGGTTTGTGGAGCTCAAGCAAGGTGGAAGATTAGTTCTTGAGTATGTTTTTGAGTTTGAAGCGTTGTCCAAGTATGTCCGGTCATATATTGAGTCTGCTTATCAGAAGAATGAGAAGTTTGTGACCGGCTTGGATAGTTATCTTGGGAGACAGTTGGTGGATCATTTGGACGATTCATTTGAGAAGCTTGTGGATAAAGCTCTTAGGCATGCGAGTCTGTTTCCTAAGGAAGGACCTGTTGTTGCTGTTACCAGGGGAGAGTCTAAACCACAGCAGGGTGGAAACCAGAAGAGGAAGCAGCAGCAGCAAAAGGGTAAGGATGGCCAGAAGAAGCCGAAAGGCGAGGTGACTTGCTACAATTGTCAGCAGAAGGGCCATTTCTCTAAGGATTGTAAGAATCCGAAGGTGCCAATGAAGTGTCACAACTGTGACAAGCCAGGGCACATCAGGAAGAATTGTCCAGAACCGAGGAAGGACAAGCAGATTGTGCAAGCTTATGCTTTGGGAGCTGTTCCGTCGTCTTCGAAAGCTCCTACTGCTGAAGAGAAAGGAAAGAGTGTGGTTGTTCAAGGTACTCTTTTCCTATGTGGTGTTCCAGTTAGAGTTCTGTTTGATACTGGAGCGTCGCATTCGTTTGTTTGTAATGAACTCGTAGGCCGGTTAGGTTTGGAACCAGATATTGTTGATAGGCCATTGGTTGTGACTAATCCAGTTGGGGGTTCGTCTTGTTTGTGTATGTTATGTCGTGGTCTAGTTGTATCGAGTCATGGTTGCTCTTTTGTTTGTGATTGTTTTGTTCTGAACTTTGCGGGGTTCGGAATTATTTTGGGGATGGACTAGCTTAGGAAGTATGCGGCTAAGGTTGATTGTGAGAGGCTGGAGGTGACAGTCGAGAATGTGGAGGGGCGAAAGATTGTGATACGATGTAAGCATGAGGAAGGCGTCTTCATGAGCTTCATGTATTCGCTAGTTGTTCCACGGGATGGACTATCTTTAGTGCCAATCGCAAATGGATTCGAGGATGTCTTTGACGAAGTCAAAGGGTTACCGCCGCATAGAGAGATCGAGTTTCGTATAGATCTAGTTGAAGGAGCCAGACCTGTTGTGATGCCTCTTAGGCGGATGGTGCCTAGGGAACAGCAGGAGTTGAGGGTGCAAGTTGATGATCTTTTGCAGAAAGGATTCATTAGGCGTAGTGTGTCCGAATGGGGTGCACCAGTTGTGTTCGCAACCAAGGCAGACGGATCATTGAGATTGTGTATGGATTATCGTGAGCTGAATAAGGTGACTAAGAAGAACAAGTATCCATTGTCGAGAATAGATGACTTGTTTGATCAGCTTCACGAGGCTAAGGTGTTTTCTCAGATGGATTTGGCAACGGGATTTCACCAGTTGAGAGTAGCTAAGGATAGTGTGCCGAAGACTGCTTTTCGAACACCATCCGGTTTCTTTGAGTGGCTGGTAATGCCGTTTGGGTTGACTAACGCGCCAGCATATTTTGTGGATCTTATGAATAGAGTGTTCAGAAATCAGTTGAACAAGTTCGTATTTGTGTTCGTGGATGATATTCTGATTTATTCCAGAACTGAAGAAGAGCACAAGACGCACTTGCGTATTGTTTTGGAAATCTTACGGAAGCATCAGCTGAAGGCTAAGTTTTTGAAGTGTCACTTCTGGAAGAGTGAAGTGAGGTTCTTAGGCCATGTGATTTCTGGAAGTGGAATAGCGGTTGATCCCGCTAAGGTGGCAGCAATCCAGGATTGGGTTAGACCTAAGAATGCATCTGATGTGAGAAGTTTTCTTGGATTAGCAGGATATTATCGACGGTTTATCAAAGACTTCTCCAAGATAGCTGCACCGTTAACGGGACTGACGAAAAAGAACCAAGTGTTCAGTTGGGATGCTAAGTGTGAGCAAGCTTTCGGAATCCTGAAAGAGAGATTGACGAGTGCTCCTGTTTTGACTATTCCTAGTGGGAATGATGAGATGGTTGTTTACACCGATGCATGTGGTACTGGACTTGGAGCAGTGCTGATGCAGAGGGATAAAGTTGTTGCGTATGCAAGTCGACAACTGAAGCCGCATGAAAGGAATTACCCGACTCATGATTTGGAGTTAGCGGCGATTGTATTTGCTCTGAAGATGTGGAGACATTATCTGTTGGGAGTTCGATTCGAGTTGTTTACAGATCATAAGTCGTTGAAGTATCTTTTCTTCCAAAAGGATTTGAATCTTCGGCAGCAACGTTGGCTAGAGTTTTTGGCATCATATGATTTTGGTATAGTTTATACTCCGGGAAAAGGTAACGCAGTGGCGGATGCGTTGAGTAGAAGACATGCATGATTAGGAGCCATGTTTTCAGAATGGAAGAGTCTCGAGTATTTAGCTGGATTTGACTTCAGGCCTAGATGTGAATTGGAACCTGAGATGTTGGCAAACTTATCGATAAGACCTTCTCTTATGGAAAGGATTGGTGAGAGCCAAAAGCGAGACGATAAGCTTGTCAAGATTATCCGTGAATTGGGATCTGGATTGGATCAAGAAAAGGATAAAGGATTCGAGGTCGATCGAGAGGGTTGGCTTCGGAAGCAAGGACGACTAGTTGTTCCCGATATAGATGAATTGAGGAGTGAAGTTCTGAAGGAAAATCATCACTCGAAGTTGACAATTCATCCAGGAGGAAATAAGATGTATCGGGATATGAAGAGAACCTACTACTGGGAAGGCATGAAGAAGGATGTTGGAAATTTTATTTCCAAATGCATGAACTGCCAGTTGGTAAAAGCCGAACAGAAGAAGCCAAGTGGATTGCTTCAGCCATTAGAAGTTCCCACATGGAAGTGGGAGCAAGTGTCGATGGATTTTATTGATGGACTACCTAGAACAAGAACGGGAAATGAAGGGATTTGGGTCATTGTAGATCGTCTGACTAAGAGCGCAAGATTCATTCCTGTTCGATCGACTAGGACTGCATCAAAGTTGGCTGAGTTGTATGTTAAGTGGATAGTTCGATTCCATGGTATTCCGAAGAGTATAGTGAGCGATCGAGACCCATTGTTCACTAGTGGATTTTGGAAGAGCTTCCAGGAAGTTTTGGGAACTGAGTTGTGTTTGAGTACAGCTTATCACCCTCAAACAGATGGTCAGACCGAGAGAGTCAACCGAGTTTTGGAAGATCTCCTTAGAGCATGTGTTTTGGACTTCAGAGGATCATGGGAAGATCACCTTCATTTGGTGGAGTTTGCATACAACAACAGTTACCAGTCAAGCATTGGTATGGCACCGTATGAGGCATTGTATGGAAGACCGTGTAACTCTCCGACGTGTTGGTTAGAAACTGGAGAAAAGCTGATGCTTGGGCCAGAGATGATTCGACAGACTTCGGATTGCATAGAGATCGTTCGACAACGAATGAAGGCAGCCCAAGACCGTCAGAAGAGTTATGCCGATAAGCGTCGAAAGGATTTGGAATTCGACGTAGGAGATATGGTTTTTGTGAAGATTTCCCCACTGAAGAATGTTATTCGATTCAGGAAGAAAGGAAAATTGACTTCTAGGTTTGTTGGACCATTCCCGATCATCGAGCGAATTGGAAAGCTCGCCTATAGACTGGAGTTACCTGAGAAGATGTCGAGTGTGCACAATGTTTTTCACATATCATATCTACGGAAGTATGTGCACGACTCGAATACAGTAGTTTCTGCTGATAGCTGTGAAGATTTCGAAGTTGATCCAGTTGATAGAAGACCTCGTAAGCCGCTTCGTGTTGTTGAAACCGACACGAAACAGCTTAGGAGGAAGGTAGTTAAGTTGCTCAAGATACAATGGAGTGATGATGATAACGACTGTACGTGGGAGGTGGAAGAGAGGATGAAGGCAGCTCATCCTGAACTCTTCAAGGTATGGCCCTAAGGTGTTGTGTCATCTTGCGATATTGTAACTTGTTCTAGTTTTAGAATTCTGTACGCTAAGCTAGAATTGGATGCATGGTTTGTTTATTACTATGGATGGTAGGCGTACAGAATAGTCATTGATTGCTTTGATTGCTTGGAATTTCGGGGACGAAATTCCTAAGGGGGAGAGAATGTAACGACCCGTATTTCTACGGATCGAAAAGTTGTCAAAATCTGGAATTTTCAGCATTTTTGGGTTGTTTCAGTTTTTGGTTGAATATTTGGTAAGTCCTATGTCGTGAACGACTTAGTATAAGTCGTAAGTCGTATACGACTTAGGAGATGGGAGTGACCCAGAGCTTGGAGATAGGTTGTTTGTACGACCTAAGGAAATAAGTCGTAGCTGGGCTAAGTTAGTAGGTTTAAGTTAACTCGGCAAGTGTTAAGTCGTAGGTTGTAAGTCGTTGCCGAGTTAAGGGATAGACCACCTAAGGAAGTGACCGACTTAAGTTATTGTAGACGACTTAAGGTTTTGAGTTAAGTGTTAAGTCGGCTGACGAGTTAAGGTAGTGGTCGACTTAAGACCTGGATGACTTAGGAGTTGAGTCTTATCCTGATACTTCGGCAAAGCTGCTATGTTAAGTCGTAGGTAGGCTGCTGTGTTAAGTCGTGACCGAGTTAGAAGTTAGACAAGTGAGTTTTTGAGTCGGCAGTTGTTTAAGTCGTATGGGGTTAAGTCGTAACCCAGTTACGTGTTAAGTCGTAAGTTTGTTAGGTCGCTGGGTAGGCCAAAGTGTTAGGTCGTAGATGACTTAAAGAGTTAAGTCGTAAGTCGTACTCCTTCGTAAGTCGTAGGTCGGAGACCCAGTTAGGTCGTAACCTGGTGGAGTCGTGGCCGAGTTAAGGAGATAGCGTTGTCTTAAGTCGTAGGGACTTGGATCTGTTAAGTCGTATGTCGGCTGAGTGTTGAGTCGAGGATAGGGATAAGTCGGAGACGACTTATGGAGTTAGCCGAGTTACGACTTAGCGAATTTTCAGCTATAAATAGGAAGGGTTTTTCTCACTTTTTGGGATCCGGATTTTGAAGCGACGAAGTGCTGCCATTTTGAGAGCTCGACTTCTACACTTCTTCACTTCTTTTCTCCACTCTAATCTAGTGCTTCCATCCATCCAAGTTGAAGATCAAATTGAAGATTCAAGAGCATAGATTGAAGACCTTCATCTTTTCAAGAGAGATTCCTTCGTTTGAAGCGTATTCGTGATAGATCAAGCTCAATCCTTCGCTGTCCAGATCTGAAGCGTGTAGATTTGGGTTTGTTTTGGTGATTTGGTGAGTGGTGATTATCTCTCACATGGATCCAAAGGAGTATATCGGATTGTTGGTTCGATTTGGTGTTAGAATAGTGATTTCCATGCATTTTCTTCATCCTAAGTGTAGATCCATATAGATCCATTGTTCATGATGATGTTACATCCATTTTATCATACGTTAACCTATGCAAGTTCATTCATCAAGTTTGTAGAGATATAATTCATGTTTTCATGCTTATTGGACTTTCAACTCTTTAATTACGAAAATGCCATTATTGTTATAATTGTCTACTTAGATCATATTTGAATGCTTGATTGCTTGGATTGATGTTTGATTTGATTGATTGTTATGAACTAGATGATTGATGATTAGATTTAGATCGAAGATGATTCAAAAGCTAAGGGAAAGGCTCTTGAATTGGGAAAGCTGCTCGTGGCATATGTAGCGGGATGATGAAGCTCTTATGCATAGATTTGATGATGTGATGTTGAGATGAGGCTTCGCGAGGATGTGATGAAGCGAGGCAATCATGTGATGAAGACTTGGTCTAATCCAGACGGGATCATTCCAAGCATGTTGATAACTCGGTGATATGATTCGAGTTGAGGATAATGAATGGATATGAGAATAGTCGTCGAGGAGGATGACTAGGAGGCTTGGATAGCATCGTTGTTGAAGGTTCTAGCATGCTCTAAGCAAGAGTACGTTTGGGCAGATTCGATAGTCCCAACGACTAACTGTTGATGGTCGAGTACTCTGGGCAGATTCGATAGTCCTAGGCACAGGTTGCGACGACGTGCGGGAGTTATGTCTAGAACCGGGGTTTCCATTAGCCCTTAACGGACGGTTGAAAGAATGTGCCGGTCATTCAATTAACGGTGATATCGAAGCAATGATAACAGTGATAGCCAGAGTCATGGATGTTTGGTTGTATCGTCATTCGGACCCAAGAGCGGTATTTTCTGGGTGCTTATCTGATTTAGGCCTTGGTACTTGGAAAACATCGCCCTTGACTCGAGTGATAGTAGCTTTACTTTAAATTGTATGCTCTGCTATGTTTGCTTCTGCTTAGTTTGTGTCTGGGGACTATCACTGTAGAATGAGGTTGGAGTGGGAGGGTTGTATTCCTATTCCTTTTCCTTTATGCTCTTTTGGTATGTTGTTGGTTAATTTACTGCTCACTAAGACTGTTGTCTGACTCAAGGCTTTATGTTTTAATTCTTATTGCCTTGGGCTGTTCGTCCATTTTGGGACGGGCAGACTAGGTAGCAGGTGACAGGTGCTGTTCTCTTCTCACGATGCTGATATCGAAGACGAGATGGAGGGTTGCATATTATCTTCTTATTATATGTACCGGATATTCCGCTGTTTTGTATTCTCTGAGAGATATGTAGTGAGGCTTGATGTATTCACTATTTGGATGCTTGTATTCAACTATTATGGAGTTTTATATGATGTCATTTTGTTCTGTAAAGCTTCACTATACATATGTTCTATTGTATTTTGTCCATGCGCTGTGAGTAATACGATAGATTCTGTTGTTTTATTTTACCCTGACAATCGTCCATGGTCGCCTGGCACACTTTACAGCGCACTACCTCTAGATTCGGTGCAGGGGTCATGGTCGGTCGTCACAGAAGGCCACTGTAGTAATTTATAGGACAAAGGTAAAAATTTATTGAATAATGAATTAATTAAAAGAAATGAGAAACTTGTATAACTTTCAATTACACCTTTAAATAACATATATAACTTACCAAATATTAAAAGTTGAAGTGTTTAAATTATAATAGAATATTATACAAGTAGAAATTTGAAATAATGAAAGTATTTAATGAAATCGCTATTAAATGAGAATTTAATGTTATAAACTTAAGGTATAATTGAAATTTTACCAAGTAAATATAATTAAAGGTAAGTGTGACAAATAGATGATTATGAACTTAAGTAAAAAAAAAGTGAGGACATGCTATAACAAATGAATGAATAATTATAACGAAATAAAAGGGAACTAGCATGACCTGTGTTAATTGAATAATTGTAGGTAATAAGTAAAAATAAATGAAGCAAACATTTAATGAGTAAAATGTAAATTAAAAAGATAAATCACTGTATAAATAAAAAAAAGAGAAAATCAAACAACAAAGATATGAAATGAGATTATTAATAAGTTAAGTTGATTGTTGTTCTGATTGTTGTTGTTTTGGGTTATGGTTGTTTGGGTAGGATACTTTAAATTTTGGATTGGATGAATGAATGATCTATTTAGTTTTATCTAAGGCTGTTGAGTAAATGATGCACTAGTAGTTTATTCTTCATCCCGTACAATTTAAAGGTTTTGAACCTGAACAACTATTTGTTTGTTTGTTTGAATGGTTGCTTTGTATTTGTTATGTATGCTGTTTGTTGAAATTGATGGTTGTTGTATATTGATGTGTGTTAATGATTGAAACCTCTTAAATATTTCACTTCATATAAATAGTTAACCCTTTGGATTTATAAGTGGAATGCAGGTTATGGAAGCAATTGCTACTGCTTTTGGTTCCATAAATTAAGCGTAAAATGCCCGACAAATAGGTACATTTCGGATTACGATTTATAACGCTATTTATATATATTTTCCCGTGTTGGGATATAATATTTTGGATATTATAAGTGATATTTTGTTATATTTAATATTATATTTTCTCCCGAGCCTCTCCGTACAAAGGAGACTCCGTCGAAATTTTTCGAAATTTTTGGACTTAGAAAATTATTTTGAAATGTTTTTCCAAACTTTATTCATATAAGTATAAAAAGATATAATGATTAAAATGGGTAAATTTTATATAAAGTAATAAATTTTGTAAATTAGTGTTTATAAGTTAATATTTTGAATAAGATGTATTGTTTATCTAATTCTTCCTTCTCCCTTCTTTTTCCTTTTCGGGGACGAAAAGTTTTGAGTGGGGGAGAGTGTAACGACCCGTGAATTTCGTTAACTAAGTCTGTCATAATTTCCATAATTTATAGTAAAATGAATATTAGGAATTAGATGTAGCAATTGTAATTAACAGTTAACAATAAAAAAAATATTTAAAATGAAATTCCAATTCAATAAAATAATGTAAATGTTACGATTTGATTTTTAAATAGAATATGAGAAACAAGAGTAAGTATTGAATAATATGTTATTTATTTATGGTATTAAATAAAAATTGGTAAGCCAATTGTAATTAATGGTAATAATGTGATAAGCTAATAAATTAGATTTCAATGCAACACCCATTAATGAATGTAATTGAAAAAGGATTTAGGTAAATGTATACTAGGTTATAAATCAAATAGAAGGAAACAAACGTATATATCGAATTGATTAATGAATAAATATACATTGAAAAGTAATTGAATGTACAGTTAATGGAAATTGTATAAAATCAATAATGATAATTAGATGTGCCTTATTGATAATTAATTCCATAACGGAAAGAGTAAATGTATTCATTTGAATATAAAATTGCAATTGGGTAGGGATTGTTAAGTAACAATGTTAATGCAAGGTAAGTGATGCTAAATTAAAGTCAATAATAATGAATAGTGATTAATTCAAAATTTGTAACATATATTTTAAATTACCTACTTATTTGTTAATGGAATTAGAATTTGTAATAAGTGATAATAAAATAAATGAAGGTTACACTAATGGGAAATAAAATAACGTTCATTAAATGTTGAGTAATCATAGGGTCATATTTATTAAAAACTTTACTTTAATAATGTGGATTAATTGAGAAATTAATACTAGAAGCATGTAAAGTAATAACTAAAAGGGAAATACGTTATAAATTGATTTTACCTAAACTTAAGTGTAAGTTAAGGGTTGAATTTGGAACTTATCCATTTCATTTGAAACTTATTAGGATAAAATGGGATTCAATTTATAACGAGGGTTTATTTTAAGAAATCGAAATAAATTCTTTAATGAGAGAATTAAGCTACTTTAAACTGAGGGGAATTTGTTAAAAGAATTACAAATTAATAAGTAAATCAAGATGGTAAAATTTATGAATTATAGAATTTGAACCTTTAATAGTGAGTTAATTTATTTAGATTATAATAGTTGAATTTATTGCAAACGAATGAACTCAAATATGTAATTATTACTGTAATTTAAAATTTTAGTTGAAAACGGGAATTATTTATGTGATAATTTTAAATCCAATGGTACGCCCTTCTATTTGGAATTATGAATGAAATAATTATGGGTAAATTCAATTTAATAGAAATTTTGGGAACTAAAATTTATAATTTTGAATATAATGAAAATTTAAGATAGGGCATTTCAATTCAATTGATAAATTATTTTCTCTAAATTGACGTTTATATTTTTCTAAATAATTGCAAATGATTGAGAAGTATAAAGGTGATAAATTGTCAATTCTATAATTGAAATATAAAATTCGATTTAATTAATTTAATTTAATTTTATTTAATTAATATAAAATTTGCCTTTTTGGTCACAGACTCGGATTTCGACGAAACCAGTTTCATCGGATCCGTAACGGTGAATTATAATAGTGTTTCAAGTTTCGTAGCGATTGGACTTGTCGTTTGATCGTACGGACTCGAAACGCCTTGAAATTTATGCAATTGAAATCAATTTGGAAAATATTGTTTTAGCATAACTTCTTCATACGACGGAATTTGAACCTGAAACCTTTTCCATTGAATTTAAAATATTTTAAAACACCTATTTTGATATATGGGTTTACCCAATTTCGTTCCGGGGTCAGAACGGGCTGTTTGGACCACGTTGGCGTTAGCGCGTACACCTGTTTTATCCATTTGTTCTATTTTCAACCTTCTCTAAATACCCCGCTAAACCCTAGCCTCCGCCTATTCTCATTTTGTCTACGCATAAATTTGTTCAGCTCCTTCTTCTCCTCAATGGCAGACAAAATTTCAGATCCAGATCCATTTCAAAATCAAAGTCAAAAATTCAAAGTCCTAAGAAAAATCTCAAAATAATATATGTTGAAGCTCTCGACGAGCGTAATTCAATGGTGTAATTCGTTTTTCAATTTGACGCATCGTTTGACCAGAAATCGCGGTCAAAATTGAATTGGGCGTTTTTGACTGGTGCGTCTGATCGGAAAATCCCTTCTGGGTTTTGTAGAGGAGCTAGCGCATTGTTCATCGGCGAAGTTTGGAGGCGAATTGATGGTCGGATTTGCGGCAAAACGCGGTCAAAGGGCCGGTCAAAGGGGAGGTTGAGTGCGTTACTTGTTTCTGCGTGCTCTGTAAATGGAAGATACGTGAGTTGGAGCGGCTTGTAGGGAAGAGTGACGTGGCACTTGCAAATGGTGAAATGTGTTCTCTTTTCATTTTATTTTAAATTGAAATTCAATTGCAATTTTCATCATAACTTCCACATACGAACTCCGTTTCACGCGCGGTTTTTTTTGTTAGGATTGTATGTATTGAAATTCCGGACCTGATGACGCTGGTTTGGACGAATTCTGAGACGGTCAAATTTTTGGGTTTAAATTGAATTTAAATTCAATTTAAATTCAAAAGGTGAGTGTTTTAACTCACTCACAACTTCTAAGATTTCTTATGTTTGTTAAATTAAATTTTGATGTGATTTAAAATTTATCTATGATTGTTTGGGCATATATTTAATTATCATCTCAGTTAGATAGCATTTATTTAAATTAAATTGTTATTTAATTTTATTTTTGCAAATAAATTGATAGTTAAATTTATTTATTATTGCATATAAACTGCCAGTTAAACAGTTATTAATTTTTATTGAATATAAACTATTCGTTGATGTCGGTTATATTTTATATGCTTTATATTGATGTTTTGTTTAAATTGGATGATGATTGTAATAAATGGTTGTTTATTGATATTTGGATGAATGGATGCTATATTTTATATTGTATAAACTGCAAGTTATTATGCATTTTTATTTTATTCGGGATTGCGGTTTGAAATGATATATAACCGTAATTTTATTTTAAATTGCGGATTGAAATGATAAATATCCGTATCACTTGACCATAGGATAGAAAATTATATACAGGCACCGTGGTCTATATATAAAATATTTTAAGGGATTTTCTATGGTTTGGAAAGAAATATACGGTTTAATAAATATTAAATTTTGATATTATATAAATATTATTTTATATATGGTTAAATTCTAAAATTTAAGCTATGTATGACTTGATGATGTTTTAAGTTTGAGCTTTATTTAAGTGATATTGAATTTATTAAATAAATATTTCTAAACTAAATAATAGTAAATTGAATTAAGGTATATATAAGATTATCATATTTGGTTGGGAATTTTGGAATATTTAAAGACTTGAAATATATCAAAATTGAAATGTTTTATTGAAATTAAGGTATTATTGTTTTTCAAAATATTTGTTTTCGAAATTGTTATAACTTTGAAAGTAATATGGTTTGAAAATGAATTTATTTGAAATAGAATTTATTTAAGAATTATCTTTAAATATATTGATCTGAAACCGATTGAAATTTTGAGATGAAGAATATGACTGCATTATATGATTTGGGTTTAAGATGGTTTTAAAGAATATTTCAAGTTTTATAATTAAAAGTAAGAATAGTGATTGAAAATTTGGATTTTATTTAAATGATATATTATTGAATTTGGTTTTTAAGTATATACTATTTTGAAGTAAATGATATGTTTTGAAATAGCAATAATATTTTGGTTTTAAAGTATATACTATTTTGAAGTAAAGGATATGGTTTGAAATGGCAATAATATTTTGGTTTTTGATGTATATACTATTTTGAAATAAAGAATATGTTTTGAAAGGGCAATGATTGTGTTTTTAAAAGTATATATTTTTAAAATGACCACGGTGTTATAATAACGATTGGTTGTTAAAGAGACCGGGATCGGATATGGACATACTCTCCGTCGATACCGAAAACCACTTTGACAACTGTGTACGCGGTGGAATTTCCAGAATGAAGTAGGATGGTGGCGACGATCCTAAGGTATATACGTGGACCCAACTCCCGTGAGTTGGCATAAGGTGGCTAAAACAGGAGCGATCTCGGACCAGTGAGGTAGCACCTCTTATCGGACGCACTTCTTCGATTCCATTCTATTACTTTTTGATTTTTGGTGGCCACCCCTCGATTTGGGAGTGTTGTTCGAGGTGGAACGGTAGTGGCTGCTATGCATATCCATCAGTCCGTGTGCGTAATTGGTATATCTACCCTGGCATTGCCTTGTGTGCCGTGTCACCTACCATATCGAGCTTTACTACGATTATGATTTTAAGATCCGACCGCGTTAAGGTTCTCCATCCCCTTAACGCTATTTTCTATATGATTATACTTTACTGATTAGACACTACTGTATATAGCGAATATTACTACATAGTAGATAGTTTAACGGATCCTTAAGAGATGTGAATCCCGAACATTTCTTAAGTTACCGCACTCACGTTAGACACTGGATAGGAGATGTTAAACCCCGTAAACATCTCTGACGCCATTTACACTAATATTTATTTCATTGATTTAACTTACATAAGATCTTTTAGTTTTGACTCGAGTGTTTTGTCTTTTCAATTCACTCGGGTCAACCTGAGCATTTCAGGATTTGAAGGCCCTATTTCTGGAGGACGAAGACGAAGATTTTATTACTACTATTTGTTATATAATCTACTACACCATTGTATTCCGCTGCATTTATTATCATTCTCTGGTATGTGTAACTCTGATATATATTGTATAAGTATAATTAAATGTTTTGTAAAACAGCTTCATGAACTGTTATTTGATTATTATATTTTATCGTTCCGCTGCAAGATTCTATTTGTTTCTTTTATTTCTCCACTTTTTCTTATTTACCCCATAACAATCCGCCCTTCTGTATGGTTTAAGTTGGCACGTGTGTTTGCTTAAGCGTACAAAATGGTGGATGTTATAGATTTCGAGCTTAGATGCTCCAAAAATTCATTTTTTGCAAGAGTGTTTTTAAACCTAGATTTTGATGTCTGAAAATACCCCTTACTGTTTTGGCCATAATTTCCTCACAATTTAAAACTTTTTGAGTAATTATTTTTTTTAAATGATAGGGGAAAGAATAATATAAAACTTTCCTTTTGATCACATTTTAAAAATCCTAGAGTAAGGGGTCGAAAAATCCATGGGAAAGTGACTTATTTTCGAGCTCAGTTTCTAGGGTTCGACTGGAATTTTGTCGAGCTTTAAGGTGAGTAAATTCCTAATTTTTATGGAAAGAACTTTATCTTATATGTTATGTTGATTTTAAAGCTATATGTATGTCACATATGATTGGATCTTGGTATGCTTGAAATATGTTGATTAGTGCTAATGTATGGGTTAGCATTTGCACTCAAATGGATATGTTTAAATGATGATCGGTATAGGCTGGGATTTGGTTATGTTATTGAATCGGGTTATTGTGTATGTGACTTTAGATATGTGATTGTGTGAATATAGAAGGTAGTATCTTGAAAGTGAAGTGGACTTGAGATCCGATTGCAAATCAAATCGTTTACTTGTTGTTTTAGTAAATATTTGATTTGTTTTTCTTAAATTTGTTTTCAACCTTTACTAAAGTTTTAAAATTTCTTCCTTTAGTAAATAAGAGTGAAAAGTTTGAGATTTGGGATAATAACTTAGAAATTAATCCTAAGTTATTGCACCCACAGCGATAGTCACTATGGATGTAGTTCGGATTTTTCAAATTTTCAAGTTCTAAGTTTTCTTTTAGAAATGCTTTGGAAATCCTTTTCAAAATAAGTTAGCGATACTTAAGTTATTTTTAACTTTAAGAAGGTTTATTAATTAAAATTAATTGGTTAATTAAGAATAATTATTTATTAATTAATTAAATAATCGGGTTAAATAATCAGTATTAATTAATATTAATTAAGTATGTTAATCATTTATTAATTAAGAAGTTTTAATTAATGACTTACTTAGGTTAAAAAGGGTCATTAATTTTATTTAATCAATTTTAATTACTTTAATTATTATTTAATTGTAGTTTAAATATTTAATTAATTATTATTTAATTAAAGGTTAATTATTTACTAAATTATTACTTAATTAAGGATTAATTTTAAGTAAATGTTTATATAGTTAAAGTTTAATTATTAATTAACTTTTAATTTATTAAGGTTTAATTTATTATTAAATTTTTAAATAAAAATTATTTTACTATTATTATTTTAGTAATTAAGATTAATTAATAATTAATTATTTAATAGTCGGTAAATTATTAATTTGGGTTTAATTAATAGTTAATTAGGGATTAATTAATTATTTAAAGGTTTAATTATTTCTTAATTATTAATTAAGTTAAATTAAAATTTAATTAAGTTTAATTATGATTTAATAAAGAATTTAACTTGAATTTAATTATTTAAAAGGGAGTTTTAAGTTTTAAATCCTGGTTTTCTAAGAATCAAATAGTTTAAAGGGAACTTCTGTTCCAAGGATAGTTGTGAATACAAGAATTAAAGTGTTAATACCATGAAGTAGACAAATAACTATGAATGAGTTATAGTGTTGATTGATTGTATTGTTTGGACATCTAATAGTAGAATAAATCACCATTCTGCTATAGGGTAAGTGTTTAATTGTTGTGGATATAGAATAACAGAATAAATTCCTATTCTGTTATAAATTGATTGTTGATTGTGTGGACATATGTTAGTAGAATAAATCACCATTCTACTATATGTAATGATTTTGTTTGGACATCTATTTAGCAGGACAAATCGCCCTCCTGCTATTATGTTATTTGGATATGTATATGATAGTTACTTCATATTGACATGTTATTCCCTGATTTGGATATGAGTTATACTTACATACTTGTTGCTTATGTTAATAACTGTTAAGTGAATTGAAATTGAAAGAGAATGGTAACTTAAATTAGTACCATTGGAATTGCTAAGCCTCTTTTTGAATTTATAAAGTATTCTTTTGAATTTATAAAGTATGTTTTTGAATTAACTTCAATTCTTAAATAAATTTTAGATTTTAAAGTTTATAAATGATTTCCAAGTTGTGCTATTATGTTGTAAAGTCATTTATAAGTAATAACTTGCTTATAAAGGGATTTTACTGAAGCTTTACTTAAAGTGTTTTACGAAAGATAATTTGTGAATGATATTTTATAAAGGAAATTTTATAAAGGTTTTATAAAGAAGTTTTATAAAGAGTTTTAAATTAGAAAGAGATTTATAAATCATTTTAGATATTCAAAGGAAGTTAAATTTAGTTTGGAAATTTATAAAGAGGTTTGGAATGTGAAGTGAATGGGTTTAATTGTAGGTGATGTTTTTAAACGGGTTGTTGACCATTTAATATGAAATTTTGAAGAGGGAATTTGCAAAATGTTTTGGAAAATAATGTGAATTGTTTCCAAGTTTAAAGGTAACGTTAGGGGTTTAGAAATAGTGTTTGAAAAGATCTTTTGATCATGTTTTATAATGTATTTTTAATTAAAGAGAATTAATAAAGCTTAGTGGATCCCATATGGAAATTAAACCATGATTGGATGTTTGTTTATTGATAGTTAAATAACTGACTATCAAGTTTGACCCAATTTGACTTAGGAAGTGTGAATGTAAATTCGAGTTCCCCGATAAGGTCTCGAATACTTACTTCCAAAAGAACGGGAATGAGTCAACCGGAAATTATTGGTTATTAGTACGGAGAGATTGGGATCCGATTTGTATATCCGAAAACCACTCCAAACCAACATGTACGTTCAAGTGGAAGACAACTTGATGATGACGGAAGATGGTGCTCTTTGAAGTGCAAGGGCTACTGCTATTAATCCTGAGGGTGATTCCAAAATGGATTTAGTAGAATTAGTGCCTTTGGTTTTGTTCAGACCCAGAACGAACTTGTTTGGATGAATGCTGGCATTGCATTGACGTCTGGAGGGCAATGTTAGCATTCCATGTTGTATTGCTATTCAGAAAGGTAATCGTAGCTTCAGGCCACATCAACCGGGAAATGACAAAAATCGGGCATGCAGTAGGGGTCAGTGGGTTGCTCCCAAGTAGGGTGTGGTTATTCCAAATCTAGATCGGTTATTATCTATTCTTGTATGCTTCGGGGCCCAAGCGGGGTGACCATATTTGGTACTACTAGTCAAGTGGTAGGCCAGTCCTATATGGCAGGGGTACAAGATGTTCTTGTCAGACCCCGGTGCATTTATCTAGTGATATACCTTCGGAAGGTAGTCCCTTACCTTGTCATAGTATGGAATCCAATCTACAATATATGCCTTACGTTTTCGATGTAGAACCTAGTACGTTGGAATGTGAGATGTAAGCATTTCAGCTATTTATCTATCTACTTTAAACCTAGACACTATGATAATATCACTGGATTTTGATATAAAATGTTTTAGTTATCGTAAGGTAAAAACCCATCCGTTTTTATGTGCGGTGTGGTCTTACGAGATACCCTTTGTTTGAAAGGTTTTCAAATGTAGAGAATCAGTTTGGTTGTTATTTGTTATCGATTTTACTCATGCTGGTTTACCAGACTGACCCGGGCGTTATTCCATGTAATGCTCGGGTCAGACCGAGCATGTTTTCCCAGGTTTAGCTGGATACTTTGGAGTTGGAGAGGAGCTGGATGGTCAAGACGTATTCACATATATTTTTCTTTCGCTATATTATAGAGTCTGTATGTTTGCCAATATTAGGGCAGGTGTTATAACTGTCCAAATTTAGGATACGTCTAGTGTACTCTGATGTTGTATATATGAATAAAGATGTTTCCTTTTTGTAAAGATCATTGTTGTATTATATATTATTCGCTGCGTTGTGAGATTCTGTGTTATTTAGTTTTCTTCTATCTTCTACCTTCTTCTTTCACCTTAACAAAGCGATATTTCCGGCTCTTGAATGTTCGGCATGTGATACAGTGGACGTATTAGTGTCGATTTTCGAGGGTCGAAAATCTGGTTCGTTAAACGTTTAGAAAGCAAATATAGTTTAATTAGAAATAAATACATCGAAAAACTTGTTTTGGTTCATATTAATAGTAAGTTTATTTTCAAATGTTCTATCAAACCCTCCTAGGTACGGTTACCTTTTGATTAAATCTTTGGACCTCACGTAAGAGGTGGGTACTAATATATAAATATTCATTACAGATGATCAACAATAATAATAAAAGGAGCTGATAACTAAATTATAGATGGTAAAAGGAATTAGAATGGATGTACCATGGAGAGAAAAACATCATCGGTATAGGCATAACTAATTCATTTTATACAAAAATCATACTTATAGATTCTATTTTTATTTTATTTCTTGAAAAGATAAATGTTTTTTATGAAAATACTAGGTTAAAAATTGAAAACCTTGAAAATTTTAAAATCATATTTTGAAAGCGATTTATGAACAATATTTTTATGGAAATAAATATATGAAAATCAAATTTTAGAGCTTTCAATAGGTATTTATAATTCCTGAAATTTGTCTCTTAAATGTAATTTAAGCTTCAACATGAATTAGAACTTGATAAAATATTGATGTTTCAAAAATATTGTCTTTTTATACAAGTTATATAAAAGGCACTAACTAAGGTAAGGGAGATTTTGTCAAATTTTATTCCAAATTCCTTGGTTATACAAATGAATGAATTCAAATTATAAATATGTGAAAAATAGTGTGACATATTCATTTTGGATTTTGTTAACGTATTATAGACATATTCACTAAACCGAGAATTTGAGTTTTGATGATAATTTAGAATTCATGCTTTAATTTGTTACTTAAACTAGGTTGTTTACGTAAATTACAAAAATGATATTAAAAAAGGAGAGAAATATATTTTACTAAGTCTTTGATTCACTAATAACATTTATTATTAACCATACTGCTCTAGCCAGAGATTTTGGTTTTGATTTTGATTTGATTACAGTTGACCGTGATACTAACCTTATATAACCGAGGAGATGAATTATCTATTGAATATTTCATTTCCAATGCTACAACTCTGACCCAACTATAGTTTGATGGTCGCCATGCAATGATTTAAATATAATTAATGTGGTATTGTGGTGTATCCACAATGAAGCTCAACAATATTCTAAAGTCGAGAGAATTGTATAATATCATCACTTCAAGATTTCCTATTTGACCTGGTTGTTATTTACCAACAGGAAACTCATGGATGAGTCATTCTACAGTGATTCAATAACTATTAATACGTAACCACTTAGTGCCCCCAACAGCCATGAGTAGTACACTGCTCAACATTTGGAAAGTGTTACATACTCTAGTATCAACAGACCTATCCATATCATTTATCGAAACATCCTGACCATGAATATTTAAAATAATATGTTATTTTATTTTGTGATAATTTTCTCATGATTACAACTCCTTATAATTATTATTACATAACATTTCATTTACGAATTTTCTATTTAATATACATTAAATTAATTACATAATTAATTATATCACTATATAACAAAGTATATAAAAGAAAGCACCTTTATTGCGAATAAGACTAATTATAGAGTTAGATATATGAAACAAATTACATAATTGCCTCTAGGGTATACCCTTAACTCTCTTATTCTTCCACTTTCACTTGGGTCAATTATGGAATCTTAATCCCATCATGCAACGACCCAGAATTTCGAATACTTTATATTTAAATATTTGAATTATTTAAATATTTAATATGAATATATATGATTAAATTGATTTTATAACCTTGTTAACCCCCTTTTAATTAATAACTAATGATGGTAAATTTGTTTTAAAAAAACGTTTACAAAAATAAATAGTTCAAAGAAATATCGATAATGTGACCAAATATCTTTTTATCGATAAACGGTCTCAAAACGCATGAAATTATAATCTAAGGGCACTGTCTTGGATTTTGATGAAACTAGTGCCATCGAAACAGGAAAAGTGAGGTGATGTATGCCGACGAGTTTCTTAGTGATCCAATGTCCCGTGCGGTTGTGCGAATTTGAAACATGAAGAGTATTATTTTAGAAATTAAATTTTATACATATACATATATATACATACATATATATATATATTATATGCACACTACGCCCTATAAAATTCAATTTATTCGTTGCCCTCTTTCTTTTCTCTCTTCCTTCTCCTGTAAACGAAAAATAGTAGCCGCCTCCTTCAATTAACTAAACCATGAGCTACTGGCAACGATGAAGCATGAGATCGGATCCGTTGTACTCGTAGAGAGGAGAACTTCAAATCCATGGTATCGAAGTTGGGTGCAGCTGTGCTTGGGCTAATCGTCATTATTGGCTGTCGAACCAGGGTTAGTATTTTTCAGAGCTTCAGGCCGAGTTAGGCGAAGAGGGGAGTGACGCTAGGTCTCTCTTACTGAGTTGAGTTGGTAGTGGTTGTTTGGTGTGGTGCGTTTCTTTTTTGGAAGTTGTGACATTACAAAGGCGCTAGGGGGAGCTCCAAGTCGCAAATTGAGGGAGGCCTTCGAAGTTGAGGAAGCTAGGTGCATCATGGAGAGATTGTGAAGTGTTGTATGTTGCAATCGACAATTTGTCAATTCGTTGAACATGGATGGAGAAATTGATGGTGAAAGATGCACGGTAATGGGTTTAAGCGCCCATAGAAATTGGGGAAGAAGGGATTTAAAATTAATAGAGGCAATTAGTAAGTTAACTAATTTATATTTATAATTCGAATTCTTATAAAATTCGCTTCTTTTACATACGTGGTCCAATCGAGATGCCATCTTCATCATTGCACTCATAGTGAGATTATCTATGACTTGTTTTGGCTTGTACTTAGGTGAGTTAACTCACCATTTAAATGTATATGTTGTATGTATATTTATTGTTGTTAAAATAGATAACAATGCAAGTAATTACTTTCGACCCCTCCTTGCTTCGGAAAGCAAGTGACAATATTATATGTAGTATAATCTCTCTTATAACCCTCTAATACATACATCGTGGCCAAGACTTATTGTTTACGTGTCTGATAATGTCATATGTGAAGTTGAAGTGTGTTGTGAATGTTTGAAGTGAAATAGTCGCTATAAGTGCACTTTGAAATCCTTTGTATTTAACATATGTTAAATTGGTTAAAATGTGATTACATTATGAAAATATATATTTAGTTGTTCCATACACATGTTTCACTGTGTTTGACATAAAGGAATTGGTTTGGAAATTTATAGAAATTGTGAAACAAAGTTGTGGAAGTTAGAAGCGAAAAGGTTGCTATGAATGCACTTTGAAAATGCCTTGTGTTCGGCAACTTTTAAAGTCAACTTTGAAAGACATCCTAAGAGCTTCTTTATATTTTTAATAAGTACTATAAGTATAATTATTATTGGAAAAATATCAAAGTTTAAGTATATTTTTAATAATTATTTATGAATTTTTAAAGTAAAGGATTTTAAATTATAAAACATGCTTTTTATGGTTTTTAAATAAATTATAAAATAGGTATTTTTAAGTAATATTTAAAACAAATGTTTTAAACCATAGTATAAGTATTTTTAAATATATGTAGTCTTTAGAAAATTAGTTAAATTTTTTATTAAAGTATTAAAAAGCTTATGTAATATAATATCTTTTAAATTGTTATAAGATTTAATTAACTATATTAGCTTATAAATAAATTAGTATACATATAAATATATACATCATTTTAAAAAGGATTTTAGTAAATATATAGAAGTTTTAAAAAGTAAGTTAATTATTCTATAAATGTACTATAGGAAGTTTGGACTTTAACAATTTAAGTTAAAATGAATTATTTTGTAAAGTTAAGTTAAAAGTGTGTTGCCTTAATTAATAAGTGTAGATGTGTTTTTATCTTTAAAATAAATGTCTTAAAGTTAATGATAACTTTGAGTAAATGGTTTTGAGTTATAGTAAATGTTGTTTTAGTACCATTTGCTTTTAACCCATATTAATTAAAATTGGGAGTATAATTAGATATTTAATTATGAATATTTTAAAGATAATTATAAGTGAATAGTTTTGGATTATTGTGACAATGTTTAAGTAACACTTATCTTAAGCCCTTATAAATCTAATTAGATATTTAAAAGAGATTTTTAAAGATAAATGTTTAAAATATGAAATGTTTGGGGTTGTAGTAAATAATGTTTTAGTAACATTTTTTTTGAACCCTTGAATTATATTTTAATGTGGAAAAATATTATGGTTATACTTTGATCTTTAATAATGGAATTTTAAAGATAATAACAAATATGGAATCTTTTGGAATATAGACATAAATAGTATGTGTTTAAAATATAAAAGAGAGAAGGGGTTTATAGTAATAATGTTTAAGTAACATTTGTTTTTAACCTCTTTGATTATATTTTAAAGTAAGTAAATCTTGTTAATGATTTGTGAATATACTTATACCGTCGAGATAAATATATGAATACTTTATGGAAGTATAAAAATGATAATATGTGAATAGTAGAATATGTGAACAGTAAATACAAGTATATATCTTTTATAAAGGGAATTTAAATCTGTATACAAGTTTAAATAAGTTAAGTTTAATTAATAAGTGAAGTTTTAATTAATAGGAAGGTTAATTAAATAAGTTAAGTTTTAATTAAGTAGGAAGTTTAATTAAATAAGGAGTTTAATAATTGAAATGATTTTTATTAGATAAAAAGGAGTTTTACCAATGAAAGAGGTTTTAATTAATAAACAATTAATTAAATTAAAGGAGATTAAAAATTGTTTATGTGACTTGATCGTGTTTTGTATGTGTTAATCATGCTTTATGCGATTAATCGTCTATGGAAAGTATTTAGTCATGTACTTAGCACTAAAAGCCGACGAAGTAGACTTATTCTATCTATGAGAGTTAAGATTGATGATTCGAGTAGGGTGTAGAACAATAGTGTTCTAACCTACCGGGCTTCACTATTGACCGAGGGATAACAGAAGTTCTAGAGGTTAGAAACCTGATAAGTATACGAGACTTGGTTTCCATATGCGATTTTGTTTAATAGTTGTTGAATTTGACCAATTTTACTTAGGAAGTATCTAGAAGAAACACGAGAATCATATGGTACGGTTATTCACTCGGTGATAATGTAACCTACGCATAAACTCATCTTGCTCTTCTAGGATAAATGATAAGGAAATCCTTTCAGATAGGATATGATCTCCACCCTTATGTATTGTCTGTTTATTTTTATAAGAACCAGGATTGAGTTAATTGAAAATTTATCGGTTGGTTTTGGAGTGCCCAGTAATCGGGGGAGTGAACTTATATGAGATGGCTTGAAACCGTAACCACTTCAAAACCGTATACGTGATCTGTGCTTTGGAAGAGGTTTGTGATCTATTTGATATGCTAGAATCTATGTGGAGATTCGATATCTGTCCGAAATGCTTGGACCCTTGTAGAGAATCGTGATCTGTTCATTGATGTTGGAATCTATGTGGAGATTCATGATCTGTTCGAGAGGTTGGAATCCACTTGGGAATTCGTGATCTGTTCGAGCAATGATGGCTTGTATGTTTAGAAGCTGAACGTGACTTCACCATCGGTATATAACTAAAGACAGAGTAGGATACACAATTCGGGGGTTTAGCTAACCTATAAGCGTACATCAACTCCAGTATCCAGAGTATGCTTATCGATATGTTGCGTGCAAGGAGTTGTTGATACTTGGTTCACTTGTTAGGGCATGGGTCAGTTGTGTTTACCTTATGGTATATTCTATCTAGAGATGCACAACACTCGGAAGGTAGTTTCTGATCCTTGTCATGAAGATTGGTCTCAATATACTTATGATACTATGGAGGTCTCCGTGAAAAATCCTTATTCGAACGCGCCTTATTAGTTTTAATTGTACTTCAATATTGTTGTGATGCGATTAATGTAGGCACCACAGTGTACCAAGTGGTGTTGTTATTTGCTGTATACATATTTCTTGAGTTTCTCACACCAGACTTATGTCTAGCCCGTGGTTTTATTTTTTCTTTATTTCCTTAGGTGCTCTTTCAAGTAATCAGAGAAAGACAGGTTTTCATTGGGCTTGAGGAGATGAGCTAGATGTTTACCTATAGTAGTATTTATTTCTGTTGCAATACTTTATGTATATATAATAGAAATTGTAAGGATGGGCTATTATAACTGTCTAGGCTGATGGTAGCACTTTATTTAGTAACTCTGAAATGCTATATATATTAGAGTAGCTCCGTATATTATCTTTTGATATTGTATGTTATCATTCTGCATGTGGGATTCTGATGTTTTTGTTCTTATCTTTCTTATTCCTTTTCTTTCTTCTTTTTCTTTACCCTAACGTTCTGTCTTTCTGACACTTGGGTGTTCGACACGCGAGTACTGTGAATGTATTAGTATCAACTTTTAGGGGTCGAAAAGGCCAATTTTTATAATCATTTTTTTCAAAACTGATCGAGTTAGTCCCTTAATGAAAGGGTATGTTATATTATTTTAATTATCTACTCAATTAACTCTCTTCGATGTTGATAAACTACCTTTATCATGTGGAACTTTTTGTAGCACGCTTTTTTTATTCTAGTGAGCTCCAAGTTCTTTCGCAAACTACATCATGTCATTGTTATCATATAACAATGTTATAGGGTTCTCAACATTTTGAATCACCTCTAGCTCAATTATAAATTTATGCATATATACACACACACACACACACACACATAGACATACGTATATATACATTGCTTTTATTTTTGCCCTTATTCAAGGTGATGTACGTAGCCTAACTGTTGAAATATCCACCCCCTCTTATTTGGAACATTTCCAACTTAACACTTCTTAAGTAAGATTGATCATGAATTTAAGATTAACATACTATACTCGATATAATTTATGAAGTTCGAGCACGAATACTCCTTGATAAGGAGTTCATTAATTCTATAAATAATTCTCTAGTATTTCATAAATACTTAAGAACACTCTAATCGTTTAGTGATCTTAATTTGGATTCGATACTTTCTTTATGTATCAAATACATAAACAAAATACTATATAGTAGAAAAATATAATATATATGACAATTCTTATTACTGATGCATAAGGAATCCATCTCATATGTTCCATATTAAACATTTTAATATAGTGTCTGTATATATCATTTGGGATAATCCCAACATCCTTTTACATTGATTATAAAGATGCCATTTTCAAATCCTATATCTAGTATTAGGTAACCAAATAATAGACTGTTTTTAACATATGCACATCATTAATAATCAGTAGTATCTTGCACACTTATAGCTTAGAAATATCATAGTCCTTTTAATATTCTTTCTAACAAACACACACTTCCTATGCTTTTCGACTGAAAATTAAACAGCATGATTTTTTTGTCAAAATATTTTCTTAATTATTGTGCTTGTCGAACGATACTTTCATATCTGTTCTTGGTAGCGGTGAGCTTTTGGTAAATTCTGTTGGTTTTGAGCTAAAAAAATGTCAAATCGAATTGGAACCAAAAAATCAAAACCGAATCGAATTGAATTAGTTTCGATTAATTTGGTCGGTAATCGATTTGACTATACTAAAAAGGTAGCTATTATTCAAATGATTTATTTACTCAAAGGAAAACATAAATTTTTGTTGGAGAGTTTTAGTATATTTATAAGAAAAATTGACCCACTTTAAATAGGTAAACTAGGATTTTTATCACTAAACTGATTATAAAATGTATCACAGTACCATAAATTTGGATAATATAATAAAAGTTCAATTAATTCGGTTAAATAGATAACCCAAAAAATTATTTTACAAATGCAATATTGCTCCCACTAACTTTGAGATATTTTGGTCTTTATATGCAAACACCATATACCGATTCATTATTTAGAATTTCTATTTCTACATCTATGTACCAAAATTTAAAATTATATGGAGTGATAATTCTGCAAGTTGAATCCAAATTAACTTAAGCATGTTGGATGATGAATTTATTACGTTAAATTAACAATTGAGATATATGATGTTATTATTATCAATGTTGCTTACTATATTCCAATTGCATTGGTGTTCTTCTTGAAGAAACATTTGCACCCGATGGATCATATCCCTTCGGGTATGACTACCAAAATCATATTTTGATAAAGCATTTGGAATCCATTTCGGATTTGCACATTGTGCCATATGGTAGAGTCAACACTCTTCATAGTTTACTGACCACCGAGGAAACTCTTTTGATGACATAGATAAGAAATTCATAATTTCTCTTTAATGTGTTAGAATTCTTATTAGATGTTCTAATGAGTTGCGTCTGTTTTAGGCCTGGTTAATTTCATTTCATCTTACGTAATCAGTTTTGTCTTTGAATCGTATCCAAATTCATTTTACTACCAATAATTTCTAAAAGAAATTACTTCGTCACGAAGTTGGTGTTTCTTGACACAATAAGTGTTTCTCGGTGCAAATGTATTCATAAACATTTTATGAAATGGCTTTATATATGTATAAAACTAATTTAGTTTTTAATTTACAAAACTTATGTTCATAACATAAATTTGTTAATCAATATTGATTGGTCCCAAACTTCTTTTGGGTTGTCCACACAAGATCTCTCATGGATGAATATTACATGTAGTCTCTCGACTCAATGGCTTTTAATGTTAAATCCAAGATGACTTACTTCTAATAAAATGTTTCAATGTTTTAGTATAACTTATTTATATTTGTTTAGCTATTTAATGACACAAAAAAAGAGAATCCCTTTTATTTAAACCATTCTTAGTAAAAGAAAGTTGCTTTTAAACAAACCGATCCTTGAAAATAAAGTAATTAAAAATTTCAAACCTTTATTTAATTAATTAAATATAAGTTTAAACTCCTTATTAAATAATAAATAAATCTTAACTTAACAAATAATTAATTAATAATTGAACCATACTTGATTAATATTTATTTAATAATTAAATCTCACTTAAATAATAATTAAATAAATAATTAACCTTTTCTTAATTAATAATTAATTAACCCTTACTTAAGTAAGTGATTATCTTACTAGATAAATAACTAAGTACTATTACCTTCTCTTAACTAATAATTAAGTACTAATTACCTTTACTTAATTTAATTAATTAAATAATCCTAAAACCCTTAATCAATAAGTAATAATTACCTTTAAATACTTATAATAATTTTTAAGTACTTTTCAAAAATACTTAAAATGAAAACACTTTTAATTTACGTAAAAGTGTTCGTTTTTATGAACTGCATCCATAGCGCCTATCGCTATGGATATGATAACTTTAAACTAGTTTTATATATCAAGTACTCTTCGAGCCTTTACTTTTACTTTAACTTACTTTATAAACATAGTATAAAGTTTTTGGAAATAAAAAGAAAGTTTGAAAATTTGTAAAACTTTTTTAGAAAATAAAATAAGTAAAACAAGTTTAAACCCACAGGAATCTCTGTGTCACAACATAAAACAAGTTCAAATGCTAACTTTTCTTTAGCATACAACATCATATACATGGGCACAAACATATATACACATGTAAACACTTTCTTGAATAAGTAAAGGTCATCACTTAACATTCCAACTATACTTTCAAGTCCATAACCAAACATTACATATAAACACGCATATGTAAAGCATAAACAACATTATTTTCCAACAAACAACCAACACAATTATTATCAACAATATAAAATTTAAAACTTCGCTTAAAAATATGAACTTTACTCACCAAATGTCAAACAAAATTGAAACCAAAATCACTACCACTTGCACCAACACCAGATCTTGGATTTTCTTTGGAAAAAAATTGCTTTTGGTTATTAGAAGTGGCTTTTTGGTTCGACTTTGGGTGGAGGAGGGCCCGACCTTAGGCTTTTAGGAGTGTTTTTGGGTTTGTTTTGAAAAGAGAGGATGTAGAAAGGAAAAGAAGTGAATTTTAGCTTGGTTTAAGGTTTTTAAAAATGAAAATGGTAAGATTTTTAAATTTTAAAACTTTAAAAAGCAATTAAAAAGCAAGGCGGAGCTTTGAAAAAGAAGATAGGAATTTTGAAAATGAACAGGTGAAATGAAAACGAGAATGGAAAAAAGAATTGTTTTATATAAAATGAAATAAGAGAATTGCCCTTTTGCCCTTTGGACTCTTACCTTCTATAATTTTATGACACATCATCACCTTCCCCCTTCCTTGTTGCTTATGCAACTACCACCCTCCCTCTTTTGTCCATCACTTCACTCTCTAATGTACTATGATGTGTTATGTGACATTACCATTTATTTTTATTTTTTTAAATTCGAATTAATAAGAAAAGTCAAACTTATCCTCTTACCTTAAATTAATTAATTTAAACCTAGTTTAACCTTTTACCATATTATATGTTATATATGTAAATGTGTATGCTTAAAAGCCTTAATGTACATAACGTTTTCCGATAACTTTTAGATGATGAAAAGTCGAAAATCTGAAAAACGATTTTCAGCCACATTTTCGATTTTTCTTCAAACTAATTATTTGTGTAAACCAAATTTCAAAATAGCTTCACCTTCATTGGTTATTATTTAAAAGAGGTTTATTTGAGTTATAAAATCCATTTGTTAAGTATTTCAAAATATATTAAATATTCATATTCAAAGTGATTAAATTCCAGGTCATTACATTCTCCCCCATTAAAAGAATTTCGTACCAAAATTAAAACAAAAAAGATAACTCAAAAATAACTCAAAATGCCATAGTTATATTAGGTGAAACACATGCAAATGGTACATACTACGCAACTATATCATGAATAGCGAGTATATAATCCATATAACAAGCAAACAACTATCCTAACACCAACTCGGGGTAAGCTTCCTTCATATTATCCTCGGTCTCCCAAGTGCAGTCTCTGGAATCTTCACTTTACTGAATCTTAACCAACATTATGACCTTATTACGCAATCGCTTCTCATACCGATCCACAATGCGAATTGGACGTCTTATCACAGTCAAGTTTGGTTCCACCTCTAAATCCTTCTGAACCGATGGCTCCACAATCAGTGATGGATCATGCACATACTTCCTTAAATGGGATACATGGAAAAATTATGGACCCCCGACAACCGCTTTAGCAACTCAACTTCATAGGCCAGTGGCCTAATCCTCTCAAGAATTCGAAAAGTTTCAACATAACTTAGCGCTAACTTCCCGGCTCTTCCAAATTGAACCACCCCTTTAATCTTCAAAATATTCACAAACACAAAGTCTCTAACTATAAATTCCAAATCTCTTCACCTTTGATCTACATATCTCTTTTGTTAATCTTGGGCTTCTTTCATCCTCCTCTTGATCACCGCAACCTTTTCCGTACGCTCCGGAATCATATCAGGTCTAAGCACTAGTCGATCCTCGGTCTCCACCCAATACATTGGTGATTTACATGGTCGTCCATAAAGAGCTTCATAGGGCGTCATGCAAATGCTTGCTTGATTACTGTTGTTGTAGGATAGTTCCACCGAGTGCAGATGATCTTCCCACGATCGTCCAAAGTCCAAGATGCTTGCTCTTAACAGATCCTCTAAGATTCGGTTAATCCTCTCAGTTTGACTTTCGGTTTGAGCGTGGTATGCTGTGCTCAAACTTAACTTTGTTCCGAAAGCTACCTGCAATGCTTCCCAAAACTGGCTAGTAAAGATTGGATCTCGATCGCATACCATGCTTACTGGAACTTCATGCAATTAGATGATATCTCTCATATAGATCTCTGCCAATGATGCTGCAGTCCTTGTAGGCTTGATTGGAATAAAATGATCGCTCTTAGTTAGCCAATCCGCAATGACCCACACACCTTAATTCCCTTTTCTCGATCAAGGCAACCTATTTATAAAATCATTGATATCTGCTCCTAATTTCTAATTTGGGATCTCTAGGGGTTGGAGTAGCCCAGTAGTCCTTTGGAGATTGCCCTTGATTTGCTGGCAGTTTACACATCTGCTCACAAAGATAGAGATATCCCTCTTCATTCCGAGCCACCAAAATACTCTCTTTATATCCATGTACATCTTAGTAACCTCGGTGTGGATACCGAACTTAGATTTGTGGCATTCCATCAAAACTTCCTATCTAAAGCCATCAACATCCGAAATGCATAACCTTCCATTCATCCTTAAAACACCCCGGCTATCAATCTCAAAATCCAAACGTCGACCTTCTTCGATCCCTCACATTAATTCTTCTAGAAGACTATCTTCCCTTTGTTTGCTTACAATTTTTTCCAAAAGAGTTAGAGTAACTTCTAAGAAATCCAAAATTGCATTCTTGCTTAGAGCATCTGCCACTACATTTTCTTTTCCTGACATATAGAGAATATCCAAATCATAGGCCGTTAGAAATTCCAACCATCGCTCCTGCCTCATGTTCAGGTCCTTTTGTGTGAAGAGATACTTCAAGGACCTGTGATCCATGAAGAGCTCGAACTTTTCACCCAACAAGTAATGTCTCCACATTTTCAGCGCAAACATCATAACTAATAATTCCAAATCATGCGTTGCATAATTCTTCTCATGAGGCTTCAGGTGCCTGCTAGCATAAGCAATCTCTCTCTCATGCTGCTTCAAAACTACATCCAAACCCACTCCACAAGCATCGGTATATACAGTCAACCCTTCCTCACCATCTGGAATAGATAACACTGGTGCGTTGGTCAACCTCTTCTTCAACTCAAGAAATGCTTACTCACACTTTAAAGTCTAATAAACTTATCATCCTTCTTCGTTAACTTGGTTAAGTGCGAGGCGATATTTGAGTAGTCCTGGATGAATCTCCTATAAAATCTGGCCATGCCTAAGAAACTTTGAACTTCTATAGGAGTCTGCAACCTCTTAAAATCCTGAATAACCACTACCTTTGCTGGTCAACTGAGATGCCATCCCTCGTCACCACATGCCCGAGAAACCTTACTTCTGACTATCAAAAGTGACACTTAGAAAATTTTGCCTTTAGAACGTGTTTCCTTAACGTTTCTAGCACCACTTCAAAATGGTGTTTGTGCTCTTCCTCGATCTTAGAGTAGATAATGATATAGTCTATAAAGGCCAACACGAACTTATTGAGAACATCCCTAAAAACGCGATTCACGAGATCTACAAAATACGTTGGTGCATTGGTTAGCCCAAAAGGCATAACCAACCATTCAAAGAAAAAGCATGGTCCTATAAATTCCATTAGTGGTATGATATCCTCTTCTACTCTTAGCTGGTGAAATCCGGTAGCCAGGTCCATCTAGAAGAATACTCGAGCACCGTGAAGTTGGTCAAGAGGGTCACCTATGTGGGGGTAAGGGATACTTGTTTTGAACGGTCTGCTTATTTAACTCCCTATAATCCACACACAATCTTAAAGAAAAATCAGACTTTTCCACAAAAACTACAGTTGATCCCCAACTTGAACGACTTGGTCTAACCAGTCCCCTCCTCAACAAATCATTAGTTTGATTTATTAGCTCCTTCCTCTCTCTCTAGGGGCCATTCACGTATGGGTTGAATAACAGGTCTCGCACTGGGAATTAAGTCCATACGGAACTCAATATTCCAATGTGGAGGTAGACTGTTAACCTCTTAAAAAACATTAGGAAAATTCTTAACAATTAATATAGACCTTAACTCTCCTTGGGATGATTCTAAGGCATACAAGAAACTATTTATTCACTTGACATGCTCATCACACGATATTCTTTCTAACACCCTTCCAGAAATTGACTTTAATACTACCATCCACTTGACATAGTCCAGAACAACTCTATACTTTGACAACCAATCCATACCGAGTATAATATCAAACCCCTTAAAATCTAATACAAACATGACCTATGTAAAATAGTGGGTAAGATAAGTAATTTGTACCTTTTTACAAATCATACAAAGATTAGTTATCCCACCTACGGGGTTATATACACAAACTTTCTTGAACTTTGGGGAAATTTGTAATCTATCTACCAATTCCAAGAAAATAAAACATGATAAGCCCCGATATCAAACAATGCTCGAACTAAAATGCCATTTATGATTAAAGTACCTTCTAGAACTCCCTTTCCTTTCACTTTTGCCGAAGTCGATGACTTATCCTTTATAGCGTACACCTTGACCTGATATCCCTTCTTTAGTAGCAGGCAATCCTTCACCATGTGCCATGGTTGCTAACAGTTGTAGCAAAGCATCTTCTAAAACATTGGGGAGATAAGTCCTGCTTGTTGCTTCGAAGCTTTAGAATTCTCACAATACTTTGCCAGATAACCCTTCTGCTTACATTTATAGAACTCAACATCCTTGAACTTGTTCCCTTGATCTCCTTCCACTTTCCCTTCCAGTGTTTCTTCCAATTCAGGTTAAACTTTCTTGTATTTAGGTTATTATTACTACCACCGGATGCTACTGCAGGCTTTTTTTCCTCAAGAGTTTCATACCTTAAAGCCTTGTTCATAAATCCCAAATGGGCAATCATCTTTACACAAAAACCTTCCCTCATTCCCATCATAAACAATTCGTTCTTCTTTAAAGGGATATTAATAAACTCCGGGCCAAATTGTGACAGCTCATTAAACTTAGTCTCATATTTCGACACCAACAATTCTCTCTGTTTAAGATCCAAGAAACTCCTATACATGCGGGTCTTTCCTGCACCGGGCATGAACTGATCTTCGAACGCTTCCTTGAATCTAGCCCAAAAAAATCATCTTCTGGCACATTAGCTGTAATAGAGTCCTGCCGCTTCATCTTGCAACTGCCAAGATGCTAAAATCCACTTCTACTCATTAGAAATATCTAACCCCTTGAAAATCTTTTCGCAAGAGCAAAGCCAAACTTGTACTTCGACTATGGTTTATGTTCCCTTAGACGAATTTCCTCCCAGATTTGTATAATTCTTGAACAGAGCTGCAAAGTTCATACGGGCTACGCCAGTGCTACCTCTTCAACTATTCCAATTCGTCCAGCATTCAGAGCTCGACCATTAGTGGTCGTGGTGCTACTAGCCCCTCTACTTTTTTCTATTGCTCATTCCTACTACGTAATGGTCAGCATTTTTGAACCCCAAGTGTCGACACTAATACATTCACGGTATTCACATATTAAGCATCCAAGTGCCGGAAAGATAGAATGTTTGGGTAAAAGAAGAAGAAATGGAAACAGAACAAGAAAGAAGAACACAATATCAGAATCTTACATGCGAAACGATAAAATATATTATCTCAAACGATCTTTACCAATAAGAAATTTTTGATATACATACATCAATCAGAGTAAACTAACCTATCATCAACCTGGACAGTTATAACAGCCTGTCCTCACAAATGCCGATAGATACAAAATAAGTAGTTCAGCGAAAATAAAATACGGTAGGAAATCATCCAAATTCTCTCTAAGAGCTCCAATGAACCACAGATATATTTGGAAATATACTCGAGCTTACCCGAGCATTATAAGAAAATAACACCCGGATTAGTCTAGCAAACCAGCGTGAGAAACTCAAATCATGTGGATTTCTAAATTTGTAAAAACCTTAAAAATAAGGGTACCACATAAGACCATGTCGTCAATAAACATGGATGGGCTTTTATCTTACAATAACCAAACCATTTCTATTATAAAATCCTATGATAATATAATCATGTCTAAGGTGTGAAATATAAATAATCACATAGCTATGATGCATGTTAGTGTACATCACAACAATAATAGGTATACAATCACAACTGCTGAGGTGCTTTCGCTAATTATATAGGATTCCACGGAGGTGCCCTCAGTACATCGAGAACAATCCCCCTACACAAGGATCAAAGATATCCTTCTGAGAATCGTATAACTCTAAATAAAATATACTGTAGGAAAAACATAGCCGATCCATGCGGGAACATGTGGCACCGGGTCACATCGCTGCCGCATGCATATCCGTAAGGATCACTAGAATGGAGTGCCTGCACCCTTTAAGTTAGCTAAACCTCATAGGCTATGTCTTCTATCTCTGGTTTCTGTCATTACCGTAATGTTGAAGTCAAGTTAAGCAACCCAACACACGAGTTACAACTAGAATAGATCTCAGCACATGAGCCATCATCGCTCGAACGGATCTTGGAACCACACATGGATTCCTATATCGCAACAGACCTCTGTATCACATATGGATTCCCATATCCTTAATAGATCCCAAACAACTACATGTGTTCGAGCATATCAAACAAATCTTGAATCTCCATATAGATGCCAGCATCTCGAACCAATCGCGAACCTCTTCTAAAGCATAGAACACATATATGGTTTTAGAGCGGTTACGATTTCAAGTCATCTCATATAAGTACACTCCCCACTTACCGGATGCTCCAAAACCAACCGATGGATTTTCGGTAAACTCAACTCCGGTTCTGTAGGAAATAATTCGATAATACATAAGAGCATAGATCACCTCCTAACCATTTAAGCGGACAAATTTCCTTATCATTTGTCCTAGAAGAGCAAAACAAGTTTATATGTACAGTATAGCATCACCGAAGAAAACTGTACCTATAATTCTCTTGTTTCTTCTAGATATTCCTAGAGTCATATTTGGCCAATTCAATAACAATGAGAACAATCGCATACAGGAAACTAAGTCCCGTATACTATCTATAAGCAAGTAACACACAAAGCGTGATCGAAACACACAAGCACGATCAAGTCATATAAACAACTTCTAATCCCTTTTTTAATTAATCTTACTTTATTAATTATAAACCTCTTTTATTAATAAAACTCATTTTTACTCAGTAAAATATTTATAAATGAAACTACATTAATTAATTAAATTTCACTAATTAAAACTTCCATATTCATTTCTACACATTCCAATACTTCTCAAATGTATTTATATACTTATCTCTACCGTATAAGTGTCTTCATAAATCAATTTCAAAAAGCTCAAGTATTCAAACATTGTCACCATAAATGCAAAACCATTTCACTTATGATTATCTTTAAAACATTCTTTTCAAACATCTATTTACAGTCATAAGTATAATCAAAATAGGTTAAAGACGAAAGATATTTACGCATTATCACAATAAACCCAATACCAATTCATACTTGTTATTCTCTTCAAAATTCCATTATTAAAGATCCTATTTTCCAAAAATCATTTAACAATATTTCACCACTTTAAAATATTATTCAAGGGTTTAAAAACGAATGTTAATAAAACATTGTTTACAACAAACCCATATATATACATATATATATATATATATTTCCATAATATATCATAATTTATCCCATTTAACATATGTCAAATATAAGAGATTTCAAAGCACATTTATAGCGACTATATCGCTTCAAACATTCACAACATAATTTCCAACTTAATCAAATAGTAGTATCGAACATGTAAACAGGTAGTTTGAGCCTCGATACATGTTATAGATGATTACAAGGGAGATTATACTACATAATAATTTTGTCACTTGTTTTACAAAACAAGGCGGGGTCCAAAAGTAATAACTTGCATTATTCGTTATATAATTTATATTTTAATACAACAACAATTATATACACAACAATATACACATAACTAGTAAGTAAACTCATCCAAGCCTAAACCAATCCAGACGTAGATAATCCCAATATGAAAGCAACGATGAAAACGACATCTCGATTGGACCTCGTATGCAAAAGTTACGAGTTATATAAGAATTTGGATTATAAATTAAATTAATTAACTTAATTATAGTTACCCTTACTTAATTATCTCTCCCTCCCACTAATCACTCTACTCATCCCCTTCTTCATCCATGCACATTAACATTTATCCACCCCAAATTCGAGAACGTGTACATCGTGATACGGAGTATCGCTCGATGGTATCCAACGCCATCTTCTCCATCGATCTCCTCTTAGCACGCTCAACGTGATGGTACCATCAATTTCAGGTCTGAGCCTCCCCATCAAAAAGCGACAGCAGCCACCGCACACGGCCTCACAAGGTCACGAATCTCCTTGGGCCACTGTAGCTTCCCTAACCACCAGCAATCAACATCTCGCCGCACCCTGAGTTCAACCCCATCCTTAAAAGCACCTACGGCTACCTTACGCTCAATGCGACCTGCTTCTAGTTACACTACAATCGGAATGTCGCAACCACCAATCATGAGCCGCACTACCCCAAACCAGCACCTACCTACTCGCATACGCCTAATGAGCACCATGCTACCCTCTGATTCTTCGATTGATGCTCGAAGCTCTGATTAGCTTTAGCCCTAGGCACGACCAAGATGTCGAGTTTCATCCATTACCACCAGATCCAACTTCGCTTATAAAAATTGAAACTCTCTCTTCTAAGAGTCCAACGGATCCAAAATCACTTGATTCCGTTTACTATTGCACTCGATTTATTTTATGGAGGAAAACATGATGGTGGCGTCTATGAAAATGGTGAACAAAAATAAAGAGAGAGAGAGAGAGGGAGAAAGAATTAAGGATTATTTATAGGAAAATGTATATTATATTATATTCTCTTGATCATGGTTTTAAATCTCCTATATATCGCCCGAGATCTCCTTCGAGATCTCCTTTTCACACTTAAACGAGACGAGACATCAAATCTCCTCCATATCTCCCTCGACACTCATCTCGTCCGAGATATTCAAATCTCACCCGATATATGGATCAAAATCTCAATCCGAGATCTCACCCGAAATTATACATTTTTTATTTTCCATAATATTTTTTATTTTCATATTAATTCAAAAGAAACTACTCAATCCAATTATAATTTACCTACTTCTTGAACATATTCTTTACTTTTTATCTTAATGAGTCATAACCAAAGGTTTCACTCCTTTATTATGTTCAAATAAAAGGATATTATTCAATCATTACCGAATCAATTAAGCTAATCAAGCTACTACTCTTCTAAAAATATTCTTTTTTCCATGTAAATCAAGTATGTTACCATTTTTATTTTTACTAAGTTATAACCGTTAAATAAATTTTTGACACATCAATTTTAGACATATAAGTACATCCGAGATATTCCCGAGATGCATTATAAGACCCGAGATGTCAATCTGAGATGTACACCCGATATGTACTCATCTCGTCCGAGATCTCTCCCGATACGAGATAACTTGTGTAAAAATTTCGAGACGAAACGTGACCGAAATTCGATATTTAAAACCTTGCTCTTGATTTAAATGCCATGCGTTTCAAGCTCACATGAGCACACAACACGTCTAATCATCACGAAACTCGTCGACGTATAACAACTCAATATTTCTAATCAATAGTACTAGTTTCATCAAAATTCGAGATAGTGCAACGAAATGATAACTTCACACATTAATAATAAAAATAAATATTATTAAAACTAGTTTAATCACTTTTAATTACAAATTAAAAGTTTGCCATTTCATTTCTTATTTAAAAAGAATTTAAATAAGCTTTCGAAATCATTTTTGTTCACATTAAATACATGATTTAAATATTTAAATAATTCCGATATTCAATTATAAAACATTCAAAACTCCGATGACCAAGCTAACGTGGAAGGATGTGAAGTTTATCTGGACTAATAAGTGTGAGGAGGCATTCCAGAAGTCGAAACACTTATTGACTAATGCATCTGTGTTGGTTATTCCAAAGGGGAATCAGGACATAGTGGTGTACACGGATGCATGTGGAATAGGATTAGGAGCTATGTTAATGCAAAAGGGTAAAGTGATTTCCTATGCATCTTGATAGCTTAAACCGCATGAGGTTAGGTGCCTGACTCATGATTTGGAATTAGCTGTGGTAATTTTTGCATTGAAGGTGTGGAGACATTACCTTATGGGAGAAAGATCCGAGTTGTATACGGATCATAAGTCGCTGAAGTATTTATTCCCTTAGAAGTAGTTGAATATGAGACAGCAGTGGTGGTTGGAGTTTATAGCCGCTTATGACTTCGGTATTGAGTACACTCCAGGAAAAGGCAACAAGTTTGCAGATGCGCTTAGCAGAAAACATCAGAATGCAGTGTTGGCAATGATAGCTGAGTGGAAATATTTAAAAGCATTGACTACACGCAAGATATCGTGGAGATCTGAAGATAGATCTAGTAAAGAGAATTCTATGATGTCATGTTTAGAAGTTCAACCGGTGATGATCGAACAGATTGCTTCTAAGTAGAAGGAGGATCCATTATTAGTTGAACGGATCAAAAAGTTAAGGGATAGTGTTAGTCCTTGAGATGATGGTTTTGATGACAACAACCTTAGAATAGATTATAAAATATAAATACTAACATTACAAGTTTAGATATATATATGTATTTGCAGGATTTAACCATGCAGGTATCAAGAATGAAGACTGTACAGTATAGAGATTCAAGATACAGAGATAGAAGACTCATGAACATCAAGATTATCAAGAGTTCAAGAGTTCAAGGTTAAGTCTATTTTATTAGGAATATTTGTTAAAACTCGTAGAAAAGCACTGGCATCTTAATATCCAATTTATTCGTGTAATGGAATCCACTTCGAGCCCGTTAAAGGGATGGAACCTGCAAAAATCTAGTGGGACATTGTTTTGTATCCACTAATTTTAATTCAAATGATTTTACAAAATTATCTTGTTTTCAAAATGATTTCAAAACTTTCCTTTTAAAAGATTCAAAACTCTCTATCCTAATTTTCAATAATTTTAGCCTCAAAACATCTTTAATTTCAAAGTCAAAATACTCCTGATTTTAAATGTCTTTTCAAATAATATATTTAACTTTTAATATTTATACTTAGATTTAAATATAAAATTATAGTTAAATTATGTATATATTGTTCTTTATATTTACTTATGAATTTCAACTATATTCAAGTATATTTATAAAGTTTTAAATAGTTTTTATATAAGATAAATATTGTTTTTATAGAAATTCAAAATATCATTTTTGGCTGAGGGATGTCGACATGCCCCTAGGTAGTATGTCGACATAGTGACAGTTGAAGTTCAAATTCAAATTTCAAAAGAAGTGTCTATTCGCTATAACTCTTCATGAATGGTCATGGCTGTTGGTTTTCTATAAATAGGGGTCAGTTTCAATGAATTTTCAATCACTTTTTTCTGGTTTTCACTCCTCATCATCTTTTATATTTCTTATTACAAAATCATACCATTACTCTGCCGAAATCAACATCGAATCATACTCGATTACTTCTAGTTTGATTCTACATCACTATCTCTACAAGGTTCTTAGTGCTATTCAGAGTTATAGGTTTCTTTGTAATATATTAGCGAGAAAAGGTGTGATTGTAGCCTTGTAAATCAATCAAGCGAGAAAAGGTGTGATTGTAGCCCTGGAAATCAATTGGGTGAACTTGTTGCCCGGTAAATCAAGTGTCTCTACCCAGAGGATTGTGAATCTGGAGCGGTGTACCTCGTGGCCTTGAAATCAAGGGTTGTAATTGTTGAATTGCTTTTGAAAGGAAATCCGTACTTAGTTGTGCGGGACTGGATGTAGGGTAACTCCAAACCAGTATAAAATCCAGTGTGTTCTTTTCTTTACTGCTTTTACTTTATATTTGCATCTATGTTTGATTCTGTGTTCATATCTGTGTCTAATTAGTGTATACATTGTTAATAAAGTTAGATAAACTCAAAAAGATTAACAAATTTCTTAAAACACTATTCACCCCCCCTCTAGTGTTAATTCTAGCCTTAAGATCCTTAATCCGCATTTCTCACATTTGGTATCGGAGCCTTGTTTTCAAAAGTTTCATAATCTGAATTTTGAAAACAAAATTAATGGCTAGTTTTGAAAAATCTGTTAACACTAGTTTAGAATTGTTTGAATCATCATTGTTTCATCAGTCTGCATATGAATGTTATTCAAATTCTAGTTGTCTACCCAAATTTTATAATGTGCAGGAAAGATGCTTTATGGGTATTGAGGAATCAATCCACAATGGACAATCTGTGCAGATCAAAAGGAATAAGTGGATACTTGATAGTGGTTGCTCTAGACACATGACTTGTAATCCAGATATGCTGAATAATGTTATATACAAAGACGGAGGACTGGTTAACTTTGGAGACAACTCGAAAGGATACGTGATTGGCATCGGCAATGTCGGTAACTCTGAAACTCTTATTATTACTACTGTTTTGCTAGTTAAGAATCTGAAACACAATCTGCTAAGTATAAGTCAACTATGTGATAAAGGATATAAAATTAAATTTGAAAAAGATAAATGTCATATTGAAGATAATAACTCAACCATAATATTTGAGGGAACTAGGAAAAGAATATTTATATTCTTAGTATAAAAGTTTCAAATGATAACCTATGTCTTTTGGCAAATACAAGTGACCCTTGGATTTGGGATAAGAGATTTGGACATTTGAATTTCAAACTCTTATCTAGACTGTCAAAACATGATCTAGTAAGAGGTCTCCCTAAAATGAATTTTATAGTAGATAGTTTATGTGATGCATGTCAATTAGGAAAGCTTAGAAAAAGTTCCTTTAAATTAAAAGATATGATTTCAACTTCAAAACCCCTTGAGTTACTTCATCTTGATTTATTTGGTCCATCTCAAATTTTGTCAATAAATCATAGTAAATATGTTTTTGTAATTGTAGATGATTATTCTAGATTTACATGGACAATATTTTTGAAACATAAAAGTGATACTTTTGAATGTTTTAAAAACTTTACAAAAAGGATTCAAAATCAATTATCTTTAAAAATTATAACTATTCGTAGTGATCACGGTGGTGAATTTGAAAATAAAAAGTTTGAGGAATTCTGCAATAAGAAGGGAATAACTCACAATTTCTCATTTCCAAGAACTCCACAACAAAACGGAGTAGTTGAACATAAAAATAGAACGATACAAGAGTGTGCGAGAACTATGGTTTCAGATAGTAATTTACCAAAACACTTTTGGGCAGAAGCTGTTGCTACCGCCTGTTATATTTTGAATAGAATTTTAATTAGACCTTTAACTGATAAGACACCTTATGAACTTCTTCATGGAAAGAAACCTAAGGTATCATATTTCAGAATTTTTGGAAGTAAATGTTTTATTTTAAATACAAAAGATAATTTGGATAAATTTGATCCTAAATCCGACAAAGGAATCTTTATCGGATATTCTAATAGAAGTAAAGCTTATAGAGTTTTTAATTTGAGATCTAACACCATTGAAGAAACAATGCATGTTTCGTTTGATGAAAATTTAAAAGATTTTGAAATTAAAAATGATGAAGAGGATTTAATTACTCAAAACCAAGAGTCAACTGAAACTAATAATGAATTAAATCATCCTAATAAAAAGAGTAGACTATTAAAAGATCACCCTATAGAAAATATACTTGGAGATATGCAATCTGTTGTTAAAACTAGAAATCAACTAAGTCAAATGAGTAATGTAGCTTTTATATCATCTATTGAACCCAAAAATCCTAAAGAAGCATCAACTGATGATTCATGGATTTTGGCTATGCAAGAAGAATTAAATCAATTCACTAGAAATGAAGTTTGGGAACTCGTTCCTAGACCTAAAAATAAAACTATAATTGGAACTAAATGGGTCTATAAATATAAAATGAATGAACAAGGTGAGGTCGTTAGAAATAAAGCACGATTAGTCGCCCAAGGTTATTGTCAAGAAGAAGGTATAGATTGTGACGAAACCTTTGCTCCTGTAGCAAGATTAGAAGCCATTAGAATTCTACTTGCTTTCGCAAATCATAATAATTTCAAATTATTTCAAATGTATGTTAAAAGTGCATTTATAAATGGATTTGTAAAAGAAGAAGTATATGTTGAATAACCACCTCCTTTTGAAGATAGAAATTTACCAAACCATGTGTACAAACTTAAGAAAGCTTTATATGGTCTAAAACAAGCTCCTAGAGCCTGGTATGATAGACTAAGATCTTATTTATCACAATCAAATTTTGAAATTGGTAAAATAGATAATACTCTTTTTATTAAAGGAAATAAAAATGATATTCAACTAGTTCAAGTATACGTAGATGATATCATTTTTGGTTCAACTAACTTCGAAATGAATAAAGAATTTTCTAAAATAATGACAAAAGAGTTTGAGATGAGTCATATGGGTGAATTAAACTTCTTTCTAGGATTTCAAATAAAACAGTTAGATAATGGTATTTTTATTAGTCAAGAAAAATATGCTAAAGACCTAGTTAGTAAATTTGGTTTGACTACTGCGAGTGGAAAACTCACTCCCATGGGAACCAATGAGTACCTTAGTAAAGAAGATCTCTCGAAAGATGTAAATCAAAAGTTGTATAGAGGAATGATTGGATCACTACTCTATATCACTGCTAGTAGACCTGATATCATGCATAGTGTATGTCTCTGTGCAAGATATTAATCTCATCCTAAAGAAACTCACTTAAAAGCTGTAAAACGTATCATAAGATATATTAAACACACCTCTAATTATGGCTTATTTTATCCTAAAAACGATTCATTTGATTTAATATCTTACTGTGATGCTGATTACGCTGGTTGTAAATCAGACCGAAAAAGTACAAGTGGAACTTGTCACCTTTTGGGACATTCTCTAGTTTCCTGGTTTAGTAAAAAGCAAAATACAGTTTCTTTATCAACAACTAAAGCAGAGTATATTTCTGCTGCTTTGGCTTGTTCTCAAGTAATATATATGCAACAAACCTTAAGAGATTTTGGATTAAATATCTCAAAATCGCCAATTTATTGTGATAATACTAGTGCAATAAATTTATCTAAAAATCCTACTCATCATGCTCGAACTAAACATATTGATATCAGACACCATTTTCTCAGAGATAATACAAGTAGAGAGGTAATTACTCTCGACTATATCAATTCTGAAAATCAAATTGCTGATATTCTAACAAAACCCTTAAATGAATCTACATTTACCAAATTAAGAAGAGAATTAGGTATTTGTTCTTTAACCGAAATATAATAAATAAATAACGAGTATAATTAAAATTAATTCAAAATAAATTAAAAAGGTAAAAATACAAGGACCATGTCGACATCCTCACTAGACCCATGTCGACATATAACGATTTTATTTATAAATTTCTTTTCCCACCAAAATTTAAATAAGTGGTTATAAATTTCTTCTATTTTGAATTTTTCTTCATTTTCTCTGTTCTCTTTCTTGTCTATTCTCTGAAATCAGTTTATCATGGCCTCCTCTTCCAAATCAAACTTAAAATCATCCTTTTTGTTTCCATCACCTACTTCTGGTCCGTGTCAACAATCAACGCTCGCTCGTGTAACGAAAATAGAGGATTCTCTGAAGGATACCCTTCAGTTAATGACTGAAATCCAAGTGATGCAACTTCGAATGGCCAAAGAACAAGAGAGGCAAGGCAAAATCCTTAGGAATTTGCAAAAATTTCTAATGGATAATCATGCCAACCCAATCTTGATTGACGAGGACTCATCAGAAGACCATGTTCAAGAGGCCAGGAAAGAAGAAGAAGAAGAAGTCCCCATGGAAGAAGCGCACGTGGAAGATAATGACAATGTCGTTTGCGTTGGCGAAGTGTGTTTTGACAAAGATGGAAACCTTGTCGAACAACGTGGAAATTTCTGTTTCCACTATCCAAATTGTTCGGTTCATAGATCTCCTATGTTCAAAAACACACATTAGTTTATTTTCTTCCTTTTCTATTTGTTGTTTGTTTTTGTTTCGATCTCTACGGTAAATGTAAATACAAACGAATAAATAATAAAAAATGTGTGTTCTTATATATGTTCTAATTATATAGATTCTTAGTTAGGAGAGTTTGTAAATTAGGACTAAGTATTGATTATGTATGATAATACTATCATTATAATCACAAGTAATGTAGTCTTAGTTTCAGGGGGAGTTATATAGAGTTATATAGAGTTATATAGTTTGAAGTTATCTAGTTTAGAGTAAGTTTTTGTTGATGACAAAGGAGGAGAAGTATAAAATAGGGTATTTAGGCATAGATTAAGGGGGAGTTGTTAGTTTTAGGGGGAGTTATTAGGATAGAAGTGATATTTTATAAACAAAGGTTGTCATCATCAAAAAGGGGGAGATTGTTAGTCCTTGAGATGATGGTTTTGATGACAACAACCTTAGAATAGATTATAAAATATAAATACTAACATTACAAGTTTAGATATATATGTATTTGCAGGATTTAACCATGCAAGTATCAAGAATGAAGACTGTACAGTATAGAGATTCAAGATACAGAGATAGAAGACTCATGAGTATCAAGATTATCAGGAGTTCAAGAGTTCAAGGTTAAGTCTGTTTTATTAGGAATATTTGTTAAAACTCATAGAAAAGCACTGGCATCTTAATATCCAATTTATTCGTGGAATGGAATCCACTTCGAGCCCGTTAAAGGGATGGAAACCTAAGTAGGATGGAACCTACGAAAATCTAGTGGGACATTGTTTTGTATCCACTAATTTTAATTCAAATGATTTTACAAAATTATCTTGTTTTCAAAATGATTTCAAAACTTTCCTTTTACAAAACTCTCTATCCTGATTTTAAATAATTTTAGCCTCAAAACATCTTTAATTTCAAAGTCAAAATACTCCTGATTTTAAATGTTTTTTCAAATAATATATTTAACTTTTAATATTTATACTTAGATTTAAATATAAAATTATAGTTAAATTATGTATACATTTGTTCTTTATATTTACTTATGAATTTCAACTATATTCAAGTATATTTATAAAGTTTTAAATAGTTTTTATATAAGATAAATATTGTTTTTATAGAAATTTAAAATATCATTTTTGGCTGAGGGATGTCGACATGCCCCTAGGTAGTATGTCGACATAGTGACAGTTAAAGTTCAAATTCAAATTTCAAAAGAAGTGTCTATTTGCCATAACTCTTCATGAATGGTCATGGCTGTTGGTTTTCTATAAATAGGGGTCAGTTTCAACGAATTTTCAATCACTTTTTTCTGGTTTTCACTCCTCTTCATCTTCCACATTTCTTATTACAAAATCATACCATTACTCTGCCGAAATCAACATCGAATCATACTCGATTACTTCTAGTTTGATTCTACATCACTATCTCTACAAGGTTCTCAGTGCTATTCAGAGTTATAGGTTTCTTCGTAATATATTAGCTAGAAAAGGTGTGATTGTAGCCTTGTAAATCAATCAAGCGAGAAAAGGTGTGATTGTAGCCCTGGAAATCAGTTGGGTGAACTTGTTGCCCGGTAAATCAAGTATCCCTACCCAGAGGATTGGTATTCTAGAGGGTATACCTCGTAGCCTTGAAATCGAGGGTTGTAATTGTTGAATTGATTTTAAAAGGAAATCCATACTTAGTTGTGCGGGACTGGATGTAGGGTAACTCCGAACCAGTATAAAATCCGGTGTGTTCTTTCCTTTACTGCTTTTACTTTATATTTGCATATGTGTTTGATTCTATGTTCATATCTGTGTCTAATTAGTGTATACATTGTTAATAAAGTTAGATAAACTCAAAAAGATTAACAAATTTCTTAAAACACTATTCACCCCCCCTCTAGTGTTAATTCTAGCCTTAAGATCCTTAATCCGCATTTCTCACAGATAGAACAGAGAGCGATGACTTGAAAGATTTCAGTCTTGACCAAAATGGATGGTTAAGGAAGAAAGGAAGACTATGTGTTCCAAATGCAGGAAACATTAGGAAGGAAGTTTTAGAAGAATGCCATCGTTCAAAGTTCACTATTCATCTAAGAGGAACAAAGATGTATTGGGACATGAAAAGAAGTTTCTTCTGGGAAGGTATGAAGAGAGATGTAGGCTTATGGGTGAAATGGTGTTTGAATTGTCAATAGGTAAAAGCCGAACACCAGAAACCAAGTGGGTTACTTCAGCCTTTAGATGTTCCAGTTTGGAAGTGGGATTCGATCTCAATGGATTTTATTGATGGGTTGCCTAGATCTAATCGAGGAAATGAAATTATATGGGTCATAGTGGACAGGTTAACGAAAGCGCCCATTTCATTCCAGTTAAGTCAACTCGAGCGGCACCTGTTTTAGCCAAGTTATTTATATAGAATGTAGTCAGACTGCATGGGATTCCTAGTAGTATAGTAAGTGATAGAGATTCCTTATTCACTAGCACTACACCAGAAAAGCCATTTTGCCACGGCTTTGAGCCGTGGTGAAATAAGTTTGCCACGGTTCATAGCTGTGGCAAAATTGACAGTGGCAAATTTTTTGTTACGGTCCTGAGCCGTGGCAAAATATAATTTTACCACGGCTCATAGCCGTGGCAAATTAAAGTTTCGCCACAGCTCAAAACCGTGGCTAAATAAAAATTAGCCACGGCTCTGAGCCGTGGCGAAATTTAAAACAGCCACAGCTCTGAACTGCTGCTAAATAAAATTTAACCACAGCTCAAATCCATTCCTAAATGTAGGTTCATGATACATAGATATTCTACATGCAGTTTTGAAACATATGTGGTACATGTAATAAATAACGTGAATACAAAACGAGTAATATATGACAAACCCATCATTCTACATTGTGCACACAATTTATAATACAACTACTACAAGTGCTTGATTACAAACTTACAACTTTCAGTTCATAATAAAACTTCAATTCACAGTGAAACCATCAGTTCGCAGTAAAACAAGTAAACAACATCTACTGTACAATGTAAACACTAAACAACAAGAAAGAAAGAAATAATTCCTGAATTTGCCAAAGCATATACTTCATCATAGTATACAAGCAACTTCCGAAATCCTGCATTACAGAAGGAAGTATTTAGCTTATCAATATAAAAATTTAACATTTGTTCATCAAGTCATGAAAAAAAAGATGTAATGCAAACATAAGAGACTAATGATAATAGTGTTCATGAATGCAGGTGAGCATGTAGCTAGTACTACAGAGAGTCAATCAATAGCCCTCATATTCCTCTAGCCAGTTCTGTATTACTTGTGTGATTGGAATTATTATATAAATCTTAAGACCTATTGATTTATATTTTTCTTAAAGAATATTTCAACCTAACTCTAATGATACAAGTAGGATACCAGATGCAGGTGGGTTCTACGTTTTGAGTTGGTAGTAAACAACGATATGATATTACAATTTTTTCTTTGAGTTTGTATGCGTAGCAAAAGGGTTTCACAATGCAGAATAAACAAAAACAAAAGCATGAACATAACAGTATTATTAGTAACAAAATTGGTTTAACAATCGGCCAATAGGTATTTAATGGAAGTTCTCAAGTTCATTTAGGGAGATCTATAGATGCAGTGGTTTATTATTTACTGATTTGACTATTAATGGTAGCATAAGCTTAAAAGTAATAGCACAACAGTTACAATTATACCTTGAATGGAATAAAACGACTTCAAAAATATTATTGATCGATCGCCTGCCACTGTTTTCCAAGCTCAAGATGAATACCGCTTACCATCCACAGACAGATGGGCAAACAGAAAAGGTTAACAAAGTCTTAGAAGATTTGTTACGATCTTGTGTGCTAAATTTTGAGGGATCATGGCAAGACCATCTACAGTTAGTTGAGTTGTCGTATAACAACAGTTATCAGACTAGTATAGGGATGGCACCATTTTAAGCTTTGTATGGAAGGCCATACAGATCTCCTGTTTGTTGGTTAGAAACCGGGGATAGATTAGTTCTTGGTCCGGATTTGGTTAAGGAAGCTGCAGAAAAGATTAAGATAATTTCAGCTAGACTGAAGAAAGCTCAGTCTAGGAAGAAGAGCTATGCAAATAGAAGATGGAAAGACTTAGAATTTTCAATTGGAGATCATGTTTTTATTTAGTATCACCAATGAAAGGTGTAATTCGATTTGGAAAATTGGGAAAGTTGACACCGAGATAATTAGGATCATTCCATATTGTGGAATGGATCGGGAAACTCGCATATAGAGTAGAGTTACCGAACAGTTTGGCAGGAGTCCACCATGTTTTTCATATTTCTCACCTAAGGAAGTGTATTCGAGATCCGGAGACTACTATAGCACTAACTATGTTAGAGGTATTAGTAGAGGAACCGAATTTGACTATAGTTAGAAAGCCAGTTCGTATAGTCACGAGAGATGAGAAGAGGCTAAGGAACAAGACAGTCAAATTCGTTGAAGTTCAATGGAGCGATTAGAGATGCTTATCCTGACTTGTCTTATGGTATGTTTTACCCTTATGATTGATTTGATGTGCACCTTATCATAATTTTGAGGACGAAATTTTTTAAGGAGGGGAGTCCGTAACGACCCTAGTTTTAGTTAACATTATTTACAACATTTAATTAGTTAAATTAAATGAAATAATGTAAATGGTTAAGGGATTGAGATCTGTGTTAATAGAGGGTAGCCGTGCCTAATGATCAATGAGCTAAAAGGGGATTTAAATGAAATAGATAAGGGCAAAGTAGGAATAAGTTATATTCATATAACCTAAACCCTCATACCACTTCATTTTACACGTTCACAAACTTAAATCAAAACATAAGAGAGGCCGGCCACCATTAGGAGGAAAACAAGAAGAAGATATAGCTAGAATCAAAAGAAGGAAGCTTAATCAACTTAATCCAAGATCAAATCTCAACTCCTTAACAACAAGCTAAAGGTTAATAATATGTTACATCTCATATTTTCTTATTTTTGGTTATGGTTGAGATCCGAAATTATTTTGCAAATGATTTGCCATGTTTTGATTGTTTAAATAGAGATATATGCTTGTTAATGATTTATGCAATTTCATATAGATTTTATGATAATGTTTAACTTGAAAAATCAATCAAATGACATCTAAATACCTTGCGATTTTGATATAAGGTCGAAAATATTATTTTAGGGTTGGGTTTCAAGTTTCATAATTTTCTGAATAATGTGGATTTATTATGAATTTTCTAGTGAATAAAATGGTTAATTGGGTTTAAAATTAATTACGGCTATTTTATGTTGGTTTTGGGTCAGAAATTTATATATGTTAGAAAACATATTAAAAATGATTTATGGGATTTTTGTAGAATTTTTTTAAGTGTTTTAATAAGCATATAAAATTATTTAAGGTATGGGATTTGAATATTTTATGTGTTTATAAAAGGAGAAGGCACAATTTGTAAATGATTTAAGTTGTTTAATTCTGAATTTTGGCAGCACTTTTAGAAAAGATTTTGGAAAAGAAATTAGAAACCAATTATATGTTGACAAACAAAGCATGTTAGTTGAAAAGAAATTACTTTATAAAGTAAAAAATAATTTTTTTATAAGGTTTTTGCTGTTTCACCACTTTCGGCAGTCACCTTTCGAGCATATACTTCCGCCTCTACCTTAGTCAAAACCAATACACATGGTATCAAGGAGTTGGTACGTAGTGGATTAGAGATAGGCGAAAGGTATAGAGTCGAAACATGGCTTCGAAGGGGTCGAGACCTTACTTTGCTTCTAAAGGAAATGCCATGCATTTGCTTTCGTAAAGAATGCTTTCGAATGAGATAGCTTTCGACTTGGTCTAGTGTTTTAAAAGAAAAGAGCTTTCGAAAGAGGTTGTTTTCTTTGTTTTAAGAAAATGCTTTCGTAGGTGTCGAAACCCCTATGGCCACATCCTACGTTTTGAAGCACGCCTTCGAAAGGGTTCTTTCGCTTTAAACCCTGAGCCGCTTCTCCAATGCTTTTGAAGGGATTGGTTTCGACACCATCCACTTCTTTTACTTTGGAAATTGCTTTCGAAAGAGATGCTTTCGACTTAGTTATTTTAAGACCCTTTTGAGATTGTGAAAGTTAAACCCAAAGGTTTCGAAAGCAATGGTTTTAAATGTTTTTGAAAGGTTGTTTTACATGTTTTTACTATAACCCAATGCTTTCGAAAGGTTTGATTATGTAAAGGACTTAATGCTATCGAAAGGTATATGTTAAAGGTTTCGAAGGGGTGGTTCCCCAATGTTTTCGAAAGGCTTACCTTAGTGCTAAATGGAGGGTTTCTAATGTTTTCAAAAGACAGTTTAAAGTGTTTTGAAAAGAGGATGTCCAAGGGTTTTATATAGCTTTCGAAAGGGTATTTTCAATGTTTTCGAAAGGTCTATTGTAAATGGTTTCGAAAGGTATGTATTGGCCCTTCGGCCTAAGGTTATAAAGTAAAGAAGTTTACTTGTATCGAAAGGGGTACTTTCAATGGTATCGAAAGGGGTACTTTCAATGGTTTCGAAAGGGGCTGTTTAAAGGTTTTAAACGAAGGTTTCAGATGTTTTCATCAACAATGTTTTATGTAAAGTATATATAACATGGCAAAGTGATTTGAGTAAAGCATAAAATATATTTTCCTTTCTTAAGTATGATTTAAAAGGTTAAATCAGTTCTAAAGAAATGTTTTCAAGAAAAATTTGATGGGGTAGTTGACCCTAAGTGAATGACTCGGATATTATAATACCAGATGGGATTGGTATGGGGTCATGCCCTATACTTTAGCTAGTAACCCCTAGCTAATATAAGTCCAAAATTCCAGTGTGTTGAGCTTTGTCACCGTTAAGACTAAAATGATGTTACACATAGAAAGGAATATACAAAGTAAAAATAGGTTGTTGGTGAGCCCGCAAAACCATTAGGATCTGTTGACCTTGGGAGAAGTAAGTTAGGGACAGACTGTCCAGAAGAGTATCTAACATAAGTTATATTATTTGTTTAATTTGTCTGGTAGGCCCGAGTCACCCAAAGGTTAGTAGTTAGCTAAACAAAACTATAGTGTTCGAATAGATAGTCCATTTATTACCATATTTGTATGCATACATGATATTGCTATTATTGTTTTAACCAGTTTGGTTGCAGGATTTTGATTTGCAAAAGATAAATTTTTAAAACGATATTAATGAGGGGAAACCCTTTCCGCTAAGCGGCGTGGTCTTACTGAATATCAGATAACCGAGATGTATAATATTATTCACACCAGACTTATGTTTGACTCGAAGTTTACGTTTTTCCCCTTTAACTCTCGGATGCTCAAAATTGATTTGATTGGGTTGAGAGTTGAGGTTTACGGTTTTAGTAGGTGGACGAATAAAGCTTCTAGAGACAAGCAAAAGGCCGATGTTAGATATTTAGGAGGTGTTATGTTTTTTATTTCCGCTGTAATGTATTAAGACAGTTTTTGTCTATTGAGTACTCTGATTATCCTAGGGTGCATCTTCATATATCGCTCTGGCGTATTTTGTAATAATTATATTTGTTCAACGTCTGAGAAACGTTTGTGATTATGTAATGTGAAATGTAATTAGAAAATTTGTTTTTAAAATCTGTGATTTTATTTCATATTCATGTGCTTCTGATATTATGGATACCATTAACATTACCGTATTTTGTCACTGGAAGTTAATACTATAGATGACTGCATCATCTATAGCGCTTAGCTTTGCCTCAAGATAGGGGATGTTACACTTTGCTTATGTTTTTTTTATGAAAATATGAATGAGAAAGAGGAAAGGGGTTTAGGGGTTGTGGTATATGGCTATTCCCATTTGCTCTTGCCTTATTCTCTTAAGTTTCTAATTTATAAATCACATTCATAATTTCATTAGTTAAGGCACGACACTAATTAGTCTTCAAATCTCAATTCCCATATCACCATAACCTTTACATTATTCTATTTAACTTATCTAATTAAACTTCCTGAGTAATATTATTTATAATTAGGGTGTTATAGTCTTGCCACCCATAAATAGTCAAGATTGCATAAGTATGTCCCGTGACCCGTGGAAAGTCATGATAGGTTTTCTTGCCACCTAGTTCAAAGTAAAGAGGTTAGATGTGCCTTTCTTCCCATGAAAATTAAGGATAGGGGTTACTTGTCGCCTTATTAAAAGTGAAGTTTTAAAGGTTCACTTGCCACCCATGGAAGGGAAAATTGGTTATTGTGAAATTCTATGAAGGGTACATGATTATATATAGGATTGAGAATTTGAACCTGTATAAAAATCTCGGTGTCTTCTCTTTAATTTACTGCATTTATTATATTGTTGCCTGTGATTCTGATTTTGTATTGTTAAATTTGATCATCACAAAGTATATTGATAAGTCTAAAAACACTACTCACCCTTTCTAGTGTTACAGTAGCCTTGATCCATTTTGCACTTTATTAGGGAAGTGCATCATGTACCCTACATTTGCAATTATAGCGTTTGTGTTTTCAAAATTTTGTAATCCGAGTTTTGAAAATTTGAAATGGCTAGGAACACAAATACTCTATTTAACACTTTTGTAGAAGAGTTAATAAATAATTCAAAGTGCCATATGGAGATCAGTTGTAGGGAAGAAAGGAAAGATGGACAAATAAATTGAAGCAACAACCTTTGAATGCTTAACCAAATTCAGAGGATGAAGATAATAAGTTATGTTGTATGGCTAACAATGAACAAGTATCTAAAGTCAACAAAGATAAGTAGATACTAGATAGTTGATGCTTAAGGCACATGATTGGGAACTCAAAGCTATTAACAGACATCCTTTACAAGGACGATGGATAAATGAACTTTGTATGTAATCGACATCGGCAAATTTGGTAACTCTGAATCTCTTACTATTTTAAATGTTTTATTAGTTAAGAATTTGAAACATAATCTCCTCGGTGAAAGTCAATTATGTGATAAAGGCTTTAAGATAAACTTTACAAAGGACACTTGTCACATCTTAGATCATGATTCTAAAACTATATTTGAAGGAATTAGAAAAGCAAATATCTATATTTTAAGCGTGAAAGTTTCAATCTTATGACTGAATCAAATGACCCTTAGATTTGGCATAAACGTCTTGGTAACCTAAACTTAAAATATTTAACCAAATTTAAAAAAAATTTAATTAGTAAGAGGATTACCAAAGATGAATCTAAAAGTAGATTATCTTTGTAATGCCCTCTACATGGGTAATCTTCACTAGGTACCTTTAAAATCAAAAGATAAGATATCAGCTTCTTTTGAGATTTTGTATCATATTTTCTTTTTCTTAGCACCAGAATTGGTCACTAACACCCTAGAATAGATTTGTGTAGAGAGATCAATGAAGATAGTAAATTAAAACAGAGGAATATCATAGTAGAATGCAAAAACAATAAGAGAAACAAGAACACCATATTTATAGTGGTTCGGCGTAACTGCCTACGTTTACTTTGAATGTAGTCTTTATTGTTTTTTCAAATAATTGAATACAGATACAATCCGTAAACAAACAGCTTGAATACAAGTTTTGTGACGACCCGGAATTTTTGAATATTTGAAATTGGAATATTTAATTAATTTTAAATATTCAAGGGTTAATTTTAACTTGAATTTCAAATATCAATAATTGTTGGATAATTTATTTGTTGAATTAAATTATTGAATTAAACGATTGGAAATTTGGTAAATTTGTTGAATCTAAAATTCCAAGCTCGTTAAAAATAATTTAAAGGCTTGTAAAATTTATATTGATAATATGGAAGGCAATAGAACTTTTAAAATGGAATTTAAGAGTGTTTTGTTCAGTTTTAAAAATATATTGTTTAAATTGAATTTAAAAATAGCCTTTCGAGGCACAGTCTCGGAATTCGACGAAACCAGTTCCATTGGATCCGTAATATTGTATTATTATCGGGTTTCGAATTTCGTAGTGATTGGGATTGTTGAGTGAGTATACGATAGACAAGTGCGTTGGAAATTAAATTGGTAATAACTGATTTAGAATTTAAATACAATAATTGGACTGGTCAAATTCAACTCCCATCAGCGTTTAAAAATATCTTCCTTCACATCGTAGACATACAGCCACCCTACCTTCTAAATTACGCAGACCTACTCATTCCCTTCTCAAGCACGCTTCTCTTCAGTTCATTCCGTTCTCTTCTTTTTAATAACAAACAGAAGCCTCTTCCTCAGTAAACTAAAGGAGATGAAATCGAAAACAAAGCATAATAAATTAACAAAGCCGGTTTTCCCCTATCTTCCTCAAATCCTATTCGTTCGAAAACGAACCGCATCCCTCCTCCTTCAATTGATTTTCGAAACCGATACAAGAAATGGTGGCTCATATTCGAGCACGCGAAGGAGAGTCTCTGGTTTTGGATTCGCGACTTGGTCGCGTAAGATGGGGCACGTGCGATTTTGTCGATCGAGGTGGCGATCGAGTTCGTGCTTCTGGGGGTCCTCGATGTTGAAGACGAAGGCCAGATTCGCGAGTCGCTCGCTTGAGGTTCTTCGGGGATGCTAGCTTGAGATGTTATCGCGACTTTGATGGCTCGCGTGAAGGTGGCCTGAGCTCGAATCAAGCTCCACGGCGATGGGGTGGGGTGCGATCCTAGTACGCGCGTGGGATGCCAAGAAGCTCGGCATCGTATGGAGTCGGGGGCGTCTTCGATGGCCGTAGTCGAGACAGTAGGGTTCGTTTGGGCAGATCTCGTGAAGGTTGAGCTCGCGATTTCGAATTCCTGTACGTTTTCAGGTAATTTAAAATATTAATACATTTAAAATTAATTTTTTAGCTAGTTTAGATTTTTAATTTAATGTATTGGTATTTTTTTTACAGTAATAAAATTACTATTGAGATCTAAAATATATATATTTACAGTAGAATAGATTACTGCCTTTATTTTCAAAACCAGAAAACAAGGTTATATTTTTACAGTAAAACAGGAAATTGGTTTATAAAGTTTGGAAAAAAAAAATATATATAAACATATACACATATTTTAGAATGTTTTGTAGACTTGGGAAAGCATAGGAATTTATACAAAGATTGGATTTTTTTTTTATCTATATAGATAGATTATTTTTATAAATATATGTGAAGTTTCATAAATAAAATAAAATAAAATAAGTATTCATTTTAAATCTACAAGTCTATTTTTAAATCCAAGGTTTAAATTTATTTGAAAGAATAAAGAATTTATTTTAAATGGAGTAATTTATCTAAAGGGAGGTAATTGTTCAATAAGTAAGAATATTAATAAAAATCATCTAAATGTTATATTAGGTCTGGAATCGGGGAAAGACAGACCGATTTGGATTGGTTGGCAAATTTAAAAGCAAAGGTGAGTTAATCTCACTCAGCTGAATTTATATTTTAAATTTAAATAGTTAAATTTAAATAATTGATTGGATGATTGCATTGATTGATGTGCTATATATATATAGTAGTATATAGCAATATATACATATTGGCATATGTATATATTTGAGTTGTTGATATTCCCGCAATTGTATAGCGGATGAGACCCTATGCGCCGCATAATAGCGGATGATATTTTATAAAACCCATATACCGCGATATTCCACTTTGAAGTGAAATTGGTATTGTGCTAACGTCTGTGGATGCAGGGAAACAGGTTGGAGGGATCCAACTGGATTCCTCAAAATATTTAATTTTGTTTAAATATTCTGTGATATGATTTTTGATATCCTGTGATGAATTATATGGATAATTGGATGTTATGGTTTGGTTGGATCGATTTGGATGTGCTGAGTTATCAAAATATCTAGAATGGAACTTTTGAAAAAAAATAAAAGAGTAAATTCTTAAGTAAAATAATTATAAAGAGTTTGGAATAAATTTGAGAATAAATCTGATTAAGAATAAAAGTGATTTCCAAAATTCTAATAAATATGGAAAAGAGGAATTTTGGATAAATAGAGAAATATTGAATTTAAAGAAAACTTATGTGATATTATTTAAAAGAATAAATAATTTATTTTAATTAAATGTTTAAATGTAATTAAAAGGAAGAAAGAATTTGGGAAATCTGAAACTTGTGTTTCAGTTTAAAGATTTTAAATCATAATGAGAAATAAAATCTGGAAGTTAATGAATTTGGAAATAAATGGATTAAGTAAGGAAATTTATTTTCAAGTAAATTGGAAAATCAATTGTAAATTGATTTAAATACTTTGGAATTTGAAATTTAAAGAGAAGTGAGATTTTGAAATTTATAAACTGGGTTTATAAAGTAAAATAAAATATCAGGGGATATTTGAGAATATAAATTCAAGGTGGGAATTTATAAAGGGATATGAATTGGTTTAAATAAGTGTTGATTTATTTTTAAAGGATGTGAAGAGAAGTGTATTTCTCTGGATAGCCAAGTACGTTTTCAAAGAAATTTTTAATATAAGTTAAAAGTTCTAATTGTGTTTTTTAAAAGCATATTTTAGAAAATTGATTATTTCTAAAGGTTAATTTCTAAAGTAAGTATTTTCAAAAATATATTATTGTAGTAATTATATAAAAGTGATTTGCTATTATGTTTAAAAGGAGAAATTTAGTTTATATTTATAAAGTGGTTTATTTTAAAAAAATATATTTTGTTAAGGTATTAAAGTAGTTTTTAAATTTCAATATTAGAAAGTATATTTATAGTAAAGTGCTTTTAAATTATTTTTAAATCTAAAGTATTTTATACTTGGTGTTTCAGAGAAATAAATATTTGGGGAAATGTATTCCGTAAGCGGAAACTGTTTGGAATTGTTTTCAAAAGGAGTTTGAAAATAGAAATATATCTTGGAAAGATATTTGGGCAAGTAAATAATGTGGGAAATTATTTATTGTGTGATGGTTGCTTGTGGATGTTAATTGATAGTTAAATAACCGACTATCAATATTGGCCAAATGCGCTGATCGTTTCGAAGAGACCGGGATCGAGTTTCCGTATACCGGGATTCTAGGTCTGGAGACTCGAATACCACTTCGATCCGGTTTGTACGTTTCGTGTAACGTGTTCAGAGTCAAAGATGGAGCTATGAAGTGCAAGGGCTAGTCGCTACTAATCCTGAGGATATTTCCAAAATGGATGTAGTAGGAATAGTGCCTTCGGTTCCGTTCGAACCCGGGACGGACTTGTATGGACGAATGCTTTCGTGACATCGTCAGGTGGACGATGGGCATTCTAAGGGATTTGTGCTATAAAGGTATCGTTTAGCCTCGAACCTCATCAACCGGGAATGACTGAAAATCAGGGGTTATGCAGCAAGGCTTCGTGGGTAGCACCCACTTGAGAGTAAGGTCATCCCTGTCTAGATGTCCCTTTTATTTCGGCTTAGTGTTGCGGTTGCTGATCCCAACCGTGGGGTGATTTTATTTGGAATTATCCAGTAAGGGATGATTCCGGCCTTGTGTTGCAGAGGAGCGGGCGTACTCCTCGGTACTGTGATCTAGGCCACGTACTGTGACAGGTGGTACCCCAGTGCCTAGTCATTCGTTGGAAATCCATTCTCCCTACGTGCCTTGTACGAGTTTTGTTTGTATTACCCACGTTGTGGCTAGTATGCCGGAATTTAATAGATGTAACAATTTCGGCTATTTTAATAAGTATTTGTGAATAGACACTATTATAATATCAGAGGATTTTGATAAAAAGTGTTTTAGCTATCGTAAGGTAAAAACCCGACATGTTTATTTGTGGCGTGGTCTTACGAGATGCTTTTGTTTTCAAAGGATTTTGAAACTTTAATAATAAATTTGAGTGTGATTTTCTCACGCTGGTTTTCCAGACTGACTCGGGTATTGTTTTATATGATGCTCGGGTCAGACCGAGTATTATAGGTTACAGGATATGATGCTGTGGAGCTCAGGAGATGAGCTGGATGGCGAGACGTATCTCCCGTACTTGTTTATATATATATTCCGCTGTGTTGATTGTTGTACTCTGTTGTATTGAGGACATGATATGTTTATTGTCCAGTTGTATGTTATATGTTCTCTGGTGTATACTCTGATGCTATATTATATAAAACTGATATAGTTTTGATTTGTGTAAAGATCTGTTGATATATATATTTTATTTTATTCCGCTGCGATGGTTAGATTCTGATTTTGTTTTCTATTTTTCTTCTTCTACCTCTTCTTCTTAACTCAAATGGTTCGATTTTCCGGGTCTGGAAAGTCGGGTCGTTACAGGTGGTATCAGAGCGAGGTTGGCGATAACCTTGGCTCTGGTGGGAATTTTGAGAGTACTAATAGATATGAGCGCGTATTTGTTAGTGAATATAAAATGGTTTTATATTGTGTTGGTTGGTTTATTGAGTGGCATATGAACCTTCGTCGGCACAGTCTGGACAACTGTATCGAAGGGGTTTCTAAACACTTGAATAGAACAGTTCGACACAATATTGTTTTAAATAGGGTGAATGAAATAATTTTGCCCAAATTATTTTGTATATAAAAGAAATAATTATTTGAAAATTATTATAGTTATATATTTGGATGCTTGGTTGTTAGAAGATGACAATAATGAGTTAGTCTCATTATTGAGTAGGAATTGAAAACTTATAACCTAAGTTGAAGAATAAATTTATATAACAAAATGGAATTTGAAATAGACTATAAATGAAATTTATAAATTGAGATAACCTTTATATACAAATGTGAATTACAAATGTGATTTATAATCAATGAGATAAATTCATAAACAAATGAAATTTGTAAATGTAAATTGTAAATGTGACTTATAACTTGAAATAAAATGTGATAGAATTTCAGAGTAATGTTTGGATATAAAGTTGAATGGATTTTGAATTTGAAGTTTTGGGAAAGGTTTAAATTCCTTTGGATTTAAAATAGTTTTAAAGGTTTTGGGGAAATAATGGTCATATTATTTCGTGAATATTTTTGAAATTGAATTGAAATCTGGTGGGATTTGGGATTTAAAAATGTTTGAAATGTTTCAAAGTGATAAATGCATTAAACTCTCTTTCGGTCGCTGGAAAATAATTTCGGTGATGACTGCAGCATCATCGATGTCTATTTTCGAGTTTCCAAAGAGAAATTGCTACCAAATTATTGGAAATTGGAAATGATTGTGAACTGGGTTGGTTTTGAAATTCAAAGGGAAAATTGTTTGGTAAAGGCAGATTGTTTTGGAAATTGGGATTTGATGTGATATACCAGATGTGTATGAGTTATTTATGGATTCAAAATGGTTTTGAAATAAAACCGGGCAATTGGATTCTGGGAATTCTATTTAAAATATAAATGTGGGAATTTAAATGGATCAACAATATAAAGTATATAATGAAGTTGATTGAAAAAAAGGGGAATGAAAGTTTTAACTCTGGGATTATAATTATGAGATGAAAATAACTCAATGAGTAATATAAGTTGGTAGATAAAAGAGTTAGAGAACTTGAAGGTGAATGAATTGTAAAACTTGTATAAAATTTGTATCCTAGAATTAAAATTTAATTCGAGTATACGAAGGTGAATAAAATATATTTGAATTTAACTTAAGATAAGTTAAATAAAATTGAGAATTGGAATTGAATTAAATGTAAATAAGTTGAAGTCGAATTGAATTGGATATAAAGGTAATGTAAAATGCTTATAATTGTGTAAAGAAATTCATATTCTTAAGTTCTTACGTGTAATAATTTGAGATTTGATTGTAAAGATGAAAATGGACTTAAATGAATAGTCCCAGATCTTAAGTAAGTAAGTTAAAACTTATGAATAGAAATGAAGTTGTAAGCCATAAATGGGAATTCATTTCTTTGAACCATTAAGAGTTATAATTTGAAATTGTAATTACCAAATGGAAACGACTAAGATGAGTAATCTTAATTTTTAAATAAATCCAAACTTGAATTATAAAATAAATTGAACTTAAGAAAATTAAGTGAAGTGATATTTGGAATAAAAAAAAAGCAAGTATTTAATTTTAACCAGCGGAGGAACTAATTTGATAATAAATTAGTTAATGAAATTGAATTGTGAGTTAATGAAATTGGATTAAAATAGTGATGGTTTGGATTGCAAATGGAATCCAAATAAGTGAACATAAATTGGAAATGACCTGGTTATTAATAAAATAATTCCAGATGGATTGAGTATGGAAAATAAAATTCATAATGATTGAGTAAATGAACCAATTATATTAAATAAATAAATGGATGGAATTTGATTAAATAAGAATCAAATGAAAGATGGAAATAAAACTTTAAAGGGTTGGTTGAGTGGAAAATAAACTTAAGTTATTGACTTAAGTAAATGTTGAATGGAAACTGAACTCAAACAGAGGAGTGGTTTAAATAAGTTGAGAAATAGTTATTGAATGAATTAACTTGGATTGTTTTCGAGCTAAATAAAATTCAATTTTTGGAAGTTGGAGATGAATTGAATTTAAGAAAAATTATTAGAAATGAAAATCTGAATGAAATGTGGAATAAGTATTTATATTTGAAATGAAGTAGTAAATTGAAGTAAGTTGAAATTCATATGAAATGGGAGTTCAATTTGAATATATACACTTCAGTGGTGAAGTAGTAAATAAATATAAGAAAAATTATATTGGACTTAAGAATTGAAGAATGAAATTCTTAAGAAAATTTGTATTGGGAATATACTTAGTAATTTTGGGAAAAAAATATATACTAAGTGAATAGTTGAATGAAGACTAAAACTGAAGTTGTGAAATGGGATAGTTGTGAATAAGTGGATAACAATCAAAAGGAATGTGAATAAAAGAGAATTGATATTATTGGTAATCAATTGGAATTTATACGTAAGATGTACGTATATTGTTTTATTCGCATAGCTATTTGGTCCAGATGTCGAACACAGAATTTCGAGATAGTTTTATCGATCCGAATCAGGATTTTTTCACTCGATTTTCGACGGCGAACCTGGATATGGATTGTTGATTGATTCTGGATATTCTCTATCATAGTTTGTGACTATGCAAGGAGAATGACGGTTTCTGATCAAGAAACCAGATCTGAGTCCGCACTAGGAAGTCGGGTGGACGATACTAGTTCGGAAGTGAAATTGTGTGATCGAGTGAGCGATCGAATGTGATATTGCGTACGGATGATATATGTGCATCGTACGGGCTTAAGTAAAACAAATATTGTAAATTTGTAAAGAAAGGTATAAAATGGCTTTGGAATGGTGATTGAATATTATTGCTTAGAAGGATATACAGGTGTATAAAAGCAATGGATAAATTGGGATTTTGATTTTAGAAGATAAAATTTAATGGCCCGACAAAAAGGTATGTATTTGAATTTCTGTATGAAATTTGATTGGGTTTTGGATCCAGCCACTTGGCTTTTTGTTTTCTTTTTGAGATTGGGAGGCCGTAGAGCCATTTTGTAGTTGTACCGAGCTAGCCACGCAAAGGAGACGCTGGCGAAATTTTCGGAAATTTAGGGAGTTAGAAAATTTTTGAGAAATTTTTGATAATTCAAAATTTGAATTCAAATTTAAATTTGAATGGATAAGTAGGTGGTATGGGTTGAACTTATGAATAAGTTTGGGAAGTTAAAAGATGATTAGAGTATCATTAATGGAAGATTGTTTGGGTATTGTTAAAACTGTTTGAATTTGGGAAATAGTTAACGGGGATTGAATCATTCTTCCTAACTAGTAATTTCGGGGACGAAATTCTTTTAAGGGGGGAGGAATGTGACGACCCGGAATTTTTGAATATTTGAAATTGGAATATTTAATTAATTTTAAATATTCAAGGGTTAATTTTAACTTGAATTTCAAATATCAATAATTGTTGGATAATTTATTTGTTGAATTAAATTATTGAATTAAACGATTGGAAATTTGGTAAATTTGTTGAATCTAAAATTCCAAGCTCGTTAAAAATAATTTAAAGGCTTGTAAAATTTATATTGATAATATGGAAGGCAATAGAACTTTTAAAATGGAATTTAAGAGTGTTTTGTTCAGTTTTAAAAATATATTGTTTAAATTGAATTTAAAAATAGCCTTTCGAGGCACAGTCTCGGAATTCGACGAAACCAGTTCCATTGGATCCGTAATATTGTATTATTATCGGGTTTCGAATTTCGTAGTGATTGGGATTGTTGAGTGAGTATACGATAGACAAGTGCGTTGGAAATTAAATTGGTAATAACTGATTTAGAATTTAAATACAATAATTGGACTGGTCAAATTCAACTCCCATCAGCGTTTAAAAATATCTTCCTTCACATCGTAGACATACAGCCACCCTACCTTCTAAATTACGCAGACCTACTCATTCCCTTCTCAAGCACGCTTCTCTTCAGTTCATTCCGTTCTCTTCTTTTTAATAACAAACAGAAGCCTCTTCCTCAGTAAACTAAAGGAGATGAAATCGAAAACAAAGCATAATAAATTAACAAAGCCGGTTTTCCCCTATCTTCCTCAAATCCTATTCGTTCGAAAACGAACCGCATCCCTCCTCCTTCAATTGATTTTCGAAACCGATACAAGAAATGGTGGCTCATATTCGAGCACGCGAAGGAGAGTCTCTGGTTTTGGATTCGCGACTTGGTCGCGTAAGATGGGGCACGTGCGATTTTGTCGATCGAGGTGGCGATCGAGTTCGTGCTTCTGGGGGTCCTCGATGTTGAAGACGAAGGCCAGATTCGCGAGTCGCTCGCTTGAGGTTCTTCGGGGATGCTAGCTTGAGATGTTATCGCGACTTTGATGGCTCGCGTGAAGGTGGCCTGAGCTCGAATCAAGCTCCACGGCGATGGGGTGGGGTGCGATCCTAGTACGCGCGTGGGATGCCAAGAAGCTCGGCATCGTATGGAGTCGGGGGCGTCTTCGATGGCCGTAGTCGAGACAGTAGGGTTCGTTTGGGCAGATCTCGTGAAGGTTGAGCTCGCGATTTCGAATTCCTGTACGTTTTCAGGTAATTTAAAATATTAATACATTTAAAATTAATTTTTTAGCTAGTTTAGATTTTTAATTTAATGTATTGGTATTTTTTTTACAGTAATAAAATTACTATTGAGATCTAAAATATATATATTTACAGTAGAATAGATTACTGCCTTTATTTTCAAAACCAGAAAACAAGGTTATATTTTTACAGTAAAACAGGAAATTGGTTTATAAAGTTTGGAAAAAAAAAATATATATAAACATATACACATATTTTAGAATGTTTTGTAGACTTGGGAAAGCATAGGAATTTATACAAAGATTGGATTTTTTTTTTATCTATATAGATAGATTATTTTTATAAATATATGTGAAGTTTCATAAATAAAATAAAATAAAATAAGTATTCATTTTAAATCTACAAGTCTATTTTTAAATCCAAGGTTTAAATTTATTTGAAAGAATAAAGAATTTATTTTAAATGGAGTAATTTATCTAAAGGGAGGTAATTGTTCAATAAGTAAGAATATTAATAAAAATCATCTAAATGTTATATTAGGTCTGGAATCGGGGAAAGACAGACCGATTTGGATTGGTTGGCAAATTTAAAAGCAAAGGTGAGTTAATCTCACTCAGCTGAATTTATATTTTAAATTTAAATAGTTAAATTTAAATAATTGATTGGATGATTGCATTGATTGATGTGCTATATATATATAGTAGTATATAGCAATATATACATATTGGCATATGTATATATTTGAGTTGTTGATATTCCCGCAATTGTATAGCGGATGAGACCCTATGCGCCGCATAATAGCGGATGATATTTTATAAAACCCATATACCGCGATATTCCACTTTGAAGTGAAATTGGTATTGTGCTAACGTCTGTGGATGCAGGGAAACAGGTTGGAGGGATCCAACTGGATTCCTCAAAATATTTAATTTTGTTTAAATATTCTGTGATATGATTTTTGATATCCTGTGATGAATTATATGGATAATTGGATGTTATGGTTTGGTTGGATCGATTTGGATGTGCTGAGTTATCAAAATATCTAGAATGGAACTTTTGAAAAAAAATAAAAGAGTAAATTCTTAAGTAAAATAATTATAAAGAGTTTGGAATAAATTTGAGAATAAATCTGATTAAGAATAAAAGTGATTTCCAAAATTCTAATAAATATGGAAAAGAGGAATTTTGGATAAATAGAGAAATATTGAATTTAAAGAAAACTTATGTGATATTATTTAAAAGAATAAATAATTTATTTTAATTAAATGTTTAAATGTAATTAAAAGGAAGAAAGAATTTGGGAAATCTGAAACTTGTGTTTCAGTTTAAAGATTTTAAATCATAATGAGAAATAAAATCTGGAAGTTAATGAATTTGGAAATAAATGGATTAAGTAAGGAAATTTATTTTCAAGTAAATTGGAAAATCAATTGTAAATTGATTTAAATACTTTGGAATTTGAAATTTAAAGAGAAGTGAGATTTTGAAATTTATAAACTGGGTTTATAAAGTAAAATAAAATATCAGGGGATATTTGAGAATATAAATTCAAGGTGGGAATTTATAAAGGGATATGAATTGGTTTAAATAAGTGTTGATTTATTTTTAAAGGATGTGAAGAGAAGTGTATTTCTCTGGATAGCCAAGTACGTTTTCAAAGAAATTTTTAATATAAGTTAAAAGTTCTAATTGTGTTTTTTAAAAGCATATTTTAGAAAATTGATTATTTCTAAAGGTTAATTTCTAAAGTAAGTATTTTCAAAAATATATTATTGTAGTAATTATATAAAAGTGATTTGCTATTATGTTTAAAAGGAGAAATTTAGTTTATATTTATAAAGTGGTTTATTTTAAAAAAATATATTTTGTTAAGGTATTAAAGTAGTTTTTAAATTTCAATATTAGAAAGTATATTTATAGTAAAGTGCTTTTAAATTATTTTTAAATCTAAAGTATTTTATACTTGGTGTTTCAGAGAAATAAATATTTGGGGAAATGTATTCCGTAAGCGGAAACTGTTTGGAATTGTTTTCAAAAGGAGTTTGAAAATAGAAATATATCTTGGAAAGATATTTGGGCAAGTAAATAATGTGGGAAATTATTTATTGTGTGATGGTTGCTTGTGGATGTTAATTGATAGTTAAATAACCGACTATCAATATTGGCCAAATGCGCTGATCGTTTCGAAGAGACCGGGATCGAGTTTCCGTATACCGGGATTCTAGGTCTGGAGACTCGAATACCACTTCGATCCGGTTTGTACGTTTCGTGTAACGTGTTCAGAGTCAAAGATGGAGCTATGAAGTGCAAGGGCTAGTCGCTACTAATCCTGAGGATATTTCCAAAATGGATGTAGTAGGAATAGTGCCTTCGGTTCCGTTCGAACCCGGGACGGACTTGTATGGACGAATGCTTTCGTGACATCGTCAGGTGGACGATGGGCATTCTAAGGGATTTGTGCTATAAAGGTATCGTTTAGCCTCGAACCTCATCAACCGGGAATGACTGAAAATCAGGGGTTATGCAGCAAGGCTTCGTGGGTAGCACCCACTTGAGAGTAAGGTCATCCCTGTCTAGATGTCCCTTTTATTTCGGCTTAGTGTTGCGGTTGCTGATCCCAACCGTGGGGTGATTTTATTTGGAATTATCCAGTAAGGGATGATTCCGGCCTTGTGTTGCAGAGGAGCGGGCGTACTCCTCGGTACTGTGATCTAGGCCACGTACTGTGACAGGTGGTACCCCAGTGCCTAGTCATTCGTTGGAAATCCATTCTCCCTACGTGCCTTGTACGAGTTTTGTTTGTATTACCCACGTTGTGGCTAGTATGCCGGAATTTAATAGATGTAACAATTTCGGCTATTTTAATAAGTATTTGTGAATAGACACTATTATAATATCAGAGGATTTTGATAAAAAGTGTTTTAGCTATCGTAAGGTAAAAACCCGACATGTTTATTTGTGGCGTGGTCTTACGAGATGCTTTTGTTTTCAAAGGATTTTGAAACTTTAATAATAAATTTGAGTGTGATTTTCTCACGCTGGTTTTCCAGACTGACTCGGGTATTGTTTTATATGATGCTCGGGTCAGACCGAGTATTATAGGTTACAGGATATGATGCTGTGGAGCTCAGGAGATGAGCTGGATGGCGAGACGTATCTCCCGTACTTGTTTATATATATATTCCGCTGTGTTGATTGTTGTACTCTGTTGTATTGAGGACATGATATGTTTATTGTCCAGTTGTATGTTATATGTTCTCTGGTGTATACTCTGATGCTATATTATATAAAACTGATATAGTTTTGATTTGTGTAAAGATCTGTTGATATATATATTTTATTTTATTCCGCTGCGATGGTTAGATTCTGATTTTGTTTTCTATTTTTCTTCTTCTACCTCTTCTTCTTAACTCAAATGGTTCGATTTTCCGGGTCTGGAAAGTCGGGTCGTTACAAGTTTGAGTACAGAAAATGGCAGAGTCTCTTTGGAGTTCTCGAAAAAAGTCCCCTAAACTGGACCCCTGCCCCTCTATTTATAGATGAAGGTAGGCTGGTTCGTCCGTCCAGGCCCATGACTAAAATAGCTCGGCCCATAGCTGATAGGTTAGGTAGACCGAGCCAGACATGCCGATCCACTACCACCGATCTACTCATGTCGATCCTGGATTCTCTGGATGCTGACTCAAAGTAGATCTCACTCGCGCCCGAAGCAACCTGGCCTTTAGCCCGAAGTAACTCGTTTTTATTCTCATGCCGACCAATTCCCCTATTCCTAACTTCTAGTTATGTTGACCAATCCCATATGGCTGAACCACTAAAGGCTGAGCCACATGAAACAATCCCTCCGAGGCCAAACCACTAAGGGCCGAGCCACATGAAACAATTCTTTTGAGGCCGAACCACTAAGGGGCGAGCCACGTGAAACAATTCTTCTAAGGCCGAACCACTAAAGGCCGAGCCACATGAAACAATTCTTCTGAGGTCGAACCACTAAGGGCCGAGACACCTAAAACAATTTTTCTAAGGCCGAACCACTAAGGGCTGAGCCACATAAAACAATTCTTCCAAGGCCGATCCCATCTAGACCGAACCACCTAGGCCGATCCATTCACGGTCGATCCAAACATGCCAACCCACCTAGGCCGAACCTCCATAACCAACCCACTTCGACTTATCTTCCTTGACCGACCCAACGTGACCGATCCACTAAGGCCGACCCACACATGCTCTTCCAAATAGTTATCCTACTTCAACCGACCCACCATCGAATACCGAACCACAGATACAAGTCGATCCAAACAAGTTACACTGATTATTTATATTTCCAAGCCAAGTCCTTTCTTGGCTTGAGTCTCGTCTAGGTCCAACCATATCTGTTAGTCCCTGAGGAGTTGGTTTTGATGACAACAACCTTACTTAGAATTAGATTATAAAATATATAATACTAACATTATTGTGTAGATATATATAGATATGTTTGCAAGTACTAAAGAATGAAGAACTGTATAGTATAAAGATTCAAGATCAAAGATTGAAGATATCAAGATTCAAGACTCATGAGTATCAAGAATTTCAAGAGTTCAAGTTTCCAAGATAAGTTATATAGTTAGGAATATTGTTAAAACTCATAGAAAGGCACTGACATCTTAAAATCTATTTTATTCGTGGAATGGAATCCACTTCGTGCTCGTTAAAGGGATGGAACCCTAAGTAGGATGGAACCTATGAAAAATCTAGTGGAACATCTTTTTGTATCCACTTACTTTTATTTCAAAATGATTGTCAAAATATATAGCTTGTTTTTCAAAATGATTTTAAATATTCCTGTTTAAAAACCAAAATCATCTGTCCTGGTTTTTCAATATATTTTAGCCTCAAAAATATCCTTAGTTTTAAATATCCTTAGTTTTAAATATCTTTGATTTTAAATTATTATACTAAGTTTTTAAACTACAATTTTGATATTAATACATTTAGTTGTTTTATATATTTATACTTAAGATTTAAATATAAAAGTATAGAAAATTATTATATATATTTTAATATTGTTCTCTATAGTTATTTATGTATTATAACTATATATAAGTATATTTTAAAGTTTAAATATAAGTATAATATAATATAGAAATTATTTTCAAAGAAAAACAAATCACCAAAAAATACAAGGGCATGTCGACATGGTCACATGTACCCCTGTCGACATGGTGACAGTTAAATTGTTTTTTAAAAAAAGTGTCTATTCGCCACATCCCTTCACCAATGGACATGGCTATTGATCTACTATAAATAAAGGGTGTTTTCAATGAATTTTAATTACTTTTTTCTCTGATTTAACTTCTCTTCTTCTTCTCCACTTTCTTATTTACAAATTACACCATTACTCTGCCGAAATCAATATCGAATCTAACTAGATAATTTCTAGTTTTGATTCTCTCCACTATCTCTACAAGATCCAAGTGCTAATCTGAGTTATAGATTTTTTGTAATCAATTGAGCGAGAGAAGGTGTGATTGTAGCCCTGGAAATCAATTGGGTGAACTTGTTGCCCGGTAAATCAAGTGTCTCTACCCAGAGGATTGTGAATCTGGAGCGGTGTACCTCGTGGCCTTGAAATCAAGGGTTGTATTTGTAAGAATTGTTTTTGAAAGGAAATCCGTACTTGTGTTGCGGGACTGGATGTAGGGTAACTCCGAACCAGTATAAAATCCGGTGTGTTCTTTCCTTTACTGCTTTTACTTTATATTTGCATATGTGTTTGATTCTGTGTTCATATCTGTGTCTGATTAGTGTATACATTGTTAACAAATTAAGATAAACTCAAAAAGATTAACAAATTTCTTAAAACACTATTCACCCCCTCTAGTGTTAATTCTAGCCTTAAGATCCTTAATCTGCATTCTAACAATTGGTATCGGAGCTATGTTTTCAAAAGTTTCATAATCTGAATTTTGAAAAGTTTTAAAATGGCTATCTTTGAAAAATCTATTAAAACTAGTTTATAATTGTTTAAATCATCATTGTTCCATGAGTCTTCATATGAATGTTATTCAAATTCTAGTTGTCTACCCAAATTTTATAATGTGCAGGAAAGATGCTTTATGGGTATTAAGGAATCAATCCACAATGGACAATCTGTGCAGATCAAAAGGAATAAGTGGATACTTGATAGTGGGTGCTCTAGACACAAGACTGGTAATCCGGATATGCTGAATAATATTATATACAAAGACGGAGGACTGGTTAACTTTGGAGACAACTCGAAAGGTTACGTGATTGGCATCGGCAATGTCGGTAACTCTGAAACTACTATTATTACTAATGTTTTGCTAGTTAAGAATCTAAAACATAATCTACTAAGTATTAGTCAACTCTGTGATAAAGGATATAAGATTAAATTTGAAAAAGATAAATGTCATATTGAAGATAATAACTCAACCATAATATTTGAGGGAATTAGGAAAAAGAATATTTATATTCTTAGTATGAAAGTTTCAAATGATAACCTATGTCTTTTGGCAAATACAAGTGACCCTTGGATTTGGCATAAGAGATTTGGACATTTGAATTTCAAACTCTTATCTAGACTGTCAAAACATGATCTAGTAAGAGGCCTCCCTAAAATGAATTTTAAAGTAGATAGTTTATGTGATGCATGTCAATTAGGAAAGCTTAGAAAAAGTTCCTTTAAATTAAAAGATATGATTTCAACTTCAAAACCCCTTGAGTTACTTCATCTTGATTTATTTGGTCCATCTAAAATTCAGTCAATAAATCATAGTAAATATGTTTTTGTAATTGTAGATGATTATTCTAGATTTACATGGACAATATTTTTGAAACATAAAAGTGATACTTTTGAATGTTTTAAGAACTTTACAAAAAGGATTCAAAATCAATTATCTTTAAAAATTATAACTATTCGTAGTGATCACGGTGGTGAATTTGAAAATGAAAAGTTTGAGGAATTCTGCAATAAGAAGGGAATAACTCACAATTTCTCATTTCCAAGAACTCCACAACAAAACGGAGTAGTTGAACGTAAAAATAGAATGATACAAAAGTGTGCGAGAACTATGCTTTCAGATAGTAATTTACCAAAACACTTTTAGGCAGAAACTGTTGCTACCGCCTGTTATATTTTGAATAGAATTTTAATTAGACCTTTAACTGATAAGACACCTTATGAACTTCTTCATGGAAAGAAACCTAAGGTATCATACTTCAGAATTTTTGGAAGTAAATGCTTTATTTTAAATACAAAAGATAATTTGGATAAATTTGATCCTAAATCCAACAAAGGAATCTTTATCGGATATTCTAATAGAAGTAAAGCTTATAGAGTTTTTAATTTAAGATCTAATACTATCGAAGAAACAATGCATGTTTCGTTTGATGAAAATTTAAAAGATTTTGAAATTACAAATGATGAAGAAGATTTAATTACTCAAAATCAGGAATCAACCAAAATTAATAATGAAATTAATCATCCTAATAAAAGGATTAAACTTTTAAAAGATCATCTTATTGAAAATATAATAGGAGATATGCAATCTATTGTTACAACTAGAAATTAACTAAGTAAAATGAGTAATGTAGCATTTATATCATCTATTGAACCCAAAAATCCTAAAGAAGCATCAGCTGCTGATTCATGGATTTTGGCTATGCAAGAAGAATTAAATCAATTCAATAGAAATGAAGTTTGGGAACTTGTTCCTAGACCTGAAGATAAAACTATAATTGGAACTAAAGGGGTCTATAAAAATAAAATGAATGAACAAGTTAAGGTCGTTAGAAATAAAGCACGATTAGTCGCCCAAGGTTATTGTTAAGAAGAAGGTATAGATTATGACAAAACCTATCCTGTAGCAAGATTAGAAGCCATTAGGATTCTACTTGCTTTCGCAAATCATAATAATTTCAAATTATTTCAAATGGATGTTAAAAGTGCATTTTTAAATGGATTTGTAAAAGAAGAAGTATATGTTGAACAACCACCACTTTTTGAAGATGAAAAATTACCAAACCATGTGTACAAACTTAAGAAAGCTTTATATGGTCTAAAACAAGCTCCTAGAGCCTGGTATGATAGACTAAGATCTTATTTATTACAATCAAAATTTGAAATTGGTAAAATAGATAATACTCTTTTTATTAAAAGAAATAAAAATGATATTCAACTAGTTCAAGTATACGTAGATGATATCATTTTTGGTTCAACTAACTTCGAAATGAATAAAGAATTTTCTGAAATAATGACAAAAGAGTTTGAGATGAGTCATATGGGTGAATTAAACTTCTTTCTAGGATTGCAAATAAAACAGTTATATAATGGTATTTTTATTAGTCGAGAAAAATATGCTAAAGAACTAGTTAATAAATTTGGTTTGACTACTGCAAGTGGAAAACCTACTCCCATGGCAACCAATGAATATCTAAGTAAAGAAGATCTCTCGAAAGATGTAGATCAAAAGTTGTATAGAGGAATGATCGGATCATTGCTCTATATCATTGCTAGTAGACCTGATATCATGCATAGTGTATGTCTCTGTGCAAGATATCAATCTCATCCTAAAGAAACTCACTTAAAAGCTGTAAAATGTATCATAAGATATATTAAACACACCTCTGATTATGGCTTATTTTATCCTAAAAATGATTCATTTGATTTAATATCATACTGTGATGCTGACTATGCTGGATGTAAATCAGACCGAAAAAGTACAAGTGGAACTTGTCACTTTTTGGGACATTCTCTGGTTTCCTGGTTTAGTAAAGAGCAAAATACAGTTTCTCTATCAACAACTAAAGCAAAGTATATTTCTGCTGCTTTGGCTTGTTCTCAAGTAATATATATGCAACAAACCTTAAGAGATTTTGGATTAAATATCTCAAAATCGTCAATTTATTGTGATAATACTAGTGCAATTAATTTATCTGAAAATCCTACTCATCATGCTCGAACTAAACATATTGATATTCGACATCATTTTCTTAGAGATAATATAACTAAAGAAGTAATTACTCTCGAATATATAAACTCTGAGAATCAAACTGCTGATATCTTAACAAAACCATTAAATGAATCTATATTTACTAAATTAAGAAGAGAATTAGGTATTTGTTCAATAACTGAAATATAATACATAAATATATAACAAGTATAATTAAATAAATTAGAAGCCAAAATTAAAATACCCCTGTCGACAACCCCATATCCCACCATGTCGACATATAACGGTATTTTTTGAAGATTAAAATTCCCATCAAAATTTGAAAAGTTGGTTATATATTCTTCCATATTTCGACTTTCTCTTCATTCTCTCTCATTTTCTTCTGGTTTAACTTCTGAAACAAAGAAAATAATGGCTTCTCCATCAAATTCAAACATAAACTCGACTTTCTCATTTCACTCTCCTACTCCCGGCCCTCTTCAACGCTCCATTCACGCTCGTGTGATAAAATTAGAGGATACTACAAAGGATATTCTGCAAATGGTGACTGAGATTCAAGTCAAACAAATTCAGATGAGTAAAGAACAGGAGAAGCAAGGTCGAATCCTTAGAAATTTGCAGAAGTTCCTAATGGATAACCAAGCAAACCCAATCTTGGTCGAAGAAGAGTCTTCTAGTGACCATGCACAAGAGGACAGCGAAGAAGAGCCAATGGAAGAGGAAGAAGCACCCTTGGAAGAAGAGGACACACCTGTTCATGAAGTGCAAGTTGAAGACGACGATACTATCATTATAATCACAAGTAATGTAGTCTTAGTTTTAGGGGGAGTTATATAGAATTATATAGTATTATAATTATGGAGTTATATGGTTTTTGTTGATGACAAAGGGGGAGAAGTATAAAATACGATAGTTAGGCATAGATTAAGGGGGAGTTATTAGAAGTATTAGGATAGAAGTGATATTTTATAAACAAAGGTTGTCATCATCAAAAAGGGGGAGATTGTTAGTCCCTGAGGAGTTGGTTTTGATGACAACAATACTTATAATTAGATTATAAAATATATAATACCAACATTATTGTGTAGATATATATAGATATGTTTGCAGGTACTAAAGAATGAAGAACTGTATAGTATAAAGATTCAAGATCAAAGATTGAAGATATCAAGATTCAAGACTCATGAGTATCAAGAATTTCAAGAGTTCAAGTTTCCAAGATAAGTTATATAGTTAGGAATATTGTTAAAACTCATAGAAAGGCATTAACATTTTAAAATCTATTTTATTCGTGGAATGGAATCCACTTCGTGCTCGTTAAAGGGATGGAACCCTAAGTAGGATGGAACCTACGAAAAATCTAGTAGAACATCCTTTTGTATCCACTTACTTTTATTTCAAAATGATTTTCAAAATATATAGCTTGTTTTTCAAAATGATTTTAAATATTCATGTTTAAAAACCAAAATCATCTGTCCTGGTTTTTCAATATATTTTAGCCTCAAAAATATCCTTAGTTTTAAATATCCTTAATTTTAAATATCTTTGATTTTAAATTATTATCCTAAGTTTTTAAACTACAATTTTGATATTAATACATTTAGCTGTTTTATATATTTATACTTAAGATTTAAATATAAAAGTATAGAAAATTATTATATATATTTTAATATTGTTCTCTATAGTTATTTATGTATTATAACTATATATAAGTATATTTTAAATTTTAAATATAAGTATAATATAATATAGAAATTATTTTCAAAGAAAAACAAATCACCAAAAAATACAAGGGCATGTCGACATGGTCACATGTACCCCTATCGACATGGTGACAGTTAAATTGTTTTTTTAAAAAAGTGTCTATTCGCCACATCCCTTCACCAATGGACATGGATATTGAAATCAAGGGTTGTATTTGTAAGAATTGTTTTTGAAAGGAAATCCGTACTTGTGTTGCGGGACTGGATGTAGGGTAACTCCGAACCAGTATAAAATCCGGTGTGTTCTTTCCTTTACTGCTTTTACTTTATATTTGCATCTATGTTTGATTCTGTGTTCATATCTGTGTCTGATTAGTGTATACATTGTTAACAAATTAAGATAAACTCAAAAAGATTAATAAATTTCTTAAAACACTATTCACCCCCCTATAGTGTTAATTCTAGCCTTAAGATCCTTAATCCGCATTCTAACAATATCCTCTACAACTATCGCCTCGTAGCCGAGCCAAGTAGCCGGGTAACATTTGCTCCCCAAAGTGCGTTGTGTGAATCAACATGATGCGCTTTGAATCAGCGAGCAATGCCTGCTTTCAGAGGCTAGCTCGTTCAGAATGATAACTATTTGTCGCTTTTTCATTGGCCTTCGACGAAGCTTCACATCGTCTGAACGTAGTAGCTCAATCTCGAAGTGGCTCTTAAAATCCTGTTTTTAACTTTTAAAAAGCTAGATGTATACAACCTTTCGAAGGCTAAATCACGGTGGATTTTCCAAACCCACACTTCTCCATTTATCCGGTAGTATTCGTATCTTTATCACATACCATCCTCAACTACCATTATATGTGCATATATATATATATTTAGAACAGGAGGTGGATCGACATACGAAGGCCGATCCACACGGTCGGTTCCCCTGGCAACGGTCGGCATGTTCACTTGCCGATCCAGCGATGTGTAGTGACCGGGTCTATAGGAAAACGCCCGTTCGTCTCCCCTCCACCATATATAAACTCATGCCTTTGTTCTTTTCCTCCCACTTCTCACTTTATTTCTTATCTTCTCCAACATTGCTCCAAACCCAAACTCCTTCCCTCCACCGAACTGCTTTCCCACCTCGTTCCATCATCTTCCAATCATGCTGCCTTATCCTCCTCAACTCCAAGCCTCAAGAATCACTCACCTCAACCTCGAATTGATGCATATGTGAAATTCCACGAATTAACTTAAATTCCTAGGCCATGCCTTCTTGAACTCGAACTAGATTAGGACCGTGTGTGCATACAACCCTATGCAATGAATGGGAGAGGAGAGAAACATGGTGAGTGAGGGGACAAACATGGACAACGGAGCGTTTCTGATGTGGGATTGCACCAGGTTGAGAGGAGTTAGAATAGGTGTTCATTGGAAAAGAATTCGATGATGTATATGAGAAGTGGGTTCGTTGTTTTATGAGAGAGAGGAGTCCGGTGATTTTTAGGGGTCGATGCATAAGCTGTAGGCTCCTGCTTGGCACACCGATCGAGGGAAAGTGGTCGGTAGGTTATTGGAGTAGAGCTAGACCGGTAGGAGTTGGGCAATAGAGTGGGTCGGTAAAACTCTTGGAATAGAGTGGATTGGTATTCTGAGAGGTAGTGTCGATTGGTTCTAAGAGAGAGAGAGAGAGTAGGTCGGTACCGAGAGAGAGTGTGGGTCGGTGATTCGTAGGTGAGTGGGTCGATTGTCTGCCCTTAGAGAGGCGATCGGTATAGAAAGTTAAGTATGTGGATCGATATTAAGTGTCAGAGTCGGCATTGGCAATCAGGAACGTCTTAATTGAAACACCGCATACATCAGGACTACATATTTTCACGCCTTAGCACAAAATAATGAACAACGACCAAGACCAAAGCATATAAGCCCATGGACTTAATTCGGATTAACAACTCCACAGTTTAAGTAATCTTAAACACGAATCTAACCCAACAAATGTAAGTAACAACCTTCACATTCTATGATGCCAATGCTCGATTCCAAGACTTCAGTTGTTGATCATAAGACAAACTGCCGGAGACAGTCAGCGATGATGGTCTCCGAAGATGATAACTTAAAGCTTCACCATGCCACACTTGTCTTTAAAACTTTAATTTTTCTGCACTCATGTCTGAATCGTCGCACTAGTTCACACACAATACGGGGGAATATTTGGTTGTCATATCTAATATCGATTATCTTTCGAGTATAGCTTAACAGGTATTTATTCACACCAAGCGTCTTCCCGAAATGTCTAGGAAGTCAAGCTCCGCCACTATATTCGATAAGCCTGGACCATGTTCATTGCAAGAGGTGGTGGGGACGTCGAGCCCATCGTTTGCCCCAATTCCTAACATTCTCGACCTTCCTGCTAAGGTTATAAATTTGGCTCCTGATACCGTAGACGAAGCTGTTATTTTAGATAACCCCATTGATTCACAAGCCTCAAAAATCGGCAAAGCCGCTCTTCGTCGATTGTGCTCAATCCACGGAATCCCCTTCGATGATGTTTTGGTTCCGTTAGGACAAGATCGACCCCATCTGCCCCTAGCTGGATATACCGAATGCAACAAAATTCATGTGTTGGGCCAAATGCGTGCCACCTTTCAATCCATTCATCCGTGAAGTGTTACAGTACAAAGGGATTGCTCGTACACAACTGCATCCTAATAGCCATGCATTCATTCACGATACGTACATCCTTTTTATGAGTTTCCTATTCAGACCTCCAACTCCTGAGGATATCCGCTACATTTACCATTTCAAGAGACGTGCTGATAGCCCATCTTATATATTCCCCGAGCCGTACCCCAAATGCCAAGTTCTCATAGGTGCGTGGAATAAACTCTCTCAATTTAAACAGGAGTGGTTCTACATACGCTGTCCTCCTGGCTTTGCGAGAAGATGGTTGGAAGGATGCAAGTCTCATCCTTATCCCACCCTTCATTCTAAGACTTAAGGCATATCTCTCCAAAAGTTTGAATCTCTTTTAATCCTTACAAGTATTCACCCACGGCCCGAAGGCGCTAGGTACTCTGAGGCAGTTAAGGCTATTCGAGCTACCGCTGTGGAAGATCGGGACATCAAATTGGTAGTTACCAACGAACAACTTGCGAGGTTCAGAATATTAGAAGAGGGTCGCAGGACTAGCCCTCCAAGTGGCACCACAACTGCAAGAACGACTGCTGAAGTGAGTAAAGAACAAGTTGGTCCTTCAGTTCCCCCTACCGAAGGGGCTCATGATACTACCGAGGAAGGCGAGATTAAAGAAACAGAGGCTCCAGTGTTGGTTGACGAGAATATAAGCCCCGGACAAGCGCCAGCAGCCGATGTTCCCGGCACCAACCAACCACTGCCTTCTTCAAAAAAGAAAAGGAGGTTTGCGTATAAGCTGAAAAAGAGTAAAGTCGGCGGAACTTCAAATGTCACGATAACCCCTATCGAGAAAGGATCGTCTTCTCAAAAAATGGAAAGCTCCCTGAAGGGATTATCCGACTTAACCATTCCTGACGATTTATTGAATTATGACTTTAATAATCCCGGTGCTATGGGATTTAACTCGCCTGCGAGAAGTGATGAAGGTGCACAACTTCATGATCAGGGAGAGAAAACTCCAACGAGCAAAGCAAAAAACACTGGTCCGTTCGGGGGATGCACTAGGACACACACGAACACTTACACTCCACCATGCACTTGAATTCAGTTCCTCGTGTGACTTCTACTAATTCGTTCTCGTTTAATCTTACGTACAGGTGAAATGGGGCACACACATGGCATTGACTGTCTCCGAGGATCCTCGATCTTCCATCACTCTGGTCGAGACTCAGGATCGGGTAAACGAAGAGATATGGACGAAGGCGAAGATAGAGACCATCGTTCCAAAGAATCGTCCTCATCCTCTAGAAAGAGAACCCACGACCACTCTTCATATCCAAATGAACCTTCCAATCTTCCGGCGCGTAGTGGAGACAAATCTTCCCAGAAAAGTTCCCAGTCCAAAGTCCCTCATGATCAACATTCTGGTTCTTCGAGCACCAAGCAATCTCGCGATCCTCATAAGAAATCAGTGACTCCAGCAAGGCAGACTACCCCAGCTCCCGCTCACGATCCGTCCACGGTAGAAAAATTAGCCGAGCTTAAAGCTATGTTCTCGAAGATCTGTTTTGACGGGCTGAAATTCCTTCTTGCAATTCATCCTATTCCTGGGAATGTTAAACAGCACGCTATTGCCAGCAACAATGACGTGTATTTCCAACATGACGCGCTCGTACACTTAGTGGAAAAAGTCTCGGAAGTCTTTATCGAGTGCCAGCATGAGATCGACCGCCTCAAGCTCGATGCCATTCATGAAAAAGACATTATAAAAAGCTTGGATGAAGAGCTACTCTCATACAAATCTCAACTCGAGATCACCCAAAAGAATGCCAAGGAGACAGCCGAAGCGATCAGTCGTTTAGAGGCCAGCCATAAAAAGAGTTAAACGAGGCAGTTCAACGCAGCTACGCTCTAGCACTAGAAAAAGACTCTCTGCAAAAAGAGAAAGATATCCTCGCCCACCGAGTCAAAGAGTTGGAGGAGCTGCATTCCAAAGAAAAGGAAGAGAAAATCGTAGCGCAAGAAGAACCACAAAAATACCGTGATGAAATCGTCGAGACGAGGAACTTGAAAACAAAGCTCGACGAGGAACTATCTAGAATTAAAGTGCTAAAAGATGCAGCTCATGAAGAAGGAAAAAAGGTGGCACTTTCAGAGGTAGACTCTCGAATCGAGGAAGCGACCGAGGCCGGCAGGGAAGAGATTAAATGTTCATTTGACCTACTCATCGCCGAGTACAATGCAAGAGTTCTCATCCACCACGACCTATCTTTCTTGGGCGATGGTTATCTTGAATCGCTAGTTGAAGCATGGCATACTTTGATAAAATTAAGAAAGTGGAGCTGGGTGTTGAAGAGATTGATGAAGAGGCTCTTGTGAGGGTAGTGCTCCGAGGAAATGAGCCTTTAGACTTATCTGCGGCAAAATCCCTCTTTGGAAGAGACTCCCCAACATCGATGGGTAAGGAAGATATTGCTGGCCCATCCGGCACCGAGTCTCAAGTTCCTCCTCCCGTTCAATCGGCCAAGACTTCGTCACTTAGGCCTCCCGAGCAGCACGTCGGTTATGACCCGGAGAAACCCGAACTTGGCATTCACATTTTATCCCCAATCCTTGAGGGTGATACTCCAAGGACCATTGAAAGTCAATTGGAAGCTGGTACGTAACTTCACCTTCTAGAGTTCAGAAAGTCATCGCTTTTGGTGAGTAACGGAAGGGTTCTAACATTTGCTTTTCATGAATTCATATAGGTCACCCTAGTCCCGAGCCGACTCCAAGGAGCGATGTCGCCACAGAGCGGGAAGAAAAAGAGACTGAGGCACCTCATGCCGGAGATACCCCTGGTCCTGATGCTCAAGTAATAGGGGCGCTATATGAGGACAAGCCCAAAGACCCCTAACCTGTAGAAGAACATGACGATGTCAAAATCACAGGCGCTTCCGATCATACTTCCAAGCTTAGCATGAAGGAGCAACTCGAGGAGGAGGAGAAAGAGAGAATCGAAGTTAAGACAAAACCCAAGGTGGTGGAGCTTGACGATCCCATAAATAGGCCATTGAAGGTCATTATCCCGGGTGGGACCACACCCTTGGAAGTTCCTCCTCCTTCCTCGGATACCACATTGCTAGGAAGCAAAGGGTCCAGAAAAAGACGTTCAGATGAGGAGACTTCGGGAAAGCCGAAAAGGGAAAGAAAACCGAAAAAGTAGCCGTCGTCTCATAACATTTTGCTTAGCTTAAATAATTTAAAACTATGTAGTTGCTTTCCTTTCCTTTTTTCCATTCTTTCATCAGTAGTAGTTGTAGATAGACTTGGCCTCTGAACTTTCAGAGAAATTGTAAGGATTTTTTTTGAGAAGTAAATAAAATTTTATTCCTTTGCATTCACAGATTCTCATCGCATAACTTATAATTTAATCTGAAACTGAAATTTATAGTCTTATGGGTCATTTAAACCCCAGTCCGCCTTTAAAGGACTTAGAGTACTTTTGTCCACATTCTGGGACTTAAGAGATTTTTTGAATCGTTTATACTCTAGTCCATGCTCTGGGGACTCAGAGTACTCTAGTCCGCTTTAGGGACTTAGAGATTTTTAAATCGTTTATACTCCAGGCCATGCTCTGGGGACTCAGAGTACTCTAGTCTGCTTCAGGGACTTAGAGATTTTTGAATCATTTATACTCTAGTCCACACTCTGGAGGCTCAAAGTACTTTAGTCCGCTTTAGGGACTTAGTGATTTTTGAACCGTTTATACTCTAGTCCACACTCTGGGGACACAGAGTACTCTAGTCCACTTCAGTGACTTAGAGATTTTTGAAATCATTTATACTCTAGTCCATGCTCTGGGGACTCAGAGTACTCTAGTCCGCTTTAGGGACTTAGAGATTTTTAATCGTTTATACTCTAGTCCACGCTCTGGGGGCTCAGAGTACTCTAGTCCGCTTTAGAGACTTAGAGATTTTTGAATCGTTTATACTCTAGTCCACACTCTGGGGACTCAGAGTACTCTAGTCCACTTCAGGGACTTAGAGATTTTTGAAATCGTTTATACTCTAGTCCGCGCTCTGGGACTCAAAGTACTCCAGTCCGCACTCTGAGGACTTAGAGATTTTTGAATACATAGCTGGTCGACTTTTAGTTTGGTGTGTGCGTTCATATGCCATACAGATTAATGCAAATTAACCTTGTCATAAAATTATAAAACACGGAACACCAACAGTTCACAAAAATAGCTTCAAGCTTTTATTGATTGTAGAAAATAGGGATAAACTGAATCGTCTTATTACATGCTGGAAACAAAGAACAATAAAAGAAACATGTACTATAAAGAATTGCTACTAAAATGTGAAAGAAATAAACAGTATAATAACGGCGCAAATGCTTGCTATTCCAAGCTCGAGGGAGTGTCACGCTATCAATAGTCGCTAGCCTGAAGGTTCCTTCTCCAAGCCCCCGTTCGATGACATAAGGATCTTCCCATATGGGATTCATATGTGATAGGACCAGAAAAACTCATTTCAAAACAAGGTCACCAACATCGAAAGCTCTTGGTCGAACTTTTTCATTATAATATCGGACGACTCGGTGTCGGTGTGCGGCCACCCTTAAATCAACTTCTTCACGCTTCTCGTCGACAAAATCCAATGACTCTAGTAAAAGATCTCGGTTTGTTCTAGGATCATAATAAGTCACCCCGTGGGAAGGAACTTCAAGTTCCACGGGTATAACTGCTTCGGTGCCGTATACCAATGCGAAGGGAGTATGGCCAGTCGTGGACTTATGGGTGGTTCTGTACGGGCATAGTGCCATTGGAAGCTCATCCATCTACTTGCCTCTAGCCTTCTTCAGAGGTTTTCTCAAGATGGACTTGATTATCTTATTGACGACTTCAACTTGCCCATTCGCCTTAGGGTGAGCGACTGCGGCAAACCTTTTCTCAGTGCAATACTTTTGACAAAAGTCTTTGAATTCTCTACTCTCAAATTGAGTTCCATTGTCAGTAATGATAGTCCGTAGGAGACCAAAGCGGCATATAATGTTTCGCACAACAAAGTTAATGACCTTTTTGGTGGTGATCGTAGCTAATGGCTCCGATTCTGCCCATTTGGTGAAGTAATCGACCGCGACAATTGTGTATTTTGCACAACCTTTGGAGAGTGGCAAGGAGCCAATAATATCGATCCTCCATATCGCAAACGGCCATGGACTAAACATTTGCGTGAGTTCCGTCGGCGAAGCTTTCGAGATCTTTACGTGCTTCTGACATTTGTCGCATTTCCTTACATAGTCTGCGGCGTCACGATTCACGGTCGACCAATAGTATCCATAGCGGAGTATCTTTTTGGCTAGTGTCTACCCCCCAATATGGTTGCTACATTCTCCTTCATGGACTTCCCTTAAAACTCGCTTTATCTCATCGTGGGCGATGCACCTAAGCAAGGGAACGGAGAATCCCTTCCGATACATCATTCCATAATACATTATATACCGCGAGGCCTTGCGAACGACTTGTCGTCTCTCGTTCCTTCTCTCGGGCAAGGTTCCGTGTAACAAGTATTCTTTGAACGGGGACATCCACGACTCTCTTTAAGTTTCCGTCTGTGCCACAAAATCAACCTCCATCTCATTTATACTCGGGGCATGCAAAGTCTCAACGGGAACCAAGCCCATCTGTTGTGCATCGCCAGTGCTTGCAAATTTGGCCAAGGAATCGGATTCCCTATTTTGTTCGCGTGGAATGTGCGAAATATCATAGTATTTGAGGTCCACCAATAATGCTTGGACCCGGGTGAGGTGTAAAGCAAGCCTCTGTCCCTTTGCCTGGTAGTCTCCTCGGACTTGGTATATCACCAACTGTGAGTCACAAAATATTTCAACCAATTTCATCCCAAGTTCTCTGGTAAGCTTCAGCCCAGCGATCAACGCTTCATACTCGGCTTCGTTGTTCATTGCGGGGAAATTCAGCTTCAAAGCATAACAAATCGATCGGTTCTCCAGTTATAAGAACAACACCAGCCCTAGAACAATGGTCGTTAGATGCTCCATCGGTATACAGCTTCCGTCGCACAACGAGAATCGTATCACTTCCATTCAGTTCATCCTGCATAGTGAACTCCGCAATAAAATCTGCCAGCACTTGTCTATGGATAGCCCTCCGAGGCAGGTAGGTGATGTCGAACTGGCTTAGCTCAATGTTCCATTTGAGTAACCTTCTAGAAGTCTTTGATCGTTGGAGCACATGCCGTAAAGGTTGATCGGTATAGAAATTGACCGGATGTGCTTGAAAATATGGGCGGAGTTTGTGTGATGCAATCACCAAATATTAAGCCAGCTTCTCAATCTTGGGATAGTTTCTCTCTGCCCCGTTAAACACTTACTAACATAGTACATTGGCTTTTGGATTCGGCCCTCCTCATGAATCAAAGCTGCACCGATGGCATGCTGGGATACGACCAAGTAAACATACAACTCCTCATGGTCTACCGGCTTGGACAGAATAGGGGGCCTCTCCAAGTGACTCACTAGAGCTCGGAACGTGTCCTCACAATTCGGCATCCATTCAAAATTTCTTTTCCCTTTCCTTATCACATCAAAGAAAGGAATACACTTGTCGGTTGCTCTGGATATAAATCGACTCAACGCAGTGGCTTTCCCATTTAGGCTTTGCACTTGCTTTATAATTCTGGGTGCTCATACGTCTCGAATAGCTTGAATCTTTTCTGGGTTCGCTTCAATTCCTCACGAGTTGATAATGAAACCCAAAACCTTCCCTGATGTAATGCCAAAGGAACATTTCAATGGATTGATTTTCATTCCGTAAAATTTGAGTATATCGAACTTCTCTGCTAAGTCTCGAATGTGGTCGTTTGACTGACATGACTTTACGAGCATATCATCCACATAGACTTCCATCGTTCTACCAATCTGGTCTTTAAACATCCGATTCACCAAACGCTGATAAGTTGCCCATGCATTATTCAACCTGAAAGGCGTCACTACATAAAGGTATAATCCAACGTCTGTGACAAAACAGGTATGCTCATGATCCGGGATGTGCATCGGGATTTGATTGTATCCCGAATACGCATCCATAAATGACAACAACTCGTGTCCTACTGTCGAGTCGACCAGCTGATCAATTCTGGGCAATGGAAAACTATCCTTAGGGCACGCCTTGTTCAGGTCTGAGTAATTAACATAGGTCCTCCATTTCCCGTTTGCCTTCCTCACCGATGCAGGATTAGATATCCATTCAGGATAGAGGGCGTCGCGGATGAACCCATTGGCTTTGAGTTTATCAACCTCCTCTTTGAGAGCAGCGGACCTCTTCGGGTCCACGCCTCTCCTCTTTTGTTTCACAGGCACATACTTCGGGTCAATGTTCAACATATGACTTACGATGGCAGGAGAAATCCCACACATACCAGAATGGGTCCAAGCAAAAACATCGAGATTCGCTCGAAGGAAATCAGTAAGACCCCTAATCATCGAGGGGTTGAGATGTGATCCAATCTTCAGTACCTGTGACGGGTCATCATGGCTGACTGGAATGTCAATCGTCAGTTCAGCCGGCACTGCCTTGGCCTCCTTGGGTTCTTCATCATCATCTTTTGGATCTATGTCTCTATAGATCCGATTATGTTGCCCAAGCCAAGGCTCAAGCACTACTTGTCAATTTTCAGCAATATGGATGCGGACAGGCTTGTCCACACCCTTTCCCTTCTCTCTTTGTTGGGCCTCTCTTAGCTCAGCCACATAACAGGCACGACCAGTCGCTTGATCGCCATGCACCACACAAAATCCATTGTCCGTCGGAAATTTCAAGGTCAAACACCACGGTGCCAAAGTTGCCCTAAACTCCGCTAGGGCTGGTCGGCCAAGAAAAACATTATACGGGGAATCAACATCCAAAACAATGAACGGTAAGATCCGTACCCTCCTACGTTCACCTTCTCCTAGTTCAACTTGCAATTTGAAAAAACCTACTACATCAGTAGCTGCACCATTAAAGCCATGAATGCGGGCTTTAGATGGTTTCAGATCCTTCGCCTCCATCTTCATTTGGTCATACGCCTTCTTGAAGATAATATTAACAGAACTCCTACAAGCAATTAGTATTCTTCTCACAAGTGCTGGTCCGATCAGAGCTGAGATAACCATTGGGTCAATAGTTGGAGCCTCTACTTGATCAGCATCCCAACTCTTGAACACTATATCATCCGTCATCATCCACTGCTGCTTTGCTGGAGTCCCATCTTCTGTGTTCGAGCAGCACTCGAAGCCCGCATGCTTCAAGGAACTAGCATAGCGTTCCATTTCCTACCAACTCTTGTCCACAGGATGAGCCCACCGATTATCGTGTTTATGACCATTCTTCCTCCGGTCCGAGTGGGTTCCTCAGGTCGGCATGGAGCTTGCCTATGATTGGGGTCGGATGTCCCCTGTCCGCCTTCTTTCGGATTCTTAACAAACTGCTGTAACTTCTTCTGGCAAATTAGCTTTTCTATAGCATCATGGAGGTGTCTACATTCATCTGTATTATGCCCATAGGTCTCATGAAATCGAATACTTCCCGGTTTGCTTTTGTTCCTCAGTCGATTCCTTTGGGCACGACTTTTGGTACTGGAAAGTGTTGCAAGTCGATAGATAAATATTTTCCAAAGACGTGTTCATGGGTGTATACTCATTATATGTCGGGATCCTTGGCTTCCACTTTCCTACTTCTATGTCCCGTTTGGAATTTCCTCCTCCGGTTCCTTTTGGTTGCTCCGGCTTATTCTGAACATTAACTTGGACCTTACCAGAGCTCTCGCCTGATTTCTTCACCACGATGTTGCTTTGCACTGCTTCCTTACTGGGTCTTGGAGCACTGTTCCTCCTTGACCACCTGGCCTCTTCCATCCTCATGAATTGATTTGCCTTCGAATAAAAGTGTTCCAGGGTGGTTGATGGTTTGCCTGCCAACCAGTCACCAAACTCAGAGTCTGGATCCACTCCTCACATCATGGCCATAAGGATAGCATGGTCATTCGGATTGCTGACTTCGGTAGCAGCAACGTGAAATTTATGCAAATAATCCTTCAACGACTCACCCAAAGCCTGGATCACACTGGATAGCAACATCACGTCCTTTGGGCAAGTGGCATGGATCCTAAACTGCTCCATGAACTTCGTCGCTAACTCATCAAACCTGGAGATCGATCATGGGGGAAGCCTTGTGAACTACATGGTAGCGATTCCGGATAGGGTTATTGGGAAGCATCTACATTTGGTCGCATCATTTGCCCTAGCCGAGTCCATCATCCAGTTGTATCTCATTATGTGCTGCCGAGGGTCGGTCTTCCCTTTATAAGCTAGAATAGTAGGCATGCAGAACTTTCGGGGGTACTCAGCTTGTAGGATGTTATCTATGAACAGAGTATGACTCCTCGATATACCCCAACCGTCGTTAGTCAAGCCCTGATTCTCCCTCATCAATTGCCTGACCATAGCTAATATATCCGAAGTCTAAATGGGAGGTTCAAAGTCGGTGTCTGTTCTGCGTGGTTGCTCCGGTTGGCGCCTCCTCGGTCTGTGATCATCTAGGTGTGCATCCTAAGGACCTGCTTCATGACCATCCTGATGAGGTAGTTGTCTAACTTCCACACGTGCCCCAGAGCCTAAGTTCCTAGCTCTAGGCTGAGCTCGACCCGCTAAGTGTAGTCGATGAGCCACTGTCCCTGTTATAGGGTCTAGATCGGCCCTATTGGCTTGTTCTTGGCGACTCGTCATCAACTGCTCTGTTGCTCCAGTTTGTGCCGTTTCAATCCTGCGGCGTCAACGCCTGGGGTGTTCATCTGACAAAGTGGAGCCGTCGGATGACGAGTAGGGAGCAAGGCTTCCTCCAACGTTCTGATGCTGGTGCTGAGCAATCTGGGTCATCGGGTTGGCATTTGCTTGAATCTGTTCATTAAGCTGTCTCCTACATTCCAGGAGCTCCCTCATCAGCTCATTAAACTTTTCCCTGGTGACAGCTTCTGCTTGGTTTGGAATGATGGTGGGTTCAGCACCTGCATTAGCTTGCTGATTGCTGAGTCCTACTTGCCCGACACTTGTGGTCTCGTTAGCATCGGCGTTGTAGGAGGCGGATCTGGTACGTGGTCTTGACATCTTAGAGTTATCCGTAGGAACTCTGAGTATAATCTATGAACTCTTGAGAATGAACTTGGATCTCCTTCGAGGGATTTCCTCAATCCAGTAGCAACAAAGTAGATACTAACAGCCTGAGAATGAACTTTCTCAATGAAAGCACCAAAATGTTGGCACCAGAATTAGTCACTAACACCCTAGAATAGATTTGTGTAGAGAGATTAATGAAGATAGTAAATTAAAACAGGGGAATATCATAGTAGAATGCAAAAAAAACAACAGAAACAAGAACACCATATTTATAGTGGTTCGATGTAACTGCCTACGTCCACTTTGAATGTAGTCTTTATTGCTTTTTCAAATAATTGAATACAGATACAATCCGTAAACAAACAGCTTGAATACAAGTTTGAGTAAGAAGAAATTGTGTACAGAAAATGGCAGAGTCTCTCTAGAGTTCTCGAAAAAAGTCCCTTAAACTGGACCCCTGCCCCTCTATTTATAGACAAAGATAGGTTGGTTCGTCCGTCCAGGCCCATGACTAAAATAGCTTGGCCCATAGCTGATAGGCTAGGTAAACCGAACCAGACATGCCGACCCACTACCATCGATCTACTCATGCCGATCCTGGATTCTCTAGATGCTGACTCGGAGTAGATCTCACTCGCGCTCGAAGCAACCTAGCCTTTAGCTGAAGTAACTTGTTTTTATGCTCATGCCGACCCATTCCCCCATTCCTAAATTCCAGTTATGTTGACCGATCTCATATGGCCGAATCACTAAAGGCCGAGCCACATGATACAATCCCTCCAAGGCTGAACCACTAAGGGCCGAGCCACATGGGCCATATGAAACAATTCTTCTAAGGTCGATCCCATCCAGACCGAACCACCTACGCCGACCCATTCACGGCCAATCCAAACATGCCGACCCACCTAGGCCGAACCTCCATAATTGACCCACTTCGACTTATCTTCCTTGACCGACCTACGTGACCGATCCACTAAGGCCGACCCACACATGCTCTTCCATAATAGCTATCCTACTTCAACTGATCCACCATCGAATACCGAACCATATATACAAGCCGATCCAAACAAGTTACACCTATTCTTTATATTTCCAATCCTTTCTTGGCTTGAGTCTCGTCTAGGTCCAACCATATCCTCTGCAACTATCTCCTCGTAGCCGAACCAAGTAGCCGGGTAACATTTTTTAGCAGTAAGTTGTATTTTCTTTTTCGTTTAATCATGTACTTTGTTTCTAATTAATGCAAGCATTTGAATTAACAAAAATTTGATAATTATGCATTTTATATTCTATGGAATTATAGAGATTAATATATATTTTTAAATAAATAAATAAAAATAAAATTAAAATTAAAAAAGTTGAAAACTTCATATATATCGACATACACAAGACCATATGTCAACATACAAGTAACAAATGTCTATTTGTCGACATACACCGAAGGATATGACCAAATACAATGGTAAAAATAACTTTTATAATTCAAATTTAAACTAGTTAGTGAATTATTTTAGTGTGAACAGTTATGAACGTTTTTAACACTATAAAAAAGTATTTTAGACCAAAAGATCATTCATCCTCTTCTCCAACTTAACACATTCAATGCTTAGAAAAATATTCAAAAACTAATAATGGAAAAGAGATTTTTAAAGAAAGTATGAGTTAAAACTTAGGGAAAACTTTGAAAATTTTCAAGAAAGCACTTCATACCATATTGGGAAACTATAATGATATAGAAATGAGTCAAAAACAAATGGTATATGAACAAGAGAGGCAACTCGCGTCTCTTCGTTGCTAAATTTCTTATGTTCTCAAAGGAAATAATGCATATGTTCCTGGGAATATTGGATATGAAGAACTAGAAGGTGAAGCCATGAATATTAATAAAGAAATTCTTGAAGATTAGGAAGTTGTAACGGCCCGACTTTTTGACCCTCGAATGTCGACACTCAATACATCCATGGTATTCATGTGCCGAGGACCTAAGTGCCAGAAAGACAGATAGTTTGGATAAACTAAAAAGAAATCGAAACAGGAAAAGAAATAAAAAAAATACAATATCAGAATCTCATAGCGGAACGATAACATATAATATTAAAAGGACATTACAAAGGGTTACTAAAAAATACAGAGTAATTTTAGAGTTACAAAAACCTAAGTACTATCATCGGCCTAGCCAGCTATAACTGCATGTCCTCACAATGTTGATATACACATAATACAGTGCAGCAGAAATAAAATCAGGTAGGTAATAGAAGCCTCCATATCATCTCTTAAACCCTAAAGCATCCGAAGTAAAACCTGCTTTACTTAGCCTACTCAAATGAGTGCATGAGGAATTTAGGGAAAATAAATATCACGTGTTAGACATAAGTCTGGTATGAGAAAATTCAAGACACATGCATATATGTAACGGTAACTTTTGAGATCATAAGGATTACTATAACACCTTTCCCCTCAAAAGAAACCAACCATTTATTTAGTTAATATAGCGATATATTAACTAATGTTTAGGGTGTAGAATATAAATCAAAAAATAGTTGTGCTACTTGCATCTCACAGCACAACAATATTATAAGTACATCTAAAATCGCAAAGGTACGTTCGCATATGGATTTTCTATGGAGACGCCCCCTGTAAACTAAACGGTCTCCATGCACAAGGATTAAAAGTTATCTTTCGAGTGTCGTATATCTCTAGATAATATACCATAAGGCAAACACAACTGGCCCATGCATGAACATGTAGAACCATGTGGAACAAAGTATCAACAACTTTTGTTTGCAACATCGATAAGCATACTCTAGATATGGAGTTGATATATCCTGTCGCAAGTTAGCTAAACACCCCAGGTTGTGCATCCTACTCTATCTTTAACCATTTCTGATGTCGAGGTTACGTTCGACATCTCCCACATGAGTCTTCATCACTCGACTAGAACATGAATCACTTCATGGATTTCTAGCATAACTCGATCGACAATGCTAATGCTGACCTCTTTCTTGGACTTAACCTTAGGATAGATAGTTCAAATCTGTAACATTTGTCTAAAATGTTAATGCTGACGTCTCCTTTGGAATTAACCTTAGCATATAAAGTTCAACTATAACATTCCACTTCACAACTGCTTCCAACACATAGACTCATATACTAGTTTTGAAGTGGTATTCGATAAGTAAAACACTTACTGATATTGAACTCTTCAAAACTAATTTGATGAATTTTCAGTAAACTCAATTGTAGTTCTTTTAGAAGTAAGCGAACTATGTAAAGAGGAGTCCTCCTTGGTGGATCTCACATATATAAGTTCTTAAAGCTAGAGATGTTTCATACCAGTGCTCCTCCCTTAGGGATCTCAAATCATATGAAGCAATGAAGCATTTAGATACTTCCTAAGTTAATATTTGGTCAAGTTCGATAGTTGATAATTAACTATCTAATTCTAAAAACGATCACGTATGGAAATCAAGTTTCGTATACTTAACACATTTCCAACATTTTCAGCTTAACTACACCTTAGTCAAGAGTGAAGTCGTTAGGTAGAGCATTATCGCTTCTAAACCCTACTCAAACAACATTCTTAACTCTCATACATAAATAAGCCTACCTTGTCGGCCTTTAGTTCTAAGTATAATGTTAATGACTTTCCATAAGTTTAAACAAACAAAAATTATTAATCCACTTAGCATCCTACACCACTTTGTAAAACATTTATTTTATAATTTATAAATCTTTTAAAAATGATAAAGATGTATCTATGTATAATTTATTTATAAGATAAGATATTTAAAACAATTTAAAAGATATTATATTTAACATCTTAATAAAAAAATTCTTCAGAATAAAAAATCTTAATAAAATAATTAACTCACAATAATCATTATTTCAGAAAGCTTTCATGGTGACCCCTCCCATACTCCCGCCTGTACTTTCCCTGCCATCCCCATTCCCGTATTTCACTCTGTTACTAGTACTCCAACCTATCCACCTCTCACTTCCCCAGCAATCCTCCTATTCTACCCGACTCCCCACCCACTCTACTGGCTTCCATGGTTCAACCACCACCTCTCCCTGCCAACATCGTACACTCTACCAATGTCCCTCCCTTACACTCTTCGACCGTCGATCATCCCAGAGCCTGGACATCACTGTTCTCCTCTAAACCTAGGAATGTTGGATCCCATCAACCTATGCCTTTTAGTCTCTCTTGCACTGGTGAAGCCCTTCCTATAACTGGTGTTGTCAAGAATGAAGGACTGAAATTTTGGAAGAACCACTTAGTTGGTTTTTTCTTAGACGAACCCTTGCCATATCCGACAGTCGTTAATCATCTTAATCGAATTTGGAAGCTTGAAGGTAAATTCAGCTTCAAAAGTGACAGTACCCATTTCTATTCTGAATTCACTTTGGATAATGATAGACTGAAAGTGCTGAAAAGTGACCCTATTTTTATTCGGGGAAAGATGTTCAATATTGCTAATTGGAATCCATCCTTTGGTAGTATACAATCAAAAATTAAAAAAGTTCCAATATGGTTCATTTTCACAAGATCCCTCTTATTGGTTAGGCACTTTTGGGTATAAATTGGCTTGCTTGGTATATAAGAGATTTAATTTGTTTTAATGAGGCAACGGAGAGACTTTCTAAACTTGAATATGTGAAATGTATGATTGAAATATCTGCTAACAAGGATGAGCTATCATTTATTAAAGTGGGAGAAGGAGATAACATATCCTATGTAGAAGTCAGGTATGATTGGAAGCCATTGATTTGTACACACTGTAAAAGCTTTGGACATGCTGCAGATACATGTCCAGTTCTTAATAATTCAAAAAATAAGGTAGAGATTCCTAAATAGATGGATGAAAATGTTCATTTGAATACACAGAATAAAGGAAAAGGCCCTGCTGAAGTTAGTTTCAAAACGGTTGTAGCTCCTATGCTAAAAGGAAAAATATGGCTTTTAAGGTTGGTCCTTATTTCTAGAGAATAGAAACCAAAAAGGCAATCCCATTGAATGCCATTAACTAGCCCACCAATACTAAACCATCCACCTCTTCAATTATTTCGGTTTCAATACCTGCTGATGTAGCCAGCAAATCCACTGCCTCCATGTCACATGCCACGTCCTCTTCTCATTGCAAACCTCTAATCCCAACTCCCATTCATATTTCCTAGGCATCTTATCATACACTCCAAGCAACCACACTTTTATCCAACTGATATGATGCTCTTGATATGTGCATTAATACACCAATGCATGCACGTCTACCTTCCCATATAACTTCAAACATGTCCTCGTTAATTTCTATTCCAACTCACACCTTTTCACAACCCAAAACTTCTTCCATGCCCTTTACTTCCTCTTCCACCTCGGTCATAGCTCAAGCTATCTCTGCCATCCAATCCCAAGCTCTCGTCTCATTAAATAAGCCCTCTTTCCCATGCAATACTGTAAACCCATCATTTTTAACCTCCCATGCCCTTTCATATACCATAGGTTCCTCTATGGACTCCAGCACTACTGTTGATAACTCGTGCACACATGCACATACCCTCTCCTATATCAGATCAAGCATCTACTTCTATCAACCCGACCACATCTACTTGTCTTTCTACCCTTATCCTTCCCTAAACCATATCTATACAATTATCCTCTATCAATGAATCACCACCCACAAATATTTTGACATCTGACCATACTCACCTCTTCTAAAACATGCACTTACCATCCTTCATCACCACTGATCTCATACGCCACCATATCATCCAACCTAATACTTTCATGACCTTAATACCTCCCTCTCTCAACTCACCTCTCCTCTCAACCAACCTTATTGATCAACCCTGTCATCAAACTCCTCTCTAAACCTTTTGTCTATCAATGACACTAATATATTATCTAAGGCAACAAACAATAAATCGAGAACATGCAAGAAGAATAGGCATAAAAAATCAAAGAAGAGAAGCTGTCAATCGACAGACACTGATCAAGACATCGAAAAGGAGATGGGATATGATAGTTAGGAGAATAACTCCACTAGGAAGACGAGTTCCAATCTTTCTAGAAAAACAAAGACCATACTAGATGATTGATAACATCGCAGCATGGAACATTTGAGTCGCACACCTCAATGTTAAATAAAAGGAAGCTCTCAGCTTGACCAACGAACATAGCCTCAATATGATTGCGATCTTGCAAACTAAACTAAACAATGAACTAAGCGATAAAGTTTGCACTAACATCAAACCCAATTGGTGCTCTACCAACAACCTTGATTCTATGCCTTATGGAAGAATTCTTATCCTCTGGAATCCTATCATCTTTTAGCCACTACTATCCTATCAACTCCTCAACTAATTTACCTTCGGTATACACACATCCCTTTCTCCACTAGTTTTTACACTACCTTCATATATGTCTCTAACAACAACAATGCTAGAAACATTATGCTTGACAACTTGCAACACCTTAATTCTCCTAACGCTCCATGGATTCTCTTAGGAAACTTCAACTGTATGTTCCTGTCCCACCAAAAGCATGGTGGTAACCCTCTCTGCTCATGATTTATCCCCACTTAACCCGGACTTAGTGTCAGCCTCAATTATACATGGTCCCACCATTGGATCTTCCTACACCTGGAATAACAACAACCACGATCACGCTCGAACTTTTTGTACCCTAGATAACTGCCTTTTTAACCACTTTTCCCTATCACTTTGGCTTAACCTATTCATCTCTATCCCTAACCCAAGCATATCCGTCCACAGACTCATTATAGCCAAGTAGGGAGTGGAACCTATGAAAGTTATACCACCTTTTAAATTCTTTAATCAGTGGACTAAACATCTCGAATTTGAAGACATTTTCTTGTAGGGTTGGAACAATGGTGCTCATTGCAACCCAATGTTTGTGTTGCAACAAAAACTCAAACATACTAAGAAAGAATTTAGATCATGGGCTACTACCACCTTTGGCAAAGGCTTCAAGATCAGTTCTGAGCTTAGGACTAGACTGGATTTAGCTCAATAGAACATGTTAGCTAACTCCAATGATGCAACTCTATCCCTGATAGAACACGACCTGAATAAACAATTTCTCACTACACTACAAGACGAACTAGACATGATCAAGCAAAAGTTAGGCAAAAACTACCTGTTTAAAGGAAGTAGAAATACAATTTCTTCCATATTGCTTTAAAGGTAAAACACAACAAAATGAAAATTATCTCTATTGTTGATTGATATGGTATATGTAGGACTGAGCACCAGGACACCAGTAATGCCTTTACCAACTATTTCCACTCTTCCCTCAATAATTCCATAATTCCCATCAACTTATCCTTGCTAAATGACCTTAGCCTCCCCACTGTTGATCAAGTTGAAGCTCCCAGATGCATTGCCCTATCACCAACGACGAAATTAAAAATGCCTTCTTCACTCTTAACTCTACCAGTTCAGGTGGCCCAAATGGCTTAAACTCACCTTTCTTTAAACAAACATGGCCTCACATATCTCTTATCTTTTGCAAGGCCATCCATCACTTCTTCAGTACCAATAAGCTTCTGGGTGGCATCAATGCTACCAACCTAGCTATGATCACGAAACTCCCCAACCCTATCTTTGTTGATCAATGCAAACCTATAGCCTGCACTTAGTTATTTATAAATACATTACCAAGATCATAGCCACTAGAATCAAACCTACCCTATTTAAAATTGTTGATATCAATCAATCTGCATTCTTAACTTCCAGAAATATCTCATACAACATCCTCCTAACTCATGAGCTTCTTAGAGGATATAACACTATTAGTGTCTATCCCAGATATACGCTTAAATTAGATATACATAAGGTGTTTGATTCTATTTCTTGGCTTTCTATCCATGGCCAAAATGAGATTCCTTGAAGCTATCATTGCTTTGATATACACCTATATCTCTACTACTAAATATTTTATAAACATTCAACGGTTCAGTCATTGGTTACTTTTACCTACAGTCGGCATTAGACAGAGCAGCCTCCTCTCTGCTTTTATTATGGTTATAGAAGTTTTCAAATGCATTATTGTCAAACAGGTCCACTCTAGAAGGTATGCTCTGCACCCTAAGTGTCGAAACCTATGATCACCTCACTGGTGTTTGCAGATGACCTGGTACTTTTTACTAAACCCACCCCTACCTCTACCTCCACTATTCTTGATAGCCTGCAATCTTTTCATGATATAACTGGCCTACACATTAACAAATCCAAATTCCATATCCTTATAGCTAGGCATAACCAAACTGATATCTTATACATAACTCAACTGTCTACTTTTAATCACATGCCTCTTAATTCCACCTACCTTTGTATCCATTCACTACTTCTGGAATAACCACTGCTCAATGTATTCCTATGTATGAAGCTATAATGTCTAAATTAAGCAGTTGGCCTTGCTCTTTCTTATCCCAAGCCAGCATACTTACTATATTTATTTCCATTGCTATTGGTATGACTAATTACTAATCTAGAATGTTTATCCCCCCTAAGAAGTTAATTTATATGATCAATAGAGGCCTTAACCATTTCCATGGCATGGTGATTAACACTCTAGGAAGCTTGTACCCATCTTATTCAATAAATAGTACATCCCGAAGATTAGGGGCGGCCTAGGTATCACCGACTTACATACATGGAACAAGGCTGCAGCTACAAAATACATTGTTGATTTACTGAATAAATAAAAATTCAGTTATGGTCTGGTGGATGACTAACAACTATCTTTATGGCAAACATTGATAGACTATAGAGATTCTGACCAGTTCTAATTGGTTATTCAGGTGTTTACTCAACCTAATACCTATCATCCCCCCGTATATTATCCACAACCCGTCACTAGAGAACAAATGTTCCTTTTGGAATAGCCCATATGCTAAATTTGGACTTATTCTTGGGCAGAAACTGGATTATAATCTAAGGGCCATGACTGGCATTCCTAAAGCGGCACTTGCATGTAACTGCATTTAGAATGGTGGAGTCTCCTTCCCCAACACTAGCAGCATTTAGACACAACAAATATGGGAAGAGCTTAGGTATAAAACCTACTATGCTTTTGAGCATAATGTCCTCTAGACTTCTACATGAAAAACACACACTATCCGCTGTGTGTACCATGCTATAACTTTTCTACCATGCTATAACTTTTCTCTGAGTAACATCTATCCTTGGTATAGGTAGATTTAGTGTAAGGAGGACTCTCAAAAAGACGATTTCTTGCTTTGGAAAATCTTAAATAAAGCTCTGTTCACTGAGGATAGGCTGCTGCACCTTGGTATCACTGACAACACAACCTATTTTTTCTGTAACTCCACTATTAAAAAAATCGAGCACATTTTCTTTAAATGCCCTTTTTTTATGTATGGGATAACACATTGCAGCAGTTTAAATTACATAGACTATCCCTTGTTCATGCCTCTGACTGGTAGTCCATCCATTCTTAGACATCCCATAAGATTATCATTAATAGAACATTACTATGCACCTTGAAGGTCTTTGTCAGAGTTATATAGAATGAAAGAAACCCATGCGCCTTTGAATGCAAGGGAAGAATGAAGCAAGACTTGTTTACGGAAATTGAACAGCATATAATAAGCTGCATGTGTTTATGGAATTCTAGTAACCCATCTCATTCGGGGTTTCCATGGGTAGTCCCAAGATTTCATTGTTCTTACTATTTATTTTTGTTTTTGCTTATCTCTATCTTCCCGTGTATGCCTTTGTAACTCTATTTTTTTTTAAATAATATCTAGTAGGGGACCAGTCATCAACCCTGCTTGCCTTTGGAAAAAATTAACTAACTAATTTTTCAAAAACTATATACTCACACACATACACTTAAAATATACTTTAATATACTTATAATATAGTTCAAAACATTTATTTAAATTATTACTTAAAATATCCATTTATAATTTATTTAATAACTTCAAAAATAACATGTTTTCCCTTATATAAAAATAAACCTCTTACTTTAATAATTCATGATAAATTATTAGAAATTCATAAAATTTCCAAACTACTTTTAAAATATTATAATATATGTTGGAAAAGACTTGTAAAAAGATTGAAGTAAAATACTTAAGTTTAAAGTCATTTCAAATCGATTTAAACTCTCAAATAGAAAAGACACCACTTACTGAATACTGTAAAAGAGGCACAGAGGCAAAGACAAGATTTTTAAACTGTTGCGGCTAACTATTATAAAAGGCTATGAACTGGGCCAGTTTCGATGTCTTGAATGTTTGAACGATTTTCAATATGCTGGCAAGCTTTTTAGCATCCATTCTTTTTATAGTAACTAGTGTACACATAATACATCACAACTATGGCGATAAACCCTTAAGGATCTCTCTATAATAATTCATAGAAATGACGAACAAAAGGTATTTCCAAAGTGCATTTATAGCGACAATCGCTATAAAACCACTTCCAAACTCGAGTCTGATTCAAGCCATGTTCAACCAAACACTACATGCTTTCTTTCAAGGCTATATAACAAGTCATACAAAGTCATATAAGTCCATTCAAGTCTATACACATTATTTACATATGCTATTTGCTTGCCAAAGCAAGAATCAAAACAATATATCATAATATAAACTCAAGCAACATATGTATGGTTAAAATAATCAACAAATACACTTCATATTCATTTAAGCGGTGAGTTAGCTCACCCTTAAATAAGAAAACACTCAAGTCCAAGCTTCCCCTTCGTACCTCAACCTTGCATACACCAACTTCCCTCCTCTTCACTACTTTTGCACTTGGCCTAGGCAATATTGCCTTATGCTCATGGCCTATGAAGGTGGTGGGGATTATGCCTTTGATTCTTTAAGATTGGAGTTGATGGAATGTGTTGTAATATTGTAGTAGGCTTGTAGAAGAAGTTTCAGTTGAATTGGAGTTTTTTTGCTTTGATTTTCTTTTAGGAAATTATAAAGAGAATAGAAATGAAGAGCTTCAGTTTAACTTTGTAACATGGTAAAAATGATCAAATGAGATATGCATGCCTTTATATAGGCTTCAAGTGGTGTTTCCTAACCTCCCACTCACCCCTCTAGTCATCCATAGAAGGTCACCCCCTCATGCCTCCATGTGCTTACTTTCCAACTCACCATGCCTTAGAAAATATCTCCTTCCACCCTTAGCTCCACTCAACCTTCTAGAAGATTTCTTAAATTTTACAGTGTAAAATAATTTTATTTCTTATTAACGATTTCCTAAGCTAGTTAGTGTAAGTAGAAAAGGTTTGATCAACTTATATTGAATAAAATGTTGTTTATCGATAAAACGATTTTCAGTCACATCATCGATATTTCTTCAAAGTACTTATTTTTGTAAAAAAAATTCAAAAACAAGTTTCTTATCATTATTCACTAATTAAAATGAGTTAATAAGGTTATAGAATCACATTTATAACACTTAACTATATTTCAAGAAGTTACGATATTCAAAGACAAAGTGTTCGAAATTATGGATCGCTACATTCTCCCTCACTTTAAACATTTCATCCTCGAAATTCAAATAGGAACGATAATCAAAAGAGAATAGAAGAAATAAGATACATATATGGAGTACTATCGAAACTATACAAACTAAATTACAAACCAAAAAGCATACTAAGTGACGCGATGAGTACACTACAAAAGCTATACTATAGTAAGATAAGAAGAAACCGCTAGTCCAGAAGCAACTCCGGATAGGACTCCCTTATCTTATCCTCTGTCTCCCAAGTATAATCTTAAGCATCCTCACTCCACTGTACCTTAACCAACTTCATAACCTTAGTCATCAATTGCTTGGCATCTCGCTCCATAACTCGAATAGGTTTCCTTAGAATAGCCAGATTCGGCTTAACCTCTAAGTCCTCTTGCTGCGATGCTTCCACAATTAAAGAAGGATCATGCACAAATTTACGCAAATGAGATGCATGAAATACATTTTGAACATTCAGTGGTCTAGTTAGTAACTCAACTCTATATGCGAGCGCACCATTCCTCTCCAGACTCGGGAATGGTCCTATATAACGACGAGTCAACTTCCCAGCCCTTCCAAACCAAACAACACTTCTCATTGAAGAAACCTTTATGAACACAAGGTCCCTAATTGAGAACTCCAAGTCTCTGCGCCTCTTGTTTGCATAGCTCTTCTATCGATTCTGCGCTTCTTTGATTCACTTTCGAATCTCCATCACCTTATCTGATGCCTCTTGAATCGTGTCCATCCCAAGTAGGGGTGGGCATTTAACCGACCTAACCGACTTAACCGACCTTAATCGAACCGCTTTAACCGAAAAAATCGGTTAACCGAACTTTCAGTTAACCAACCGATGTTAACCGACCAAAATCGGTTCGGTTAACGGTTAACCGCGGTTCATCTATCGGTTAACCGTTAACCGAAACTATTTTTTAAATTATCAAAAAAAATCCTAAATCCAATACTATTCGCAACACGACCCACTCATTGTTTCCTAACCCTAATCGAATCATGCTTGCCCCAGCCGTTATTTACAATTCGTTCCCAAAATAGTTATCTCGTTCATATTCCTTCATTCCCAAAATAATAAATTAATATACAAAAAATTTGATCTTGTTAAACCTTCGAATCAAAATACAAATCGATCATCCGCCACTTTTGTCTTTGTTCTTTGCTATCTGGATCGTCGATTTGAGCAATGGTGAATGCTAGCCGGAAGAGGGAAAATGTGAGTTTGATTTATTTTTTGTAGTTTTAGTGTTTATTTGTTTTATTTGAATTTTATTTAGTGTTTACTGTTTAATTATCTTCAATTTATTACTAGTAACAGTTACAAGGTAGATGGTTATGTAGGTTATGGATTCAGTTTCTAGGGACGCTATTTTTGTCAAAAAATGCAGCATGTTTTTCCAATGTAGTCAAGTCACGCAATTTAGTTGTTTGGTCTATGCGATTAATTTTAAGATAGATGGTTATTGTTTCATGAGAATTTGGACCAACTATTGTCGATTTAGAAGTGGTTTGGATGTGTGGGAAACGTGCTTGACTTGAAGTGGATTGGATTTTAGAGGGAGATGTTATTTAGATGGTGGAGTTGGGTTTAGTATTTGAAACAGATTCAGAAAATTGTTCAGATCATTCTGAGTTGGTGTTTGTTTCACCTTCCTCAAGTAATGGTTCTACCAAATTAGTTTGCTAAAGAATTGGGAATTTATTTGACGAGAGCCTGACAAATTTTGAAGGGGATATATATGAGTTTTGATTGGTCTGCATGGTGTATACATGTGCTGCACTGTGTTTATGCAAATATTTCTGCTCATTTATGTAGTAGTGGTTTTCAGAAATGTATAAAATTAAACACATGACTACATACATGCTTTGCCTAGAAAATATTTGCATTAGTCTATCATATATACTTTTGTTGCTTTACCCATTGAATAGCTTTTTCAAGCTTTTTTGTGAAAACATTCAACTTCCAGTATAAATAAGTCTATTTTTCTAGTCCTGCATACTGTTTAAAAATAGTGACAGCTTTACCATAATTAGTTTGAGTGTAGCTATCAGAAATAGTGAATGATAGCAGTTTGTATACAGCTTGTGCACCGAACTCCTATATTATGATTTATTCAACATTCATCAATCCCGCTAATAATCATTCATGGTGTATCATCATCTGAAAGCTATACTAGATGCATGTATCCATAAAAAAATATGAACTGTTATATGTTTACAATTTTAACTTTTAATTTATCAGTTTTAATTTACAGTTTCAAATTGTGTATTGCATATGAACTATGTAGTTAGTATTGCATATAAACTAAATTATGGTTGGTATAGACTCAGACTGATATAGTTAGTATTTTCAAGGATGGTAGGAATGTATTGAGTAAAAGCATTAACAATACCATCATTTAAATGTTGGATATTTCCACCATAATATTCAATTAAAACCATGGATTCTGTGTTGAAACCATATTTCAGTTTTGTTGCTACCATTTCCTAGTTGAAAACTTGGGTAGATTTAGAATTTAATGCTCCCTATCAAAAAGAAGTTGGTTTGTGGGGTCATTTTGATAGTATACTTGAGCTGCTTGGAGCTAAATTCTTATACCTTCAGATTTGTGTGTGCATGTTAGAAAGATTTATGCAATTGTCATTCTTAAATTCTTAGTTAATGCTCCATGTCAGAAAGATTTATGCAACTGTGTAGTGTTTAGTGTTACAAACTTAATATAATGAACATATGCAGTGTTACAAACCTATGCATTTTGCCTAAGCAGTGTTATAAACCTATGCACTTTTCCTATGCAGTGTTATAAACATGTTCAGTTCTAGTGTTATAAACGTATTTTTATCCTTATCAATTGTTCATAAATTGTAACTAATATGTTGTCTTCATATTTTTTTGTTAATGCCAGTGCAGCTTGTTAATATAAATACTTATTTTTGTTTGGACAGACTTAGAGAATAGAAAGTGGAGACTGAAGATTGAAGTAGGGAAGCTGACTTTGTAGTCGTTGACACTTGACATGTTGTATTAATGTAATGTAATAACTATGACCTATTAATGTATGAAGTAACTATGAACTGAGTAGTCTGAGTGGGAACTTAAGTAAAGTAACTGAATCTGAATGTATGCCTGTAATGTATTGTATAACATGTGTGTGTACTGTATTGTATGTGTGTGTATTGTATGTGTACTGTTAAAATGTGTATTGGGTGTGTACTGTATTGTATGTGAGTGTGTACTGTGTAACTGAATGTATGTCTATGATTATGTAATTGTAATCTTGAAAATATGATGTTGTTTAGATGGTTAACTAGTTTATTTAACCGGTTAACCGTTCAAATTGGTCGGTTAACCAGTCAACGGTTAACCGTTCAAATTGGTCGGTTAACCGGTCAAATAAACCAGTTAACCGCGGTTAACTTTAACCGGTTCGGTCGGTAGACCAGAACTAAAATTAACCGAAATCGGTTAACCGAACTGAACCTTTTTTAACGGTTAACCGAAAATATTAACCGATTAAAGCGGTTAACCGACCGCGCCCACCCCTAATCCCAAGCATTAGACGATCTCTAGGTTCCACCTAACACAATGGAGATTTGTAAGGCCTACTATACAATGCCTTAAAAGGTGTCATTCTGATACTAGCTTGGTAACTATTGTTGAAAAAAACTCAACAACTGGTAAATGCTCTTTCCACGAACCTCTAAAATCTAACATGCCAGTTCGAAGCAAGTCCTTCAACACTCGGTTTATCCTCTCTTTTTTAACCATTAGTCTGTGGATGGTAAGCGGTACTCAAAGTCAGCTCGATTCCCAATCCATCATGAGACCCTTTATAGAATTGGCTTGAGAATATCAACTCTCTATCACTCACAATATCACAAGGAACACCATGCTGCCTAATGATCTCCTTAACATATAAGTTAGCCAAACTAGCAGTCATCCTCATAGTCTTAACTAGTAAGAAGTGCACACTCTTAGTCAACCGGTCCACAATAACCCACGCATCTTCGATACCATTCCTTGACCTAGGTAGCATGTCGATGAAGTCCATGGATATCTGCTCCCATTTCCACTTAGGAATCTCTAGTGAATGAAGTAGTCTAACCGTCTTCTAGTGACTGCCCCTAACTTGTTAGCAGTTGGAAGACCTACTTATAAGATAGAAACGTCTCTCTTTATGCCCTCTTACCAGAATGTCCACTTCATGTCTTGATACATCTTAGTAACCCCTGGATGTATTATCATCGCTAATGATGACTCTCCATCAATACCACCTGCCTAATCCCATCAATGTAGGGAACACATAACCTTACATTCAACTTCACTATACTGTAGCTATCCACCTCGAATCCCGGCCACCTCTCTAGTACCTCAGTCTCACTCACCGCTTTGGCTGTCTTAGCAATACGAATATCCCTAAGATGATTCCCTTCGATACAGCTAATCAAGGTTGGACAAACCTCTATATTTGCCAAAACTGAATAGCTCATACTGTGTACATCATCTATGACATTAGCTAACGTAGTGTCTACAATATATCTAGATCATAGGCCGTAAGAAACTCCAACAACCGAAGCTGCCTCATGTTTATGTCCTTTTGAGTGAAAAGATACTTCAAGGATTTATGGTCTATATACAACTTGAACCTCTCACCTAGCAAGTGATGTCTCCACAACTTCAAATCAAAAACCATTGCTAACAATTCCAGGTCATAGGTTGCATATCTCATTTCATGTGGCTTGAGCTTCCGAATGACACAAGCGATGACCCTTTCATGCTGCATCAATACACCACCAAGACTGGTTCCACACGCATCTGTGTAAACAGTCAAACCCTTATCTCCATCTAAAAGAGTAGGAACATGAGCACTAATTAACCTTACCTTCAGCTTTATGAATCCTTGCTCGCATTTATCCATCTAAACAAATTTGACGTATTTCTTCCTCAAATTTGTTAAGGTGAAGCAATCTTCGAGAAGTCCTGAATAAATCTCATGTAATTACCTGCTAATTCCAAGAAGCTCCTAATCTCGGTTGCACTTTCCGGCCTCTTCCAATCCCGAACAGCCACAACCTTCGTAGGATCCACGTAAATACCATCCATCGAGACAACATGACCCAAGAACCTAGCTTTCGAATGTCCAAAGTGACACGTTGAGAACTTAGCCTTCAACATATGCTCTCTAAGAGTTTTTAATACAATCCTTAAATGGCATGTATGCTCCTCTTTGGTCTTGGGCTAGACCAAAATATCATTAATAAATACAAGAACAAACTTATTCAACACATCTTGAAAAACCCAATTCATTAATTCCATGAAATACGCTGGGGCATTAGCTAGGCCAAATGGCATAACTAACCACTCATAAAACTTATCTAAATAGAAAGCTATCAAGGGTACACTCTCCTCTGCTACTCTAAGATGATGAAACCCAGTAGCAAGATCAAGCTGAGAAAACACCCAAGCCCCATGAAGCAGATCCAAAAATTCATCTATTCTAGACAAAGGATACTTGTTCCTAACAGTCTACTTATTGAGCTCACGGTAATCTACACACAGTCTTAAGGAACCATCCACCCCCGTAGCAAAGACGATAGGGATCCCCCTAATTCGAATGACTCGATCATATGAAGCCTTTCTATAACAAATCACTGACCTGATTAAAAAGTTTCAACTTCTCATTCGGTGCTAGTCTATGAACATGCAACATGATAGGATTAACATCCTTAACCCGATCAATACGAAATTCTATCTCTCGATAAGATGGTAAACCCGACACCTCTTCAAAGACATCTACAAAGTCCTATACAATAAAGGTCGAACCCAACTCCTCTTCCGGCACATCAAGAGTAGTCATAAGCGAGCTAGGTCCTTCACAATTCACCACTAGAACCTTCAATCCTTTCTTCAATACCACGGTTCTTTTAACACAATCAAAGACTGCATTATTTCGAGATAACCAATCCATCCCAAGCAAAACATCAAAACCCATAAAACCCAGTACATATATATCACAAGGAAAGAGTTGATCAAACCAAGTAACTGGAACTCCTAAACAGATCATACTAAGACTGGCCGAGCCCTCCATAGGGTTCGACACACAAATAGATTCAGAATCCATAACTGGCTCCAGTTTTAATCTGTCAACAAGGCAACTAGAACTGAAACTAAAAGAAGCAGCAATATCAAACAAAATAGGAACTTGAATGCCATAAATAAATAGAATACGTTCCAGAACTTGCTTCACCTTTGCAGCTACAGAAGTAAATGGTGCTATAGCAATTGAAAATACTCTAGTAGCTGCCCCTTCTGAAGCATTAGACACTCTCTAGCAAAATGACCTGCTTGGTGGTAGTTATAGCAACTCCTCGGTGCAAAGAAAACTTTGACTGCCTATGGCTCTAGCTTCGGCACCTTAGCAATCTGTGCCTTAACTATTAGGCTTTCGCCACTTTTCCTCCCCTACCTGACCTACAGTATCCCTTCGTTCCATACTTATGATAATTAAAGCCAGAAATATCTCCCAATGGCTAAAACTTACACTTGTTGTCTCTAACTGGTGCAAAAATAGACGGCTTTGACGCCAAACTCTTGAACTTTAAAACCATATCTATTAGATTCACAAATGATCCATGGATGTGGTTGGTCATGTCCCTCTAAAACTTTTGATCCATGCCCACAATAAACATCTTGTTCTTCTTTAGCGGTTTGTCTACTACCTCTAACCTGAACCAAGATAATGCATTAAACCTATTATCGTATTTAACAACTGTCATAGCACCCTGCTTTAGATCAAGAAAGCACCTAAACCACAAAGTATTCCCAGCTTTCAAAAAAAAACTTCATCTCAAACACCTCCTTAAATTGGGCTCATAAGAAGTCATTCTCCTAGACATCTGTAGTAATCGAACTCCACAAATACATAGCTGCATTGCCAGATGTGGCGATGCCAAACAACGTTTCATTACATCATCCAACTCCATATCCCCGAGAATCGTATCATATAAAAAAGCCAAGTCTGAACCTTGATAGTAGTCTCTGTGCCATTGAAACTCTTACCACCCAACCTCTTATAATCATGGAAAATCAAAGCAAAGTTCATATATAGCCAAACTTGTATGGCCTCCTCCATAATATTCACCATCGGTTCTTAATAGGAGTGACATCCCTCGATGCTCGATTCCCACCATTAGTGATAGTACTACTCCATCCACCTCTACCTCCTCTAGTATTAGTAGCTTTAGTACTTATAGTTCTTACTATATGAACATAACAAAATAGCTTTAGGAAATTTAAGGACAGAGCTATCACAAAGAAAGTGTTATTCTAAAGGAAAGTTGAAAAAAGGATCAGTTTATAGAAAAATACAAATACGCTCTCGCATATATAATACACTCAACTCATTCTAGGGTGTCACATACCCTATCTCCAATGAGCCATACCCAACCAAAACCAAGTTGTTCGTTAAACCTTCACTCTGATACCAAATGTAACGACCCAAATTTTCGACCCTCAAATGTCGACACTAAGTACAATCTACAGTATTCATGTGCCGAGCACCCAAATGCTGGAAAGAAAGATAGTTAAGGTAAAGTAAAAAAGAAAATGAAACATAACAAGAAAGAAAGAACATAATATCATAATCTCATAATGGAATGATAACATATAATATCAAAAGGACAATACAGAGGGTTACTCCAAAATACAGAGGAATTTCAGAGTCACAAAAACCTAAGTTTAATCATCAGCCTGGATAATTCTAACTGCATGTCGTCACAATACAGATACATACATAATATAGTGTAAAAATAGAAACAGATAGATAACAGAAGCCTCTAGCTCGTCTCCTAAACTTTGAAGCGTTCAAAGTAAAACCTGTTTTACTTAGCCTACTTGAAAGAGTACACGAGGAATTTAGGGAAAACAAAAACCACGTGTCAGACCTAAGTCTGGTATGAGAAAACTTAAGATACATGTATATATGTAACGGTAACTTTTGAGACCGCATGGATTACCGTAATAGTTTTCTCCTAAAATGGAACCAACCATTTATTTAGTTAATATAGTGATATAATAGATAATATCTAGGGTGTCAAATGTAAACCAGAAAATAGGTGTGCTGCTTGCATCTCACAACACAACAATATTAGAAGTACATCTAAAATCGCTAAGGTACACTCGTTTATGGATTTTCCATCGAGACGCCTCCAGTAAACTAAAGTGGATCTCCATGCATAAGGATTGAAAGTTAGCTTCTAAGCGTCATTTATCTCTAGATAAAATATACCATAAGGCAAACATAACTGGCCCACGCCCGAATATGTAGAACCACGTCGAACCAAGTATCAATAACTACCACTAGCAACATTGATAAGCATACTCTGAATATAGAGTTGATATATCCTACTATGTGTTGGCTAAACCGTAGGTTATGCATCCTACTCTATCTTTAGCCATTTTCGACATCGTGGTCACATTCGACATCTCTCACATAAGTCTGCATCACTCGAATAGAACATGAATCACTCCATGGATTCCTAGCACAAGTCGATCGACAAGTGTTAATGATGACCACTCCCCTGGACTTAACCTTGGGATAGACAGTTCAACTCTATAGCATTAGCCTTAAATGTTAACGCTGACCTCTCCCTTGGACATAACCTTAGGATAGATAATTTAACTCTATAATATTCCACTTCACAACCATATCTGAAACATAGACTAGTATACTAGTATTATAGTGGTATTCGGTAAGTAAAACACTTACCATCCTAGACTCATCAAAACTAATTCGATGAATTTTCGGTAAACCCAATTCCTATTCTTTTAGAAGTAAGCAAACTATATAAAGATGAGTCCTCCCCAAGGGATCTCGTATATATAAGTTCTTAAAGATAGTGACATTTCATACCAATGCTCCTCCCTGGTGGATCTCAAATCATATGAAGTCGTGAAGCTTTTGGATACTTCCTAAGTTAATATTTGGTTAAGTTCGATAGTTGACTAGTCAACGATCTACTTTTAAAAACGATCGCTTATGGGAATCAAGTTTCGTGTACTTAACATGTTTTCGACCTTTTCAACTTAATATTCCTTTGTCAAGAGTGAAGTCAGTAGGTTAGAGCTCTATTGCTTCTAAACCTTACCGGAACAACATTCTTGACTCTCATAAATAGATAAGCCAGCATTTTGTGTTAAGTATAGTATTATTGACTCTCCATAAGTTTAAACAAACAAACATGATTAAGCTAGTTAGCACTCCTAAACCTCTTTATAAAACATTTGTTTTATAATTTAAAAACCTTTCAAAAATGATAAAGATGTATGTGTAATAATTTATTTATAAGATAAGATATTGGAAATAATTTAAAAGATATTATATTTAATATTTTAATAAAATAATTAACTAATTTTCTAAAAACTATATATTACAATTGTCTAAAAACTATATGTTGCTAATTTTTAAAAACTAATTAACAAATTTAAAACTATATTTAGTATTTAATAAATCATGATTTTCTTACTAATAATAAGTAAAAGGATTGTATCATTCATAATGACAATCATATCGGTTTCTAATGAGCCATGGAGAGTGTTGACTCTACTTTATGGCTTGATATTATGAAATCCATAACGTATATCATTTACATTAGCAAAGTTTGGGCTCTGAAATGTACTCGAAGAAATGATACCCGTCAATTGTAATGGAATCTTTATTTAAGAAGATTGATGTAGATGGAAGAGTAGAGACTGATAAAGCAAGTTTGTTGGGAAAAGTGATTTCATCAAATTCAAAGTGTTGATTCCGACAAAGTTGTCTCTCCTATCAACATGCTTAGGTCCATTCAGATCCTGCTTATAATTATCGCACATTATGACTATGAGACATGGCATATGGATATTAAAATGGTCAATATAAATTGTGATTTAGAAGAGTCTATTTGAATGTCACTTCTAAAGGTTCTCGAGGTCTATAAGAGCAGTAATAAAGCTAAATTCGTATGATCTTCTCATAATCTCAAATATGCATCTAGATGTTGGAATGATTTTGTTCAGCAAGATGATAAAATAATCTGATTAAAGTCAAAACATAATGAAATTCTACGCATATAAGAAAAGAAGAAATAAGGTACTAGGACATTTTTAATAAAAATGTGCGTAAACGACTGAATACAGATTGGTAATGACGTGCCTATGTTACAATCGATCAAAGTAAAGCTACATACACAATTTATTGATGAATAATTTAGGTAGGGTATCATATATACTAGGTGTAAAGATCCATATAGATGTATCAAGTACGATCTTGGGATTGTCTCAATCTAAGTACAAAATGCCATACTAAAATGTTTAGTATGAAATTACAAGAAAGGAAATGTTCTTATATGACTAGGAATTATCCGTTACAGATTGGACTCTACATTTGACAAGGAGAACGTGAGCATACAGAAGGAAACATTCTAAAAAATATTTATGATGTCATGAATGTTGTATCAAAATTTGGAGTGATTCTAAGATATTTGTTGGGTTTTAACAAATCTGAACTAAAATGGCTCGATAAATAAAATATTAGACTTTTGTATCTATTTGCCCATCTTCGACTAGTTCTTTATCTTCTATACATTCCAGTAGATTTATTAACACGAACGAATGTCTTTTTTTGGCAAGGCCAGCGGGGTTACAAAATGGACCCCTACCATTTTATTAATATACCAAGAAGAACAACAATGAAGAGGAAAACAAAGCTACCAAAAAGGTAAGCAAGTAACATAGAAACAAGACGACAAGGAAGGACAGGCATATTAATAAGGGAAAAATAAAAAAACATAAAAAACAGTCAACACAGGGACACAGCGGGACAGCCACACAAGGATCAGAGAAGAGAATTAAGAAAATCTGGATCAAACACATACGCAGAAGCACAGATAACATTCCTCATTCCTTCAATAATACCACTCTTCAGTTGGGATTTCCTTTTTCCTGTAAATATGATTGCATTTCTCTCATCCCAGATCATAGAAACGAAGATTTTAAGTGAAAACTGTAGAACAAATGTTGATTCACATTTCCATCTCATTGCTTTGTAAATGAGATCCCATTCAACCTCACTGATCACAGCAGCAGTCCTTCCAGTAGTGATAGTTTTAATAGAACACCATAACGTGAAGACAAATGGACAGCTGAAAAACAAATGAAGAGTGTCTTCATCAGCCGAATGAAAAAAACTACAAGAGGTGTCAATGATGACACCCCTCTGTCTCAACTTAATTTTTGTTTTCAAACAATTAGAGAAAATCTTCCAAAGAAACAGGTTTTGCCTCTCCGTGTTATGACTGAGCCAAATTCTTTTATGCCACCAGAGAGTAACAGAGGAAACATGACAAACCAGAAGCTTGTACATGCCACTAATCTTGTAACAGTCCTGACTAAATGACCAAGTTAGACCATCATGCGAGAATAATGGAATGTGAAGCCCATGCAGAAGATTCCAGCACTGTCGAACATACTGATTACTCGAGAAAGGAAGGGCAACACTACCAGCAGTAAGATAGTCAATTGCCAGAGCATCAGTGGAAATACCAGTTTGAACTTGGTCATTGAAGGTAAGCAGCTGACTCAGAATGATACCAGACTTCACCCAAGGGTCATGCCAGAATGACACACGACCGTCGATACCAATTTTACATTTAGCATAAGGAAGAATCACAGATCTAAGTTTCAGAATACAGCGCCAAGTCCAACTACAGGATTGAGGAATAGCCATCGTCCAGAAATTCTTGTTGCCAGTGATATGCTTGCGCGACCACTGCACCCATATATTATCTTTATGATTCAGGAAATTGTCAATGTGATTCACCATGGCAGCACGATTCCATTGGAGAATATTTTTTATTCCAAGTCCACCTTTGGACTTAGGAATTTCAAGCTTCGAGAAAGCACAAGGAGATAGCTTATTTGAGTTAATAGATCCATGCAAGAAAAAATTAGACATAGCACGCCTAATCATGTCAATCAGCTTGGTAGGTAGAATGAAAGATCTGGCCCAGTACACTGACATAGAAAAGATAATGGAGTTTATAAGGGTTAGACGTCCAGCCTGACTAAGCAGCCTATTAGTCCACGATACACTGACATAGAACGAATGTCTTTTACATCTCTTTTACTATGTAATTAGTCTTTGTTGATTTTTCTGAGCATATCGTCTTAAGTATAATATTCGGTCACCTTCTTTTTTATGTTGTAGGGTTGTTATCATCAAAATACCAAAAACTTGGTTCTACCATTCTCCCACTTTTTGATGATGACAACCACAGAATTTATATAAACACATTTATATTAACTCTCCAAAATAAATTCTCCCTCTAAATATATGTATTCCCCTATCAATATGCTCAATTTTCCTTTGTCATTAATAAAAAAGATTTTTTTTGTCATCATAGGAAAATACATTTTATTAAACTTCTAATAATAAGGTAATTAATTATAGATTTAAAATAGGGAAGATTTGTGAAACATCCTCTTTATATTTCAAAATACACAACCGTCCCTCCCAAAAACTTGGCATAAAAACCCATGTTTTGAGTTTTAGGATAATTGCAGAATGCTTAGTAAATATCTAGAGAGAACTCTACAATACCTGCAGAGAAATCTGTAAGTTTCCACGCTACAAATATTTGTAGTTTTCAAAAAAATTATTCGGATCAAAAGAAACATGGGCTTATTATTCAGATTTAATTTCTGTAAAAATAATTTTTTTTACCAAAACTATAAATATGATTGTAATTTAAGACATATTTTTGGAAAGGATTTTTCATATATCAATTTTGAAAATAAGGCACTTTAAAATATGTCACGGTACACAGGCAATAATAGAGATCAACATAGAACGAATTTCACAAAGTGCAGAATTGAAACACAAATCAAAATATGTCATGAAATATGAAAATAATAGAATGCCACAACAACAACTGTCACAAATACAAACAACGAAAAATCAAAAGTACAAATGGGGCTAATAACATAACAATGTCTACTGAATGCTGATATACTGCGACGGAAAACATATAGCTATACCGAAAGCAACTTTAATGACCTACATGATAACCTGATGGTGTGGTCGTATTCGAGGACTTTGAAGTAAGATGAGCTGTTGAAGTAGGTCCTCTATGAGTATGTCAAGAGGGTTTGACAAACCCTCCTAGGATGTTGCGATGTTGTACATTAACAAGATCCATAATGGAACGCTGCGGAATAAAATTTATCTCTATAGAAACAAGAGAAAACTTTAGAGCACAACCTTGACCACTCAATCTTTCTTTAGTGCAAGTCGAACCACATAATGAAAGAAGTAAGCACTTAATAAAATCCCAACTCATTTTTCTATTCAGCTTGTTCAATCATAACTGTTGCATGATTTTTTTAAAAGCTATTCTTGTTGCTCAAGTATTTTACATTGAGCAAACATGATTTGATCCATATTTTTTCTCATATTCATCTACCACTGGTGGAGTATAATCACCATCGTAATCTATCGCTTCTTGCCTAATTCCTTGATTATCTAAATGACTAAATGGTGGATATGTCTCAAAATGTGTAGGAATGTGCCTTCTTTTGTGTATAGATTTATCCATTGTCATACCGTATACTTTAACGATTACTTGCTCAGAAGATAAGGTAACCCCAAACTGTTTGAAGATGCAAGTAAGTTACAATAAGGATTATAGTTTCTGAAAGCACCGCACTGTTAAGAACCTATAAAATTTTAAAGTACAACGTTTGGTCAATCAACCCTGATTTTGTAATAATATATACGAATGTTGAACTATAAAATCAACCATATCAAAAGTGCTGGTTTTAGGGATGATATTATGTTGAATAATTTATGTGAGAAATCTTGCTTTTAGTCTTATAGTTCCTAAATTCCAATGTTCATCATTATGGTGAAAGATATCATGAAGAATTTCATTGTATGTCATTTTTAATTAATCAATTTCAATACCAGTAGAATTTCTCCTAATACTTCCATTAATCGAATTTCCACTCCTTAAACTTCATAAAATAAACAAATATTCATCACTATGATCAATATATGCATTCAAGCAAATAAAGCAATGTAACATATATGTATTTTCCTTAAATCATTCTCCATCGACTATATTTTGTATTCCATTATATCCAAAAGAATTTTTAAGACCATGGGAAGCACAGTTTGGGAATTTACTAGTCTACCTACTAGATTATTAAAATTAACCACCTCTCTATAGTGTTCCATGCATTGCGGATTGTTGTTAAGTCATGCTTTGAGTTGATGAGTGAAAATCACACTTTTAATAGATTTTTTTAGATGCCAATCTATAATTCTTCTATTTGTATTTTGCATTGCTTATTTCCATAAATAAGACAAAAAGGAATCCCTTTTTCACTATAGATTCGTATATGTAAAAGTTGAATAGAATATAAAAGATTTATGTTGTAAGTTTTGTTTCCTTGAAATAGGGGCATTTATTCTACTATATTAACATATAGAATAAGTTTGGCGCATGATTATATTTCATTTATGCAAGTCTATTTATTTGGCTAAGGGTATTAGCTATTCTGAAAATTATTTTATAGAGTTAGACTTGTATATGGAAGTTTTAAAATTTAACGATTAGTAAAGGTGCGAATTTTAGAATAGAAAAATCATTCGCTCGCTTAGGAAAATTTAAATATATTAGTTATTGCGTAAATAGAAATACATTATTATTAACGTATAATTAATAACGCATTATCACATAGTATAAATAGGTTAATAATTAATATTAAACCTTTTTATGAAGGAAGTTGAGATAATTATGGAAATTTATCCATAATTAAAGGTGGAATAAGGAGATTTCCTTATAAGGCCTTAATGCAAAAGGTGGTGATGTGTGTGTGTGTGTATAAGTTAGGAGAGTGGAATTATGACTAAGTTATAAGGATGTAAGGTGTTGGCGTCAAAATTGGCCACCAACACCCAATTATGCAAAAGCTCCAATATCCAATCCAATCACAGAAATATGAAGAGAAATAAATGAAGAACAAAATTAAAACAATCAGAAAGCAAGTAAAGGAGTTATAGTGGTTCGACTAACTCTGGCCTACGCTCACTCCCAAATAATCCGTTCTATTATACCGAAGTTTGTTAACAGTTACAATCTAAAATCCAAGATTGATAGAGTGTAGTCTTGGTTGAAGATAAAGAGAAGTAGAAAGAAGATCCCTTTTCTAACGCTATGCTTGCTGTATTTATAGGGGAAGACGTTCACGGGTCGAGCTAAAATTTTGGCAGAAGGTTCAGGAGACCAAGACGAGTCCACCTAAAAATTTCCAGGCTCATTGGGGCCCACAATAGGGATTTGTATTGATCTCTATTTTGGTTTCCATATGGGGTGCGATCCCTCTGGGTGGTTCCCCATGATGTTTTGCCTTCCAAATTTTGTGTCATTTCGACTTACAGTTTGTGAGATATCGTGTTTTCCGTTAAGTAGTATTACTTGAATCCTGATTTTTGCCGATCCCTATGGAGGGATAGGTGCCGATCCCTCCATCTTGCTCCAAATACCATGCAATCCCTAGAGGATCTTCTAACATGTATTATGCTAAGCCTCCAATTTTCATGCCAATTGAACTAGTAGAACTCGAGTTATTGATCAATCTTTGTTGCAATATGTCGTGAAGGCTAATTATAGACGATCCCTATGGAGCGATAGGTACCGATCCCTTCAACTTACTCCAAATACCATACAATCTCTATGGGGTATTCCACGTGTTCTAATTAGCTTTTCCTCCTAGTTTCATGTCAATTGAATGTGTAGATGTTGAGATATTGATTGATCTTCGCTATGAAATTGGGTTTGACCGACCCCTAAGAGGGATCGGTACCGATCCCTCTTACTTCATCCAAATGATATGCGATCCCTAGGGTAGGATCTCTAGGGTCCCCACATCTTGCTCACAAAATTTCATATGTGTTGGACTTGTAGATCGTGAGATATTGATTGTTTTCCACAAGAATGCCTTTGTACTCTAAAGTATGCCAATCCCTGTTGTTGGAGCTAATCTACGCCAATCCCTCTTATACATTGAGCCATATTCCATACTTCGAACATTCTGCATGGCATATCTATCAATTCCATTCAACCTCGACTTGATATTATTATCTATACTTGATTTCTGTACCCTACAACCATCGTTCTAGACTCATCGGCCTTAATAATTGTGAAGTCTACTAGGTTAAATCCGTCGGTATACTGCTTTGACTAAAGGTGGGTTAACACTTTTTTTGGTGCTTTCACTGAGAAGACTTGCACCCACAGATTTTGAAGCTTGGATACTTGGATATAGGAAGCAATGGATAGGCAATCAACAAGGAGAGCACTACCAGAAAGGAGCAACCATGGAGGGAGTCAAGAGGCTTCCTTAATAGTTGGAGAAAATCAAGCATTCATATACGTTACCAGGGATGAGATGGAAACGATGATGGATGCTATGTAGGAGAGGATGCTGAAAAGACAGAAGGAGATGACGCAGAATTTTCTCCAACGGATTGGACAAGCCGGAGCAAAGAATCAAGGAGTTGAAACAACAGGATTCGTTGGAAGTCAGAACTGGGAACATGAAAATGGAGCCAATAGATAAAGGAATAGAATAGAGCAACCAAGGGCAGTCCCTTGCCATCCTAGAGGGATCAGCACCGATCCATCTAGAGGGTCGGTTCTTATCCCCAAAGGCTAGGGGGCATGCCCTCGGGTCTGGTTGATCGTGATGCTGGAGGACCTGCGATCGATCCCATGGAGCTTGGTGCGAATCAGAATTTGGATGCTCGTCCGAAGGAATACGTTCCAGAATTCCCACGTAGAAATGGGGGCAGCTTGGACATGATGATAGAAGACTTCCATTGGAAGACAATTGATAGGTTTGTGGAGATGATAAGGCAAGCTATGCATGGAGGATTGGTGAACAGGGATTTGGAGAATGTAAATAGAAGTCCATTCACTCCTAATATTAGGAATGCTAGGAATCCACCAGAATTCAAACTACCAATACTAGAAGCTTATGACGGAAAGTCGGATCCAACTATGCATATGATGAGCTATATATGGCACATGGAAGTATTGGGGGCATCGGAAGAAGTCTTGGCACGGTGCTTCCTCTTGTATTTAATGGATGTAGTTGCGCTGTGGTTTAGACAAATTGAGAGCGGTTCTATTAGCACATGGACAAATTGGTCGAAAGATTTATGAAGCAGTTTTGGGTTAACATTACGAGACCCAAGAATGTGATGACATTGACATCAGTAAAGTAGTGGGTAGGAGAATCACTCAAGAATTTCTCAACTAGGTTCAATGCGGCAGTTATGGATCAACCAGATCCATCGATGGTTTTGATGGCGGCAGTGTCAGGAGCTGTAGATAATTCAGATTTTAAGATATCACTGATACGAGATCCACCGATAGATCTTGGGGAATTCTACCATGAAGCAGAAAAGTTTCTACGACAAGAAGATGCGAAAGCTGATAAAGATGCAACAGAAGTTAATATGGTACGGGGTGGAGAACCATCCGGTGAAAGCTTAGGAAAGGACAAGGGTAAACGAAACATGGATAATAGCTTCGATGGATCAAAGCGACAAAAGGGGGAACCAAAATTCTCTTCTTACTTGGAATTGAATGAAACCCTAGAACAGATATATCTGGATACTCAAGGGCGCCTTCCATATCGGAGGCTGGTAAGGAGGGAACCCTCCGAACGCGAACGGACATCAGGAAAGCGCTGCCTATTCCATGAGCTGGATGGGCACAATACAAATGACTGTAGGAATTTGAATGATATCATTGAGGAACATGTGATGAACGGTCAGTTACAACAATACGTAAGGTCTCGGGCTGCGGCGGTAGAACAAGAGCAGCCACCATCCACCCTGAATGAAAATGGTACTAGATCAAAGCGTCAGCATCAACTTGTCATCAATTGATGGGATGGCACAGAATAAGTAGCAAACTCCATAGTAGGACGGCTAAGTCACTTACACATGTACCAGATCGAGGACGGTCCCTAGGCATGGTCTGAGATGATAATAAACCGTAATGCTAGGGTTTGTGAAATTTGTTTTTTCTTCTTGTTTGCTTCGAACTCTTATTTTTCTAGTTTTATTTGAACTCTGGTTTATTGGTTATATGGACTCATATTTTATGGACATAAAAATGTTTAAATTTGGATCAATGTAATGGATAACACAGGTCATCAGGTATGGACTATGCCTGGCAAGGGGTAGATCACTTCGCTCAAACGCGATGGATTGACCTACTCAGGTCGTCGAGTATGGATTGTGCTCGGTAAGGATCCGGAGAGATCAAATTCGTCAGGTATGGACTATGCCTGTCAAGGGATAGTCGCTTTGCTTGAATGCGATGGATTGACCAACTCAGGTCGTCGAGTATGGATTATGCTCGATAAGGATCCGGAGAGATCAAGGTCGTCACGTATGAACTATGCCTAGCAAAAGGTAGTCGCTTCGCTCGAACGCGATGGATTGACCTACTCAGGTCGTCGAGTATGGATTGTGTTCAGCAAGGATCCGTAGAGATCAAGGTCGTCGGGTATGGACTATGCCTGGTAAGGGGTAGGTCGCTTCGCTCGAACGCGATGGATCGACCTGCTCAGGTCATCGAGTATGGATTGTGCTCGCCAAGGATCCAGTGAGATCGAGGATTTGGATTAGGATAAAAACCCAGAGAGGCTATGGATTTGGATATCAGCTTCGAACATCTACGGATTTGGATATAGGCTCGAAGCGGTCTGGGCTTTGGCTAATAATCTGGAGAGATCGCAGGTTCAGAATTGGATATCGACTCGGAATGGTTATGGATTTCATTACAATATGGAGAAATCATGCATTTGGATTGGCAAAGGATTGGATAATATGGCCATCGATGGATTATGGACTTCGGATTTTGGATTTATGGCAATTCAAAATACGCCTTCCTATTGCAAGGCATGTTTTGGAGGGCAAAGTGTTAACCCACCTTTTGTCAAGGTAGTATACAGGCGGATTTAACCCAGTAGACTTCACAATTATTAAGGCCGATGAGTCCAAAGCGATGATTGTAGGGCCCATAAGTCAAGTATCGAGGTCGAATGTAATTGATAGATATTCCATGTAGAATGTTCGAAGTATGGAATATGGCTCAATGTATAAGAGGGATCGGCGTAGATTGGCTCCAACTACAGAGATCAGCATACTTCAGAGTACAAAGGCATTCTTGTGGAAAACAATCAATATCTCATGATACAAGTCCAAAACATATGAAATTTTGTGAGCAAGATGTGGGGAACCTAATGATCCTATCCTAGGGATCGCATATCATTTAAATGAAGTAAGAGAGATCGGTACCGATCCCTCTTAGGGGTCAGCTAAACCCAATTTCATAGCGAAGATCAATAAATTTCTCAACGTCTACACATTCAATTGACATGAAACTTGGGGAACAAGCTAATTAGAACACATGGAAAACCCCATAGGGATCACATGGCATTGTGGGTAAGTTGGTGGCGGTACCTATTCCTCCATAGGGATCATCTATAATCAGCCTTCACAACATATTGCAGCAAAGATTGATCAATAACTCGAGTTCTACTAGTCCAATTGGCGTGAAACTTAGAGGCTAAGCATAATACAACATGGAAAAGCTCCCTTAGGGATCGCGTGGTATTTGGAGTAAGATGGAGGGATCGGTACCTATCCCTCCATAGGGATCGGCAGAAATCAGGATTCAAGTAATACGACTTCATGGAAAATGCGATATCTCACAAACCATAAGTCAAAATGACACGAAATTTAGAGGGCAAGTAGCTAACATCATAGTAACCATCCAGAGGGCTTTCATCCCATTTGGACACCAAAATAGAGAGCGGCACCGATCCCTATTGTGGGCCCCAATGGGCTTGGAAATTTTTGGATGGACTCGTCTTGGTCTCTTGAATCTTCTGCCAAAATTTTAGCTCGATCCGTGCATGTCTTCCCTTATAAATACAAAAGGCATTGCGTTAGAAAAGGGATCTTCTTTCTGCTTCTCTTTATCTTTAACCAAGGCTACACTTTATCAATTTTATTCTTAGATTTTAGATTATAACTGTAAAAAAACTTCAGTATAATAAAAAGATTTAACTGGGAGTGGACGTAGGCTAGAGTTACCTGAACCACTATAAATCCTGTCTCCTTTACTTGCTTTCTGATTGTTTTAATTTTATTCTTCATTTATTTCTCTTCATATTTCTGTGATTGGATTGGATATTGGAGCTTTTGCATAATTGGTGTTGGTGGCTAATTTTGTCTCCAACACAAGGTCAGTCAAAAGCACACAGAAATCTACTTGACTAATCTAGCTACCAGTAGTGTGACTTTGGGACTGATGTGAGACATTGCCTATAATAAGTACCTATAGAGGATGCAAGGTTAGTCCCAATTCTGTAGGGTAAGTCTGTCTAGCTAATTTGGCTACCAGTACCTACGAAAAGTCGGACAAATATGAGATGTCATAGTTTGGGTTACGGGTCATAAGGCATAGGACTTGCTTTTGGGTTGGGGGTATTAGGTGGCTGATGTAGGGCCCACCACCTTCCTACTTAATAAGTATGAAATGGACGGCGAGACTAATCATTTAGGTGCGGTAGTGAGGAATCTCGAGAGGGGTCTGCTTTGTGGTTGAGGTATTAAGTAGCTATTTTAGGGAGTGCCTCTTCCCATAAAGAAGTATTAAGTGGCCTAATAAGCTTTTGAACAATGTCAGTTATGGAGTACCAAAGAGGGGTCTGTTTGTACTAAAATTGGGCATAACACTCTTCGGATGTATTTGAAGAGATTAAAATGAGGAATATAAATGAAAAAGGAGGTTAATCTAACAAACACGCCAAAATAAACAAACAAACAGAAATGCAAGAACACAAGAATTTAGAGTGGTTCGGCGTTGTAGCCTATGTCCACTATGGAAAGTTTGATGTTTTATTGAAGATTACAATCTGATTATTACAGTACACTCTCAAGCACTCGAGTTATAACGAGTCTCCGGTAGAGTATCGGCGTGGAAGAATCAAAAGTCCATTTTCTAGAGGCATATGGCTGCTATTTATAGGCGTAGGCTGAAAATATCTGGCTCAGATCTCGGAATACTCCTTCTCTCACGTGGGTAGGCCCACCAGATCAATCCATGGTCATTTGGGATCGATTCATGATCGATACGTGTACCATTCGTATCAATCGAGATGAGGTATTTTTGGGCTGAGATCGATCATGGACATTCTTGAGATGGTACGCAAGCTCCTGTGAAAATTTGGTGGCATTTGGACTTGTAGATTTGGAGTTATGATTGATCCAAGTTTGGATTTGCAAAAAGGCCGGCATCTTCGTATCGATCACATACGTATCGATCAACTTCAAATCGATAGGAGTTCGTATCGATCAGCTGCACTTCGATGACGTGGAGCTATAATCCAGGAGTGATCCACTTTTCATGTCGAGTGACTGCTTCTTCCATTTTTCCATACTTACTTCATATCAGTTTGGGCACTCTCTTTTCGTATCGATGACCTACACTTCATTTCGTATCGATGATCAAAGCCGCTTCGTATAGATGGCTATTACTTTAGTTTGCATCGATACGTACTTATTCCTTTCGTATCGATATTCGCTTATACGTTTTGTATCGATCACTTGGTAGTTAGTTTCGTATCGATGTTTTTAGGTGCTACTACTTACCGATTGCTTGGTAGCATATCTCGTATCGATCGTTGGCCGATCGATATGAACTACATTGATGGATGATCGATACGCAATGTGTAGGTGTGGAACCGATACGAAATATCTTCAACTGATGGATATGAAGCGGAAAATACACGATGGATACGAAGAGGAGTAGGCACTGAGGGATACGTACTGGTGTTTTCTTTCTTGATCTTGATCGATCCATATCTTGAGAATACAGACTTCGATTGACTTGAAATATGGAACATTGGCTTTCATAGCTTTATTTATCGTACCATGTTAATTGTAGCTCGATCCGAACTCCGATAAAATTTACCAGTATCCATAGCGAACCTGTGTATAATCGATCGTTGGGAACAGATTGTCTTTGGTTTCCAGTCAATTCCTTGGTGTCACGGCCTTGCCAAAAGGCGGGATAACATTTGCCCCCCAAAGTATGTCTTTTAAGAACATGACGCGCTTTGAAAAGCTGCAATCTTCATTCTGAAAAGTCCTATCCGATTCGTTGAGTAGTTATTGCCTTTTCGTCAAAAGATGTAACCTTTAATCGTTTTCCAGTAATGTAAATGCTGAACTATTGACTGTCAATGATTATGATGTGCATTGTTGTAACTAAGTGTTGTGTTATAGCAATTTGTTGTCCACTGTTGTAATTGTCACCAGGTGAGCATTCAATGCTTGTGAATTTTGAAAATTGAACATTTGTCCGTCATACGTGCACGTATGTTAACCTGACTCCCGTTAATGTTTGCACATCCATGAGTCATTGTCAAGTTTTTTTTTAAATCGAGTTTTGTATCGATCCTCTCCTGGATTGATGTGAAATTCAAGTTGTAACAACGCTTGATGGTCGTTTTAGAGTATCCCTTCGTATCGATCCTCTCCTGGATTGATTTGAGAAGTTGGGATAGGCATTTCGTATCGATGGCCATTGATACGAATTAGTGGTCCTCTAAAACGCCGCGTATCAATGGATACGAATCCAGGTGGTCTTCAAAGTGATGGATGCGAAATTGTCATTTCGTATCGATGGATTTAAGTAGCTTCAATAGGCCTTTGCTGTGTCTTTCATATTGATGGCTTGATGGATACAAAAAGCTTGCTCTGGATCGATTTGAGTCGATGGTTACGAACAGTTGCTGCTTTAGTTTGATGGTGGATGGATACGAAGTATGATTCATATCGATGACATGGGATACTGCTTTTTACCGGTTAACATAACTGGGAGGCGAAACGTTTCCTTTCCTTGGTTTCGTATCCATATAAATACTTTTAGGACTTAGATTTTTTTTACTTATTTTCACTTTTTTCTTGCTTTCCTATCGATTGAAAAACCGAGAAATAGGAATTACCTTCGTCCCCAAATCAACATAACTCTTTTATCACTCAACCCAAATCTTTAAATTAGGTAATTGATCAATAACTTCACATTAAAAACGATGAGACTCGAGTTTGACTGCCGATCCAATCATGACCGTGGCCAGTTCTGGTGATGAGGAGGTCATAAATGGGTCAGAGCAAGGTTATGGAAGGTTGGAATGGCATTTGTGTTGTTTGGAGAAGAAGGAGTGCAGAGGGATACGAAGGAAGGACCTGTATTGATGATGGATGATGGGTGAGTTCGTATCAATCGAGATATGATGAAACTTCGTATCGAATGAATGAATCGCTTCGTATCGATAGTTAGTGGGTATTCGTATTGATCAATTAACGATGGTCATTTATATCGATATGCAGTGTTCGATCGAATCTTGGACCTGGCGATCGATACGAATCAGAGGACTTCGATCGATACGAAGTGATCTTTGGGTGATCGATATGAAATGTTGTTCCATGATCGATACGAATTGATCTTTGGTGATTGATCCAAGTACAAACCGTGATGGATACGAGACCTTAGTTTAAATCGAATATTTGACTCCGACGAGCGTCTGTCTTGCATAATTGGACTTAACCATTTCACTGCATATTTGACTGCCCTTCGAAGCTCATCGATGGAACTGTGACTTGACAAATTTGATAAACCTTAACTTGGGTCGTTCTCCGAAGTCTGAATGGCACGGTTGTGATGGTCAGCGATGATGGTCATTCTAGTTGAATCTCGAAGTCTTGTTGTTTGAACATCTCTCAAATTCTATAGAATTTCTTAAGTATTATGTAGCACTGCACTACACAAAACATTCACGCACTTCACACTGGAGAGAACATGGGTTTATTGTCGTCTAATGATGATTTTTTACTGAGTTCAGTAGCTATGGAACCCGGAAGTTCACAGTCGCAGGATGTTCAGAGTCCGCCTCCCCCTATAATCGAAATGCCGGCTATTGCAACTGAAGAAATTAGCCCTGCTCCGGATGAATTGCCGGGAGCAGTCTTTATTATGAAACCGCAGGATTCTGTCAGCTCTAATATCTTCGAAGATATGTTAGGCATGATTTTCCTAAGACACGGGTTGCACTAAGTGATGTCTTACTGCCGAGGCCAGAAGATAGAGCCCATAACCCCCCGGAAGGGTACACAGCTTGCAACAGATTCATGTGTCTAGCTGGGACACTTCCTCCCTTCAATCAGTTCATTTAGGAAGTTTTACTTTTCTTAAGGATTGATCCATCTCAGTTGCACCCGAAAGGGTATGCCTTGCTCAATAGTCTGTTCGTCATCTTCATGGAGCACCTCTTATGACCCCCGACAGTAGAAGTGATCAGATACTTATTCAATATAAAGAGTCACGGGGACAACTCTTCCTTCACTTTCCTAGAAGCAGTTAGGAACTATCAAGTCGTGGCTGGAGCTTGGAGCAAGTTAAGTTACTTCAAAACTGAATGGTTTTTCGTTCGGTGTCCATCGGGATTTGCCAGGAGGTGGCTGCTTAGACGTAAGTGCTTCAACTTATTTGTTGATTAACAGGATGATATTAATTGATGTAGAGCCTAATGGTTTGCTTCTTATACAGATTCAATTCCACTACCTGAAGGAGCTCGGTTTAAAGAAATAGTAAGGGTTCTTCAAGAAGTGCCCGTCGCACAAAGAGAAATCGATGAAGTCCTCACAGATGAAAATCTGATTGACGTGGGGTTGATTGATAGAGCCTAGAGCATCGGACTTGTAGGAGTCGTCAGGACGGCTCCGGTAAGGCAAGTTAGAAGGAGAGCTCCTCGAATTAAGATTGCTGAACAGGGCGATGATGAAAATGCGACCACTGGTGACGAACCTATAGACGTGCTTCCACTGAACCCTCAAGCATCGGGAAAAAGAAAAGGCAAGACTGTTGTCCACAAATCTCTAAGGCACAAAACCGTTGTGGTGTCCTTGCCTGCTACTAGCCAAGAGAATCCTCCTCCATAGATGGAGAGTTCTTTTGAGGGACTAGCAAACACCCTATTCCGGATGACATGCCTTTACATCAAGATATCAGACTAGAGGGGCTTCAAAGCGCCTTAGATGTAGGAAAGCCAACTCCTTCGAGTATGGCTGCTACAACCGGTTGGTTGGGGGGTTTGCACATACATGCACACACTTCACAGCACCACACAATTTCTAATTACAAGCTATTAATCTCTGAAGATTAGCAACTCTGTTTCTCTTTTCATTTTACAGATACGATATCGAGGTGGGGATCTATGCTCGGTAGTCTCCATTCTGTGCGCCATTCATCTAGCTCATATTCCGAGTCTCACAGGCATGAGGCTGAAAGAGAACTCGATTGTGGCTATTCCAATCAAGAGAGGGAGTGTTATGAGAGGGAAAGAGATAGGGAGAGGGAGAGGTAGTATAGGCGCCGTTCTCGGTCGTGCTCTCCGCCACCTAAAGGTCCAATGCTACCCTCCGGCTCTGGAAAACAAACTACTGAAACCTCATGCCAACCAGTGCCTCCACAAACTTCGAGTTCTGGCGAGCATCGCCTTAGAACTGGGACAGATGTTCCTGTTGTCACTACATCAGCGGCTATGGAGCCCATGGGAGAGGAAGCCATCCGAATAGCTTAGTTGAAAACGGAGTTCCCTAATATTTGCTTTGATAGCTTTCACTTTCCCCCGAACTTGAACTGAATTTCCAATGGGGCTGAACATACTATGCATGATTATGTATATGATGTCTACAACTAGTATCGAGAGTGGATGATGGCCGTAGAGAAAGCTTCAGCGGTGGCTTTTGATCGGGCAAAGACAATTGAAAATTTGGAGAACGATCTCGCCCAAAAAGATCGCATAGTGCAAGTGCTTACCACTGAGAATGACACTTTAAGGAACTCGAAAATGGAGGCCCTTAAGAAAGTCGAGGAGACAAGCAAGAAGATAAAACAAATGCGACAGGGGCACCTGACCTTGGTCGAGGAGATAGGCCGCAGAACCGCCACCGTTACGACAGAAAGAGATGCCGCGCTTAAAGAGCTTGAGGAGCTTAAAGCCAAATTTACTAAAGTCGTCAAAGAGAAAGACGATGCTAACAAAGCTGCCCAAGAGCCGTGTGAGCAGGCCGTGGCACTCAGGGGTGAGCGGGATGTGGCCAAGTTAAAGGTCTAAGAAACCGAGGCCAAAATCGAAACCGATGTTGGAGCGGCAGAGGCCAGGTTGGAAGGTGACATTGAAGACCTCCTGGTCACTTATAATGTCAATGACCTAAAACACCGCAACTTAAGCTGGCTCGATGACTACCCGCTTCATCTATACAATGCCTGGTGCCGCTTGATAGAGGATGAAAAGGCGGACCACCACACTACAACTATCGACGACTTTGAGTTGGAGAACCGGATATTAACTGAAGATGAGAGAAAAGTTCTTCATGATTCCTTTGTCACTTTTGAGAAGGAAAAACTTGCCGACCAATATCCGGATGTTGGAGAGGGGTCGAGAGTTGAACACCATGAAGCAAGCTCTGAAATGCCTACAACAACTCAACCCGAGCTAACTTCTACAATTGACCCTCCAACTGTTCCTGCGTATGATCCTGATCAGCCACATTTGTCTCCAGTACGCGAGCATTAGAAGATGTCACTAATGTTTTCTCTTATCTTTATTCAGTTATAGAATCTGCACCGACCGAGCCTCCTGCAACCCAAGTGCTGCATCATGAGCAGGAGGCCATTATAATGGAGGCAACCATGACAATGGCCATAGCACCAACCGAGGAGGTGCACGAGAGCGTTTTCATTCTTGATGAACAGATGATGGAAGAACTCCTTGGTCACCAGCGTGATCCACTTATCGACTTGCCTTTCATCATGGGTGAAGGTATGTTTATGGTTAGCTCTACGGGCCTAACTAGCGGTATTCCCGAGGAAGCCCAAGCAGTTTGGGAGGAAGAGATAATGGCCCAATGCTTAAGTGGAAAGAGCCAAGCAGGCTAGTAGTATTAGAGTGGCATGGCAGGTCCTGGTTCGGTCCATATGCGTATGATTTCTCCTGGCGGTACAATCATTGACATTGGCGTGGCTCCCCCGTCCTCTAACATTGAGAGCACCATGGTTCCTCCGGCTCCGCATTCAGAAAGTATCCCGATCCCAGTAAGTTCGAAGGAAGAGACCTCATTAATCCCCCCGACCGGAGATTAACCAGCAAAAGGTAAAAGCTTGAAGAGGCATCAGAGCGGCAGCTCTAGTGGGTCGACGTCGAGGAAGAAGAAGAAGAAGAAGATGAAGGAGTAGGTGTGTGCTTTTATTCCCTCTTTTTGGTAGATATGTAGGAATTTCTTTTTTTCTTTCCGTAGGCCGTGTATAGATGCGGGTTCGGCCCCTACCTATAGGAATTCTTGAAATAATTTCTGCACTTATCCTTCTTTCAAAGCATTCAATGTACTTGTTTAAGTGATGATTGTATGTACTTAATGTACTTGTTTAAGTGATGATTGTATGTACTTATTTGTTTAAGTGTTTTAGCGCTCGAATTTCCATTCAATGTACTTGTGAAGCTTTAGTCTCTGAATCAGACTTGAGTTCGGTGGTTAAGTCTCGAAGTCATGGCTTCGAGTCATAACCAAACGTTAAGTTGAGTCCCAATGTTGTGCTGTCTCGATCAGTAGCTGGTACTTGAGTTTTTCCCCCAGTCTTGGCGATGAATTGAAGTGGTCGGTCGACAGTCTCTTTTCGCCTTCAATAAATTGAGCTTACTTACTCGGAACAAAGTCAAAGCAAGATGAGTTCAAGTGGTCGGATCACACTCGCCTATCTATTGGTAATCGATCCACACTCTAGGGACTGAACTTGTATGCCGACGGTCGGTCACGCCTGCTTAATGTTTAAAGTTATGTCCGTGCTCTGGGGACTTAAGTTGTTTTACGGGCGGTCAGTCACACCCGTTTAATGATTATACTCCGGTCTGCGCTCTCGGGATCGGAGTTGATTAATGTTTATACTCCAGTTCGCACTCCGGGAATCTGGAGTTGGTTGATGGGTGGTCAGTCACACCCATTTTGATGTTTATACTCCAGTTCGCACTCCGGGAATCTGGGAGTTGGTCGATGGGTGGTCAGTCGCACCCATTTTGATGTTTATACTCAAGTTCACACTTCAGGAATCTGGAGTTAATTAATGGGTGGTCAGTTACACCCATTTTGATGTTTATACTCCAATTCACACTCCGAGAATCTGGACTTAACTGATAGATGGTCAGTTACATCTACCTAAGTATTGGGATCTCATTCACACTCTGGGAATGAGAAGTTAATTAGGAACGTGGACGGTCGGATCACATCCACCCTAAGTAGGCAAGCAAAGTCATAGATGGACGGGTCCATCCTTCTCGAGCTTGCAAAACTGGAGACGAGGTCATGGACGGACCTGTGTAGTTAATGCCCCGCTATTACCCCGCTATAACCCCGCTATATCTCATAGCGGATTTCCACCGCTACGATATTTCCATATAGCCCCAAAATATAGCCTTTCCGCTTTAAGCCCCGCTATTTCCGATATATCCCGTTATTCCGGCTATATTCCGCTATTTCCGCTATATCTTCTTTAATAATGAAAAATTGCATTTATACATTATAAAAATTATGAAACTAATTTTTTTGATTTAATTTTTAATATATTTTCAGAAATGAAAATACTCTAATATCTACTAAATTCAATTATGTTATATAACAGTTTTACGTTTATTTAAAGTATATTCACACATGTTTTTATTTAAAATTATTTATGTATTAATTATAATTCAATTGAATGATAAGTTTTCATTTAATTACCATTTATATATTTGTAAAAACATTAAGTACGAGTTTTATATGCTATTTTAGAGCCATCCGCTATATCCCGCTATATCCTCGCTGTATCCCCGCTATGGCTTTTTGCACCTCCACCGCTTTGAATCTGCCGAGCGCTTTAGCTGCACAGGGACGGACATCCCCATCCTCCTCGAGTTTAGATTATACATGGGCGAAGTCGTGGGTGGGTGGATCCACCCTCCTCGACCCCACGTTTTGGATTTGAAGTTTATACTCTAGCTCGCACTCTGGGAACCGAAGTTCGTTGGAGGATTGTCATGTATCAGTCCTTTTTTGCTTCAGTGTAGTTGCTTGCCCCCGAGCTTGGGATTTATCTTATTGAGTGACCAGTCTTGTCACAGTCACTCCCTATTTGAATAAGTCCCACCGTAGGATGGAACTTAGCTCTTCGTGCATTGTGATGGTCGCAAGACGCATTTCAAGAATCGTTGCTCTGGCTCGACGAGTTTCCATTTTATTGCTGAAATAAGAAAGTACGACAAAGTCAGTTGCCTTATTACAAGTTTAAATTTCAAAATGCATAAACAAATTTCAAATGAAAAGCACACTAAATGAATAAACAAAGCCTGTCATGTGTAATAGCGCCAGAGACTCTCGCTGTTCCAAGCTCTCGGCAAAGCGAGACCATCAACAGTTGATAATTTGAATGTGTCGTCTCCGAGTCTCCGTTCAATAACATACGGTCCTTCCCATGTTGGTTTCATATGTGAAGGGACCAGATAAATTCTCTTGAGTATGAGATCGTCAAGTTGAAAGGTTCTGGGTCGGACCTTAGCATTGTATAATCGGGCGACTCGACTTTGGTGTGCGGTTGCCTTCAAATCAGCCTCTTCGCACTTCTCATCCAATAAGTCTAGGGATTCGGCAAGTAAAATGGAGTTCGTCTTTGGATCATAATATGTCACACGATGAGAAGGTACTTCCAATTCAACTAGAATAATGGCTTCAGAGCCAAAGGAAAGTGAAAATGGAGTGTGGACGGTCGTAGACTTGTGGGTAGTTCGATATGCCCATAAGGCCATGGGAAGTTCATCATCCCATCTACTCCAGCCTTCTCCAGTCATTTTTTCAAAATGGACTTAACTTTGTTAACAGCTTTGACCTTTCCATTCGCTTGAGGGTGAGTAACTGTTGAGAACTTCTTCTGGATGTGAAAACGTTGACAAAATTTTTTGAACTCAACACTATCGAATTGGGCTCCGTTGTCAGTGATGATTGTATGCGGGAGGCCAAAACGACAGATAATGTTACATACAACAAAGTTGATTACTTTCTTCGTCGTGATGGTAGCCAGGGGCTCGGCTTCCGCCCTCTTGGTAAAGTAGTCAACTGCAACAATGGCGTACTTTGCACCACCTTTAGCCAGAGGTAAAGATCCAATTATATCGATGCCCCATGTGGCAAATGGCCATGGACTAACTATCTGAGTGATTTCGGTTAGCGAGGCTCTTGGAATTCGGGCATGCTTTTGGCATCTATCACATTTCTTGGCATAATATGATGCATCTCGATTCACCGTCTGCCAATAGTACCCATATTGAAGTATTTTCTTAGCAAGGGCTTGCCCCCAGTGTGATCGCCGCATTCTCCCTCGTGCACATCATGTAACACTCGTTTGATCTTGTCATGGGCGATACACCGGAGTAAAGGAACAGAGTATACTCTTCTGTACATGACTCCATTCTGGATAATGAATCGCAAAGCTTTCCAAAGAACTTGTCTTTTCTCACTTCTATGCTCAGGCAAAGTTCCATGTTCAATATAGTTTCTGAGTGGGGTCATCCATGACTCCTTCTCGGGCGTTGCCTCATGCACCCAGTCCGTCTCCATCTGATCGATACTCAGAGAGGTGGGTGTTTCAATAGGGACAAGTCCCATTTGCTATGCTTCACCAGTGCTGGCCAGTTTTTCCAAAGAATCGGCCTTCTGATTGTGCTCCCAGGGCATACAGAGGATGGCATAGTAGTCAAACTGATTCAACACTTCCTGGACACAGGCAAGATAAGCGGCCAACCTCTGGTCTCTTGCTTGGTATTCTCCCGAACTTGGCATACGACTAATTGTGAGTCGCAATAGATCTCCACAGCAATAATTCTCAAGTCTCTGGCAAGTCCGAGTCCAGCGAGTAAAGATTCATATTCGGCCTCTTTGTTAGTCGGGCAGAAGTCAAACTTCAAAGCATAGCATATGGATCGACCTTCTAGGGTTTTGAGTACAACTCCAGCGCCTGTGCAGCGGTCGTTTGATGCACCGTCAGTGTATAGCTTCCATATGTATTTGGGAGATACATTGGTTTTGGGCAAGTCCTCCGATATAGTAAATTCAGCTATAAAGTCCACCAGAACTTGTCCTTGGATGGTTCATCTCGGTGTATAAGCAATATCAAATTGACTCAACTCGATGTTCCACTTGAGTAACCTACCAGACGTCTCAGGCCACGTAAGGACCTGTCGTAACGGCTGGTCGGTGTAGACTGTGATCGGATGAGCCTGGAAATATGGACGGAGCTTCCTTGAGGCAATGACTAGGAAATAAGCCAGCTTCTCCAACTTTGGGTAGTTTATCTCCATCCCTATCAATCACTTGCTTATATAATAGACCGATCGTTGTATCCGATCTTCTTCGCGAATCAATGCAGCACTGATCACATTCGCTGAAACCGCCAGATAGATATATAATCTTTCATGATCAACCTGCTTTGACAGAATAGGTGGCGTTGCCAGATGTTGAACCAATGCTTGGAATGCGCCTTCACACTCCACCATCCATCTGAAATTGCACTTTTCTTTCAAGATCAGGTCGAAGAAGGGAATGCACATGTCCGTGGATTTGGAGATGAATCTACTCAAGGCTTCCACCTTCCCATTGAGGCTCTGCACTTGCTTTATGGTTTTGGGAGTCTCGAGATTCCGAATCGCCCAGATTTTCTTAGGATTGGCTTCAATTCCTCGAGCATTGACAATGAATTCAAGGAATTTTCTGGATGCGACTCCGTAGTGACATTTCAACGGGTTGAGCTTCATTTGGTATTGTCGGAGGATGTTGAACATTATTTCCAAGTCTTTGACATGATTGATGGACATCGTGACTTTACAAGCATATCGTCCATGTACACCTCTATGGTTTTTCCGATCTGGTTAGAGAACATTCGGTTCACAAGCCTTTGGTAAGTTGCCCCAGCGTTCTTGAGTTCGAACGACATCACTTTATAGCAATAAAGTCCCAGATCGGTGACAAAGATGGTATGCTCCTGATCAGGTAGGCGCATCAGTATTTGATTATAGCCGGAATATGCATCCATGAAAGAAAAGAGTTCGTGTCCGGTCGTGGAATCTACAAGTTGATTAATTCTGGGAAGTGGAAAACTACCTTTAGGGCAGGCTTTATTCAGATCTGAGTAGTCTGCACAAGTCCTCCATTTCTCGTTGGATTTCCTGACAAGCACTGGGTTGGATACCCACTTCGGATACAATCTGTCTCGAATAAACCCGTTCGACTTGAGTTTATCTACCTCTTCTTTCAGGGTGGCAGATCTCTCTAGATCCACACCGCCGCTTTTTTGTTTGACCAGGACATGCACGAGTCTATATTCAATGCACGGCTCGCGATGTCCAGTGAGATCCACACATGTCTGAGTGCTTCCAAGAAAACACGTCGAGGTTTGCCCGAAGAAATTCAACCAATTCCTCTCTCATCTGTTGGCTTAGCTGAGATTCGACCTTCATCATTCTGGAGTCGTCATCATCATCGATCGGAACATCGATCGTCAACTATGTCGCGGAAGCGTAATTGTCTTTGACTTCCTCTTCATTATCATCATCTCATGGATCAAGATCTTTTAGGAATTGGTTGTGGCGCCCGGGCCTAGGCCCAGTCGTTAGCTGTCAATTTTCAGTGAAACGAACGTAGAGAGATTCCTCTGTGTCCTTGTCCTTCTCTTTCTGCTGCGCCTCCCGCAGCTCAGCAACATAATAGGCGCGTCCAACCGCCTGATCTCCTTGAAAAACTCCAACCCCGTTATTAGTGGGGAACTTTAGAGTTAATCACCATGGGGCAATGGCTCCCTGAATTCAACTAGGGCTGGTCGGCCCAAGAAAGCATTATATGGAGAATTAATGTCTAACACAACGAACTATAACATCCTGACCCTCCGGCTATCTTCGATTCCCAACTCAACTAGCAATTCCACCATCCCCGAGGGTATCGTTGCACTCTTATTAAAGCCATGTATGCGAGACTGACACGGCTTCAAGTCCTTCGCTTCCATTTTCATTTGGTCATAAGCTCGTTTGAAAAGAATATTTACGGAGCTTCCACTATCTACCATGATCCTCTTCATCCAAGCAGGACCTATTTGAGCCGATATGACTAGTGGATCGATAGTGGGGGCTTCGACTCTATCAACGTCTCTGTTTCGGAAAACGATGTCGTCTGTCATCGTCTTTTGTTGTTTTTCCGGAGCCCCATCATCAACATTACTGCAACATTCAAGTCTGCATGCCTAATTGAACTGGCATACGACTCCATTTCCCTCCAGCTTCGATCGGCTGAATGAGGACCACCACTAACTATATTAATAACCAATCTCCCGCCAGTACATGCGGGTTCTTCCAGTCTAGCTTGATTTTGACCTTGATTCTGGTTTGATGGGCCCGCACCTCCAACTTGCGGCCCCCGAACAAATTGTTCCAACTTTATCTCTTAGATTAACTTCTCAATGATGTCTTGTAAATGGTGACACTCATTAGTATTGTGACCATAGCAATCGTGGAATCTACAGAAATTCCCAGTCTGATTTTGCTTCTCAGATGACTGTTTCAGAGCTGGTTTCTTATGTTGTCCAGTATAACAGGTTTGCAAATAAACATTCGCAAGGGACTATTAATGGGGGTATATTGGTCAAACATTGGAGCTCTGCGTCATAGTCCACGATTTTGATCTCGCTTCTTACCCTGACCTCCATCGCCTTTCTGCTGACTCTGCTTATTCTGTATATTCAACTGCACTTTAACAGAGCTCTCACCGGTTTTTTTTCACAGCAACGTTACTTTAAATGCCTTCGACACTAGGCCCCACATCATCCTGCTTTCTAGATTGTCTAGCGTCTTCTCTCCTTAAGAACTGGGCCGCCTTAGCAAAGAAATGATCCAATGACGTGGGGGGTTTCCCAACCAACCAATCGCCAAATTCAGAATCAGGATCGATCCCTTTTGTCAGTGCTATCAATAAAGAATTTTCATTAGGGTTGCTGATCTCTACACAAGAGGCATGGAACCTTTCTAGATAACGTCTGAGTGTCTCTCCTAGAGCTTCAGTGATGTTGGATAAGGTGTTATCATCCTTCGGCCTCGTGACGTGCATACGAAACTGTTTAATGAACTTGGTAGCCAACTGATCAAAGCATGAAATTGATCGAGGTGGTAAACGAGTAAACCGCGTGGTTTTGATGCCACCTAGAGAGATAGGTAAGCTTCTACACTTGACCGCATCGTCAGCTTGAGCGGCGTTTATTAGCCATTTATACTTTAGGATGTGCTGATTGAAATCTGAGCTTCCTTCGTAAACAGGCAAAGTTGGCACGGCAAGGTGGCTCAGCATAGAGGATGTCTTCAGTGAACGGAGTATGACTTTGGAAGATTCCCCAATCGTCATTGGTGAGGCCCTGACTTTCGCGGATCATCTAACAGATCATGGTTGGAATGTCTAACATTCAAACATTCGGTGCCAAGGCATGGTCGGGTTCCACGTTGCGGCGATGGTCCGGGTGCGGTCGACGGTCCATTCCTCACCTCCTTGGTTCCAGGTCTGTAGGAACATAGGGTTCTGAAGCATGAACATGCTGACGAAGGGTTGGATCTTCTCTGTTCTGGATCTCAGCTTCCAAGTCTGCAGTGCAGTTGCTGCATGGCTATCAGTAGTGTGATAAGGAAGTGCCCCTCCTCGGAAGGAGGGTCCAGCCTGGGGACCCATAGAGGGACCAACTCCAGCTTGCCCGAGATTCAGAAAATGCTGGTGCTCGGAGGTTTGCGTGTAGCTTCCATCCAGCCGTGGACATGTAGATCAAAATCAGAAGAAGCTGAGCTTTCGGTGGATGAATAAGAAGCACGATCCCTTCTGGATCTCCTTTATCTCTCCTTATTCAGTTGGTGGGCTAGCTCCGTGTTAGCACGGATCTGCTGGGTGAGCTCCTGACGGCTTTGGGTAAGCTCTTGCATAAGGATCTGGAACTCCTCCCTGGTGATTGGGCCTTGTGGATCTGAGGGTCCAGCCGAATTCCGAACCGTAGCAGGCAGTTGTGTAGGGTTTTGTCTATTCCGCCCTTCTGGGTTAGCAGTGGTTGAAGTAGTCCTTGTGTTAACCATGGCTGATGCAATTCCTTCCTAGATCTGATGCGATCTGAATAGTATGGAATGAACTTCTAGATGGTAGATCTGGATCTTCTCCTTAGGTTTATGCAATCCAACAACGACAGTAGATCCGATGAAGCGGAGAAAAACTAGATTTTCTCTATGAAAGCACCAAAGTGTTTGTACCAAAATTGGGCACAACACTCTTCGGACGTATTTGAAGAGATTAAAATGAGGAATATAAATAAAAAAGGAGGTTAATCTAACAAACATGCCAAAACAAACAAAGAGAAAGCAAGAACACAAGAATTTAGAGTAGTTCGACGTTGTAGCCTATGTCCACTATGGAAAGTTTGCTATTTTATTGAAGATTACTATCTGATTACAACAGTACACTCTTAAGCACTTGAGTTACAATGAGTCGCTGATAGAGTATCGGCGTGGAAGAATCAAAAGTCCATTTTCTAGAGGCATATGGCTGCTATTTATAGGCATAGGCTGATAATATCTGGCTCAGATATCGGAATACTCCTTCTCTCACGTGGATGGGCCCACCAGATCGATCCATGGTCATTTGGGATCGATCCATGATCGATACGTGTACCGTTCGTATCGATCAAGATGAGGTCCTTTTGGGTTGAGATCTATCATGGACATTCTTGAGATGGTACGCAAGCTCCTGTGAAAATTTGGTGGCATTTGGACTTGTAGATTTTGAGTTATGATCGATCCAAGTTTGGATTTGCAAAAAAGCTAGCGTCTTCGTATCGATCACATGCGTATCGATCAACTTCGGATCGATAGGAGTTCGTATCGATCAGCTGCACTTCGATGACGTGGAGCTATAATCCAGGAGCGATCCACTTTTCATACCGAGTGACTGCTTCTTCCATTTTTCCATGCTTACTTTGTATCAGTCTAGGCACTCTCTTTTCGTATCGATGACCTACACTTCATTTCATATTGATGATTAAAGCCGCTTCGTATCGATGGCTATATTCAGTTTGCATCGATACGTACGTATTCCTTTCGTATCGATAATCGCTTATACGTTTCGTATCAATCAATGGGTAGTTAGTTTCGTATCGATGTTTTTAGGTACTATTGCGTACTGATTTCTTAGTATAGCATATCTCGTATCGATCGTTGGCCGATCGATACAAACTGCGTTGATGGATGATCGATACGCAATGTGTAGGAGTGGAACCGATACGAAATATCTTCATATAATGGATACGAAGCGGAAAATACACGATGGATACGAAGAGGAGTAGGCACTGAGGGATACGAACTGATGTTTTCTTTCTTGATCTTGATCGATCCATATCTTGAGCATACGGACTCCGATTGACTTGAAATTTAGAACGTTGGATTTCATAGCTTTGTTTATCGTACCATGTTAATTGTAGCTCAATCCGAACTCAGACAAAATTTGCCAGTATCCATAGCGAACCTGTGTATCATCGATCGTCGGAACAGATTGTCTTTGGTTTCCAGTCAATTCCTTGGTGTCATGGCCTTGCCAAAAGGCGGGATAACAGGGTCTGGCTTAGGTTTAAGTATTAAATGACGGGGATCTTTCTAGGTTATAGGTATTAAATAGTCGAAGTCTGCCTAATTCCCATTAAAGTGGTATTAAGTGGCTAGGGTACTTTCTATCATATTGTTAGAACTGACGGTAGTAGCGGAATGGACTGGAAAGGCCTTTGGGCTTATAGTTGGAGGTATTCTTGGTAGGGTATAGTATAGGATGCACAAGACATATTTCTTATCAAATGATATTGCCCAAATACTATTATGGTAAGAACTGATATTTCATTCACTAGATATTGTTATTTTGACCCCCTCCTCATTACAAAATATATGTTAGGGGAGATGATGCTGACTGAGAGGCTGAAGGTGGAGGTGAGGACTTGTGGCAATTATCTATCTATTTATATTTTTGACATACTTTGATGTACCCATTTTCAGACATGATGTTGTTGTTTTGAGATATTGTATTTCAGATATTGGGATGTTATGTTTTTGAGATTTGGATTTTTATAAAATGGGTACTTTTTATGTATTATATTTAATCCCTTCCGCTATGAGATTCTAGTAGCATAGATAGATAGCTCTGTGTATTGTTCATTGTACCAATTTTGCCAACCAACGACCAGCTTTAGAGTGGGTCTAAGATTCAATGGGCTTATATTTAGTTAAAAATTAGGCTCGTTCCAAGGTGGGTTATTATATTTGGTATTAGAGCTAGGTTGCCCAATCAACGGGGATATGTATATGTAAGATTGCTTATTATTACTTTTGAAAGTGTTTTTCAAAACCCTACTGTATATATACTTATTTGAACATACGCAAGCACATTAGGCAAATCTTTTATTTCAGCAAATAATGTTATTTAAAGAAGTTGTAACTGAATGTTTAAACCTATAAATAGTTGATTATGGCTGAAAATCATTCCTTTGAGGCAAGGAACCCCTTTACCCAAGAGATACCCACTATCCAAGGGATGCCGGAATAGTTCAAGTAATACCTAAGGCATATAGGACAAGTTCTCATTTCTCAGCAAGTTGCACCAGCAGCACCAGTTGTTCCACCAGCTAAAGTGGCATCCTACCCTATAGACTTCCCCAAGGCGTGCAAGTACTTCCATAATATGGGAGGACAGACATATACAGGGGCCAAAGACTTTGTTGAGACGAAGGCTTGGATTAATGACTGTGAACATATATTTCGGAAGCTGAAATGGGAAGATTGGATCAGGTGAAGGAAGGCTGGATGGTGTTTAAAAGGAAAGGCACTGGATTTGTGGACCATAGTAGTTGAAAAGAATGTCGAGGAAGGAATTACTTGGGATGAACTTAGGACTTTCTTTGAGTCTTGATTCATGTCCAAAGCAGAAGTAAGTTTGCAGTTGGAGAAGTTTATACGGTTGAGGCAAGGAGATTCCACGTTGAAAGAGTATTTTAATAAGTTAATGGAATTGGCTAAGTTTGGATTGAGTCTGATTAACACACCCATGAAGAAGGCAATGAATTTTGTAAAGGGTCTGAATTCTCCACTTAGGGAGCTGCTTCTGGCCCAAGTACCTACATGCACCACTTATGAGATGATAGTTGAAATAGAATTGCTGCATAACTATACTTTTGGCTCAGAGGGGAAGGAGAAAGAGAAGAAAAAGGTTGTACATCCACAAAACCAAGGTGGAGCTAAGAAGAGAGGATTTTAGGCAAAAAAGAAGGCCAAGAAGAAGATCAAGAAAGAAGATGTGACATGCCGTAGATGCCAGAAGAAAGGACATGTTGTTAAGGATTGTAAGGTGAGTTTAATAAGGAAGGAGTTTAAAGGGAAGTGCTATCACTGTCATGAGGAGGGACACTACAAGAATTAGTGTCTAAAGCTTGCAAGGAAAGGACAAAGTGGGCAAGCTTATGCCATTGAGGCAGTATCTATCTCAAGTAGTCATCCTCCTAAATATTAAGGAAAAGTTGCAATAGAAGGTACAACTATTATTTCTAGGAACATTATACATACCTTATTTGGCTCGGAAGCATCAAATTCATTCATAGCTAGAAATGTAGATAACTCCTTGAGTCTAAAAACCCAAGTTGTCATCGACCAAATAGTCGTGTCAAATCTTATTGGGGGTCAACACTCCTTTCCTCAATTTGTAAAGACCTAGTTGTGGATATATGTAACGTCTACTTTACATGTAATGCGTATGTTCTTGGTTTTGAGGGGTATTGAATTATCTTAGGGATGGATTGGTTGTCTTACTATGGGGCTGACTTATATTTTGATAAGAGGATTGTATGGTTAACAAGTTGTGAGGATTGAGATATAGATGCTCCCTGTACACCCCAAGACTGAGTCGAGCTAGGCTATTTATATTCTCTTAGCCTATCACAAGATGATCTCTCATCTATACTCATAGTTTGAGAATTTCCTGACAATTTTGAAGAATTCTCGGGTCTGCCACCACGAAGAGAGATAGAGTTCGAAATTGATTTGGAAAAGGACGTTAGACCCCTCACACTGTCATTAAGGCACATGGCCCCCAAAGAAAGGCGAGAGTTGGATAAGCAAATTTCAGATTTACTGCAGAAGGGATTCATTTTCCATGATACTTTTGAATGGGGAGCACCTATTGTCTTCGCCACTAAGGTGGATGGCTCTTTGAGGCTATGCATTGACTATCGAGAGCTTAACAAGCTGACTAAGAAGAATAGTTATCCCTTGCCTAGAATAGATGATTTGTTTGATCAGCTTGTTGGAGCCAAATCTTTCCTTATTGGACTTAGCCACTGGATTTCATCAACTGAGGATAGCCGAGGATAGCAAGGAGAAGACCGCGTTTTGCAATTCAGATGGACTGTATGGATGGGAAGTGATGCCTTTCTAATTGACAAATGCCCATGCGTATTTTGTAGAATTGATGAGTAGAGTCTTTAGGGGGCAGCTGAATAAGTTCATCATAGTGTTAGTGGATGATATTTTAGTATTCTCTAAAAGTAAAGGTGAGCATGAAAATCATTTAAGGGAGGTACTAGGGACTTTGAGAAGGCACCAACTAAAAGCCAAATTCTCAATGTGTCATTTTTGGAAGAAGGAGGTCAGATTTCTTGACCATATTGCCTTCGAGAAGGGATTGTCTATGGATCCTAAAGGTGGAAGCTATTTAAGCTGGAAGATTCCGAAGAACTCCATGGAGATTAGGAGTTTTCGTAGGTTGGTGAGTTACTATAGGAAATTTATCAAGCATTTTGCCAAGATAGTAGTCCCACTAACTTGCTTAACCAAGAAAAATCTAGTTTTTGCATGGGATGAGAAATGCATGGAAGCATTCGAGAAGCTGAAGGAGCTATTGACTAAGTGTGCCAGCACTTACTATTCTGGATGGGACGAAGTCTTTCACTGTTTACACTGATGCATGTGGTATGAGATTAGGAGCTGTTCTTATACTAGAGGGTAGAGTGATAACCTATGCAAGTAGGCAGTTGAAGGACCATGAGAAGAGATGTCTAACTCACAACTTGAAATTGGCAACCATTGTCTTTGCCTCAAAGATGCAAAGGCACTATATTTTAGGAGAGATGTTTGAGTTGTTTACCGACCACAAATCTCTTAAATACCCATTCTCCTAAAAATATTCTAATCTTGAGTAGTAGAGGTGGATGGAGTTTATAACATCATATGACTTTGAAATACAGTATAATTGTAGAAACCTGATTAAATTAACGTTAATAATAGAAATTTATTTAATTAAATTGGAATTTGACGGTTCATATGATAAATTGGATTGGTAATTATTTTATAAAAGGATTTAAAATTGCGAAAATAATATTTTATAAAAGTGATGTAATTGAAATAAAATATAAGTTTGGAAAGGAAATGATTTTTAAATGAAGCTTGTATTTATTTTAAGTTGGATATAATTTAGTTTTAGAAATAAGGAAAAAGTATAAATATAGACACCTTAGTTTGTTTTATGTTTCCAAAGCCCAAGCCGACGAGTCTTTACCCCAAGCCCAAACTCAAGTTTCTATTTCTAGAATTCTCCTTCTCATTACAAAATCACTCACGCATGTTTGTTTATCACCAATTTTCTTCCTCCTGAAGCCAATAACCACTAAATTTTTATCACTTCAAAAATTATAAACATATTCAATAAATTATGTAAAATTTCCAAAACTTGTGAATATGAATTTCTACATCATCAAACACTAATGGAGTGAAGTAAATCATGTTTCGGTTTGTGGTTGGTGAGCTTGGTGGTCGTGTTTGAGAGCAGGATGGTGTAAACGTATGTCCGGTAAGGGTTTTTCTCTCACATATCTTTGTCCCAATCACTCGGTCATGATATAGTTATGTTTCTTGTGTTATTTTTAAGCAAATCCATTAGTATATCCTGTTATTTATCAATTTGAGTTATGAAACTAAGTTTAGGGTGTGCTGTGAGGGGTGTCAGTGCTTCTGTAAAGAGTGCCTACCAGGCTAAGTGTAAGTGCGTGTACTGTAAACAGATGTGCATGTTGTATATAGTGTGAGTGTGAGAGTTGAGTATGGGCTTACTATGTGCATAGGAGTATGATGTGTGTGTGTGTGTGTGAGTGAGTGTTGTAGCTGTTATTGTAAGTGTGCAAATGATTGTAGACAAGTGCGGATGTGTGGTGTGTGTACATCTGATGTGTGTGTGTAAAAATATATAAATATATTGTTTTTGTGTATTTTGCTGGCGCAATATAACATCCTACTATGTTATATATATATCCCATAGTTTCAGTCAGTTATCTTCGCCCTTTGATTGAACTTTGGCTTCCACCTCCTACCTACTTTGCTGCTTCCCATTTTACTGCATTTCATAGCATCTTTAATTGCTTTGGCTCATCTATGACTTGCATGTGAATGTGTTTATTTTTGCGTGTGTGTTACAACATGTATGTGTATTTGTGTTTGTGTGTTGTGTGGCAAAGCATGTGTACATGCTCCAATATGTGCGTGTACCTTTATGTGGTGGGCGCGCGTGCTACCCAGTGTGTTTCCTATCTCTTTATACCGCCACTTCATTTTCTTCTCCATCATTTTCTAAACCTTGTCATTCGTTTATTAATGAGCATATATTGGTAACCCAATGGGTGCGTGGCTTCATACATTTGTATATATATGTTTATATGGTTGTGTTGGAGTGTATATGTATGTGTGTATTTATGTGAGTTAGGGTGTACGCACTGCAACATGTGCAAGTGTTTCAGTGGGTTTGGATATCTCTATATAATTAGCATTGCATGGTTATGTTCTCATATTGCTTTAGGAATGCGCAAATAGGCATGGGTCTACATTATACATACATACAACATACATACATACATACATATACACACACATACATATATATATATATGTATATGCTCTGTTTTTATGTTTGGATCTTTCTAGCTTAAACAATTTGTTGCTACTATTTATATTTTTGTTCAAACAAGTTATATCACTATAAAGCCTACTTACTAGTTTAATAGTATGTTTTGTGGATGAGCAATCTTCTACCTTTGCAAGCTTCAGCAATAAATACATAGAATACATCTTTACATTTAAATAAAATAAAACTAAATCTATACTTAAACTTTAATATAATCATTGGATCGTATATTTTTATATATATTGAGTTGGATGTTTAAAGTTATTTTGAATAGTAATTAGTTATTTATTGTATATAATATTTTATATTAGAGTTTAGTTAATTAACTAATTAATTAATTCTAAATTATATATATTATCATTATTTATTTCCAATTCTACGTATTAGTATGTTATCTAAAATTATATGTGTAAATGTTTTATTATTATATATTGATTTTTTTATCTACATTTATTTAAATTATATATATATATATATATATATATTAGTTTAGATTTGCTGATTTCTCTTCTTCTCTATTCTGATATTGATTACAAAAGTGATTCATCGTTGATATGGGTTTGATTGATGATTTGAGATGATACGATAATGAAAATCTTTGATATGATTTTGGGTAATAATTTTGTGTGACAAGAAATCCGAATAAATGGAATTATAATACCATTCAAAATGAGGCATTTGGTAATATTTCTCTGGTTATTCTTTGGACTCATTATACAAAATGAAGAGTAGATTGAGTGGAATTTATAACTAGTGAATAAATGTTTAAGTATCACTCAGTGGTATGGGACGCTGTTGTGATATTTATTCGGTCATTCATTGTAAGTGGATGATACTCACGTGACAGGAATAGAGTGGATAATGTGAGGTAATACATAGTGATATATGGCTTTGTCCCTATAATAGTGAGACTTTGGGTCTATATGTATTGGTTTTATGTGCCATTATTTTGATATACTACAAATTATGTTTGTTAGAGAGGACCAGATGGCTAGAATCCACCCTAGGGGCCTAATCGTAAGGTCGCTCCCTAGATCAGTGGCACTCTAGATTTATGGAGCTCCACACACACACACACACACACACACATATATATATATATATATATCTGTGTGTGTATGTATGTATGTATGTATGTATATATACTTTTATTTATATATAGCTTAGTTCTTGGCTTTGTGCCATTGCCCCTGTGTTACCTAGGCCAGTAGTCTGTTACCTATAAGGGCATTTATAATGTCGTGACTTAATGTCCTCGCGTTAATGAGAACATCGTTGGATACATGTCATGATGACTTTGAGGTAACTAAAGACTATAGAGACTTAATATCTTTAGTGCTTGCTTAGTGTTATCAGTCCCCCTTATGGTCCTAACGGGGTAGTGGATTGGCATATGCGATTGATACACCTCACTGCAGTATTGATGTGGGCTAGGTGTCACATATAATTATTATATAGATGGCTCTACTTGGGACTTCGAGTCTGTCGTACAACAATTTTCCATCATGATATTTTCAGATAGATATTATATGAGGAGATGAGATTATACATGTGATACATATCCAAAGTATAGTGGATTCTCATTATTGATAGGCAGCCTATCCTATCTAATATATATTGATGATTTTTGAGATTGGGAGTTATATTTGGACAATGCTTCGTGCTAGTCTGATTATACTTGGTGACATCTCTTCTAGTGATATTTTGGATTTGATGGTGTTTACTGGATATGTATGATTCACCCATTTGTGGTTATTCTGTGATTGCCGACTTGATATGCTTTTATATGGATGATGACATCTTTTGATATGAGAGTTGATTATTTCAAATGGATTTGAGATATTTAGTGATGTGATGCCTTGATATTTATGGATAACATTATATACCTTTTAAGCATACATTACCATATTTATATGCATCCTTTGATATGTTGTCTTTGATTTGATTATTGATGTTAGTATTATTATATTATTACTCCATTTTTTTATTGTGTTACCATTATTATATACCCTGATTAGACATAGACTGACCCATGTGTTATTTTATAATACTCGAGTCAGTTCGAGACATTTCAAGTATAGGGACGACATGACCATCATTTGTTTCATTGAGATTAGAGGAGTATTATTAGGATTATTACTTAGTACTTGTATGACATTGATTCATTTTTTGTGTGTGTGTATTTGATACTGAGCGGTATATTGATTGTACATCAGATTATATTGAAATTGTTGATGTTTGAGACATGTTGTATTCCTATTGTATTATATATGTATATTATTGCTGTGATTGACTCTATGTTCTTTGTATTTATATATACATTGTGTATTGTTCTGTCCTGGAGGCACATATGTTTATTATTTTGTACTGATACTGTGTACAAATATATGAGATATTCAATTGATGTTTTAATACTTAACGGTATTAGTCCTATAGAATTTTAACGTGTGTACCCCATATAGCCTCATTCTTTGTATTATCTGATAGTATTACTCTATAATACTCTTAGATAGTATGGGTATAGAGATGGGGTGTTTACATACCTTCGAAAATAGGAATGTTGTCATCGATGCCCTTAGCTAGAGGCATGGTACTCTTGGTGCTATTTATGAGTTGAGGCAGTTGGAGTTCCTCTTGAATTTCAATTTTCAATCACCAATATAACCCACTCTAGGCTATTTGGCAGCAATGGAGGTTAGGCCAGTATTGATGGACCTCATCGGGCATGAGTAGAAGAAAGATGCGGTAATAGTAGATATTTTGGACAAGCTAAGTAAAGGAGAGCATTTCCCCCATGACAAAGGTATGCAAATGATGAAAGTGGATGTTTGAGAAGAGATGGAAGTCTATGTGTCCCTGTGATGGAGGATGTTTTGGAGGAAGTTTTGGCTGAGTGTCACCATCCTAGGATGACCATTCAACCCGGTGGAGGTAAAATGTATAGGGATATGAAGCAGATTTTCTATTGGCCAGGGATGAAGAAAAGTGTAGTGCAATTTGTCTCTAGGTGTTTGATGTGCCAAAAGATTAAGGCAGAACACGGAAAGCCCGGAGGGCTGCTGTTACCGCTAAAAGTGCCGACTTGGAAATAGAACAAAGATATATAGACTTTATAGATGGTTGCCTAGGAGTCAAAGAGGCAATGAAGCTATTTGGGTTATAGTGGATAGACTCACTAAAAGTGCTCACTTTATTCCCGTTAGAAGTAATAGGACTACACTATCTCTAGCACAAATTTATATTAAAGAAGTGGTATGACTTTATGGAGTTCCAATCAGCATTGTTAGTGATAGGGACCCTTGTTCACTAGCAAATTTTGGAGGAGTTTGCAATCATCTTTAGAAACTACATTGAATCTTAGCACCACTTACCATCTATAGCCCGATGACCAGAAGGAAAGGGTGAATAGGATTTTGGAAAAATTATTAAGAGCTTGCATCATGGATATTAGAGGACACTAGAGCAGCATTTACCCTTAGTAGAATTTGCATACAATAATAGTTACCAAACGACGATTGGCATGTCACCTTTGAAGCGTTATATGGGAGACCATGTAAATTGCGTAATTATTTGTGGGGAACCATCAAAAAACTCCTACTTGAACCATATTTGATTCACGAGACCTTAGAAAGGATAGAGATAATTAGGCAGTGAATGAAGGCCATACATGACCGTTAGAAGTCCTATGCTGACAAGCAAAGAAAGAAATTGGAGTTTGTGGTCGGAAATTTGGTATTTGTTAAGGTTTCCCCTCTTAAGAAGGTTATGAGGTTCGGTACTATGGAAATTTGGTGCCAAGGTTTGTTGGGTTGTTCTCGATTTTAGAAAGGGTTGGGAGAATTGCATATCGAGTGAAGCTCCCATATAAGTTGGTAGGGGTCCATGACGTCTTTCATGTTTCGCACTTGAGGAAATGCCTTCATAGTGTCACCACCATAGTAGAGCCTGATCATTTAGTAGGTACTGAGATGGAGCCAATAGCACCCCGTGCCACCGCACACATAGTGGAGCATGAAATTAGGAAGCTCCACAACAAAGAAATTAGGCTGGTTCGAGTACAATAGGGAGGTAATCTGGCAGAAAGCATATGGAAAACTGAAAAGAAGATTAAGGCTTCTTATCCTGAGCTTTTCTATGGCAGTCTCTCCAAAATTTAGGTTTATGGTTACATCGTGGTTGCTAGATTGGATGGTTGCCAAACTTTTTACTGTTATTTTTGCACTCATGTAGAATTTTATGCATATTTAGATGCCTACATACATGCCTATATATCACGATCTTGTATTCACTCAAGGACTGAGATCGCCTATAGTATGCTGCATATATAATCACATTGCATTTTGGGTTAAGTACACAATTATGTAGATAACTTGGTTGTGTAACACAGATATAGAGTGCGCATTACACTATCTATCCCCTAGGATTTTAGGGAGAAATCCTTTTTAAAGGGGTAGAATGTAACACCCTGTAAAAATTAATAAGAAATTAACTAATTAAAATAAGGCTAAAAATGAAAATTTTGTGAACGTCGAAATTTAGCTATGAAAGTTACACCATTGTGTTCGTGGTGATTTTATGGTCAACTTTCATATATAAATTTTTGTAATCAGAGCTCAAACGAAAAGGTTATTCACGTTTGAAGTTATCGAATTTAAAATAATTCAAATGGAATTCAAATTTAAAAATTAAATAACATTAACGTTTGAAATTAAAATGGTAATAATAATTTAATGTTAGGTTGAACCAATGTTAATAAAAACGTTAATGGTAGGAAGTAAAATAGGTATGAAATAAAAAAATTAAACGAGCAATAAACATACGCTCCAAATAAATAGACCAGACGACCGCCTCCACTAACCATCTAGGGAGGAGAGGTCGACCGTTAGTGTGTGGCAGCTAGGGTTTTGTTTGGCATGAACGGCCTGAATTTATTATTTTGAACCAACTTAAACCCAACGGTACTGGTGCCTTCTAACCACTATAAATAAAAGGCTAGCAAAATTCTACCTTCAATTTTATTCACAAATTATTTTGGAACGCTACCGAAACTCTTTCGGTCTTCTTCTTCTCAATGATTCAGAATCACTTAGGATTTTCAAGTAAGAGATTTCAGATATTTAAACATTCGATTTCTAATTCTATTCTTCTCTAATCCATGATTCTGAATCTAATTTATATGCAATCCAATTGTTGGATATTCTAAAAAGAAGAGACCAGAGCGAGAAATTAGGAGTGGGCATGAATCAAATCCAAAAGGAAGCACACAATTCTCTATGAGTGGAAATCTTAGTTTTTCACATTTAGTATTTGTATAGTAGAAGTTTGGATTTGTTTTATGCCTTAGGGTTGTTCACGAAAACCCTAAAACTAAAAACCCTAAAAACTCCCCCAAACGAAATTTCAATTCATATGCTTATTGGAGTCTCAATTATTTTATATTAAAATAGTTGAATTTGTCTTGTTATTGCAATTTAAATATTTCATATTCTATTCCACTTCCAATTCTTCTCTAATGTTGCGTTAAAGAGTTCTAAAAGAAAATTAAGTTAGGAAATGGTGTGTGAAGTACGAATTCCCCTATTTGTAGTTTGCACTGCATTTTTCCGTAATTTGGACAAAAAGGAATCACTTTTCACTTCAGGTTCGTATATGTAAATGTTGAATAGAATATAAAAGATTAAAATTGTAAATTTTGTTTCCTTGAAGTAGAGGCTTTGATTCTACTATACCAATATAGAAAATTTTTGTTGTATGATTGTATTTTATTTACCCAAGTCTATTTGTTTGGCTAAGGATATTAGCTATTTTGGAAGTTATTATATAGAGTTAGACTTGTATATGGAAATTTTGACATATAACGATTAGTAAGGCACAAATTTTAGAATAGGAATATCGTTCATACGCTTAGGAATATCTAAATACATTAGTTATTACGTAAATATAAATATATTATTATAACGTATAATTAATAACATATTATCGCGTAGTATAAATAGGTTAGTAATCTGTATCAAACCTCATATAAAGGAAGTTGAGATAATTATGGAAGTTAATCCATAATTAAAGGCGGAATAAGGAGGTTTGCTTATAAGGCCTTAATGAGAAATGTGGTGAGGTATGTATGTGTGTATGTGTATAAGTTAGGAGAGTGGAATTATGATTGAGTTATAGGGATGCGAGGTCAGTCAAAAGCACATAGAAATCTATCCGGCTAATCTGGCTACCAGTAGGGTGACTTTGGGACTGATGTGACACATCGTCTATAATAAGTACCTATAGAGGATGCGAGGTTAGTCCTAATTCTTTAGGGTAAGTCTTCCCAGATAATATGGCTACTAGTACCTACGAATAGTCGGACTAATGTAAGACATCACAGTTTGAGGTATAGGTCATAAGGCGTGCGACCTGCTTCTGGGTTAGGGGTATTAAGTGGTTGTGTGGTCCGCCTCCTCCCCACATAAGAATATTAAATGGTCGAGGTTTATTGTTTAGGTGCGGTAGTGAGGAACCTCGGGAAGGGTCTGCTTCGAGGTTGAGGTATTAAGTGGCTATTGTAGGGTCTACCTCTTCCCATAAAGAAGTATTAATTGGCCTGATGAGATTTCAAACATTGTCAATTAAGGAGTACCAGAGAGGGGTTTTCCTTGGGTTTGGGTATTATTTGCATTTACTATGTTATAGGTATTAAATGGTTAGAGTCTGCATAATTCCCTTTAAAGAGGTATTAAGTGGCTCAGGTACGTTCTCTCATATTATAAAGACCGACGGTAGTTGCGGAATGGACTGGAGAGACCTTCGGGTTTACAGTTAGAGGTATTCTTGGTAGGATATAGTATTGGATGCATAAGACATATTTCTTATCGAAATGATACTGCCCAAATACTATTATGGTAAGACTTGAGATTTCATGCACCAAACATTTTAGTCAGACCCCTTCCTCGTTACAACACATAGGTTAGGGAGATGATGCCGATTGAGAGGCTGAAGCCGGAGGCAGGGACTTGTGGCAGTTATCTACGTATTTACGTTTTTGATATACTTTGATGTTCCTATTTTCAGACATGACGTTGTTGTTTTGAGATATTGTAATATTAGGATGGTATGTTATGTCATTAAGATTTAAATTTTTATAAAATGGGTACTTATTTCTATGTTATATTTTATCCCTTCCGCTATGAGATTCTGACAACATAGTTAGATAGCTATGTATATTGTTCATTGTACTAATTTTACCAACCAATGGCCAACTTTGGAATGAGTCTAAGGTTTGATGGGCTTTTATTTGGTCAAAAATTAGGCCCGTTTCAAGGTTGGTTGTTACATACATCTCAAGGTAGTCTTCTATTTTATTATATACAAATTCACGATATCTATATGCTCTGAATCTCTTTCACTTGTATTTTTAAAAAAGGATTTAATTCTCCTTTCTTCCCTTGAATCAGTTGAATGAATCTTTCGTATAAATCACCTTGTCTTTCTTACCTATTGTTCATCTATCATCTATGTTAATCTTAGATTCATCATTGTTTATGTTTGTATGTTCATATTGTATGTTAATTTTGATCTGCTTCTAGTTATCATGAATTTATATATACATAAATCATCTAATTTTTTTTCTTTTCAGAAACTATTGTTTGAGTAATTTATACTTTGAAAGCAGTCTTGTTAATTTATTATGTTCCATGTTATAAAGTTAAAATTGAACTCATGTAATTTTTGTTTCATGTTATATAATTTATAAGTTTTGGATTGTTTTCAAAATAATTAATTAACATAACATTGTTATTTTGGTTGTTATTCACAAAAAAAATTAAATCAATCTACAATTTACAGTTATCTTTTCAAAGGAATAAAGGGAAACTTTAATACTTTTTATTTCTTTCTTAAATTGACTGTAGTATCTAAATTGGATTTATTTTATTTTGAAGGTATGTTTTTCAAGTTACAAACTAGTTGTATATTTTGTTACAACTTGTCGTGTTTTAAAACATCGATCTATTTATTATATGTATGTGTGTGTATATATATGTGTGTGTGTGTGTGCATGTGTGAACATATATATATATATATACTTATTTTGCCAAAAAAATCTCATTTTTTACGAAGAAATATATAAAGGGCAAATGTGTCCGCTGTGGTGTAAATTCTAATATATAAACAACGTTTACATTAACTATGTGCACTTCTTATATGTTGCACTTGCACTTTCATACATGAGTGCTCTTGATGCACTTATTTAAACTTGCCAACAACCTAAAATTAAACTTAAGCTAATTTTAAAATAAATGAAATAAAATAAAGATTTTATTCAAAGTTTTAGATTAGATATAAAATCAGTTTAGGCTTCATAAGCTTGATTAAGATCAAAATGGAAAGAAATTTTAAAATTTGCCACTTTAACTCGCTTCTAATTGGCCCCGTTCCATTATTGGTATTAGAGTCAAATTGTTTACGCGGTCTAAATTAGCTATGTTAGGGCCAACTAATTAAGCTTATATATTTAGTAGGGTGTCCAGAAAAGTAGTGTTTAGGCTTGGTTTGGGTAATCAAGTACCCTGCCCTACCTGGCTATCGACCTGGCCTAAAAGGTGAAGTGAGCCCAAAGGTTATCCTTTATATAAAACATCCAATTTTAATCTAGGTCTTGGGCTAATTTTCAAATTCTATTTTAAAACTAAAACAAAATTTAAATTTAGATAGTTAAATTCTTTTAAATTTAAAATAAGAGATATATTATAAATGTTATAATATCTTTTATCAAAATTGTTTTGAGAATTTATACTTAAATTTCAAAATTAATTAATTATTAATTAAAGTAATAATTGTTTTTTGAAGTAAATTAAAGTAATAAATTAAATTAATTTAATTATGTATAACATATATAAGGATATGTGTTACATTATCTTGAATTGTTTAAGGTAATGGAAGTATATATGAAATTTTTGAAATTATAATAAATAATTAAAATTGTTTAATTAAATAATTAAATTAAATGTTAATTAATTAATAATATAACACACATATATAAAGATACATGTGTATAGCTATGGGTGTTAGAGTACTCACATTCAATATAAAATGCTTAATTGAATAATATATAATTAATTAAAAGTTAATTAATAAAAATATATTCATATATTGATATGTACACATAACAAGTTATAAATGTTAATAATTGATTAGCTATATCAAATTGTATAAGGTGAGTAATGTAAAATTTTAAAAAATTTATACTAAATGAATTAAATTAATTAAATATGATTTGTTTAATAATTAAAAAGATGTAATTAATAGAATACGTAAGAATATTCTGTAAATTAATTAAATTGTAAAAGGTTATAAATAAATCAAACTTGTATAATATGAATGTATAATATAGGTGGAACTAAAAATAAAACTAAATTAGGTTTAAGGAACAAATACATACTTATAGTACGTATACCATGATTTCAGATTTGCCTGACACTTGAATCACAATTTTATTTCAAAAGAATACATTATTCCCTAAATTGTTATCACTCAATTAAATATATTAAAGACTATGAGTATATAATATAACAGTTGTCCTCTACCATTTATATATTATTAAATTACTTGCATCTCTTGTTGTTGAGCAAACTCAAGCTAGTGGTGTTATGTGTATAGTATTTTATTAATATATTGTTAGACGGGGTAATGTACATATACATATTTATTGAGTAAACTCAAGGTACGTACATCTATACTTAGGCCGCCGCGAAATGGTGGGGATGAGTGAATAATCTCTTTCGATTTATAGAGAAAACTCACGGTCGAGATTGAGATTAGGACAAAGACCACGGGTTAAGAGTTGTATATGCTACAACCGATAAAGTGTTATACATTGTTTGTGGGCCTATGATTCGTTGAGCAAACTCAATATCACAATCCTAAGGCAAGCTAGTCTTAACGCCTGCTAGAGAAATCAAAAGATTTTCTATATTTTTCTTAGGGTTTTGAGAAACATAAAAAATTTATGGGAGCCTTATTAGAAAAGTGAAATGGTAACATTTAACCTTTATAATATTGTAAGAACATATGATATACAAAATTGAAATAATCTACATCAATAAGTTTGTGCAATTAATGTAATTTATTAACTCAAAAAATGGATCAACACCTTGGATTGATTTGAAAGCACCAGCCCTGTTCTTACAGAGCAATAATATAGAAATAAATGTAAAAAAGCAGAAATGGTAAAAAGACAAGAAGATTTGTATAGTGGTTCGACTATTAATGAAGCCTATGTCTACTTTATAAATTTCTATTAACCGACTACTTTTTACAAGTTGATTCGGATTACAATATGATTGAATCTTCGAAGTTAGATCAAGTCACAAGTACAAGAGTTCATTGGAGAATCACAGTGAACCCCTAGATGACTATTGTGTGGGAGGAGAGTGAAGAATAATCCCTATAAAGTTCCAGCAGCCAGTCCAGCAGATCCTCTTTATGTTGCAGGAAGGATTGTATTTATAGGCACAGGAGAGCAATTGGGATAGGCCGCTTTGCTAGAAGTCTACACTCAATGATACAAAGGTTCTTTGAAAATTTCATAAAGATCTAACATAATGTGATGGATCGCTAGTGATCCATAGGGCATAGATCACCAACGATCCATGTACTTATGATATTTTTAGGCTTCTTCCTTTGGGTTGCACTCCCTGTCTTATGTAGGTGCTCTCCATGTAATTTCGTAGCTAGTTTCCTTGTTTTGATGATGATTCATGCAAAGAATGGATTGAACTATGACTAGAATCAGATTGGTCTTCACTTCTCGAACTGGGTTGCTTGGAAGGCTATGGAACTTGGCAAATGTACTTAAAAGAGATACTTATTCATGATGCAAAAGGCTTGAACGACCCATGAAGCCTCCTTACAGATCACTAGCGATTCATGGGTGATGGATCGCTAGTGATCCATTCCATTAGTGGATTTTTGTGTAATTCTTCTTGAGTGCTTTTGGCTTGTTTTATTGGATGCCTTGTTCAAGTTTCAAGTCATTCTGGCATAGTCCCTATGTTTTAACAACTATTTAATTCTGATGGATTAAAAATCCATTTAATAGTTACCCCCCAGGGTATGCTTTCGTTGGAAACAAAGTATGCTCTGGAACTGGTCGTCCTTGAATTCCTATTCCATGAAATACAGCCGATCGTATTAGGCTTACCGTGAAGTATTATTTTTTACTTTTCAATTTTTGTTGGGTTCGGGATATGGATCATCATTATTCATGGAAACATATCAATTTTGACTCTGTAATTTCCAAAGTGTTCATGAACGTCAAGGGGGTTGAGTTTGAGCAAAAAAATGATGGATCGCTAGCAATCCATAGGTGATGAATCGCTAGCGATCCAATTACTTTGATTTCTTTTTGCTGAAACCTTTCCTATTTAGTACTATCTTCAAACCGACCCTTATTACTTCTCCTCACTTTTTTTCTTACGACCCAAACCAACCCACGACCTAACCAGCGTTTGCCGCCGCCGTTGATTTCTACTGCCAGGATCTGCTGCCGTCGACCTCGTCTACCTCTGCCGTCACCCCTAGCCAAACCCTAGCTCCAGAATTGCCACTTTCTTGGAAGGCTGTCGATCTTGCAGACCGCTAACCCTAGCTTAGATCACCACAAACCTGAAGCCGAACTCATTTTCCTTCAATCCGAGGTTGGTGATGACATGGTTATCATATTTGGGTATGGTTTCCAGTGAATATGGGGTGACCGAGGAGAATGGTGAATGAAGCGGGTTGATTGCGATTTATTGGAGGTAGATAGTGGATTCATGTCTTGCACTTGACAGTATACTATCTTCGTCTGATAAATCAAAATTGATTAGCTCATGGCCTTGATGGTTCCGACAAGGAGGTTTACTATGGACTTGGTCATCCCGGATTAGTCTTACTATCGCACACTCGATGTACTTGATAATAGAACGAGCTTTTTGTGTCGCTTTGGACAACAGATCGGTTATCGATCGTCGAGCGATAAGGGGTAAGTGTAGGAGGAATAACTTCAATGAATAGCTTTTTCCTTTTTCTACTACGAGTGAACTATCTACACATGATAGAGCATTCTTAGTGTTTAGGACACCGAGTCCCATCTCACATAGATAACACATTGCACTTGCCTAGTCGACACTTGGAATCCGATGAGTTAGCATAATTCAACGTCCTTTTGGAATTCAGACATTAATCATATGGGGATTTCTAATTAAAAAATAGGGTTACCTGACCATGTTGGATACAAGTTCTATTATATAGAATGAAGCGTCCATCATTACGACGTAAATCCAGTGGAGGGAGCCTATACTTTCGAAAGCAGAATTGACATCCGTTATGCATTCGTAAATGATTCCAGCAACGCCTACTTCTTTGGCACCACAGGCTCAATATGGTTAATTGGTGCCTATTGGTTCGGTCGTCGATCGAACTCCTCCAAACTTTAGAGTTTTACTTAACCCTTTGGAGAGAGGTTCTACTGTCATTTCTGTTAAAGTTCCGCACAATATTTGTTTGCATCGTATTTTGGATAGGCCTATCAACGGATACTTTCAAATGCGGATAGTGCCATATCCGTGTCCGCATCCGAAATCATTTTTGGATATCGGATATCCACATCCATGGATATGGACGGATATTGGATAATTATCCTATCCGCTAACGATCGATAAATCAAGAAATATAAATGAAAATTTCTAGTGTAACATAAACTTTTTCAATCCCATTGATTATTAAAGAGTTAAAAATGAACAAATATGATGATAATAAATAGTTTTGTGTAGTTAATATGCATTTAATGTGTAAAATATAAACTTATAACTTAATAAAACAATAAATAAATATCTTTCATTGTACTAAAATACACATAATTTATACTAAAATCTTGAAAAACACTGGACGGATAATTTTTGGATGCGGATGTCTTCATATCCGCATCCATTTTTTCGGATATCAGATATTTTTATCCTCTTTTCGGATACAGATGCGGATGAATTTCGGATTTTTTGGGTATCCATTGACAGCCCTAATTCCGGAAGATGATGCGCACCTTCTACTGAAAAATGAGTTTGCACACATGCCACCTTCGTGATACACCGCCTGCCATCGACATATGTGCTTGAATGGTGCAGTGCACCCCTTGAACCATTTCTTTGGAGACACTCCTCTGAATTTGGGAATAGCCACATTTCAGATTCATCCCATTGGCTATGCATTTTTGACTTGTATTCATGTTTTGTTTATGTGGACATTCAACCGTGCCCCAAGCTTCGATGAATTGAGATACTTCCTTTCATTTAAGAAGAGAGAGAAATGTCCATCTCTTGTGATTATTGAGGCTTAGAGAAATCATAAAATTGTATTGCAACTCCAAAGCAACTTATCCTAGTTCAAGGTCAAATATTTCTTCGTTAGATGTCCTGAAGGTTTTAATCGTCTTTGGACGACAGGTGGTAAGCTTTCTCTTCTCTCGTTAAGACCTATTACGATGGTGCAGGGTTTCAATAGACTGAATGCTTCTTACAGTTATTCCGAGGCTAAATAAAGATCCAACACTAGACTCTATCTTCCTTAATCTAAAGGCCATAGATGCTAGAGAGGGATTGGTCAAAATTTTGTTGATGGACGAGAATTTGCATCGGTATGGATTGTTACATCCCAGGAGGTCTACCATTGCTGTTGAGATTCCATCCCTACCCATTCCAGGATTAGAACACGCTCCACTTCTTCATCCCACAATTTCGAAGAGAGCGGTCTACAAGATGAAGAAGATCCATTTGGGGGATCAACTGAGGAAATTGGTAAAGAAAAGGGTATTACGACTGGAGCTATTAGTCCGAACAGGATGCCCCTGATCTTGGAGGAAGGGGAAGAGGAATTCAAACAACAAGAAGGCAAGGCTGCAGTGATCGTAGAAAAACAGGAAAGTGAAATTGAGAGCGGAAGTGACAAGACCCCTCCTCTACCTAAGGAATTTGATGCCCGTTCCAGCGAAGGAGATCTCGAATCACGTGATGAAACTCTGGGAATGAGTCCTATTCTCCCAGATTCACCTCCCCAAGAGGTTATTGCTAAAGATGCTCTCCCAGCAACTGAATGACTTTGTGGTTCTCTACCTAAGGAAATCGATATCAACTTTGAGGACTTGAGCAACGTTTATGTGGATATTGCAGAACTCATGGGTGATGATTTTGAGTCTGAGGCATTGTCTCCCCACTTCGGTCATGCTGTTTCCAGAATTAGCCTGGCTTTCATTGTAGTCGCTTCTCGACCCAGTTTGTGAAGTCCTTTTAGGGCGCCTACGACACATTATATACTTCATTAGGATCACGTACCATTATTTGAGCTCATTTTCTGCCGCTAAAGTTACTTCATTTTTTTTATTTTAGGTGCTATGGGAGGTCGTGGACTTTATGAAGATCTCGAACAATTTATAGATGCACAACATGGGTCGAAATGGACTTCAAGCCACCACCAGCCCCGAGGAACTAAGGAAGAATGGAGGAGGATAAAAGATTGGGAAGTTGAAGCTCGTCGTCAGGATGACAGGGACCGAGGCAGAGTTCATAGAAGTGGTTGTGGAAGAGGAAAACTCCCGATGATTGGGAAGAGCCATCTAAAAAGTCAAAAGAAGACCATGATCCTCAACCTTCCAAGCACCATACATCTGCCCCGGCTCTAGTTTCTATCGGAATTAAGGTTCCGTCTTCTACGATTCAGGTCGCTCCATCAACCCAGACTCCGTCGACTCATGTTGTGCCTGCTTCTGGTTTTTCACGCCCTCGCAGGAGGTCTGCTTATATTCTCTCGTCTAGTCCACCTAAACTTGAAGCTGCGTTCCCTAGTTGGTTCTTGAAGAGAGTTAAATTTGATCATGACCGGCGTCCGATTCGTAAGGATCCTTATGTACCCCATCTCCAGGTGATTCTGAACGACTTGGATCAAGTTGAAGGATGCGAGAAATTATGTAAGTATCTAGCGAACAAAAATCATAACAACTATCAAGAGGTTCTTTCTTTCATGTCAGAAAAGGATGATTACGAAAGGATGCTAACAGAATGTGATGCCAGAATTGATCAATTGACAAAAGAGAGAGATGCTGCCATTCGAGATAGTAAGAGTAACACTTTATTTGCTAAAGGAATTGAAGGAGGCTCACACAAAAATTTAAATCTTGTTCGGAGATGAAATCAAGAAAGCCCATGCTGATGAAGTCAAGCTGAAAAAGGAGCTTGAAACTCAAGATGAGATCATCGAAGCTCAAAAGAGAACCATTGCTGGTCATCATGAAACAGTTGAAGCTCATAAGAAAACAATTGTTGATTATGTAGAAATGGCGGAATCCCAAGATAAGACCATCTCCAAACAGGCTCAAGTGATTGCTTTTCTTTGAGAAAAAGTTGTGCAACTTGACGTTGAAAAGACCAAAGTCGAAGTTGAGAAAGCCACTATGACGGCGGACTACTTGGAGCTGTAAGATACCTTCAAAAGGAAGATGGTGAAGATGGATAACACCATCTTGAACTTCTATGTCAACTCCCTGTTGCATCAGGGCAGTCTCTGTTATTTGGGCCCCAAATTCCCATGTAATCTTGCTGTGGTTTGGGAAGAAATCCTGGCCCATATCCGTGAGGACGGGGATGTGTACACTAAACAAGAGCTGGAGGATGCCTATCTGAATGAAGAATAAAAGTGGGCTTTGGTTGAAGGCCGAGAGATTATTCCGTTGAAAGGGAATGAGAAGCCGCCGATGCTGACGTAGCTGCATCTGCTAAAGCACTATCGGAGCCTTTCTGTTCTGGGCTTGGCGAATCTTCCAAGCAACTTCATGATCAGTTAGAAATCATTCCGGTTTCGACTGGCACTGCTTTGTATCCATCCATTTAACACCTATCTCCAAAGCCTTGAGAAGTCCTGAAACTTCACCCAAGATTATGCAACCGTCTAAAGAAGGAAATGGTGGGGAGTACGAGGTTGAGATTTAGGTCACACTTCTGATGCAGGGAACTTTCTTGTTTCTCCCGAGTTTGAGGACTTCCAGCTTGCGCCGCAAGAACAAAATGAACTAAATGCTTTCCTTTTTGATCTTATAGGTCCGTCTTCTTTGCCTACTGAACTGTCAATTTCTTCAATCCTGGGGCCTACTGGTATCTTAATTGCTTCAACACCCATTACTGTAGCTGCTTTAGTCACCACGTCCGTGTCAGGTTCGCAACCAGGATCAGAATCTGAGAAGATCGCTGCGTTGCATAGTCTGAACGACCCCTTTGTATCTCTAGAGGGAGATTTAACAACAGTTGATATTTGCGAGCAGAGAGACCAAGCTAGCCAGCCAAGTAAAACCGAGCAATATATGGTGATAGTTAAGAAGGAGAAGGTACAGGAGGGAAAGTCTTCGAGGAGCTCCGGCAAGTCCGGCAAGCACAAGACCAAGGGGGAGTCTTCCGAGGGGGCCAAAGAACAAGAAGGTTACATGGGCATGGAGCCTATAATCGATATCTCTAGCAGCGATACGACTCCCGGTGGGGATGCTGAGGGAAAGAAGAAACTTCTGACCAAGGTGGAAAAGGAAGTGGTGGCAAGGAGCATTGATGGGCTTGAGTGACAGCTAAGCTAGATTTTGTAGCATTTTGATTCATTTGACATGTATTTTGTACAAGTGCAGAGTCTGCACATATCACTTTTGTTGTTGTAGCATCTATAATTTTCTTTTTATCGGTCGATATTGGTATGGCCTCCACATTTTGACTTTGTATAGAAACTGTTATGGGAAATGAAAAGATTAATGTTTCTACTGCTGTCATTTCTGTGTTCTTTCTTATTTATCACGTACTTAGCTTATTTTTATACCACTTATGTGTGTGCATGACGCGATTGCTTGTTCTACAATTTCTACATTTCATGTTGTCGTGCTGTGTTTTGTGGTATATGATGCATTTTTTTGTGATTTCACGCATTATGTATGCATTTTTTCAACTTTATAACTAGATCTGTTGTAATTTCCAAAATCCTTTGTTCGACGTAACAAGACTGTAGAGTAGTTTTTCTTTCAACTAAGTGTTGGTGTGTGCGCCCCTTACTTCACAGGGTTGTTTACTTCGAACACTTGATAAATGATCGGTTGATCCGAGCGATTCCTCTTATGTCTATAGCTAAATTTACTTCGTGGTTCCTCTCTTCGGGAACTTGTGACTTGAATGTCAACAATCAGAATTTTTCACCGATTTCTAGTTTTGCGACATTGCTGGACTCACGTTGATTCTTTTTATAGTGGGAGTTGATCCTTGCTAGTCCTGCAATAGACAAGTTTCCTGCTGTTGTCAGGACAATACCGGTACTTAGAAATCTTAATAGTTTGCTGATGATGCCGGGGCAATCATCAAGCAGTACTTGCGCAGCTTATGAAATGCGTGGCTTTTAAGAGTGCGCGACTTACGAAATGCGCAGCTTTTGAGAGTGTCGGCTTACAAGATGTGTAGCTTTTGGGTTTTGGTCAATTTACTTTCGTTGACTTGGCGAGTAGGCGGAGCATACTTGGGTGTGATTTCACTTCCCGAAGCAACTTATGAATGATTTTGAGTCGGTTCGCTTTCGTCAACTCGACAAGTAATTTATATGAATACGGTTTTATTGGTTCAAGAAACTAAAAGTTTTTATTGATAAAATGGAAAGTGGAGAAAAAATTTCCTAATTACAAGGCCCATAGTGTAGTCAGGCGGTTTATATGCAAAAATAGGAAATACATAGATAAAAGCTAAATATAGTAATGCCGGAGCGAGTCACTGTTCCAAGCATAGGGAATCTGAATTCCATCGACCGTGGTTAGTTTGAAAGTGCCATCTCCGAGCTTTTACCCGATTGAGTAAGGCCCTTCCCATTTCAGTCCGAACGTTTCTGCAGCCGGGTAGGTCCATTTTAGGACAAGGTCTCCCACTTTGAAAGTACAGTTGCGGACCTTGGAGTTGAATTGCCGTGTTACCCTTTTCTGGTGAGTCACGATCCATAGCTTGACTCCCTCCCATTTCTCATCAGTTAGATCAAGTGACTCGAGCAGAAGCTACTTGTTCTCTTTTTAATTAAAGTTTTGTTTCCAATAGGAGGTAACTTCCAATTCGACCAGGATCATTGCTTCCGATCCGTATACTAAGGCGAATGGTGAGTGTCCAGTTGCTGACTTGTGCATCGTCCGATAAGCCCATAGTGCAAGTGGGAGCTCATCAACCCAGTTTCTTTTGGCTTTCGTTAGCCATTTCTTGATGGTGGACTTGATGATTTTGTTCACCGCCTCCACTTGCCCATTTTCTTAAGGGTGTGCCACTGTGGAGAAATGCGGAAACGCTTACAAAAGTCCTTGAATTCAGCACTTTTGAATTGAGTTATGTTATCTATGATGATTTTCTATGGCACTCCAAACCTGCAAATAATATTTTTAGTGACAAAGTTAATTACTTTCTTAGTGGTAATAGTAGCCAACAGTTCCTCTTCGGCCTATTTTGTGAAGTAATCAACAGTAACGATAGCATATTTGGCTCCTCCTTTAGCAATTAGGAGCACGCTGATCAGGTCAATTCCCTTGACCGCAAACGGCCATGGGCCAAATATTGGCGTAAGTTCTGTAGATGGATTTCTCTATATTTTGGCGAACTTTTAGCATTGCACACATCGCCTGGCCTAGTCCACTGCATCACAGTTGATGGATGGCCAAAAGTAACCTTACCGGAGGATCTTCTTTGCTAGAACCTGCCTTGCAATGTAGTTTCCACAATCGCCTTCATGGACTTCCCTGAAGATCCTTTTGGTTTCGCTGTTGGTTACACATCTGAGTAGGGGAGTGGAGAATCCCCTTCTGTAAAGAATTCAATCATGCAAGATGAACCGTGGTGCCTTTCAGAATAGCTTCTTTCGCTCGTTCTGATCCTTGGGGAGTGTACTTTCGATCAGGTAATCCTTGATTGGAGTCATCCATGATTCTTCTTCCTCTATAGTTTCCATAATCCAATCGATATCCAAATCATCTATGCTGGGTGATGTAAGCGTTTCGACTGGGGCCAGTCCCATTGACTGAGCATCTTCGAAACTGGCTAGTTTGGCTAGGTGATCAAACTTGCATATTTTGTTTTCACGGAATGTGACTTTAAGTGTATTGCTCGATGTCCTGCAGCAATTCCCATGCTTTTGATAGGTAGAGGGCGAGGTTGCCCCTTGCCTGTACTCCCCTTTCACTTGGAAGATGACTAGCTGAGAATCGCTGTAGATATGCACAGCTTTTATTCCTAATTCTTTAATGATTTTTAACCCTACCATCAAAGCCTCGTATTCTGCTTCATTGTTGGTGGCAGGAAATTCTAGTCTTAGAGCATAGCGAACAGATCGTCCTTTGGGGGTTTTCAGTACCAACCCTACACCTGAACATGATTTTTTTAGTGAACCATCAACAAACAACTTCAACTGTGGCACCATGTCCGAAGTGCTTTCTTCTTCACCATCCCGCTCGGCAAATTCAGCGATGAAATCTGCGACTTCCTGTCCGTTGATAGCTCTTCGAGGGTGATAAATGACTATATATTGGTTTAACTCGGTATTCCATTATAGAAGTTAACCTGATGTCTCTAGGCAATACAACACTTGTTTTAGAGGTTGATCCCTCAACACCTTGATAGGATGAGCCTAGAAGTATGGTCGTAGCTTCCTCGACATGATCAAAAGGTAATAGGTAAGTTTTTCCAACTTTGAGTAATTCTTTTCAGCTCCAGTGAATCGCTTACTGATGTAGTAGATGGGTCGCTGAACCCTAGCTCTTTACGTGCCAATGCTGCACCCACAGCATGTGTCGACATAGCAAGATAAACGAACAAATCTTCCCCATTTATTAGCTTGGATAAGACCAATGAGGTTTCCATATGATGGAGTAATTCATCAAAGGCAATCTGGCAAGCTTCGTTCCATTCGAAGTTCTTCTTTCCCTTCTTTAATGCATCGAAAAATGGTATGCACTTGTCAGTCGCTTGGGAAATGAATCAGCTCAGCGCTGTGATCTTTCCATTTAGACTTTGTAATTCCTTTTTTTATCATGGGTGCTCTGACGTTCCTTAGGGCAGTAATCTATTCCGGATTAGCTTCAATGCCCCTTGTATTCCTGATGAAACCAAGGAATTTGCCAGAAGCAATGCCGAAAGAGCATTTCAACGGATTGAGCTTCATTCCATTTTTCCGCAATATTTCAAACATTCTACGAGATTGTCTAAGTGATTTTCTGATACGATTGATTTGACAAGCATGTCATCCACGTATACTTCCATTGTTTTCCCAATTTGTTCTTTGAACATTGAGTTTACTACTTGCCTAGGTAGGTTGCCCCTGCGTTCTATAGTCCGAATGGCATGACTCGATAATAGTATAATCCAAGGTCGGTAATGAAAGTAGTATTCTCTTGATCTGGTTCATGCATCATGATTTGGTTGTATCCAGAGTAGGTGTCCATAAACAATAGTAGCTCATGGCATGTTGTAGCGTCAACAAGCGGATCAATCTTAGGCAATGGAAAGCTATCCTTTGGGCATGCTTTGTTCAAATCTGAGTAGTCAATGCAAGTCCACCACTTCCCATTGGACTTCTTTACCAAAACCGGATTTGATACCCACATGGGATAGGTTGCATCGCAGATGAAGCCGTTTTCCAACAGCTTATCCACTTCCTCTCGTAGTGCAGTAGACCGTTCGGTCCTAGGGTGCACTTCTTCTACCTTACTGGAGTGTACTTGGGATCGATATTAAGTGTGTGACATGCTATCTTTGATGATATTCCATACATATCAGAATGCATGCAAGCAAACACATCCAGATTGCCACGAAGAAACCGTCGCATCTTGGTTCCAAGATGTGATCCTATTTTTAGTACTCGTGTCGGGTCATCCATCTCTATAGGGACAGGCACCATAATCTTTTCCGGTGCTACCCGTTCCTCCCTTGAACTCCTCTTTTTAGGGTCCATACCCTTAACGAATCGACTATGGTCCCTAAGGCAGGAGCGGTTCTGTAGTTGCTTTGTTGACGGTTCGCGATTGTGGAGAGTTTTCTCCACACTCTTCCCCTTTTGTTCCTTTCTTGTTTCACGCGATTCAGCGATGCAGCAATCCCTTTCGACACGCTGGTCTCCCTTTATCACTCCAACTCTTTTTTCCATAAGGAATTTCATAGTGAGACATCATTGTGCCAAGATAATTCAGAAATCAACGAGGGCCGACCATCCAAAGAATGCATTATAGGCCGAGATCTCGTCAATTATCAGAAAATTTTGGGTGAGAACCACTCTTCCATCTCCTGTTTCGAGTTCAACAGGCAGATCGATTGAGCCAACCAGTTATAGTGGATGGCTGGTGAATACTTGGATTTTGATTCGACACGTAGAGACATCCTTTATGTTAAGCTTCATTTGGTCGAATGTTTGTCAAAACAAAATGTTTACCGATCCTCCGGTATCAACCAATACCCGACATACGACAGCGGGTCCGATTCCTATCGTCACCACCGTCAGATCAAAAGTTAGAGCTTCTATTCCTTCACTATCTTGGTTTCAGAACACGATTCATCATTGAGAATCCCTGCTATTTAGCGAGGGTCCCGTTTTCGATTGAAAAGAAAGTTTCCTTTGGAGCATGTTTGAGAGAACTAGCATATCTTTCCATCTCGCCCCAACTTTACTATGCCGGATGAGGACCTCCCAAAATGGTGTTGATGACAAGTCTGTATTCAGCTCGTTTGGATCCATCTCCACTAGATCCAGAATGATTTCCTTTGGTGTTAGAAGCATGAGGTCCAGTTGGCTGATTGGAATTTCGAGGCTTCTTCACATACTATTGAAGCTTTTTTTCTCTAATTAGTTCTTCGATCAAGTTCTTCAAATGGAAACACTCGTTTATGTTATGGCCGTGGGTTTCATTGAAGCGACAGAAGTTCCCCGACATCCTTTGTTGCTCCGACTCTTCTTTTCGAGGTAGCTTCAAGTACTCTTCTGTTCCCTGAGTTGCAGGGTAAATATTCTCCAAGCTGTCATTTAATGGACTCTCCGCGTTTCAGACCCTTGAGTTTCTTCCCCCTTCCATTGCCCTTGCCAGTGTTCTAATCCTGGTTCTTCCTGTTATGGTTCCCATCTTTTCTAGCAGTTACTTCAGAATTCTTGCCATTTTGATTGACCGCTACATTACTCTGAATTGATTCATTGGTTGCATATCAGTATTTTTACCTTCTAACATATTTGCCTCTTTTAATCTCAAGTACTAACTAGACTTTCGATAGAATTCTTTCATGATGGTCGGTTGCTTCATTTTATTCCATCTTCCAAAATCTATCTCTAGATGGATCGAGTAGACTAATGCCATGAAAATCATATCCTCGTTCGGATTGCTCACTTCGGTGATGGTTGTGTTAAAGCGGTTCGTGAACGATTTTAGTGATTCATTGGGTCCTTGGAAGTAGTCGAAAAGTGACATTATTTCCTTTGGTTGAGCCATGTGCAGTCTAAATTGATCCAAGAACTTCTTGGCTAGGTCATCAAAGGTTGAGATAGATCGCAAAGGGAGTCTGGTAAACCACATGGAGGCAACTCCTTCCAGATAGATGGGAAAACATCTTCAACGAACTGCATCAGTTGCACTTGCACCATCCATATTTCAAAACTACTTGTACAAGTGCTGTTGAGGGCCAGTAGCTTCATTGTAGGAGGGCATAGCTGGTGGCATGGTGAATTTCTGGGGTACTCTACCCTCAGGATACTATCGGTGAAGGGAGTTCGGCTCGAAGAGAAATCCCAATCATCATCCATTCTACCTTTGCTTTCTTCCATCAAGCGTCTGACCATGTCCCCAATGTATGCCTCACTTGTCCGTTCATACACAGGTCGGCTGTCATCAACCACTCCAAGTGTTTGACTTTGCCAACGGTCTTGGTTGGCTGGCTGAAGCCTAGGCTCTCAAGTCTTTGGGTGAGTCACTCCTGCAGTGGTATGTTGGCAGGCGGTTGGTCTTGCAGGTGAAGTTTGATCATTTGAGTTCAATTCTCCTTCCTTAAGTTGCTCGCCTTCCTCAAAGTCAGTATTAGCTACTAGTATGTCCTCCCATGGAGTTTTTACTCCTAAGTTCAAGTTTGCAGTAGGCGCTTTTACAGTGGGTGGAGTATTAGCATTTTCCACTATCGTGATGCCTTGAGCTCCACCCATTACTTCCTTTTGCTTCTATTTTCTATTTCTTCTACTTGAGGCAGAAAAAGAAGAAAGCTCTTGCTCCATTGGAGCCACGGTTTCGGGTGCCGTTTTGGGAGTACTTAGTGACTGGAGCGCTAAGAGAGCATCTGTCTTTTCCAGAAGAGCCTTTTGATTGTTTCTATTTTATGGTTAATTTCATCAACCATCTGGTTCAGTTCTCCTTTAGTCACAACTTCATGCTGAGTGGAGGATCTTGGCACTTGATCTCCCATGTTAGTTCTGAGTTGCAGGTTATTGACTTCAACTTGCTGAGGGTTTGTTTCTTCTCCAGCAATGATAGTGCTTATGGATCTTTCGGAGGTTGTTCACTTTCTTCCTGGTGCCATTGATTCTCAATAGCAAATCTCCTAAGCAGAGATTGAGGATGATGATTCATGCACAGGTTGGATTGAACTATGACTAGAATCAGATGGGTATTCACTTCTCGAACTAGGTTGCTTGGAAGGCTATGAAACTTGGCAAACGTACTTAGAAGAGATATTGATTAATGTTGCAAGAGGATTGAATGACCTATGAAGCATCCTTATGGATCGCTAGCGATCCATTTCCTTAGTGGATTTTTGTGTACTTTTTCTTGAGCGCTTTTAGCTTGTTCTTTTTGATGCCCTGTTCAAATCTCAAGTCATTCTGGCATAGTCCCTAAGTTCTAACTCCTATTGAATTCTGCTAGGTTAAAAACCCAGTTAACGTAATTGATAAAATGTTTATTAGTTGAAGCACACAATTGAACTAAATTATTGAAAAAGAAATACAAATATACTTACTTTAAACCCTTTGGCATGTTTTCACTTCATAACCCATGCAAGGGCCAATTCATAAAGCCGCAAAAACATTCATGCCTCAATCGTTTCAGCATTTATTTATCCGAGACTTGTCATTTGTGAGTTTTAAACTCTTAAGAAATACAAAAATATGGATATTTGATCCATATTCAATCATATAAATGTTACATGGTGAACAGTCATAGTTCGTAAAGTATGAAACTTCAATGAAATTAGTTCGCTGGAAATAAGAAAATAAACCATAATGTGAAATTATGCATCCAATATGATTGATTATAATAAGGATTTCCTTTCGAATGGCTCAACCATTGAAAAAAGGAAAGCAAATGTGCAATAGTGGGTGTAACTTAGATGGAGTTGGGATATAGAGGGTGAATAGTCAACTTTGCTACATGAAGTGATGTCGAAAATGATAATTGTATAAAATACTAGTAGATACTAAATATGGAATGAGAAATATAATTTTTAATTTAATTATGTTTTTTCATATAGAAAATTATTTTCTATAAAATTCATTTATATTGAGATTAAGATATTTGATCGAAAACTCTCAAATGTAAACTAGTTGTAGTAAAGAATTTAATAGCCCATAATAAGTAATTGAATGGAGCATCGTATCTCATATGCTATTATAGTAATGGGGGAAATAGTGGGAGCATACCATATAATACTTATTAATGGATGCATCTAAATTCGAAAAAAATTCATAAATATACCACATATTTTTTTATTAAATAATAATTAATTTCAGTATTGACTGAAAGTGAATATAGTTTTATTATATTATGAATGTTTAGAATATTTTTATGAAATAAATCTATAAGAATAATAGTATTTGTTGCATTAGCCATATAATACAGAAATATCCATAATTTTAGCAATTATTCTAGAATTAAGAACAAAGCACCTGTTTAGTGGGAGTGACGTAAGAGCTGGCGAACTCTTCAGATTGGTACATAAAGATGAATTCAGTCGAAAGTCCTATGATACCAAAAATGGTTCTACATAAGTCGTTTAATTCATAGACTAACTGTTAAAAAATAAAACGTGCGTATTTGGTACATGTTTAGTATGTCTGTGATAAGTTCATTGAATATAAAATGGAAATATAAAATGTAATGTGCAAAAGAAATAAGAGAACTTGACATGATTGAATGGGTGAGTATATAGGAAAATAGTTCCAAAAGAACCTAAAAACGAATAAGATTCAATCTCAAAAGTCACTCCTTCTTGTGATATATAAAGATGTATCGATAAGGAGTAATTATACTTTGTTGGACAAAGCACGATTGATAATGAGTGAAGTTGAGTTAACTTCTTTCTGTAAGGTCATGTACTTAAGAGTAAGTACATAAGGTTAAAATTAAATTCATCCAAGACAAAGTTTACGAGATCATAGAAGATAAAAGTTTATAAGAAACCCCTGCATATTCTAGGTCAAAGAATTGACAGGTTGGATCTTATGTAAACCGCCTCAAAGGAGTATGGGACTGATCAATACTGATTGACCAATTTATACTATGAACATAAGTTTCATAAACTGAAAACCAAACTAGTTTTGTGTATATGTGTATGAAAATTCATAAAATGTTTACGAATACCTAGTTTTGATTTCTCTATCAAATAATTTGAGTTTTAGTAAAAATGCAGAGGAAGCATGTGTTTATTGGAAAGAATATTAATAGGTACTAAATATATTTCCAAAACTATGAGTAAATAACAAACTCATGATTTTTAACAATGTATTCATATTAAAATCATTTCAGTTTGTTTAATACTTGACATTGATTTTGAAAATAACATATTTATATTTAATATAAAAGTATGTTTCGAATGTCCTAAAATGGTATACACAGACACTATATTAAATTGTTTAATATTAAGCATGCAAGATGGATTCCTTATGCATTGGCAATAGGAATTATCCGACATGCAATTTTGTCTACAATATCACACTTTTCTTATGAATTAAATATATAGAACAAGTGCAAAATCTGAATTAAGATTACTATGTATTTTGAGCATTCTCAAATATTTATGAAATACTAGAGAATTATTTATAGAAACAATGAACTCCTTAAGAAGGATTGTTTGGACTTGAACTTGGTTAGTGATATCGATTATAGTATATCAATCCTAAATTCATATTCAAACTTAAGTTAAGAACTTTAAGTTGGAATAGTCCCAAACAATAAGTGGTAGCTGATTCAACCAAAGGCTATTACAATGTAAGAAGTATAAATAAATGCAAATTTATAACTTTGCTCGAGGTGATTCCAAATGTTGAGAATCTCATGACATTGTTACATGATAACAATGTCTGATATAGTTCATAAAAGAACCTAGAGCTTACTAGAACTCGAGAGACATACTCTGAATCGTTCCACATGATAAAGGTAATTTATTAGCATTGAAGAGAGTTGATTGATGGAGTAGATAATTAAAACAAAATAGCATACATGTTCACTAAGGGACTAACTCGATCTCTTTTGAGAAAATCGATCCATGAAGTTGGAATATAATTCGATAATTGACCCAAAGTGGGGATTGATAGAGTTAGGGATATCACCTAGGGGCAATTATGTAATTTATTACATATACCTAACTCTGCGACCAATCTTGTTTAAAATAAAAGGTGTTTTTCTTTCTATTATGTCCTTATTATATGGTGATATAAATAATTAAGTAACTAATTTCAAGTATATAGATGGAAAATTTTAAAATGATATGTTGATTGTAATTACAAATTTTGATCTTGATAATTTTATCATACTGAGAAAACATACTGTTTTAAATATTCCTAGTCAAGATATTTTGAGAAAGGATATTGATTCATCTATCGAGACTAGAGTACATAATGCTATCCAAATGTTGGGCAGTGTATTGCTCGTGGCTGCTGGCACCGATGGGTTATGTACTGATAGTTATTGGATAATTAGGGAATGACTAAGTGTTGATAGTAATTAATTATATGTATATATAAAAGTTATATATGCATGTACTGATATATGATATCGATATGTATTTAAATGACTTTAAATGCAGTTAATTACTTAATAGGGTCTTTGGAAAATTAGCCCATGTAACTGTACATGCTTGGCTGGCCATGCAAAGGAAAGGATGCGATTTGGATAAATTGAAAATTGATTAGTAATTAAAACGGGGAGGTTTTAAATAAAGAATAGAAAATGTTTCTATTCCTACATTAAAATAAATGCCTCTCAGATGGAACTTGGTATATTCCATTAAATTTTTCTTCATGGAAATTCTTTATTCGAAGATCGAAGAAGAGTATAGATAGCGTAGGTTGCAAGGTGAACCTAACTCGCTAAACAATCAGAATCTTGCATAATAGCAATTATTTATTTCCTCATTAAATTTTGTTTCTCTCTTCATCCCTCAACCATGCCCGAAATTAGCCTTTAATTTTCTAAAAATTATCAACTCCAAACTAAATCAAAACACCAAATAAAATAAAGAGCTGCTTGGTTCATCCATCTCTTGTAAAGATTAGATGTAGATTAAAGAATCCAAAGAGAGATTTCCAAGTCGAAGTGTAATTTATTGACTAGATCTTAAAGGTTTATTCTAATTTTAATTGTTTTCTTAGACGTATATGCTTATCATAATTTTATATGTACATATTATTACCTTACCTTGTTTTAAAATTACTTATGCAATTTGAATAATTTGTTAAATGATTTATTTGTTTTTAATCTAAAAAATCAAAACAAAACTTTATATATGATTAAAAATGTTTTGGTTATGGATTTATGTTTTAAACTTACTTATACTGATATCCCAAACATGTTATGCAATTTAATGTTTTAAATGTTTTTGTTTTAATATTTTAAAATTTTATTGGTATATTGTTTAATTATTATGTGCAATTTTGGTGTTATAATATTTTTACAGTTTAATAAAAATACAATAATTTTTTTTGGCTTGAATGTATATATGTATTTCATCAATTAATTTAAGTACACATATGTTTATAAACACATCATACATTTTTAACATAATATGATTTTTTTGAATCAATTGGAAGGTTTTGGATTAATCATTATATATATGTATGTGTGTGTATTTCAGTGTATATATACACACATAAACACTTATATTTATACTTTATTTCATAAGGCATGTTTTAGAAACATTTTTATAAATATTAAAATTTTAAAGTTGAGGCAATAATATATACATATAAATAGCTAATATATACATGATAGGTATAAATCTCAATATATTTCACTATATATATTGACATTGTTATTGATTGTTGGTATTGTCATTTTTGTTCTTTAATATCATCTCTTGTTTGCTATTTTGATGTCTTTTCAATTAAATTTTGATAAAGAGGAAAGGTGGAATCAATCAACGATGCCTTCATTCATTTCTTTCCTTTTTAGGTCTTAATGTAATTACATCTGGATCTAATTTTGTTTTGTTCTTATCCTTTGACGCCTAACAAATACACTTGCTTTATGTTTCATATATTTTTCACACAATTTGGAATATGAATATATTTGATATATCCATATATTTTCAAATTTTATACATAATTAATATTGAGCTAGTTAATTATGAATGTAACGACCCGCATATTGTGTATCAAATGATCATAAAATATTATTTTAAATCATATTAGGTTGTATGATGCTTTAACTTCGAGAAATGTTGAATAGTGACATTTCTGACCTTTAATAATTTTACTAGAGGATTTTGACCTTAAAACTTGTAAGGCATATAACTTTTAATAGGAGCCGAATTAGGGTCGAGACCATTTCCATTGAAAAGATGTGATGGTTTCACTTTCCATAGAGTGATCACAATAACTTTTTGGATGTACCATTTAGGAGATATAACTATTTGGACATTGGACATTTAAGTGGGTAATTAATGAGATGTAGGTTAGGCCCAAGAGCCCATTTTGGGAATTATGCTAAGTGGTACTAATGGGACATTCTCTTCCTCATTAAACACTGCCCAAAAATAGTGAAAACCTCCATAAATCTCCCTTCTAGCCAAAAAGCATCCTTTACGCTTAGTTTAATTAGCCAAAACACCTCATTAAAGATTTATTAGCAAGGGATTAACTTAACTACTGTCTAGTCATCTTGGAATTCGTGCATTCATTGTTCACTCATGAATTTACATTGGTAATTGTGCTTGGTTTGACTTAGATGTGTGATTTTGTATCTCTCACTATCCTATGTTAGTTAATATAGCAAAAATAATGTTTTATTGATGAATTCAAATGTTAAAACATTTTCAATTTTAGATCTAACCTTAACAACATCTTCAAAATAGTTTTAAAAAGATAAATATGTAATCTGATTCATTTTGGACCACTATGTAAAACAACTTGTCATTTTGTGTATAGCTAGATTAAGGGCAATATAAATGCTTATATATGATTGACATTGCTTATATATGATTTATGGATGATGTGTATTACTTGCGTGTGCTTGTTTGTTGTGTTTTTAACCCGTTTTTGTGTAGTTAAAGGGTCATTGTTGAGAAATCAATGAGAGAAAAATGCTCAAGATGAGATGCAGCCGTAGTATGTTGTTCTTTGAGGTCTAGGGGATCTATAAAACAAGTCACATGAGTTTTTGACGAGATTTGGTGGAGTTTTGTTGAAATCGAAATCATGTCGGTGGTGGAGATCAGATCAAGTCAAGGGTAAGATTGCTTCGGGGATTTGATGGTAAAACTTTGGGTTTGGGATACTAGAACTTCGAGCTTGCAAGACTGGTTGAGTGGTTTTGTGTGTTTGGACTTAGAAAAGTCAGCTAAGTCAACAACTCTATATCGATATGATTGCTCCGGGTCATCTATGTTGTTGCTTCAGGACTTGGCCCAGAAATCTCTGAGCAAAGCGTGATGATGATAGGATTTAGAGAAGTTGTGGGAAACTTAGTCATTTTTGCTAAGTAAATATGTTAGTGCCAACATGTCAAGTCAGCACCGACATGTCTTTGAAAACTTGGATTTTGACTTTGGGTCATGCGCAGTGCAATTTCGGGCTAAGTAGGACTTTCTTCGGAGAAATGATGGGGCACTGAGGGAATTTGAGTAAGTGAAACACTTAACCATTTTTGGTTAAGCCAATAATGTCAAATACGATATTATCATGTTAGTGTCGACATGATTGAAGTTGGAGGTAACTCATTGTAACAACCCGTCGTAGAGAGGTAATTAACTAAGGAGTAAACGATACTAAATAATGAACTAAATGAGATTTAGATTAATTAATTAATTGGAATTATAGTGATGATTTAGAATACGATAAGAAATATTTTATGAAAATAATAAGAACTGAACATAAAAAGAATAATGATTTAATAATTTATTTGATTATTTTGGAATATGAAAATATAAATGAATTATTTTGGAAATAATGATAAATTAAAATTTTGTAAAATATAAAGTTTATTCGATAGGGAAGTAAAATTATTAATATGGTTTGGAAATTAATTAGTAGATAATTTAAATAAAAATATTAATTAAATAAATTATAGAAAATAATTTTCGTAAAATATGGAATGAATTATTAGAAAATAATTTAGCATGATAGAATTGATTTAGTATGTAGGCTTGAATATGTTTGATTCATAAAGCAAGAAAAGAAAAGGAAGAAAGTAAGAAAAGAAAATGAAATCAAGGCCCAACTTACTCAAGCCTAGCACCCAAACCCTAAAAATCAAGTATGTTGACTTCTCCATTTCTAGAGGTTTCAATTTCCAAACGTTTCGTTATTTGGATTCTTCACCTCATCTTATAAATATAACCCCAACGTATACATTTACTGACTTAACATCATCCCCAAATCCTACTCTCTAAAAATCAAAATAAATATACACAATACCTAGAAAGCAAGAAATCAAGCTTATGTTCATCAATTTGCGGTGGATGTAATTTACAGTAAAGGAGAAAGGAGAAGTACGAAGAAGAAGCTAGAAGAGTAATTGTGATTCTTCAAGTAAGGTGAGTATCTTTGCTTATTACTATGTCTATTGATGTTGATGAGTAGAAAATTGAGATGATATAGGATTCTGTAGTTCAATATTACCAGTATCATCACTCTGTTACATTCTTTCACCCTCTTTGTGTATTTGATTTTGATTGATATTTTGGGAAATTGGTTTGATATTTGGGTTTTGGTGAAATCATAAAAAATAAAGTATGTTTATATGTTGCTAAAGGTTGAAGGAGATGGAGGAATAAGGGGGGAAGAAGGTCAAAAGTGTGCGGTGACAGACAAAAACATTTGCATGCCTGGAACCTGACCAGTCGCCTGTTAATTCTTAAAAAAATGTATACAATAAAACAAAATATAATTAAACTACCATTAATATACTATAATAAATATATGTAATTAAATTTAGTTATAAATATTATTTAAACTATTTAATAATAAAATAAAGTAAATTAGATGATATTATTTCAAAGGAAAATTATAAAAGTTAGTGAATTATTAATTATAAAATTATCAAATGATATTATAATAATTATTAAAGGTTACAAAATTATATTATAGACGTATAAAGGAATTTTAGGGTGCTTGAATATTTAATTGAATATTGTTTCATATAACATTAAATAATATTCATTTTGATATAAAATTGATATTATGCCTCAAAATATAGTAAACATATATACATACAAATTACTTTAATTATTATTATGTATTATTTCTATGTGATGAGAAATTTGAATAAACGGTTAAGTAATACCGTCTAGTATGGGACTTTCGATGGTACATTTTTGGTTATTCATTGGGCCTATTACATAGAAATATTCAGTGTGGATCGAGTGTATTTTATGGACACTGAGTAAACATTCGAATAACAAATAGTGGTATCAAATGTCGTAGTGTTATTTATTTGGTTATTCATTGTAAGTAAATGTCATTCATGCAGAGATAAATATTTGTGTTTTGATATGGTACATACTGTGATGAGTTATGATGATCATAGCCATGTGTCGGTATGTAAATAGAACCATGTGCCAGTATATATACATAGTGTTGTGTGTCGACCATAGTTGTAAATAATTTGTGTTTGTCTATCACTGTTCGACTTCCTTTTTGGTGCAGGAGTTGAACCAGATGGCTAGTATCCATCCTAGCACCCGGATCGTGGTGGTCATGCCCTGGATCTATGACACCATTTTATAGTCGTGTATCGGCAATGTATAAAGCCGCATGTTGGTGATGTGTATCCCCTTATGTCACCTAAGTTAGCAATCTGTTACCATTTTGGGAGCATGTGTAGGGTTGTGACCGACTCCTCACGTAGTCGAGTACACCGATGGATATGAGTCACGATGTCCGTCGAGGTGACTAAGACTGTAGGAGGCATGTTAGATGGACTCTTGTGAGTCTCTAGGAGTAGGTGCGCGCGCGCTGTTACTCTCCCGTTTTATTCCGGTGTGTGTGATAGATATATTTATACTATTTATATACGTTTGGTGATGAGTATGACTATGCTAAAGATTGAATATCTAAAGTATAGTTAGTCCTCGTATTATCCATACTACTTTATATAGTATGGTTTGATGTTATATATGTGTTAAATTAGAGTAACTTACATATTTATTCTTGAATTACATTACATCACACTTGAATTTGATTCAGACATAGTTTGACCTGTGTGTTTTATGCTAAGGTCAGTCCGAGGGATTTCAAGTGTAGGTACCCAATGATGTTAGAGATTAGAGGGCTTTTAGGAGGCTAGTAGTAGTATAGGATGATACAATCCATATACACATTTGTAGCATCATGATATCTGTTATGTAGTATGTGACGTTATATTGTATAGTGGGCTAGTGACAATCATTTTGTAGCCCTAGACTATGTAATATGTACTATGTTGTGTATTATATATTACCTGTTAGGATGTGACTCTATGTACTTTAATATTATTCTATGATTACATATTGTTCTGTCCTAGTAGCGCACATGTTTATTACTTTGTACCAAGACCGTGTACATTTATCGTAAGTACTATTGATATTTGAGACATGCACCAGTGTTGGTATATAGAAATACTCATGTGTGTACCCCAATCGCCTCATTCTCTATATTACTAGATAGTATTACTTAGTAATACACTTGGGCTGTATGGATATAGAGGTGGGGATGTTTACATGCATTGGGCATCCAAGGGGTCGAGGCATAGACTTTGAGATGTGGGCCATGCACATTCGTTAGTTTGTTTGACATTCAATTTTGATGTTATGACATGATGAAGAATGACATTGAAGGTAAAGCAATGATGTGACACTTTAATAAGATGACTTCAAAAATTTAGCGAGGTTACTTTATGACTTGCATGGGGTTTCTAGAGATGTTATGATGATGGCGACTCAATGACAAGAGTTAAGACGATGATCCAAAGGCAAGTTCAATAATGAGGAATATGAGCGGTACTATGACTTTGTTCTACTATGGAGATGAATGTGATGGAAGGTTGACTATGTTCTACCATGGAGATATGTAAAGGGATCATTGATACTCGAAGGTTTCTAGTGTACTCGTGTAGAGGAGGTATGTAGGGACGCCCACCTGGATTATGATTCAGTCCAGATCTTATGGTTGTAGACTTCCCCAAACCTTACGATTATGGTTCCATCTCCTAAGGTGGGATGGATTGAGTACCGTAAAACTGAGCTTTGGTTGAGTCTCTGGAAAATCATTGGGTCATACAAGTTATCTTATATCCAACACACTCGAGTGATGTGAGGATTGTTTGATGGATGCCTTGTTTGTTATGTTTGGTGTGCCACCTTAAGAATGTCACTTGAGATATGTATTATGACTAGGATACCTAGACATTCGACATTGTACTTAAGTTGCTATACACCCATATGGTGACGATGATGATAGTATATTAGCATATATTAATGTTATGTGCTAACCCTTTGGATGCAGGGACATGTCGGGTATGATTATCGATATTTTACGTCCTATACTATATTGACTTTCATAGTATTTTGAGATTGTTTATCGCCCACACCAGAATGTTTTTGACTCAAGGTTTTATGCCTTACTTTTTATTATCGTGTGTACTCTTAAAATGAGAAGACTAAAGCAAGTGTGGACTAGTATAAGGCTACACTTTCATATACTACTACTTGAGCTTATTGTTGCTATCATCCAGCCTATGACACTTTGGAGCTTAGAAAGTATTTGACTATTACCTTAAAGATAATTTATCACCTAAGTATTTATTTGATGTACAAAACTCTATGATCCATGTTGCATATAGCAACTATAAACATGTACACTCTAATTATGTGGTTCATTTAGTTTACTGCCTCGCCAATTTTTATATCTACGGTGATTATTTTATTTTATTCGATGCAATGTGACATATACGATAGATTATATATTAGATTTTTATTACTTTACCACTCGACAATTGTCTACATCGACAAAAGTCTAATTAATTTAGAACATTTCCAAATTTTATTTAAGTAAAATATTTTATTTTATTTAAATTTATAAATTATATAGTTTTACTTAATTTATGTTATGATATATATATATATATATATATCTGTGTGCGTGTGTTATCATATACACATATATGTGTATATGTGTATATGTGTAACATATTAATCCATGCAAGGTATAACATGCCCGTATATAGATGTTGGGATTACATCGTAACAGACATTTTAGCTCATCCGATATGCAAATATATTGTTCAAATATACGTATTAATATATATGTATATTATTATTTATGTATAAATATTATAAATATATATATATATATTATAGTTGCAACGACCCGTAATTTTGAGTCTTCGAATTTGAATATTTAATTTATTTAAATATTCGAATTTGAATTTAATTATAATAAAATATATGTTCCAAATTTAGACCTGATTTTTGATGACGTATTTTTAATTTAATTTTTAGGATTTTTCTATAATTTTTAATTTGAAAAGTAATTAATTTTTTGTTTGACGATTTTGCGGCAAATGATGGTACTTTTGAAACTTTACAGAATAAGTTAACATGTCTATTTTGTTGTTGTTTTATGATCGTGGCGCATTGTTGTGCGTGATCGTATTTTTATTTCTGTCGTTCGCAGCTTGTACGCAAATGTGTTATTGTGTAGCGGGATACGGCATATTTATCTTTTTTAAAACAAATTTTAATATATGCATCCACACAAATCTTTCTCCTATTGCCACCCACATTCACATATGAATCAAACATGTACACAACACACACGCAAGGAAGAAGGGAACATACATGAAAAAAAAGTGGACACATTTTCTCAAAACAAATACATATATACATACATATACATATATATACATATATATATATATATTCATGAGTGCACCAATACTTTACCATGTCTTTCCTCCATGCTACACACGTTCTCCACTATCACATGTCCTAGCTTGTCCTTGCTCATGACTTTGTATTGCTTAGCTATGAAGTAATATTTGTTTATTTAAATAGAGGTACGTGCACGTATGGACACAGGGGATTCACTTTCACATTTAGATTATATATAGGAGCACGTAGAAAAAAAATACAGAGACTTTTTCCCTTTTCTCATTTGCATGAAAAATATGAGCACTTTTCCCATTTTTCTGCAAACGAAAAAAAGATGTAGCAACCTATTTTACATTTTAAATTCATTTTTTTAATAACTCCTCAATCTCTAAAAAGAGGAAGGAGTGGCACGCATGGAAGAAAATGAAGTGGGAAGATGACTAGTGCATGCATGAACGTGGAGATGAATGCATAGGGCGTGTGCAAGTAAAGGAGGAGGAGGAATGGAAAAGTTTATGCACGACATTTGAAGGAGAGAAGTAATGGCCTATATAGGGTGCGTGAGTTGGCATGAAGGAGGGGAGATGGCCATGTCACTTGCTTGGTTGCATGAAATATTGGAGAAAGTAAGAAATGTGAATTGGAAATAGGCGCATGTATTTGGAATGAAGAAAGTGGCTACTGTCATGTGCATGCATGATTATTCGGCCTTGTTGGGCTTTGTACATGTGAAGTGGGGTAAGCTATAAGTTGATTTATTTTGTTAATTTGATTTAGTAAATTAAAAAGCTTTACTTTAAACATGTTTAACTTCCCCATACGAAGTCCGTTTAACCCGTGGTCTTCGATATTAAATTCTTATAAACGAGCAGAACATATTAGTATAAGTTATTGACACATTTGATGAAGTATAAAATATTAGTTATTGAATTTAATTACGATTAATGTAGTTAAATAATTACACTTCATTTATGACATTCTATTTAGTAAAATGAATCCATGTTCTGCTATTGTATTAATTTATTGGTTGTAATGACGCGTTCGCATTTATTATTGTTATTGATGGACTGTTTGAATTGTACTCGACCAGTTTATGAGCAATTAATTCCTATATGCATGGGTTGGGTAGATATGAACACCTCGTGATTAGAGTTTCACAGTTTTGACTATAAGGTGTTCAATGAAAATATTTGATTAAGTAATTGTTATAATAAAAGATGTTTATTATAATTTTGAAGATGTTTATCTTTTAAATGAAATGGTTTCTTTAAAAAGAAATAGAAATATTTGAAAGTAAATATTTTGAAGTGATTTTATATAAAAATGTTTTATATAATAATGGTTTATAAAATGTGTTTTATAAATAATGAGGATTTTGAGAACTTATATCTCGGTGGTTTGAAATTAATTTGGTAAAGACTTCGAGAAGAATAATACTAGTATGATTGAGAGTATTTGTGAGATATTATTATTATGAAATATGAATTTGTTAGTGAAAGTATATTCATATTTATTGATTTGGATTTTTGGGTATTGTCCATTCAATGGGATCTGTCATCAGTTGGTATCTGTGACTTTTCCGCTTTCATGCAGCGATTGACAATTACCATGATTATATATCCGAGTAGGGATATTGTCCTTTGGGTTAGTGAGCATTTGCCTTTGACGACATTTAACTTGAGTGGTATTTCTCAATCTATTTTGATACACTTTTATATATGTATTTGATAGAAGAATATTTGTGAAATTGGTTTATATAAACTATAGGTTTTGATTTAAACTCGAAAGTATATTTGTTAAAAAGATATATATTATTATTTCAAAAGGATTTGAAATGAAACCGGGTGTTTAGTTCGAAAAGATTGTTTTCGATTAAGTATTTTCAAAAGAGATTATTTTTGAAAATAATAAAGTTAATTAAATTTCATAAATCTAAATGTGAAGATTAAGCCCAAGTAGGTAGTTTGGGAATCACATATTTGTTTGTTGCATCGTAGGCTCCTTGAGTCCTATTTGTGAATAGGATAACTATGTTGGTTTGATCCAATATCTAATTGAATACCTGATTAGATATGGGTACATAGGCACTCACAAGTGGTAGTGACGCAGCCTTAATAATAATATATCTGTTTCCTATTTTTTCTATTTACCATGTGTTATTGTATCTTTTCTGGTTATCATTTTATTCCACATTAACATGTTTATTGAGTTTGCAGGAATGACTATTATTGTCCCTTGCTTGAGAGTTGTGCAGCGCTAAATTTTTTGTATTTGAGTTTTTTTATATCAAAGCACACCCTGTAGAATAAGTAATTGGATATCTAATAAGTTGTATCCTATACATTTAGTTGTGTTATATATTTATCAGATTATATTATGTTAAATTGGTAGTTTTCATTCATAGTTTTAAAACGGATGGATTTTCGGCGTTTTTGACAGGTCTGGAAATCCAGGCCGTTACAACCGGAATCGGAGCTTAGGTTGGGTGCCTAAGTAAAATTCATCCAGGGTTAGTAAATTAACCTAGGAATTTTAAAATTAAACTGTCTTAATTTGATAAATAAAAATGGATAGGTATGGCACCGTACCTTTGATTGGGGTTATGGTTAATATTATTCTTGATGTGCTTAGCTTTTGTTAAATGTTCGGTTTTCATTATATTTTTCTGTCCTTGGAATTTCGGGGACAAAATTCTTTTAAGGGAGAAGAATGTAATGACCCGTAATTTTGATTCTTCGAATTTAAATATTTAATTTATTTAAATATTAAAATTTGAATTTAATTATAATAAAATCTAAGTTCAAAATTAGACCTGATTTTTGATGACATATTTTTAATTTAATTTATAAGATTTTTCCATAATTTTTAATTTGGAAAATAATTAATTTTCCTTGACACTTTTTACGGAAAATGCTGGTACTTTTGAAATTTTACATAATAAGTTAACCTGTCTATTTTGGTATTGTTTTATGATCGTAGCGCATTGTTGAGCGTAATCGTATTTTTATTTTTGTCGTTCGCGGCTGTACGTAAACGTGTTATTGTGTAGCGAGATACTGCATATCTAACTTTTTTAAAACAAATTTAAATATATGCATCCATACAAATCTTTCTCCCATTGCCATACACATTCACATATGAATCAAACATGTACACAACACACATGCAAGGAAGAAGGGAACACACATGAAAAAAATTGGACATGTTTTCTAAAAGCAATTACATATATATTCATGCATGCACTCATACTTTACCATGTCTTTCCTCCATGCCACACACGTTCTCCACTAACGTGTCCTAGCTTGTCATTGCTCATGACTTTGTATTGCTTAGCTATGAAGTAATATAGTTTTATTTAAATAGAGGTATGCGCATGCCTGGACACAGGGGATTCACTTTCACATTTAGCTTATATATAGGAGCATGCAGAAAACAAATACAGCGACTTTTCCCTTTACTCATTTGCATGGAAAATATGAATTTTTTTCCCATTTTTTACAAATGAAAAAAAGATGCAGCAACTTATTTTATATTTCAAATTCTTTTTTTAATAACTCCTCGATCTCTAAGAAGAGAAAGGAGTTGCACGCATGGAACAAAATGAAGTGGGAAGAGGACCGGTGCATGCATAGATGTGGAGATGAATGGAGAGGGCTTGTGCAAGTGAAGGAGGAGGAGGAATGGAAAAGTTTGTGCACGACATTTGAAGGAGAGAAGTAACGGCCTATGTAGGGTGCATGAATTGGCATGAAGGAGGGGAGATGGCCATGCCATGTCACTTGCTTGGTTGCATGAAATATTGGAGAAGGTAGGAAATGTGAATTGGAAGCAGGCGCATGTATTTGGAGTGAAGAAAGTGGCTACTGTCATGCCCGTTCCTGATTATTGGGCCTTGTTGGGCTTTGTACATATGAAGTGGAGCGAGCTACAATTTGATTTAGTAAATTAAAAGGCTTTACTTTAAACATGTTTAACTTCCCCACATGGAGTCCGTTTAACCCACGGTCTTTGACATTAGATTCGTATAAAGGACTGGAACACATTAGTATAATTTATCGACACATTTGATGAAGTATAAATATTGATAAAATACTAGTTACTGAATTTAATTACAATTAACGTAGTTAAATAATTATATACTTCATTTATGACATTCTATTTAGCAGAATAAATTCCTGTTCTGCTATTATATTAATTTATTAGTTATACTAATGTGTTATCATTTATAATTGTTGTTTGATGGATGTTTGGTTGTTTGAATTATGCTCGGCCAGATTATGAGCAATTAATTCCTATATGCATGGGTTGGGTAGATACGAACACCTTATGATTAGAGTTTCACAGTTTGACTATAAGATGTTTGATGAAAATATTTGATTAAGTAATTGTTATAATAAAAATGTTTATTATAATTTTAAAAATGTTTATCTTTTAAATGAAATGGTTTCTTTGAAAAGAAATAGAAATATTTGAAAGTAAATATTTTGAAGTGATTTTTTATAAAGTGATTTATAAAACAATGGTTTATAATATGTATTTTATAAATAAAGAGGATTTGAGAATTTAAATCCCGGTGGTTTGAAATTGATTTCGAAAAGATTTTAGGAAGAATAATAATACTATGATTGAAAGTATTTGTGAGATATTATTATTATGAAATATGAATTTGTTAGTGAAAGCATGTTCATATTTATTGATTTGAATTTTGGGTATTGTCCATTCAATGGGATCTGGCGTCAGTTGGTATCTGTGATTTTTCTGCTTTCATGCAACGATTGGCTATTGCCATGATTATATATCCAAGTAGGGATATTATCCAAAGGGACGTTTATTATTTTAGTGAGCATTTGCCTTTGGCGGCATTTACCTTGAGTGTTATTCCTAATCTATTTTGATAAACTTTTATATATGTATTTTGATAGAAGAATATTTGGGAAATTGGTTTATGCAAATTATAGGTTTTGATTTAACTTAGAAGTATGATTTGTTGTAAAAGATATATATTATTATTTCAAAAGGATTTGAAATGAAACCTGGCATTTAGTTCGAAAAGATTGTTTTCGAATAAGTATTTTCAAAAGAGATTATTTTTGGAAATAATAAAGTTGATTAGATTTCTTAAATCTATATGTAAAGATTAAGCCTAAGTGGGTAGTTTGGGAATTAGATATTTGTCTGTTGCATCATAGGCTTCTTGAGTCCTATTTGTGAATAGGAGAACTATGTTGGCTTGAACCTGTATCTAATTGGGTACCCGATTAGATATGGGTATGTAGATAGTCACAAGTGGTAGTGACGTAGCCTCAATAATAATATATCTTTTTCCTGTTTATTTTTTTGCTTTTAATCATGTGTTGTTCTATCTTTCCTACGTATCATTTTATTTCGCAATGACATTTTTATTGAGTTTGCACGAATGACTATTGTTATCCCTTGCTTGAGAGTTGTACTGTGTTAAATTCATTGTATTTGAGTTTTCTTTGTATCAAAGCACATCATGTAGAATAAATAATTAGAACTATGATAAATTGTATTATCGGAATTGTATCCTATACATTTAGTTGTGTTGTATATTTATTAGATTATGTTATGTTAACTTGGTAGTTTTCATTTGTATTTTAGAACGGACTGGTTTTTGGTGATTTTGACTGGTTCGGAAATCTGGGTCGTTACAATAGTGTTATTTGAATAATTTTATATAAGTGTACAAGTATAAGTATATACATATATATATATATATTTATATGTAATCGTGTGAATAAAATATCAATACTGAATATACATATTATATAATAGACTTATTTAAATATAATAGAATTATTTATAAATATTTATAATATATAAATATATATTTAAAACCGTAAGCAATATATGTGTGTGTATATAAATATGAAAAAATATTAATATTTATATATACAATTATATGCATAATAACATAATGTGTATGTGTGTATATGTTACTAAAATACTTAAGAATATTTTGATAAATATGGCAGACCAGAGCTTGTGCACGGCTCAGTAAATAATTATTTTATTTTTTAATTTTAAACATATATTTTATATAAATATCCATTTGAAAAATTATTGAAATATTAATTAAAAATTAATCAGGAAATTTTATTTTGAATTTAAATTTCGAGTAAATCTTAAATAATATTTTATGCTTTTAAAAAAGTTTCCACGATTTTTTAATTTAAAAGGTTTTTTCTATTTTCGGCTAAGATTTAAAACTTAATTTAAAAATAAAAAAATGCTATTTTACTTTTGTCGAGAGTATCTTTACCATAATATTCTTTTATAAAATATAAAATATAACTTTCATTATATATATATATGTGTGTGTGTGTGTGTGTGTGTTGCAAAGGCAAGCAGGGTTTTATCTTGGTCCTCTGCCAGTTCTTATAAACCATTATCAAACATGGAAATGTAAAATAAGAGGTGAAACAACAAGCGAAAGAAAACAAAACAGGAAAAAAAACATAAGCCAATAATAGCTAGTTGACACGCCACCCTATTCTTTTAGCAGCATTAGGGTTACCAAAAACCACATACTTAAGCTTCTCTAAATCTCATTCTTCACTTCTCCCATGATCTCCAAAGCATTTCGATTCTTCGATTAAAAAATTATGATATTTCTTGTAATCTTTATCTTGCAAATAACATAAACCCTAAGATCTAGAATTACATGATTATCACATATGTAATGAATCAATAAAACATACCTCCAGACATCTTGTATATGAATCAGCAATGGTTGTTGTCGAAAGTTATTTCAATGGAGAAAGGAAATGGTTTCTCTCTCTTTTCCTATATCTTTCTTTATGTGTTTTTCTATGTCCTTTGTGATGGGCAAAGGTTAATATTTATAGGTAGAGAGAGTACCAAATTTCCAGATTTGTAGACTTAGTCTTGATCGTCCATCAAGATCAAGATGAGGGAAATTAACGCTCTAGATTATAATCGTTTTATTGATTAGCATATTAATAGGAAAACCCTTTAGATTCTATTGACCACAAAATGAGGAAGGAAACGTTTGAGAAAGGAAACGGTCACATTTCCTTACAAAATAAGGAAGGAAATCCATTAATGTTTCCGTATTAATTTCCTTACAAAACGGTCAAATTTCCTTACAGTCTCCCACTTGGTCAATAGTAAAAGCCATTAATGTTTTCGTATTAAGGTCATAAGGCGCACATGATATGCTAAACTTTTCTTTAATCGGTTATCATAAGTGTCTTGGCTAATCCAGTGGTCAATGGAAGTCATGATGTGTACATGTTATTTTGCAACATGCTTACTTCCATGTACTTTGACATTGACAACTTTCATAACTAGACCGTAGATGAGCATAACTTAATGGTCACATAATGTCTTGAAGCAAAAGACTGTTTCTGTTATCATTTATCCAAATATAAATGTGTACACATTATAAAACAGAAATAAAAGATGTCCAAATTATTAAGAGCTCAATAATTGTTATGTCTGGCTAAGTAAAAAATAAATGGCATAATAAGGAGATAATTAGGAACTATCTGCAAGACCCATGCTATCAGTATGTCTCTGAAAGGTCTTTGGAGGTAGTCCTTTCGTGAATATGTCTGCCACTTGTAAGTCTGTACTTATCGATTGAACAACAATTTTCTTTAGTTTAACATCTTGCTTCAGTAGTAGGTATTTCAGGTCCATGTGTTTGGAAACTTTGGTTATCCTATCATGCAGAAAAAGGTTGCAGCTTCATTGTCGCAGTAGACAGTTAGTGGCTTAGAGATAAAACTTAAAGTGCCAAATTGTGAGACAAAATTACGTAGCCATGTTCCCTGAATTGAAGCCTCATAACATGCTACGTATTCAACCATCATGGTGGATCCGAAAAGCATCTCAGATTTCCGGCTTCTCCATGATATTGCACCTCCACATAAGAGGTACACATAGCCAAGAGTGCAGATCCTAGTGTTAGGACATCCAGCAAGGTCTGAATCAAAATAACCAGTTACCTGTAGGTAACTTGATTTTCTATAGGTGAGCATGTAATTCCTTGTTCCCTTTAGGTATCTCAATACCTTCTTTGCAGCTTTCCAATGAGCGATTCATGGGTTACTTTGAAATCTACCCAGCATACCAACTGCATGACTGATATCAGGTCTTGTACAGACCTATGAATACATCAAACTCCCTACAAGAGATGCATAAGGATATTTGGTCATTTCTTCTTGTTCCATAGGAGTCTTTGGGTACTGCTCAAGAACAAGTTTGTCTCCTTTCTGCAGTGGGACAGGACTAGAGGAACAATTCGTCATGCCAAATCTCTCAAGAATTTTGTCAATATATGCTTTTTGAGACAATCCTAGAATTCCTTGTAATCTATCATGGAATATTTCTATTCCTATCACATAGGAAGCCTCACCCATATCTTTCATTTCAAAATTCGTTGAGAGATAATCCTTAGTTTCACGTAATAAACCAAGGTCGCTACTAGCTAATAATATGTCATCAACATACAGAATCAAAAATATGAACTTGCTCCCACTGAACTTGAGGTATATACAAGGGTCAACTATGTTTTCTGTGAAATCGAAAGTGGTAATGATTTCATGAAACTTTAGATACCATTGTCTAGAAGCTTGTTTCAGTCCATATATTTATTTCTTAAGTTTGCAGACCATGTCTTCCTGTCCTTCAATTATGAAGCCTTCAGGTTGACGCATGTAGACTTCTTCTTCCAAGTCTCCATTTAGAAAGGCTGTTTTCACATCCATTTGATGTAACTCGAGATCATAATGAGCTACTAATGCCATGATAATTCTAAGAGAATCTTTCCTGGAAACAGGAGCAAAAGTTTCATTATAGTCAATGCCTTCTTTCTGATTAAAACCTTTGAATACAAGTCTGGCTTTATATCTTTAAATTTTACCATTGCAGTCATGTTTGGTCTTGAAGACCCACTTACAACCGACTGCTTTATGTCCTTGCGGCAATTGAACGATTTCCCAAACTTGATTATTATCCATAGATTTCAGTTCATCTTTCATGGCATCAATCCATTTGAGAGAGTTAACATCCTTAATGGCTTGTGAATAAGAAATTGGGCCCGTAGTTCCTTCAGATTCTATTAGATAAAGCATATAATCATCAGGAATAGCTGATCTTCTTTGTCTTTGAGATCTTCTTAATACTAGTTCCTGTGGTACTTCATCAACATTATGATTGGAGATAATTTCATTATGGAGTTGTTGATCATTTATTGGGTTTCCCTCATTGTGAACAGGTTCAACAATGGGATGATTCCCAATATCTTTCGAAATAGAGGGTAAGATAATGGGTACCCTTATTTCATGAATGACCACTTCTTGTTGTTTTGTACTCCCACTGATTTCATCATTTTCATAGAATTTGGCATTGCAGGTTTCAACAATTCTTGTACTATGGTTAGGACAATAAAATCTATATCCTTTAGATTTTTCTGGGTAACCTATAAAGTAACCACTGACTGTCTTAAAATCCAATTACTTTTCATTTGGATTGTACAGTCTAGCTTCAACTGGGCAACCCCAAATTTTGAGATGTCTTAAACTAGGTTTCCATCCTTTCCAAAGTTCAAAAGGAGTCTTTGGAACGGCCTTACTTGGAACTCTATTTAAGATGTAGACAGCTGTTCGTAATGCATCCATCCATAATGATATAGGTAAATTTGCATGACTTATTATGGATCTAACCATTTCCATGTATGTACGATTTCGCCTTTCAGCTACACCATTCTGCCATGGAGATCCAGGCATTGTGTATTGTGCAACAATTCCAAGTTTTTGAAGAAGTCTAGCAAAAGGTCTGGGATGTTGTCCCGTTTCATCATACCTTCCATAGAATTCACCACCCCTATTTGACCTAATGATTTTCACTTTTCTTTCTAATTGCCTTTCGACTTCAGTAATGAACACTTGTACAGCATCCACTAACTGAGATTTTTCATGCAACAGATAAAGGTAGCAATAACGTGAAAAATCATCGATAAAAGTGATGAAATATTTCTCTCCTCCAAAAGTTGGAACATCAAAAGGTCCACAAATATCTGTATGTATTATTTCAAGAAGTTGTGTACTTCTTGTGGCTCCTTTCTTTGTGTTTTTTGTTGTTTTTCCTTTAATACAATCAACACATGCTGTAATGTTAGCGAAGTCTAGGTCCGGTAGGACACCATTTTTCACTAACCTCTTGATTCTTTCACTGGATATATGACCCAATTTTTTATGCCACAAGAAGTAAGAATCATTCTTGGATGACTTTCCTTTAGTTTCTTTTCCATGCAAGGTGAGTTGGATTTCATCATTTTGTTTAACATGAAGTTTATAAAGTCCATCAATTAATATTCCAGAACCAATAAGACAAGAATTTTTAAATAAACTAAAATTTCCATTTCCAACTTCAAAAGAATATCCAAATTTATCAAGTACACTTACAGAAATCAAATTATGGGAAATAAACGGAACATAAAGAGTTTGACATAAATCTAACTGATAATCGCTATCTAAAATGAGACGAAAAGTTCCAATAGCTTCAACTGGAGCTTTACCTTTATTCCCCATGAAAATGAAATTCTCACTTGGGTTTGTGGTTTGGATCATAATGAATCCCTGCATAGAATTCGAAACATGAACATTAGCAGCAGTATCAATCCACCAAGTAGAAGAAGGTACATTAGTAAGATTTGATTCGAAATGACTTACGAAACCCATTGGGTTACCTTTCTTTTCGAACCATGCTTTGCGCTTAATGCAATCTGCCTTGAAGTGTCCAGGTTTCTTGTAGAATTTGCAGACATCATCCTTCTTTTTCTTCTTGGATGGTTGAGTGGCGTCATCAGATTTGGGTGGTGCTCTTTTATGCTGTGAGTTGTTCCTTTTGCCAGCTTGTTTTCCAACCCCTTGAGTGAAATAAGCAACTCTAATGCCTTGCGAGCCCTGCCTAGACTCCTCTTGAACCAGTTTGTTAGTCAATTCATTTAGACTCCACTTTTCCGTAATAGTGTTGTAATGAATTTTGAATGGTTCATACTGAGGAGGTAAGCTAGTGAGAATGAATTGGACGAGAAAAGCATCATCCATAACCAATCCCAAGTTCTTAAGTTTGGCAGCAAGGTTAATCATTTCAATGACATGAGCGCTCATTGAGCGAGAACCATCAAACTTCATGGTTACAAGGTCTGCCATAAGTTTCCCAGCAAGGGATTTGTCTACAGTCTTGAACCAATTTTCAATGGATTGCAAATATTATTTTGCGCTTTTAGTTTTGGATAGGGAGGTTTTGATGTTGGTATCAATCACCATTCGCATAAACATCATGCTGAGCCTATTAGATCGTTCCCAATCATCATGGAGTTTGTTTTCCTCAAGCATACTTGTGTTAGTAAGTGGGGCTGGATTTTCCTTAAGGAGAGCCGTGTCCAGTTCAAGTACGCCCAAAGAAAACTCAACTTGCTCTCTCCATTTTGAGTAGTTGGTTCCATTGAGTCTGATGATAGACGTAGCGTGCGAATTAAGGTTTGAGGGTATTGCAACTGCAGATATAAAAGAAATGTAGGCTTCTTTATTAGAATAAAACACATGTCATAATAAGTGGTTAGGTTTAGCGCCTCCTGTGGGTAGGCAGTAGAACCATACTCATGAAAGAATGATAAACGTTAATGTTTCATGCGTTATTGTGCAAGCAGCAGCCACCTGTGGACGGGACTGCATGCATCAGACCAGAGGAAACAAGGAAATTAAGCGTGGAAGTTTTTTTTTCTCGCATAAACATTTGCCATTCTTTCAAGTAATCCACAGCAAGGATAATAAATGTCTAGTAACTCCAACTAAATTTCATACATGAATTTAACATATAAACAATTATTTTGCAAGTTCCAGATCATGAATTTAATGTCAAACTAGGAAACAATTATTTTCAATATGTATACTTTCTGAAAAGTATTCGCATACAATAAGTTGTTCCATATTATGTTGGTCAAACATTAAGGTAGAAAATTAACTTATGCGGAAATATAAACTTTCCAGATCCAGATATAAGCTTACAGTAAATAGAATAATATTGATGATCATGATTACTATAGCAACTTAAATAATATGAATATTAAACTTGAATCACATTAACACTAATCATCATCATCATTATTATAGTAAAATTACAAACATCATATCATAGATCTATGCTAGTTTCGTTTTATATATATTGATGGATAATCATGAATTCTAAAACCTTGCTCTGATACCACATGTAATCTTTATGTTGCAAATAACATAAACCCTAAGATCTAGAATTACATGATTATCACATATGTAATGAATCAATAAAAGATACCTCCAGACATCTTGTATATGAATCAACAATGGTTGTTGTCGAAAGTTATTTCAATGGAGAAAGGAAATGGTTTCTCTCTCTTTTCCTATATCTTTGTTTATGTGTTTTTCTATGTCCATTGTGATGGGCAAAGGTTAATATTTATAGGTAGAGAGAGGACCAAATTTCCAGATTTGTAGACTTAGTCTTGATCGTCCATCAAGATCAAGATAAGGGAAATTAACGCTCTAGATTATAACCGTTTTATTGATTAGCTTATTAATAGAAAAACCCTTTAGATTCTATTGACCACAAAATGAGGAAGGTAACGTTTGAGGAAGGAAACGGTCAAATTTCCTTACAAAATAAGGAAGGAAATCCATTAATGTTTCCGTATTAATTTCCTTACAAAACGGTCAAATTTCCTTACATTTCTTTCTTTCCAAAGTACTCATATGAAAAGTTTAACTGCACATAGTAGGATTCTCGCCTTTTGCCTCTTGCCATTTGTCAACCGTAGTATGTTCTGCCATTCATGAACATGATTGTTCATAGGGTGGTGTAAGTCTAACGAGTGTAATATCTTCCTCCATGCATCCAAAGTCACTTGGCACTCAAATGCATTATGGATTTATATCAGCATTACAAAAACCACACGAGGCATCATGAGAGATCCCTAAAGTATGTAATCTATCTTTGGTCATGAGTGCATTGTTCAGGACCTTCTAGAGAAGAAGGTTGTCTCGTTTTTTATCAGCATAACACCAAATTATTGTACTCCATTGATAATCCCTTAGTGGGTTGTATTGTTTCATGTCATTATATACATTCATTATAGTGTGTAGTTTTCTTTTTGTAATCCATAGTATATGATATTCTTCTGATATGGTATGATGTTGTCTTGCATGCTTCCATAACTCAATGATGTGAGGGTTGCTAGAATTAGGAAGATCAATAGTACCATTGTGATAGTAGTTTCTCACATTTGCATTATCTGGAATACCAATGGTATATTTATGTGCATATTCCACGAAGTGTTGTAAGATAGCCCTATGTCTCCCCTTGGGTCATCCTAGAATGAGCATTACGAAAATGTTGATACAGTGGTAATAACATGAGGCAGAATAATAGGATGAAGGTTTAGAAGACTCCTGAAAAACCAACTAGAGTTGTGTGGAACATCTATGGTCTAGAAACATGAGAGCATCAACATGTTTTGTGGTCGCAGCTTTGTTCCAAGTGATTAGATCAACAATACCAAGGCCACCATATTTTTTAGGTTTGCATATTTTCTTGAAAGCAATGGGGATTAGTTTTTTGGAATGAATGTCTCCATGCCATAAGAAATGATTTAAGGTAGTATTAATCATGGTGATTAATTTCTTAGGTAGCATAAACATCCTAGACTAGTAGTTTATCATGCCAACATCAATGGATATGATAACAGTGAGTCTACTAGCTTGTGAGAGAAGGGAACAAGGCCATGAAGTAAGTTTGAAGATGATGGTTTCATACATTGGCATGCATTGGACAGTGGTATAATGTGATAGGGATGCCTAGGTAAAAAGTGTTGATGGGCATGGGGTTGAGAGTAGATAGGCTAATAATATGGTCATTGTCATGATCATTAAGGCCAACAACCAGAATGTGTGATTTTGATTTATTGATGTGCAATCCAGTAGTGGTGTGGAAATTTTTCAGGCAGTTTAGAATGGAGTTAATACAGGAGGGATTTGGCTTGGTAAAGACAACCAAATCATCAACAAACATGAGGGATGTGATCATTGGATTTCTGCATTTCGGGTAAAGGGAAAAACTTCTATTAAGAACATTAATTTAATCAAACAGTTTAGTGCTTCCATGATGGAAATAAAAGGTTAAGCAGGCAAGCTTTGGAAGAAGTGAAATAACCAGTGACTGATCCATTGATCACTATAGAGTATTTAGCAGATGAGATACATGAGTAGATCTATGCAATGCAAGCTTGGGGGAAGTTCATTTTACATAGTATTGCAGTAAGTAACATCCACAAGATAGAATCAAATGCCTTTTGTAAGTCAAGTTTGAGCATACATCTAGGTGAAATATTGGCAGTGTTGTAACCTCTAAGGAGCTTTGAGTGAGGAGGATGTTATCTGATGTGTTTCTAGAGGAGAGGAAAGCAAATTGGTTTTGATCAATGATTCCAGATATAGAAGGTTTAATTCTAGTAGCGATTATTTTGGTGATGCATTTGTATATGACAGAACAACAAGCAGTTGGCTTGTAGTGTTCAATAGAGGTGGGATGACTGATTTTTGGTATCATGGCAAGGTTTGTAGGGTTAATGCTATTGAGGAGAATGTTAGTTTTGAAAAAAAGGAGGATGGCTTTGCAAAAGATAGGGGATATATGATTCCATGTGTGCTTGAAGAAATGTGTGTTGAAACCATCTGGACCACCCGTGCCAGTAGAGTAAAGTTTGAAAAGAGCTATTTTAATTTCATCAATAGTGATAGGAGAAATGATGGAGCGGGCCTCACCATAGCTGATAGTAGGCGTGTCTAGTGTAGGAATTTAGGAGAGGCTGATGGGGTAAGAGGTTTATTTAGAGTATGATGAAAGTAATCAACAAAGGCAACTTTATTCCATGTTCTTCAGGTTGTACCTCATCATCTCCGCCAGTGATCGATAATATTATGGAGTTAGAGATTTTTACCTATAGTGCAGTGTGAAAGAAAGAGTTGTTCCTATCCCCTTCAAAGTGATATTCTTTTCCCAACTTTTTGCTTTGTCATCTCAAGTTCATCTTGTAAGGCAGCAGTGAGTTTGCTTGTCAAATCATGTTCAAGTGAGGATAAGACTTGAATGTTCAAGTGAGGATAAGACTTGATCATCAAGGTTGGCAAGCATATTCATATGTGTCGCTTTAAGCTGTTCCCTAATTTCATTGCTTATTTTAGATCCTTTGCCAAAAGTAGCTGTTGCTCGTTGCCTTATATATTTCTTGGTGTTTTTAAGCTTTTCCTGTAACACATACATTGGGTTGCCATAAGCTTCAATGTTCCAACTCTATAGAAAAACTTGTTCAAATTCATTATGTTTAGTCCAAAAGTTAAAAAAATTAAAAGGAGGAAAAGTTTTCATGGGTTCCACACCCCACTTGACAGTGATTGGACAGTGATCAGATATTCTAGGGGGAGATGTGGGAGTAAAGTGTTGGCCAAATGGAAAAGGCATGGTGATTGAAGAAGCAGTGATCTAATGTGCAAAAGGTTCTAAGACCTGTGTGTTTTCTATTGTTCCATGTAAAGGAGGTACCAGTGGATGGGGTTGGGAGGATGGATATAGTGGATAAAGTCTGGTTGAGTGGGGATAGATCATGCATGTTAAGAGGAGTGCCACATGTTTTTGTTGTGAGAGGTACATGCAGTTAAAGTCACCAAGTAAAATCCATGGTGCAGTGATAGTGTTAAGGGTGGATAATTGTTGTAGCATGGATGATCTAGCATCATAGTTATTGGAAGCATATACAAAGGTGATGAAAAATTGGGTTGAGGTGGGCATATGTGTACATGAAAGGTGTAGAAACTGATCAGTGGAGAGGATGGTGGTGGTTGAATAGATAAGTGGATTACATAGAATCATGATTCGGCCATAAGGAGCAGCTTGAAGATTGTTTGTGTGATTCCAACCTTTATTAATGAAGGAACAAGCTTTTATGATTTTCACCTTATCAAGCTTTGTTTCAAGAACAGCAAGCATGCCAAGTTTTTGTTCAGAAATGATGTTTTGTAATTCTTTCTGTTTTATGATCAGGTGTGCACCTCTGATATTCCATGCACTGATGTTGTCTAACATGATGGATTTTTTTGTTTCTTCCTAGTTTGACCAAATCTTATCTTCCTAGTTGAAGATAATATGTAGCTATCTAATACTTCATCCTCTTCTAGTTCATAATTCTCTATGCTATCATTTGATACATCAGTTCCTTGTTGTATGTCTGATGGTATGTCACTTTTTTTTTCTTGGAGTTGTTTTTCTTTTTTTTTAGTGGTAATATTTGGTTCAGGTTCAAAGAGAAGTTGAGAATGTGGGGTTGTTGAGGAGTGGTTAATGGAGAAAAGAGAGGGTGATATAGGGGATGTAGGAGCTAGATCAGGAAGTGGAGTAGCAAGGTGATTATTCAGATTGTTGAATTGTTCAAGGAAGGTTGATGGATGGATGATATTGTTATTGAGGAGTTCAGTACCAATAGGATCAGGGAGATGTATATTAGTGTATGGCAAAGCTGGGTTAATCTGCATAATGGATAGATGCAGAGGATGTAGTGGTAGTGTTGGGTAATGAAATAGGTAGAGTTGTTGAGGAGAGGTGGTTAGCTTGTGAGGAGGTTTGGGCGATGTGTATGCATGCATTGGGTGAGGGAAGAGCGGTCTTGGTTGAATAAGTGTGCATGTGTGTATTCATGCAAATTGTGGCATTGTGTTCGTTGAGGATGGCAAATCTATTGTGTAGAGGTGTGATGTTTTGATCATGGTTGTTAAATGGATTTGTGATAGCAAAGGTTGAGGCAGGTTGCATTGTAATAATGGTATTGTTGTGATGTGGTATGGGTTTGGGTTTTTAGGTGGCTTGCTTTGATTGGTTGTGTGTGGGAGGTTTTGTGGATATCGTCGTTTTGGTGTGTTTTGCATTGTTAGGATCAGTTTGCCTTTTCCCGGTTTGATCAGTAAATAGTATTGATTTGCCTTTCAGTTTTTGTTGCATAATGTTGTTTTCATTGTTTAGCAATGCTACACCATTTTTTCCAGCTTGTCAATACCAGTGGCTATGGTTTTGGGTTTCATCGCTGTATGGCAATAACTATCAAGGTGGCCAAAAGTTTTACAGAGAGCGCATATATGAGGCTTCCAATCATATGTGACTTCTACTATTGATATATTATCACCTTCACCAATTTTTATGTGGGTGAACAACTCCTTTGTCGCTTCAATTTCAATTAAACATTTTGCATATTATAATCTTTTCATTCTCTATTTGGCTTCATTATAACATATAAGATCTCTAAATGACATGCAAGCCAATTTATCCCCAACAATGTCCATGTGAGGAGAGGGATTTTATGAAAATGCACCCAAATCGGAACCTTTTTTATTTGTGATTATATATTACCAAAAGTTGGTGTCCAGTTAGCAATAATGAACATCTTGCCACTTATGAAAAGAGGGTCATTATGTAAGACCTTAGATCTATCTTCCATAGAGGAGAATTCGAAGTAGAAATGTGTGTTATCACATCTTACAGTAAAAGTACCTTTCAGCTTCCATGCTCGTTTTAGGTGATTAACCAAGGCGCTATATGGTAGACATTCATTAAGGCAGAAGCCAACAAGACGGTTCTTTCAATAATTGTGTCCTTCATCAACTACAAGTTTAGGAACAGGTAGTGGCAACCCATGATAATCTAAGTTGATGAAGATTGGAATGTATTTTCCAGGATTTATTGGTTTAGCTTTGAATAGTGATGCCCACGTGCTGGACACTGGTGTGTGAAAGGTGTTGGCGGTGGTGGAGGATGGTTAAAAAGTAGGCTCAGAGGTGGTAGTGGGAAGTGGTGGTATGAAAGAAGGTGGATCGGGTTCAAGTGGTAGAGAGGGTTGCTGACATGGCACAGTTGAAGTAATGGTGGAGTGGTGGACATGGGTTTCTGTACTGGTGGGGATAGGTACGGTTGGGGTAGTGTTCGTAGGTAGGGTATGGATTAGATTAGAAAGGTCAAAAGATAGGGTATGGGGATGGGACGTGGATGCCATGAAACTTACTCATTGAAAATGACGAATAACTAATTAGGCAAGTGAAATATGACTTTCATTATATATTTGAATATATATAATTGATTTATGTAATAAATTGATTTAAATAATATATAAAAATTATAATATATAAATATATAATTTCATCATTACCAAAATTTATCTTAGCATTAATTTTTTACATATAAAATTATAAGACTATATTTGACTAAAATATGATATTATAATTAATTATAGACTATATATATCTATTTAAATATATATATATATTTAATAAAATAGAAAATTGTGTTATTTTTAATTTTAGAGTCATACTGACCTAAATAGCTTATGATAAAAAAATAAATACACACATACATATAACCAAACAATTTTGTGACAATATCATTTGCGTATCAGATACATGTATATAATAAAACATTATAATTGAGCATAAATAATTATATTATGAATAGAAATACACTTCTCTTCCAATACCTAGAAGTACACCTTGAAATGATGATATCTGCCCCTTGAAACTATTTCCAATTCAATAGAGTGCTAGTCCTTGAACCGTCGACCACCAACTATCGGATAGCAACTAACATGATTTGATTTAAACGCTAAAATGATGGAGAAGGGAATAGGAGTTTTGCCCAGCAAGTGATCAGATGTGGAGTTCCCAGAAAGATCTAAATCGTATGAGGAAAAAATTCTTGTATAGTGGATGGAAAGGAGAGAATTATGGATCTGATCTCTTACTCATTCTCCTTTAATCTCAGCCATCCAAAACTAAGCCCTTTCCACCAAAATTTTGAGCCTCCTATACCCATGTTTGCTACTGTAAATAACAAGCCCTATGATGAGCTTTAAACCCATTTTAGCCAATAATATATTATGCAATTAAATCCAATTTAATCGCTTATCGATATCGTATATCGATTGATATATTTATAACTATTATAAATATATTTAATAATATTTACTCATCAAATCATAATCAAATTTTATAATTGAAATTTCATAAATATTAATTAATTTAATTAATTTATAACGATTATAAATTAATTAAATTGTTCGGTAAAAGAAGAATTCATCATTTCGGTTGTGTTAAAATTTGGTTAATGATTCATATCGAACTATTTGAATATTAATGTTCACACATCACTTAGCAGGTGATGTGACATTATAGACAAATTTATTGCTTACTTAGTTTCGGCAAAATCTAGTTTTACTTTGTTAAGCGTTACCCAATTGTGACTTATATTTACACCAATTCTCTTCATAAAAACTATATCACTTTGGACTTATGGAATTTGCTAATGGTCAAAATTCCAATATTGTCCATATTCAACTCTATATTCCAAAAGCAAAGTCTTAGTTCAATAATAACAATCATTATTAACAGAACTACTATGGCCAGAGATTTTGACATTGAATTGACCATTACACTAACCTCATATAACCGAAGAGACGAACCCTCTCTTGAATAGTTCCTCACTTCCAATACTTCCACTCGACCCAACTATAGTCACTCGATGGATGTCATGCCATGATTTGACAATAATCAAAGCGGAGCTTTCATATTGACGATTGATAATATTCTCAAGTCAAGGGAACTATGTAAATCTATCACATTTATATTTTCAATTTGATCTTAGTTATATTAACCAACAAAAAACTATCGAGTGGGTCATTCAGTAGTTATCCAATACCTACCATTATGTAACCTCTAGGTGCCCCCAGCAGTCATCAGTAATACACTGCCCAACATTTGGAGAGCGTTATGTGCTCTAGTTTCAACGGAAAGATTGATATCTAGTCTAGATGCATCTCGACTAGGAACAGTGTAACATCCCCTATCAGGAGGCCCAAAGCTAAATGCTACTAATGCTGCAGTCATCCATTGCATTAACTTCCAGTGACCAAATACGGAAATGTTATTGGTAACAATAATATCAGAAGCACTTAAATATGAAATAAAATCATTACAGATTAAAACACGTTTCTGATTATATTTCAAAACAACATTTCATATCCAAGTTACACAATCCCAAACGTTTCCCAGGTTTAGATCTAATATAATTATTACAAAACATGCCAAGAGCGACATATGAAGATGCCCCTAGGATGACCAGAGTACTAAATAGTCATAACAGACTTAATAAAACACAGTGGAAATAAAACAAAACAACTCCTAAATATAGCTAGCATCAGCCACCCGCTCGTCTCCAGAAGCTTTATTCGTCCACCTCCTAAACCTGTAAACCCAAACTCTCAATCTACTCAAATTAATTTTGAGCACCCGAGTGTTTAAGGGGAAAAATATAAACTTTAAGTCAGACATAAAGCCTAGTGTGAATAATATTATTACATCTCGGTTTACTGATATTAAGTGAGACCATGCCGCTTAGCGGAAGGGGTTTCCTCTCACTAATATCCCTTTAAAACATTTCTTTTTGCAAATCAAAATCCTACAACCAAACTGGTAAATCAAACTGATTATATCAATAATGGCAAATATCATATTTGCTCAAAAATAGGTAATAAATGGACCAACTATCCGAACAAAATGTAGTTTTGTTTGGCTACCTACTAACCTTCGGCTGACTCGGGCCTACCAGACAAAATAAGAAATAATCTAACATCTGTTAGACAAACTTCTAGACCATCTGTCCCTAATTTACTTCTTCAAGGGTCACCTGATCCTAATGGTGTTGCGGGCTCACTAATAACATATCCCTATACATATATATTCCTTTCTGTGTGTAACCATCATTTAAGTCTTACCTGTGACTAAGCCATACACACTGGAATTTTGGACTAAATTAGCTATGGGCTAATAACTAATGTATAGGGCGCGACCATATACCAGTCCCATCTGGTATGCAATTATCTGAGTCATTTTACTTAGGGTTAACTACCCTTTAAATTTTCTTTGAAAACCTTTTCAAAATGATTTAACCCTTTTAATTTATACTTATACAAGGAAAATAAACTATTTTCTTTACTCAAATCTCTTTGCCATGATATATGCTTCACTCAAAACATTGTTGATGAAATCATTCGAAAACTTTGTTTAAAACCTTTAAACAATCTTTTCGAAACCATTAAAGTATACCTTTTGAAACTATTGAAAAACCTTTGAAAACCATTCCTTTGAAAACCTTTGGGTTTAACTTTCATAATATCAAAACGGGTCTTAAAACAACTAAGTCGAAAGCAACTCTTTTGAAAGCAATCTCCTAAGTAAAGAAGTGGATGGTGTCGAAACCTAACCCTTCGAAAGTAGTGGGGAAGCGGCTCTAGTTTTTAAAACAAAGGGACCCTTTCAAAACCAATCTGGGTCGAAAGGAAAAAGGCGGCAACAAGGGTTTCGACCCTATCAAAAACATTTACTTTGAAACAAAGGCACAACCTATTTTGAAAGCCTCTTTCTTTAAAACTATTTGACCAAGTCGACAGCTGTCCAAGTCGAAAGCTATCTTAATCGAAAGCAAAGCAGGCACATTTTCTTTAGAAAACAAAACAAGGCTTCGACCCCTTCGAAATCCCATGTTTCGACCATATACCTTTCGCCCATGTCCAATTCACTATGTACCAAGTCTTTGATACCATGTGCATTGGTTTCGATCAGGTTGGAGGCGGAGGTACTAAGTCGAAAGGTGGCTGCCGAAGATGGTAAAGCATCGGAACCTTATAAAACTTGATTCTTAACAAGGTAATTCTTTTCAACTAACCTACTTATTTGTCACCTTATAATTGGTTGCCTTAACTTTTCAAAATCTTTTCTAAAAGATGCTGCCGAATTATAGAATTTAACATTTTAAATCATTTGCAAAATAGCCCCTTCTCCTTTTATAAACATATATGTATATATATATATATATTAAAACACGTAGGAAAATTCTACAAAAATTCTCATAAATCACTTTTAATATGCTTTCTAACATATTTAAATTCCTGGCCCTATATATATATATATAATTACCATAATTAATTTTAAACCCAAATATCCATTTTCTTCACTAGAAAATTAATAATAAATACACATTAATTCAGAAAATTATAAAACTTAAAACCTATCTCAAAATTATCATTTCTGACCATATACTAAAATCTCAAGGCATTTGGATGTCATTTGATAGGGTTTTCAATCCAAAACATGTCATAAAATCAACATGAATAAGCATAATTCATCAACAAGCATATACATCTAATTATCATTCAAAACATGGAAATATACTTTGCAAAATCATTCGGGTCTATCTTAGAAATCGAAAACATCAAAATATGAGATGTAACATATTACTCACCCTTAGCTTTGTTGTTAAGGAGTTGAGATTTGATCTTGGATTGAATCTTAATTAAGCTTTTCCTCTGGATTTATCTTTTCTTCCCCTTACTCTTCTTTAATGGTGGCCGACCTCTAGGTTTAGTGTTTTAGATTATGAACATGAAAAATGTTATCGTATGAAGGGTTTACAGTATAAGAATGTAGCTTATTCCTATATTGCCCCTTATCAAATTACCCTCTCCTATTTCATTTTAAACCCATTTAATTCATTACTTAACTAGGCATGGCTACCCCTTATTTATTCAAATCTCAATCCCTTAACCATTTAATCTTTACATTATTCTATTTAATTTAGCTAATTAAATTTTCTGAATAATGTTATCTAAAATTAGGGTTGTTATAGACTCCCCTCCTTAAAGAATTTTGTCCGCGAAATTACGATAAGGTACACACCAAAATCACTCATAAAGGTAAAACATACCATGAAACAAGTCAGGATAAGTATCCCGAATCCTGCTCTCGGTTTCCCTAGTACAGCCTCTCTCATCGTCCTCCATTGGACTTTAACTATTCTGACTGTCTTGTTCCTTAGCCTCTTCTCATCTCTCGCGACTATACCAACTGGTTTTCTAACTATAATCAAGTTCGACTCTACTCCTAAGTCTTCTAACACAGTCGGTGCTATAGTAGTCTTTGGGTCTCAAACACACTTCCTTAGATGAGAAATACGAAAATCATCGTAGACTCCTGCCAAACTATTCGGTAACTCTACTCTATATGCGAGTTTCCTGATCCTTTCTATAATAGGAAATGGTCCTACGAATCTCGGTGCCAATTTTCCTGACCTTCCAAATCTGATTACACCTTTCATCGGTGATACCTTAATGAAAAGATGATCTCCTACTGAGAACTCTAAGTCCTTCCATCTTCTATCTGCATAATTCTTCTGCCTAGACTCAATCTTCTCTGCAACTTCTCTAACTAAATCCAGGCCAAGAACCACACTATCCCCGGTCTCTAACCAACAAACGGGAGATTTTCACGACCTTCCATATAAAGCTTCAAACGGTGCCATCCCTATACTAGCCTGATAACTGTTGTTATATGAAAACTCGACTAAGTGTAGATGATCTTCCCATGATCCCCCAAAATCTAACACACAAGCTCGTAACAAATCTTCCAAGACTTTGTTAACTCTTTCCGTTTTCCCATCAGTCTGTAGATGGTAAGCGGCACTAATCTTGAGCTTGGTACCTAAAGTATCATGTAGACTCTTCCACAATTCGCTAGTGAATAAGGAATATCTATCGCTTACTATGCTGCAAGGAATTCCATGGAGTCTAACTATATTTTTCATAAACAACTTAGCCAAAATAGGTGTCGTCCCGGTTGACTTAACTGGAATGAGATGGGTACTCTTGGTCAACCTATCCACTATAACCCATGTACTTTCATTTCCTTTGTTTGACTTTGGCAACCCGTCTATAAAATCCATCGAGATAGAATCCCATTTCCATACTGGAATATCTAAAGGCTGAAGTAACCCACTTGGTTTCTGATGTTCAGCCTTTACTTGTTGACAGTTCAAACACCGCTTCACCCATAAACCTACATCTCTCTTCATACCTTCCCAGAAGAAACTCCTCTTCATATCCTGATACATCTTAGTTCCTCCCGGATGAATGGTAAACTTCGAACGATGGCATTCCTTGAGAGCTTCCTTCCTAGTGCTTCCTTCATTCGGAATACACAATTTTCCTTTCTTTCTTAACCACCTATTCTGGTCAAGACTGAAATCCTTCAAGTCATCGCTCTTTGTTCCATCCCTTAACTTCTTGATCTACTCAGCTAATACTGGATCCTCTCCTTGCTTAGAAGCAACCCTTTTAGTTATCACTGGTCGAACCTCTAAACATGACAATATAACAATTTCCTTACTAGATCTAGCTTCAGATCTCCATTGTGCTCTACATGTCGTCAACGCGTCCAAATCTTTCCACTCAGCTATCATTGCCAACACTGCATTCTGATGTTTTCTGCTAAGTGCATCTGCAACTTTATTGCCCTTCCCTGGTGTGTACTCAATTCCAAAGTCATGAGCAGCTATAAATTCCAACCATCTCTGCTATCTCATATTCAGCTCCTTTTGAGAGAATAAATTTTTCAACGACTTATGATCCGTATATAACTCAAATCTTTCTCCCAAAAGGTAATGCCTCCACACCTTCAGTGCAAAAATCACTGCGGCTAATTCCAAATCATGCATCGGGTATCTAACCTCATGCGGTCTAAGCTGTCGAGAAGCATAGGCAATCACTTTACCGCTTTGCATTAACATAGTTCCTAACCCTGTTCCACATGCATATGTATATACTACTAAATCCTGATACCCTTTTGGAACAACTAACACAGGTGCATTAGTCAATAAGTGTTTTAGCTTCTAGAATGCCTCCTCACACTTATCGGTCCAAACAAACTTCACATATTTTCGCATCAGCTTGGTCATCGGTGCTGCAATCCTCGAAAAATCCTTAATGAATCTTCGATAATACCCAGCTGATCCGAGAAAACTCTTTATCTCGGTCACTGTCTCGGGTCTCTTCACATTATTCACTGCCTCGATCTTTGTCGGATCTACAGAAAACCCTTTCTCTGAGACTACATGACCAAACAACTTCACTTCCTTCTTCCAAAAATGACACCTCCAAAACTTCGCTTTCAATTGATGCTGCCTCAACGTTTCCAACACCACTCTAAGATGAACTGCATGCTCCATTTCATCCTTAGAGTATATCAAAATATCATCTATAAATACCAACACGAACCTATCCAAGTGCTCTCGGAAAACTCGGTTCATCAAATCCATAAAGAATGCCGGCGCATTAGTTAATCAGAACGGCATCACTAACCATTCGTACGACCTATATCTGGTTCTAAATGCCGTCAAAGGAATACTATCCTCTGCTACTCTAAGCTGATGGAAACCTGTTGCTAAATCCAACTGAGAAAATACCTTGGCTCCACTCAACTGATCGAACAAATCGTTAATTCTAGGCAACGGATATCGATTCTTTATTGTCTTCTCATTCAACTTACGATAATCGATACATAACCTTAACGATCCGTCCGGCTTCTTAGCAAACACTGTGGCTGCTTCTCAAGGCGAACTGCTTGGCTTAATAAAATTCTTGCCTTCCAAATCTACCAATTTTACCTCCAGCTCCCTCATCTTGGTAGGTGTCATCCTGCTTGGCGGTCTACTCACTAGTCCTGCTCCCAGTACTAAATCTATCTGAAACTCAATGGCTCATTTCGGTGGTAGTCCTACTACAGGTTCAAAGGCATCTGCGAATTCTCTAACAACGAAAACGCGATTCAACTCGTCTTCTACCTTCACAACATCCAACAAAGCATTCACCTCACAACTAGGGATTTCTACGGTATATACTATCCGATCACAACAGTCAGGGTGTCTAAGTGATATTTTCCTATAATGGAAAAATATCCTAACACGGTATTTACTTAACCAATCTATGCTCAAAATAATTCCGAACCCTACGAAATCAAACACATGCAAACTGCAAGCAAATACACGACCTAACAATTCAAACTCTATGCGGTCACACTTCATCTCAAGTGTCGCATACCCTCCTATTGGATTTACAATCCTTAAGAAAGTAACTAGATATGAGGGTTCTAGGTTAAGCTTATCTACCAAACAATGAGATATAAAAGAATGTGATGCACTAGTATCAAATAGAACTCTAACTGATACACCATAAATCAAAAGCGCACCTCCCAACACAGCTTTTCCCCTTTCCTTTGTTGTTGGTCTTGAGGTAGCTGGTTCCAAAGCAAACATCTTGCCTTTCCCATTCTTAGCTGGCTCCTTGCACTGGTTCTTATAGTGCCCAGTCTGATCACAGTTGAAACACTTTATTCCTTTCTTCTCAACAGCTTTCTTTCCCTGCATGTCCGACACTCATGGGCATAGTGTCATTTCCCATCACACTGGTAACAGACCACTTCTTCCTTTCCCTTCTTAGCAGTTCCACCCTTCTGAGCTCCTTTCTTGTGGAAAAACTTTCTTTTTTGACTCTGCCCTCCTTGAGCTTCTTTAGCCTTATTTCTTTCAAGAAAAGCTTGCATCTCTTCATTCCTCAAGGCCATCTCAACAACAAAATCACTTGGATCCCTAATATGCGGTAACATGGCCTTAGCAAGCCCAGGCTTCAACCCCCTGATGAACTTCTCATTCCTCTTAATCACAGTATCAATTGTAGCATATCCATATCATGTTAGCTCCTCAAACCTTGTCGCATACCTAAGCATAGTTATATCGCCCTGCTCCAACTCGGCAAACTTCCTAAGCAGAGTGGACTTAGCGATTTCCGACATAAACCTTTCCTCGAACCTCCTCCTGAACTCAGCCCATGTCATATTCTCGTCGTTGACTCCAACTGTCATATTGTTCCACCAAAACAATGCTGCCCCTTGGAGCTGTCTAGAAGCGAGTCTTCTTTTCTACTCATCGTTGAGCCCTAAGTCGGTGAAAATACTCTCGCAATGAAGTAGCTAATTCTCCACTTTGATAGCATCTTCAACTAGTTATTCACCATTGGAGCTTCTTGGTTCTCTTCTCTAGCATTTCCTTCGAATACTACAGCATCACTTCTCGCCAACATCATGTTGACAAAGAACTGATACATTGCTCTCATGTCTACTTGCGGGACTCCAACACCCATATTTTCAGCTTGTGCCAGACCTGGGTTTCTCCTGGTATTTGGTCTGGCATTTCCATCTATTGTGGTGCTTCCTCCACCTAGGTTAACTCTTCTAGCAACCATATTTGCATTCAAGCCTTTGTAAGATACAAAAGAATAGCTTAAGAGAGATATGAGAATAGAGATATAGCGTATACTTATATATAGCAAATACAAGTATGTTACTATAGCGTTATCCCACAACCCAATCTTATCTCTAATTCCTTAGGATTATGTTTTCAAAAATCATTTTAGTTTAAAGTTTTTCATAAACGTATGCTCTAATACCAATTTGTAACATCCCCTATCTGGAGGCCTGAAGCTAAATGCTACAGATGCTGCAGTCATCCAAAGTATTAACTTCCGATGACCAAATACGGTAATGTTAATGGTATCCATAATATCAGAAGCACTTGAATATGAAATAAAATCATCATAGATTAAAACACTTTTCTGATTACATTTCAAAACAACATTTCATATCTAAGTTACATAACCCCAAACATTTCCCAAGTTCAGACCAAATATAATTATTACAAAATATGCCAAGAGCGACATATAAAGATGCCCCCTTGGATGACCAAATTACTAAATAGTCATAACAGACTTAATACAACACAGTGGAAATAAAATAAAATAGCTCCTAAATATAGCTAGCATCAGCCTCATGCTCGTCTCCGGAAGCTTTATTCGTCCACCTACTAAAACTACAAACCCAAACTCTCAATCTACTCAAATTAATTTTGAGCATCCGAGAGTTTAAGGTGAAAAACATAAACTTTGAGTCAGACATAAAGCCTAGAGCGAATAATACAATTACATCTCGGTTTACTGATATTAAGTGAGACTATGCCGCTTAGCGGAACGGGTTTCCCTTCACTAATATCCCTTTAAAACATATCTTTTTGCAAATCAAAATCCTACAACCAAACTGGTTAATCAAACTTTTTATATCAATAATAGAAAATATCATATATGCTCAAAAACAGGTAATAAATGGACTAGTTGTCTGAACAAAATGTAGTTTTGTTTGGCTACCTACTAACCTTTGGCAGACTCGGGCCTACCAGACAAAATAAGAAATAATCTAACGTCTGTTAGACAAACTTCTGGACGATCTGCCCCTAATTTACTTCTCCAAGGGTGACCTGATCCTAATGGTTTTGCGGGCTCACCAATAATCTATCTCTGTACATATATATTCCTTTTTATATGTAACCATCAGTTAAGTATTACCTATGACTAAGCCCTACACACTGGAATTTTAGACTAAATTAGCAAGGGGCTAATAGCTAATGTATAGGACACGACCCTATACCGGTCCCATCTGGTATACAATTATCTAACTCATTTTACTTAGGGTTAACTACCCTTTAAATTTTCCTTAAAAACTTTTCAAAATGATTTAACCCTTTTAAATCATACTTATACAAGGAAAATAAACTATTTGCTTTACTCAAATCTCTTTGCCATGATATATGCTTTACTCAAAATATTGTTGATGAAATCATTCAAAACCTTTGTTTCAAACCTTTAAACAATCTTATTTGAAACCATTGAAAGTATCTCTTTCGAAACTACTGAAAGTACCCCTTTCGATAATAGTAAACTACTTTACTTAATAACCTTAAGCCTAAAGGCCAAACATACCTTTCGAAACCATTGACAGTTGTCCTTTCGAAACATTGAAAACACCTTCTCCGTAAGCTTTATAAACCTTAGATATCCTCTTTTAAAATCCTTTAAATATGCCTTTCGAAACCATTGGAAACTTTCCATTTAAACTAAGGTAAACCTTTCGAAAATACTAGAAACCATTCCTTTCGAAACCTTTATTAGTTACCTTGCGAAAACATCAAAGTATACTACTTGAACAAAATTTTCAAACGCATTGGGTTCAAGTTAAAACATGTGGAAAAACCTTTCGAAACCATTCCTTTTGAAACCTTTGGGTTTAACTTTCATAATATCAAAAAGGGTCTTAAAACAACTAAGTCGAAAGCAACTCTTTCGAAAGCAATCTCTTAAGTAAAGAATTGGATGATGTCGAAACCTATCCCTCTGAAAGTAGTGGGGAAGCGGTTCTAGGTTTTAAAACAAAGGGACCCTTTCGAAACCAATCTCGGTCGAAAGGAAAAAGGCGGCATCAAGGGTTTCGGCCCTACCAAAAACATTTACTTTAAAACAAAGGCGCAACCTATTTCGAATGCCTCTTTCTTTAAAACAATTTGACCAAGTCGACGGCCAACTAAGTCAAAAGCTATCTTAATCGAATGTAAAGCAGGCACATTTTCTTTAGAAAACAAAACAAGGCTTCGGCCCCTTCGGAATCCCATGTTTCAACCCTATACCTTTTGCTTATGTCCAATTTACTACGTACCAAGTCTTTGAAATCATGTGCATTGTTTCGATCAGGTTGGAGGTGGAGGGACTAAGTCAAAAGGTGGTTGCCAAAGATGGTGAAGCATCGGAACCTTATAAAACCTGATTTTTAACTTAAAACGGTAATTCTTTTCAACTAACCTACTTATTTGTCACCTTATAATTGGTTGCCTTAAATTTTCAAAATCTTTCCTAAAAGATGCTGTCAAATTATAGAATTTAACATTTTAAATCATTTGCAAAATAGCCCCTTCTCCTTTTATAAACATATAAAACATTTAAGTCCCATACCTTAAATAATTTTATATATTTATTAAAACATTTAGAAAAATTCTCATAAATCACTTTTAATATGTTTTCTAACATATTTAAATTGCTGGCCCAATATATATATAATTGCCGTAATTAATTTTAAACCTAAATATCTATTTTCTTCACTAGAAAATTAATAATAAATCCACAATAATTCAGAAAATTATAAAACTTGAAAACCTTCTCTAAAATATCATTTCTGACCATATACTAAAATCGCAAGGCATTTGGATGTTATTTGATAGGTTTTTTTAATCCAAAACATGTTATAAAATCAATATGAATAAGCATAATTCATCAACAAGCATATATATATCTAATTATCATTCAAAACATGGCAATATACTTTGCAAAATCATTCGGGACTAATCTTAGAAACCGAAAACATCAAAATATAAGATGTAACATATTGCTCACCTTTAGCTTTGTTGTTAAGGAGTTGAGATTTGATTATGGATTGAATTTTAATTAAGCTTTTCCTCTTGATTTTGCTTTTCTTCCTCTTACCCTTCTTTAATGGTGGTCGGCCTCTAGGTTTAGTGTTTTAAATTGTGAATGTGAAAAATGTTATGGTATGAAGCATTTAGGGTATAAGAATGTAGCTTATTCCTATATTGCCCCTTATCAAATTTCCCTTTCCTATTTCATTCTAAACCCATTTAATTCATCACTTAACTAGGCACGCTACCCCTTATTTATTCAAATCTCAATCCCTTAACCATTTAATCTTTACATTATTCTATTTAATTTAGCTAATTAAATTTTCTGAATAATGTTATCTAAAATTAGGGGTGTTACAAGCATTTAAAATGTGTGTTTTATAATATTATTGTACGATACTCATGATTACAACTATTTGTAATTACTATCACAAACACACCATTTATGGATTTTCTGTTAAATATATTTAAACTAAGTATTTAATTATTTATAACACATTATAAAAATATATAGTAAAAAAGTACCTTTATTATGAACGAGAATTGATTATAGAGTTAATTAATTTATAATAAATTACAGAATAGCCCCAAGGGCATACCCTTAACTCTATCGGTCTCCCACTTGCACTTGGGACCAATTATGGAATCTCAATCTTATCCCTTCAATCATCTTCTCAAGAGCCGACCGAGCAAGACCCTTAATGAATGGATATGGTCCTTGGTGTCTACCCTCTGTATCACGACCTCTTTCTTCTCAGCAAATTCTCTAATGAGGTGGAACTTCTGAAGAATATACCAAGACTTCTTATGTATTTTGAACTCCTTTACATTCTGCAATGTCGCATTATTATCCCAAAACAATGCCATAGGATTCTCGGTATCGGGAATTACTCCAAGCTCACTCAAAAACTTGCACATCTAGAGTGCCTTTTTGGTTGCTTTATTGAGGGCGATATACTCGGCCTCTATCGTGGAATCAACAACTATTTCTCGCTCGGAACTTTTCCAACTAATGGCTCCATCATTAAGCATAAAGACATAACCAAACACTGATTTACTATAATCTATATCACTTTGGAAGCTCGAATTTGTATATGTCTTCATAAGCAGGTCTCAATTCCCATGTATAAGGAATAAGTCCTTAGTATTTCTTAAATACTTAAGTATACATTTTACGTTGTCCAATGCATTTCTCTAAGATTAGACTGGTATCGGCTTACGCATCCTAATGTATATGCCACATTCGGTCTAGTACATAAGATAGCGTATATTATGGATCCTACGGCTGAAGCATAGGGAATCCACTTCATAGGCTCTTTTTCCTCATTGGTACAATGAGCATCCTTCTTAGAAAGATGATTTTAGACTGCGTTGGAACGTTCACGCTTGGAATTCTCCATACTAAACCTTTTCAGTATGGTATCTATCTAAAGAGATTGGGACAATTCCAACAACCACTTAGATCTATATCTATAGATCTTTATACCAAGTATATATGCTGCTTCTCCCAAATCCTTTATGGAGAAGTTCTTGGAAAGCCAAGCTTTCATTGATTGTAACAATGAAGTGTCATTGCCAATCAATAATAGATAGAGCACTAAGAAAATGATAGCGTTTTGTGGTTCCATTCTGTATATGAACGCTTTCTCCATGTTTTGATAGAAACAAAACTGTTTGATTACTTTATCAAAACACTTATTCCAACTCTTTAAAGCTTGTTTAACTCTATAAATGGACTTTAAGAACTTGCAAGCCTTTCCTTCACTCCCACTGACCATAAAACCCTCGAGCTGCGAGATATAAATGGTTTCTTCTAAATCACCATTTAGAAAAGATGTCTTTGCATCCGTTTGGCATATTGTGTACTCATAGAATGCAGCGATGGCTAGCATAATCTGAATGGACATAAGCATGGCTATGGGCGAAAAGGTCTCATCATAATCGACACCTTAAATTTGATGGAATCCTTTCGCAACTATCCTTGTCTTATAAGTCTCTATTTCTCTATCTGCATTTAGTATTTTCTTAAAAATCCATTTGTAGCTGATAGATTTTATCCCTTCGGTGCGTCCGACAAAGTCCAAACTTTATTTTCATACATGGAATCCATCTTGGGTTTCATAGCCTCAAGCTAGAGTGCAGAGTCTTTATTCTGCAGTGCTTATTGGAAGGATAGAGGAGTGTCGTCATCTAAGACACAACCCTCCTTCTCGTCATCCATGAGAAAACCGTAGTATCTCTCTAGTGAGTGAGATTCCCCACTAGACCTTCTAATAGGTTATATGTTTTCATATATGGGTGAACTTGTTCCTCCCACTGGTTCAGCCTCGGTGTTAACTTCTTAGATCTCATCCAAGTCTACAACCTCGCTGTTAATTTCCTTTGATAAAAATTCCTTTTCTAACAAGACAACATGTCGATAAACAATGACCTTTTGTTCCTTGGTATTATAGAATATATCCCATCGAGTTTTCGGGATATCCTATAAATTTACACAGTTGTTATCCCGCCTTTTGGCAAGGCTGTGACACCAAGAACTTGACTAAAAACCAAGGGTAGTTCATCCTGGAGATCGGTTGTACGCAGGCTCACTATGGATGTCGACGAATTTTGTCCGAGTCCGGATCAAGCTAAAATTGATATGACACGACAATCAAAGCTATGAGAGCCAACATTCCAAATTTCAAGTCAATCGGAGTTCGTATGCTCAAGATATTGATCGATCACAGTTGAGAAATCCAAACTTGCATCGATCATAACTCGAGATCTACAAGTCCAAATGCCACCAAATTTTCACAGGAGCTTACTAACGACCTAAGGAATGTTCATGCCAAATTTCGACTCGATTGGAGTAAGTCTTGATCGATATGAAATTCGTTCGTATCGATCACGGATCGAGTCGACTCTAACTTGCATCGATCATATCTCATGATCTACAAGTCCAAATGCTATGAAATTTTCACAGGAGCTTACATACAACATAAAGAGTGTTACTGCCAAATTTCGACTCGATTGGAGCAAGTCTTGATTGATACGAAATTCGTCGTATCGATCACGGATCGTGTCGAAATCGCCTGGGATCGATCGCGTGGGCCCACCCACGTGCCAGAAGAAGTCTGCCGAGATCTGAGCGAGATATTTGCCTCATACGCCTATAAATAGCAGCCCAGAACCTACAGAAAAGGGACTTTTGGACTCTCTACGCCGAAATGATTATCAAATTCCAGTTGTACTGTTGTAATCTTTTGTAAACAACGAGTGAAATTCAATAAACATCAATCATTTCATAGTGGACGTAGGCAATTCGTCGAACCACTCTAAATCCGTGTGTTTCTATGCATTTTCTTATCTGTTTATTGGTGTGTTTGTTAGATCTACTTCATTTTACATATGTTTTCTTCATTTTATCTCTTCAAACACATCCGAAGAGTGTTGTGCCCAATTTTGGTACAAACAACAGTACTGATCTTGCCTCTAGTTTATTCAGACCAACATTCTTGATGTATGTTGAACAACTCCACACCTGCAAATATTTGATTTGTGGTTTCTTACCATACTATATATCATATGGTGTTTTAGGTACAAATTTAGTGGGTAACAAGTTCAACAAATGCACCATGGTTTATAGCGCATATCCTTAACAGGACAAAGGTAACCCAGCCTTACTCATTATGGAACGAACCATATCTAACAAGGTTCGGTTCCTTTGCTCCAACACACTGCTGTATTGTGGAGTAATTTGAGAGATAGTCCCATTATCTTTTAAGTATTATTGGAAATCCTATTCAACATACTCACCTCCTCAATCTGATCGAAGAGTCTTAATCTTTTGGCCCGTTTGGTTTTCTACTACATTTTATATTCGACAAATTTCTCATAGACAATGGATTTGTTCTTCATAAGATACACATATCCTAGTCTCGAGAAATCAACAATGAAGGTAACAAAGTAAGAACTATTATATTTGGTGATTACAAGCATCAAGCCACAGACTTCATTGTGTACTAATCCTAAGAGCTCATCAACATTTTCATTGCACCCACTGTATGAGTGCTTGGTCATTTTACCTTTGAGACACGACTCATATGTGTCAAATGATTCGGAATCAATTGATGATAGAAAACCTTTGGTTTTAAATTTGTGCAGTCATTTCTCACTAAGATGACCTAGCCTACAATGCCAAAGATAACTATCATTTATATTATTAGAAGCGTTATCCACAGAATACACATAATGCATAAATTCCATTTCCAAGAATACCATCGCAGACTTTATTTCCATCCAACTCAATATTCATAACGTTATTTGCACAATGAAATATATATATCCAGTCTCAGACAATCTAGAAACATAAATAATCCCACAAATAAAGTATTTTGAAAAATAGCAATTATTTAAAACTAATACAAATCCACTAGGAAAAACTAAATGATAATCTCCTACTGTCATTGCATCTACCATAGATCCATCAACCACTTAGAGCTTCGTCTCTCCTTTTCTCATGCAATGCTTATTCCTAAGCCCCTGTAATGAATTACATATATGAGTACCAGATCCAACATGTACGACCCAAGGCATTTTATTCATCGATAAACAATTTTGAATCATAAATGTATCTATAGAGACGCGGAATCATTATGCTTTTTTTCCCTAAGAATCTTCAAGTAGTCAGGACAATTCCTTTTCCAATGACCTTTCTTGTGGAAATGGTGACATTCACCCTTGTCGTCGGTGTTCTTGCTTTTCTTTTTCTTACCTTTTCTTTTCCTCTTCTTTGAACTCTTTGAAGCTGATGCACCACCCTTAACAGCAAGTAGAGCCCCTTGATCTTTAGATTGTGACTCGTTTGACCTCAACATATTAAGGAGCTCCATGAGATTCACATTTCATTTGTTCATGTTATAATTCAGTTTGAACGATTCATACTGAGGAGTAAGTGAACCAAAGATCAAATCTACTTGTAATTCGTTGCTTATCTGTACGTCCGACTATAAAAGCCTATCAATATAGCCCTTCATCATCAGTACGTAATTATCCACTTTCTACCCTTTAGACATTTTGGTATTGAACAGCTTCTTCATAAGCTCGTACCTTGCGGAACATGACTATTCACCATATATTTCCTTGTGACTATCAAATATCTCTCGAAAGTCATATCTTCGTGATGCCTCTGCAACGGCTTGTCTAACATAGACAGCACGAAAATTTGGATGATCCCTAGGCCAGACACCAATTTTTCATAAATAATTATTAGTTCAAGGTCTGCATTATCGATGGGATATTCTTTAGGTTCGCATGTAATAGCATTCCAATGGCGCTCGTAAGTCAATGTTATTTTAATTGGTATTAACCATTCGGTATAGTGAGGGCTAGCGAGCTAGTCATTCTCAAAAAACATTTTTGGAGTTTTCATTTTCTGCAGATTTAGTGGTAGATTATTAGGACTAATCATAGTAGATGTTCTTATAATATTAGTAAGGTTATACTTTATGTGTCATTTACTAATAAGCTCCCACTAGTCTTTAATGTTTCTTCAAACCCTGAGTCTAAACATAGAAGTCTTTCGAATTCACTAGTAGGTGTTAGGACTCATCCGTCTTGGAATTCTGACCTTGAGTTTCCTTAACAAGTCATAGCTCCACGGACAATGGATAACTCCTCATCGATTGTATCATATAAAAATCCTAACCCTTGGTACCTTATCCTAATTTCACTTCGACCTTGAGTTTGCTCAACAAATTGAAATGAAATTATTCACTCGTACCTACTGTACTGCGATGGCCTAAGTATAGTATATATACCTTGAGTTTGCTCAACAAATACATATAGTTATCTTACCTCATATATTCAATATATTAATCATACTATACATTACATCCTTATCTTGTATTTGCTCAACAACTAAGGAGTATGCAAGCAGTTTATTAATATACATACATATATATACACACACACATACATATATATGTGTGTGTGTGTGTGTGGTAGAGGACAACATTATATTGAAGATTCATAATCTTTAATATATTATACTAAGTGACATCTACTTATGGAATAATATAATTATTATGAATTACTCTCGTAATTTAGGTGTCGAACACATCGGAAATCACGGTATAAGTACATTTACGTATGTATTTATTCCATAAGTTTATTTAGGTTTCTTTAATGTTCTACCTTTTAACTTATACAGTCATATTAAATAACTTTTATTATTATATAACTTTTATATTTTCTATTACTTATATAACAGCCTTATGTATATCATTATATTAATTAAAGTGGAAATTAGCCACAAGGGCCTCTTTAGCAGGTGGAATTAGTTTCTAGGACACACAACTGAAATAATTACTTTTAAGGACAAAACGCAAAATAATTAGTTTCTAGGGCCAAAAAACCTATGAAATTATGTCCTTGAAAGTAATTGGACTGCTGACTTTGTCCTTGAAAGTAATTATTCTACTGACTTTGGCCTTGAAAGTAATTTTTTTGAATGTGTGTCCTAGAAACTAATTGGACTACAAAGTTTGTCCTTCTGGTGAAATGCCCTAACATTTTAATTAATTTCATAGTAATATAACAATTATATTCACTAACTATTATTATATTACAACTTTTATAGCATAGCGCATATATCATGTATATGTGTATATTATTTAATTAATTAAATTAAATTATAGTAATTTCAAAATTCGTTTACATATACATATATATTTATGTTACTTTAAACATTTCAAAATAACATAACATATATCATAATATACAATACATGTATGCATTTATTAATTAATTAACTTGTTTAGTTAATTTATTTTATTAATCTTATCGATAAATTTTAAAATTTCAAAATTAATATATATTTTCAAACATTTTGAGAATTTTTATTATATTATAAGTTTTGTAATATATTTACATCTTATTTTAAATTTAACTTTTAAATTTAACTTTTAAATTCAAAATCTTATATTTTAAATTTTCAAACATTTTTGAAATTAGCCTAAGGCTTAGCTCATATTGGGCCTTTTCTATTAGGGGAAACCTTTGGACTGTGAACTTAATAGCTAACCCTAACATGACTAATATAGACAGCATGGGCTATTGGGCTCTGATACTATTGTTGGACTGGGCCAACCCGTGGCGGAAGTTATGGGTGAATTTAAAAAAAATTCCCTTATTGGATCTTTATTTGACGTATGAAGTCTAATTAATTTAGAACATTTTTAAATTTTATTTAAATAAAAGCTTTTATTTTATTTAAATTTATAAATTATATAGTTTTAATTAATTTGTGTTATGATATATATATATATATATTGTGTGTGTGTGTGTTTCTCATATACATATATGTGTGCGTGTGCATGTGCAACATATCAATCCATGTAAGGTATAACATGCCCATGTATAGATGTTGGGATTTACATCGTAACAGACATATTAGCTCATCTGATATGCAAATATATTGTCCAAGTATATGTATTTATATATAGATATATTTATAATATATATATACATATATATATTATAAATATATATTATATATTATATATATAATATATATTATAAATATATATATTAAAAATGGCGACTGGATTTGGATCTGGAATTCCCGAAACCCTAGGCACTGAAGAAGATGATGACGACGGCGGATGAAAGGAGGTTAATCATAGGGGAAAGGCTAAGATCTCGTTCGCTAAGGCTCTTAAATCTAATAAGGGGACTCAAAAAGCAAAATCGTGGATTGAGGCAGTTGGTTCCAGAATTGAACTCAAAGGTAATGCAAATTATTTTGGACCGCAATCCAATGGAGGGGATATATATCAAATAATTCATGAAGAGGACTATGCTGAATCAAAACGGCTTTGGCAACACTTAATTTATGCTTATATGGTAGGCAAACGCCCATATTTTCTACACTTTAATGCCTATATTAAAAGAACATGGAATCCGAAAGGATCTTGGGATGTCTTTCCTCGAGAAAATGGATTTTACCTGATCAAATTTGAACTGGAGGAAGACTATCAACGAATCATTAACGGCAGCCCGTGGTTCATGGACAGCAAACTAATTCTAATGCATAAATGGGAGGCAGATTTCAATTTTGAACGTGCTATGTTAACAACCTATCCTATTTGGGTTAAATTCAATGATTTGGATCTTGCTTTATGGAATATGAGATGCATTAGTAAACTTGCAAGTCTAATAGGTAAGCCAATTGATATTGATGAAAATACAAGAAAAGTTAAACGCATTAAATATGCTAGGGTTTTGGTTGAGATTTCAGCCAATACTGTGTTGCCAAAAATAGTTAAAGCCATAGATAAAAAAGGTAATGTGTATGAGCAGGAGGTGGAGTATGAATTTGTACCACCTAAGTGTGGTGAATGCATGTGTTTTGGTCATATAAATCAGCAGTGCCAACTTAGCAAGGCAGATAGGCAGCAGAAAGTATGGGTACGAAAAATTATTACAGACCACACAGCAGAATTACCTGAGACTGGAAGCCCAAAAAATGAAGAGGAGATTACAAAAAATATACAAAATATCTCCCCTACTACAGAACAACCAAAACAACACGAGTGCCCTATGGTGTTAGAGTGCGGATCAGAGCAAGCATGTCATCTAGCTCCTGTTCAGTCAGAGAAGACACCTTGTATAGAGGATCACTTGGATAGCCCTGATCCAGTGATTTCACCTGCACAGACTGAAAATCTTCAAGAGGCCTCGCAGACATTGGATCCATTGACTGATGATCACAAGGAGGCGGAGGAGGAACTGTCGGGTTCCCTAGAGGACATCCACAAGCTGGGCATTGAACTGGATTCGTCTGGTGATGATGAAGAAGAAGATTTGTCAGAGGATATTAGTAAGTATACTGAATGCAATTTAGAATATGATAATCAATTCACCACTGGTGGAAAAGGGAAAACTGCTAGACCAGTTATGGTAGGAACTGCTCCAGTTACTCGGAGCAAATCTACCAAAAAATCCTAAATGTCTATCATATGTTGGAATGTGAGAGGTCTAAATAATGACACACGTATTTTAGACCTCCACACTATTAAGGCTAAATATAAGCCTACTATTTTAGCTCTTTTGGAAAATAAGTTGAATAATAAAAACATAGAGATGATTAGAAACCATTTTGGAAATCAGTGAACTTTCTCAACAACACAAGCTAAAGGTATAGTTGGATGGGAGAGTAATTATTGGAATGGCAACATTATTAACATGAGTGACCAACAAATGACCATAAAATTTCACAACATTGGAGGGATGGAGATAGTCTCAACATTCGTGTATGCGAACAACCTAGCATCTGAAAGAATAGAGTTATGGAAATAAATAACTGATAACTCTAAAAATATTAATATTCCATGGATAGTCACTGGAGACTTTAATGCTGTTTTAAAAATTAATGAGAAAAAAGGGGGGCTTACATTAAGGGTAGCACAGGTAGCAGAATTCAATAACTGTGTTCTATCCAGTGGACTAGCTGAAGCACAACACTCTGGGCTGAAATTCACATGGAAAAGTGGTGAGTCAAAGAAAATTACATCAAGATTAGACAGAGTACTCGAAAATTCAAAGCTATTCAACAAAATTCCAAATTTTAGAGTAACTGTTCTACCTTGCTCCACAAGTGATCATTGTCCCCTCTTGTTACAATTCAATGAAGATGAAGAAATGCATAAAGGAAAACCTTTCCGATATGCAAATCATTGGCCTTTGATAGAAGGATTTGATGATGTAGTGAACTTTAACACAGTAAGTATTCCTCCAGGCAATCATATGTTTCGACTTGTAATGCTCATCAAAATCATGAAAAACAGAATAAAAGACTGGAACAAGTGCAGACCAAAAACCACTGACAAAATCACAGAAATCCAACATCATTTAGAAAGCATACAACATAGACTGGATGATGACCCTCTACATGAAGGTCTAAATGCAGAATTTTACTTACTTCAAAAACAACTAAAAGAAGAACTACACAAGCAGGCAGTGGAGCTGAAGCAAAAAGCTAAAGAGAAATGGCTACAACAAGGAGATGAATGCATACTAAAATGTCTTTAAGACAACAACATAATAATCTATATAATGTTTTAAATGAGCAGGGCAATGCTTCCAGGTATATCAAGGACATAGAAGATCAAGCCATTTCATATTTCTTAAACCTTTACAATGGAGATTATAACAATCAGTTACCTCATATCAACTGCAGAAAGAAAGTCTCTGCTGAGGGGGCCAACATGTTGACTGCTCCAATCCTGGAAAAGGAATTGAGGAAAGCTGTCTACTCCATCCACAGTGATTCCTCCCCGGGGCCTGATGGAATGGGGGCAGCCTTCTTCAAAATGTATTGGATATACCTGAAAGATTTCATGTAAAAAGCTTACAATGAGGCACTTGAAACAGGTGAATTTATATAAGAAATCAATCACACTTTCGTCTCCCTCATCCCAAAAACAAAGAATCCAGAAAGAGTAGAAGACTACAGACCAATTGCCTGTTGCAACGTCAGTTATAAAATTCTGAGTAAAATTATTTGTGAGAGATTGAATAAAGTCCTCCCAGATCTAATCTCCCAGTGCCAAAGTGCATTTATAAAAGGCAGGCTCATATCAGAAAATTCTCTGATGGCTCATGAACTAATCAAGAATTTTAATAAACAGGGAGCTGATAAATTGTGCATTAAAGTGGATTTGCAAAAAGCGTATGACAAGGTGAACAAAGGATTTATAATTCATATGCTTGAATCTATGGGGGTTCCAATGAAGCTTTTAAAACTAATAAAATATTCTCTAGACACCCCTACTTACTAAATCATGATAAATGGAATCCCTAAAGGATATATCCGGAGCAATAGGGGAATTAGACAAGGTGACCCCCTATCCCCATATCTATTTGCAATAGCTATGGAGTGGTTCACTCTGCAAATGGAATTGGCATGTTTCCATGAATACATACATCCAATTTACAATAACCTCCCAAGAATCACACATTTATTATATGCAGATGATCTGCTAGTGGTGGTAAAAGGAAACCTGAAAGCAATTAATAAAATTAAAGATATATTTACAGAACTAGAGCATCTTGCTGGGCTTAGACTGAATGAATCTAAAACTAAGTGTTATTTCAATAAGTTCTGCCCAAATAAGCATGTTATGTTAGAAAGATTGGGATTCTCGGAGGTACAACTTCCAGTTAAATATTTAGGAGTTCCTCTCTCTAATAACACTATCACAGATGCTGAGTGTGGTAAGTTGGTGGATGACATAAGAGACAAATTACAAGGATGGAGATCAAAGCTACTATCCTTTGCAGGGAGAGTGGAATTGGTGCACATAGTTATCACTTCTAAAGTCAGATTTTGGTTACAATCTTTTCAAATCCCAGATTGCTCAATCACAAAAATTAATTCAGTCTGTGCAGACTTCATATGGAGAGGAGGGATGAATAAAGTCATGTACTCTGACTTATGTAGGAAAAAGGAGGAAGGAGGAGTAGGACTGAAGAATCTTTTTGAACTGAAAAAAGTGTATGGTTTGAAATTAGCTTGGAATGTTCTAACTTCAAATAATTTATGGGCTACATGGATGAGGTCTAGATATCTTAAAGACAATTTTTGGACTATTAAAATTGACAACAATGCCTCTGTTATTTGGAAAATATTTTAAAGTTAAGGGATGAGCTGCAGAAGCACCTAGACAGGGATATTGCAAATGGTAGAAACACAGACATCTGGAGAGACCCATGGCTAAATTCTAAATGTTATATTGACAAGGTAGGATGGGATACTTTCTCAGCCTACGGAGCTCCAAATTTTAAAGTGGCTGACATAATAGATAATGGAGAATGGCAATACAACAACTTACTAACTTTAAACTATAAAGAAGAGATTCGAGGTAAAGTCATTCACAGAGACAAATTGGAGGATGCATGGACTTGGAAGAGGAACTCTAATAGTAATTTTAGCTTCAGAGAAGTATGGGAAGAATCAAGGAACAAACATCATGTGGTCAATTGGTCTACAGTAGTGTGGATCAGATCGAATAGCCCTAAAATGGCGCATACTCTTTACAAGGCTATCCTCGGAAAATTACCAACAAAGGATAGATTACATAAATGGGGAGTTTTAAACGACACAATTTGTAATCTTTGTCATATTGCAGATGAAACGCATGAACATTTATTCTTTGACTGTGAATATTCCAAAACAGTTTGGAGCATTCAAAAACTGAGATGTCTACGTATTAACAATGTCCAAAACTTAACAGAAGAGGTTAATTACCTGCACGGAGGGAGTAATCTCACGAAGCTGATGAAGGAGACTGGCAAAATTGGACTCACAGCTTCCCTGTGGCACATCTGGAGGGAGAGGAACTGTCGGGCTTTTGAAAATAAACAACATGATGTATTAACTCTCACGAAACAGATAAATAGAGATATAAGTCTAATAATTGGGAGAATACCTAAAGAAAGCTCTTACCATGGCAACGAAACAAAAAGAACGACTAATGGAGATGTTGATGATGAAGGAATTGAACGAACGAGTTCAATTAGAGAATTGGGAGCCGCCATAACCCTAAAAATGGAAGTTTTTTAGTTGCGAGTGTTTGTTTGTCTGGACTTGATTGTCGGAGGAGGTTTCTTACTGTATATTATCTCTCGAGTCTGTATTATGCTGATTTGGGCCGCAAAGCCCACCGTATAATTAATTTACCCAGTTTCAAAAAAAATTATAATATATATATATATATATATATATTATAAATATATATATATATATATTATAATTTTGTTTAAATAATTTTATATAGGTGTATAAGTATAAAGATATACATACATACATATATATATATATATATGTATTTGTATATAATCATATGAATAAATTATCAATATTGAATATATATATATATATATTATTTAATAGACTTATCTAAATATAATGAAATTATTTACAAATTCATAAAAAAAAATTTAAAACCGTAAGTAATACATGTATGCATGTGTGTACACAAACATAAATTTTTTAAATATTTATATATGTAAATATATGCATAGTAACATATTATATATATATATGTATGTATGTATGTATGTGTATGTGTATGTATATTCTAATAAAAAACTTATAAAATATTTTGATAAATATGGTAGATCAGGTCTTGCGCATAGCTCGGTAAATATAATTATTTTTTAAATATTAAACGTAAATTTTATTTGAATATCCATTCGAAAAATTATTAAAATATTAATTAAAAATTAATCACAAAATTTTATTTTGAATTTCCAATAAATCCTAAAAGATATTTTATGCTTTGAAATTTTTTTCCATAATTTTTCAGTTTAAAAATAATTTTAAAATAATATTTCTATTTCCTGCTACGATTTAAAAAAATGTTTTTTTTAATTTTCCAAGAGTGTCTTTATAGATAATATTATTTTATAAAATATCAAATATAATATCCATAATATAGATGAATTTATATAATTGATTTATGTAATAAATTGTGACGACTCGCCTTTTTGACCATTGGAAGTTGACACCAAACACCGCCAATGTGTTCCAATTTCACGCATCCAATCGACAAAAGGGCAAATTGTTAGGGTAAATAAAAAGAAAAGAATAGAGAACAGAGAAAAAACTGAATCTCATAGCGAAATCGACAACATATAATATAACAAGGACAGTAGAAACTGTCACTCCAAACATACATAGTATATCAGAGTTAAAAAAACCTTATCAACTGGATAGTTATAGAATCCTAACCTTACAAATGCCAGTAGGTATACTATACAGTACAACAGAAAATAAAATACTACGATAGGCTGTGTAGTTAAACGCTCGACAGATTCAATGCGGTGGAGGTGTAGAAAGTCATAGTGGGGATACAGTGAGGATATAGCGGGATATAGTGGATGACTCTAAAATAACATATAAAACTCATACCTAATGTTTTTACAAATATATAAATGGTAATTAAATGAAAAATTAACATTCAATTGAATTATAATTAATACATAAATAATTTTAAATAAAAACATGCGCGAATATACTATTAATAAACGTAAAACTGTTATATAACATAATTGAATTTAGTAGAATATTAGAGTATTTTCATTTCTGAAAATATATTAAAAATTCAATTAAATAAATTAATTTCATAATTTTTATGATGTATAAATGCGATTTTTCAATTCATTTCTTTTAAAGAAGATATAGAAGAAATAGCAAAATATAGTGGGAATAACGGGATATGGCGGAAATATCGGGACTTAAACGGAAAGGCTATATTTGGGGCTATATGGAAAAGTATTAGCGGTAGAAATCCGCTATGAGATATAGCAGGGTTATAGTGGGGTAACACCGGGGCATTAACTACACAGACAATAGGTGAATCTTCAGCTCCTCTTCAAGTCCTCCATAACACCATGGACAACCTAGGAAAATACTCGGTCTGACCCAAGCATTATAAATAAATAACACTCGGATCGGTCTGGAAATAGCAGCGTGAGATAACTCGAATAATGGAGAACATATCAAAGTTCTATGAGACCTTGCCGCTAACGCGGAACGGGTTTTTACCTCACAAGAATACCATCCATACAGGCAAGAGCAAAAATAAATATCAAGAACATATCCAAATATGAATGAACATAAATAATATTAAACCAAACTTGAAAGAATGGAAATACACCGAGAAAAATCCAAGCCGGACAAAATGGATAGAACAAGGAAACAGTCCAACTTGATAGAATGGACTAAATAAGGTAACAATCCAAACCTGATTGAATGGACTGAATAAGGTAACTGTCTAACTTGATAGAATGGGCTGAATCAATACTTAAATGCCGTGATGAGGAGTTGGCTCTACTCGTGACAATTTAAAGCGAAAACAGATTCAGGGTTTTCGAATCAAATAAGGAAAGGAAATTTTCTAACAAATGACAAGGAGAGTGCGGCCCCTCTTAAATATACCTCTAGTAATATACTCTTGAGAAGGTCATATACTCGGTGACCTCCTTGGGAAAAGCACCAACCAAGCCCCGCCAAACCTTCCCGAGAATTCAAATATTTCACATCTAAACACAAACCATTTTTCACGTGACAGTACAAAAATATCTAGATGAGATCTGAAATACCCTTTTAATGGGAGCAACCCCACATAGCTGGATGACCCTTAGCTCTTTAGATTTAGTCATTTTCGACAAAGGATAACAAAGCTCAACGGAGCAATAAATCATCTTAGAATGACGTTAATAAAGTAGCTGAAGTAACCGATAGCTGAGATACCAACTATCGAGGATATAAAATGATCGTATATGAAAATTAAGTCTTATATACTTATCACCACTCATTGAATTCAAACTTGTACTATTTCTTGGTTATCAATAGTACCGGACAAGTCAAGGTAGTGTTACCTCAAAATCATGTCCAACGATTATTCTTAACTTTTAAAATAGCGACAAGTTTACTTCTTTGATATTTAGTGCTAATTATACAAATAAATCGTTTCCATATAAGTGATTCGCTTTAAAGAAATAATTTATTTCCATAAACGAATCAAACTGCTACTTTTAAGAACGAACTAAACTTGTGCTTGACTTCCATATTTCCATATTGGTAAAACACTTTTAGAATTAGTCCATGATTGCTAAAACATTAAGAGATTAATTTTTCCAAGTGCGCGACCCCGAAGGCCTAAACCAACATCAGACCGAACACCCAGAAGATTATCCAAGTTAACATCCCAATAATCAAGTTCCAATTCCTTTTTATAACTTTAAAACAATATATTTTTTAGTAAAGCTAGCCGGCTTTATAGTGGGCCGTGCCACTATATATATATGGGAAAACAGGTGTTCTGTACATGCACAGAGCAGCTAAATGGGAAGAGCCCTATCAAACAAAAAATAAAGAACAGGAGATAGGCAAACAGAGCCTATACTACTAAACAAAAATCACAATGAGCCCTCAAGAGAGGAACTGCGACTGCCAACATTAGGCGACGGGCCAATAATATTCACGAAACCAGAGAAAAGAGCAGCCAAATTTGGGTCATAACCTTTAGACAAAGGAGAATAAATAAATTTCCTATCCCAACTGACGTCATAGAACTTACTTTTATTCTCCTCACGTATCTCACCAACCCTAGCAAGGGACAGACCCTCACCGTCAATGTGGTAAATAAGACTACGATTCTCACCCACATCATCATTGATAAAGGCAAAATAGGTATCAGTCATAGGCGAGTACCGCATTTCAGATGGAATAAGAATCCAGGCCCGTTCCTCCGAATTCCAAACAATAGCAATTTCAGGTTGGGCCGAAAACAGGAGAAACTACAGAAGTAGCAAATTCCGGCTGGGCTGGACAAACAGGAGCATCTACAGAAGCAGAAAACTCAGGCTGGGCCGGACAAATAGGAGCATCCTCAGAAAGAGCACCACTAATAGAAGCATCAACTGGAGGGGAAATAGAGGGGGGAGGAGCAAACTTCGGGACCCACTTCCTGACAGGAGGTCGAGGAAGTGGAACCCGAGCAGATAAAGGAACAAAATCAGAAGAGGCAGATTTGGAACAAGCTTTCGAAAGGTGCCCAAAAGACTGGCAGGCCGAACAGATGTCCATTTTCCAACTGTAGCATACTCTGACCTCAGCAATATGGCCCTCATCGAGTCTGACTTTCAAAACTGAAGGCAAAGGTTTTTCAGGTGTTATTTCAATCAGGGCGTTGGCATAAACCAATCTCTTTCTGGCTACTGTGTTAGGGTTATAACATATCATCTTACCAACAAGGCCAGCTAGCCAATCAATCCTGATCAAGGGTTGAAGAACAGACAAGATGTGGGAAAAGTGCGCCTAGACAGGGATAGATAATACCTAATCCTTTGCCCTATCAACAGACGGACACCAAGTTCTGATAATAAAAGGTTTCCCTTCAATTAGGATTGGGTCAGCCTCAAGAATACGTTGTCTTTTTTCACTACGCGGGAATTTATAAAAGAACATTATATTATCGAAATGAACACTTAACCCTCCTTTAGGATTCCACAGCTAATTGCAGCGTGCTTTAACCAGATGATAGGCAGGATTGGAGTCGAGGAAAAAACCAACCAAATAATCCTTCCAACAATCAACATCGGCGACAATCACCTCTACCGGTGGGATCATAACACCCTCAGTCTCTACTTTATCAAAGCGACGGGGGGAATGCACATTCACATTATTTGGCAACTTGGAGAATAATGACGTCCACAGCCGAATGACACCAAGGGGAGAAGCAACTACATTAGCAGTGGGAGATGTACAAGAAGGATTCACACTAGGAATAGGCTCAGCATTTTCACGAGCACGTGGCGAGCATTTACTGGATCGGTCATTAACAGGAGAGCCTAACCCAACCTGTACAACATCACAATCCGTTACAACCCCGGCAGCCACTGCCAAACCCAAAGACTTTTTAGATAAACAATCAGCCCCTGTTACATTTTTGTCAGATTGTACACTACCCAAATCGGCCACAACAAGCAAAGCAACATCTTTTATCGACTAAGGAATTTGTAATGACCCAGAATTTCAGTCATTTGAAATTCAGATATTTAATTGATTTTAAATATTCACAAGTTAATTTTATAAGCTGAATAACTTATATTTCGAATATAGTGGTTTAATTGGATAATTAAATTGTTAATTTAATATTTGAAATTGTGTAAATAATTGAAAATTGAAATTAATGTGAATAAAAATGATTTGTAAAGTTGTAATAAATCATATTTGAATTAGAATGATGTTAGAGAACTTTTAAAATTGATTTAAAAGTTAAATTACAGAAATTGAATATTTTAATATTTAATTGATGAGTGAAAATGACCATTTTTCTAACCGTCTTGGATTTCTACGAAACTAGTTTCATCCGATCCATAATGTTATAGTATTGTAAGATTTCAAATTTCGTGTCAGTCGGATTTACGGTTTGTCTGGGGCAAGCTAAAACGCGTAGAAATTCGTTTAAGTGAATTTAAAATTTAAAATAGTCGATTCGAAAACCTATCTTCCAAATACGATCGAATTGGCTCTCGATATATACTCCATTGTGTTTAGAATAGGGGTAAAACATTATAAATGCCGGGCGGCATGCTTCGTTTTGAGTTCGAAATTTTTTTGGGTGAATAGTGTCGTGAGAATTTTCTATAAAAGGACTCGATTTTTTTTCTATTTTTCATCTAAACCTAACTAGGGTTTCCAGCGCCACTTTCATATTTTAATGGCCGACGTTTTCCAATCTTCTTCTCTTAATCTCTCTCGATCCAAACACTTTTAGCCTTCGATTCCTAAATGAAATTTGTAGAGAGTGACGAGATCTTCAAATCTATATGGATGTGATCGTTTTTAACGGGGAGAATCAACGGCAATTTGTTCGTGAACGTTGCACGTTCGAACACGTTTTTCTACGTTTATGGGCGACCGAGTGTGGCCGGTCTTCGGCCAATGGTGGAGGCAAGTGTGAGCTTTGCAATGATGGTGTTGGATCATCGTCTCGGCATGCGAGGTGGTTGCGATGTTTAGGGTTGAAGGCGGCTAGGTGAGTTCGGTCGTGCGTGTATAACCTGTTGGAGGAGAAGATTAAATCAGCGGCCATGATCTGGTTTTGGGAAATGAACGGTCTGGATGAGTTCTAGGGTAAAAAAATTAAAGGAAATTTAAATTAAATTATAAATATTAATTCGTATAAACTTTGAAATGTCGTATCTTCTTCATACGAGGTCCATTTTTGACGAAACGAATTGTGTTGGGTTCGTATTGACAAGCACTACATTTTAGAGCTAGTTTGGAGTTGATTGGAGCTAGTGTAAATTTTGGGTAAAATTAAACGTGCGTTTAATTTTATTCGGAATAAAACACTGCAACTGCTATTGGAAGCTATGTGAGTACAACTCACTCTTTCTGACTCACTGATATTTTTATATAAGTGAGAATAAATATTATTTATGATGATTGATGATTGTTTGGATGATATATGATATATTGTATATGTATTGATTGGTATTTGGATATATACCTGCCTATTGGAGCAGATGAGACCCTATACGTTCCCGTGTATGAGCGGATGACCCTTTGTACGTGCGTCTGCCTCGAAGCGGACATTGTACACATATTCTCATATGTATATTTGTTGTAGGTGATAGGTTGGTGGGATCCAACTGGATTCCTCACCAGTATTGGTTTATTTACAGATATTGTGATATATGCTGTTATCATGTGATACATGATGTTTGGATGTCGTGATTGATGTATTTAGTGTTGTTGCAGCATTGGGCCTATTTTGGAAATTTAAAAATGTTAAAGTGATGTTTTCAAATTAAAAAGGATTTTCAAGTGATTTTGAAAATAGATGTTTTATTGATTTTTGAATTGTAAAGGAATTGAATTTATTTTGAATAAATAAAAGTTATAATTTTTTTTGTTATAAAAAATATGATTTTTGTGAAATGTACCAAAATGTGATTTTTGGAATATGAAATGAACTATTTTGTAAATATAGTTTAAATTGAGATTTTGGACTTATTATAAATGGTTTATATAGAAGATTTATAAAATTGAATTTTTATAAATCAAAGTAAAGGAATTATTAAGGAATTTTTTAAATGATAAAATGGAGTTATAAATGGATTTTATAAGTGAATATTTGGCAAGTGATTTAAATAAATAAAAGATTAATTAAAAGTGCCTAGTGATTGTATATGGTGCTAAATATTTGTTTGTTTGCTTTGATAGTTAAATAACCAACTATCAAATTTGGCCATTTTAGTTCCTCGACTTGATGTGGGAATTATTTAGTCGTACACTTAGTACGTAACCTTCTGTGTAGGCTTGATTATCGTTGGTGTTGAGGATGTTAATTCGTTAGTGCGGAGTATTACTCCAATCTATCGAGCTTCCTTCTTGGCCGAAGGATAGCAAGTTGAAAGTTGGAGACGTGATAAGTCTATGAGACTTAGTTTCTGTATGAGGTTGAGAAACGCTTTTGCGTTGTTGGTGCAAAGAGACCGGGATCAGATTTATCTGAAAACCACTTTGGACCAACATATATGCGACGATTGTGTAGGTTGGTTATTAATGATATTGATATTCCAGATTTTCATAATGGAGGACTGCTTGTTGATCATTTGGGGTTAAATTCCCAATATACATCCAGTAGCAGTGGTCTCTTCATTATGAAATATCCAATGCAAGGACTATTCGCTACTAATCCTAGGGATTTTCCGATAGGATGTGGTAGGAAAGTACCTTCGGTTTGTCCTATTCCTGGACAACTTGTATGAATGTTTGTTTGACATTGCATTTCTGAAGATTACATACATTGGTTTTTACAAACGTACATCTGTTTGGTGGCGGAGAAGGCAACTTCTCTTAGCTTAACACCCTTCCTTGAGACGTACGAGCTCAAGGGTTGTATTTTTGTGGAAGGCAATTAGTAGTCAACGGAAATGGCTGTGTGGCATTCATAGTGATGTGATTGTGAAAGGTAATCGTTACCTTAGGCGTCATCAACCGGAAATGACCAAAATATGGTTAGATGCGGCAAGGCTAAATGGGTCGCTCCCAAGTAGGATATGATCATCCTCTTCTATATATATATCTTTACATGCTATGACGTCGTGTATCTGATTATTATGGTTTGCATGCTATGAGGGCCCTTGGTAAAGGTCGGTAACGACCGGAGGATGACATATTTGGTACCATCTAGTTATAGAGGTGGGCCGGTCTTGTGTTGGTAGAGGGCAGATGTTCTGTGCCTCGGGACATCCATCTATAGGTGTACCCCTTCGGAAGGTAGTCCCTTCACCTAGTCATTTGTATGGAAATCCAAACTCCACTACGTACTTGCCATTTTAATTGTATTACCCATTTTGGGCTATATGCTGGAATTTAATCAATGTAACAATTTCGGCTGTGATTAATATTATTTGTATATACTAGACACTAGTATAATATAAGAGGATTTGATATGAAATGTTTTAGTTATCGTAAGGTAAAAACATGTTCGTGTTTATGTGTGGGCGTGTCTTACGAGATACTTTTGTTTTGATAAAGGAAAAGTTTGGTAATCTAATAAATTCAGTTGAGTGTGTTTCTCACGCTGGTTTACCAGACTGATCTGGGAGTTCTTCCCTTTCAATGCTCGGGTCAGACCGAGTATATTTACAGGTTCAGATTTGGTGCTTTTGGAGCTTCAGTAGGAGAGCTGGAGATCTTCATTTTCGTACACACGTACATGTTTTGCTTGATTATCCGCTGTGCTTAGTTGTTGTATATTGTCGGCATTTGTGAGGACAGGTTATTATAACTGTCCAGGCTGATAACTAGTGATTAATTGTTGTACTCTGATTAATGTATGTATATACAGTTTCTGTTTTGTAAATATCATTGATATGATATTATATGTTTTCCGCTACGATGTGAGATTCTGTATTGTTCTGTTGGTTCTGTCTTCTCTCTTTCTTCTCTTCTCTTCTTCTCTCTTCTTTTCTTTCTCTCGACTTTCCGTCGGTCTGTGCTTTTTGGGTCGGACATGTGTGGTTCATTGTCGATTCAAAGGGTACAGATTTGCGGGTCGTCACAGAATTGAACTAGCAGAAGCTAGATAAGGAAATTGTGGGTTCACAGTAGAAATCGTTTGACTGCCAAGAACCAGAGGCATGGGAAGTAGTGGGGAATTTATCTCATTTAGAAGCCCAGATAGAGTATGGATGTTTACCGTGTCACCCAAGGCAGGCGCGATCACAGAACTAGCATTAGCATCTATAGCAATACTCGAACAAACAGGAAGTGACGCACAGGAATTCGATGCAATGGCATTAAAAAGCACGCCAGACCATGTTAGAGAAGGCTCTAGATCCACAGACCGCTGTTTCATAGGCAAGAAAAGAGACGAGGCAGATGCGAGAGAGTGAAGTGGCGGGAAGCGATGGACGGGGTCAGACAGTGGAAGAAGGGAAGCAGAGAATCGCAAGAAAAGTCACCTGCAATGTCGCCTGTAATGTCGCCATTAACAACTTGGATTCATTAAAATTTGATGACTTTAAAACACTATTAATTATCTTGAAAGATAACTAATCACATTTAAAATCTCTTTTAAATAAACAAATCCATTATCTTTAATAAAATAGATAATTATTTCCAAACACTTTTATAACTTTGGTAAATTTACTTTAAATCTTTATTATATCGGTTTATTAACTTTAAATTAGTTTATTAAAGCAATTTTATTATATTAGTTAATTTAGTTTAATCATTTTTATTAAATCAATTAATTAACTTTAAATATCATTAATTACAAAGATTAATTAAATTCAAATATCATTAGTTAAAATGAATAAGTCATCTCAAACATCACTTATTAAAATGATAAGTAATTTTAAATTTCATTAATTAAAACAATTAATTAAATTCAGAGATTCATAAATTAATTAAATTCAAGCCTCATTAGTTAAAACGATTAATTTAAATATCATTTGTTAAAATGATTTATTTAATTATAAAACATCATCAGCTAAAATGATTTAACTAAATTCCAAATATCATTAGCTAAAAAATTTAATTAAATATAAAAGAATCATTAATTAAAATGATTAATTAAATTTAAATCTCGTAAATCAAATCGATTATTTAATTTCAAACATCATTAATTTAAAATGATAGATTTAATTTAAATTATCATAAATCAAAATAATTAATTAAACTCCATTATCAATAATTAAAATAATTAATTAAACTTAAATAATCATTAGTTAAAACAATTAATTAAGTATAAAACATCATTAGCAAAAATGAATGATTAAATCTAAAAATAAACCAATTTTAATTATAAAAATAAGGTGTCATAGATCCGCGGAATGACCACCATGATCAGGCCGCTAGGATGGATACTAGCCAATCTAGTTCACTTCAGGACCATAAAAGGAGTCAAACAGTGATAGACCAACATAGTAATAATACATATATATAATAGCCGACATACAGCTATATGCGCATGCCTATACCTGGCTTTGTATGTATGTCAACACACGACTATAAGTAGAAAATATTACTCACCGTAGCAGGTATCATATCGTACATAATGTGTTGAATTGGGCCAGCTTACAGCAGAAGTTATAGGTGAATTTCAAAAGTTTTTATCCAATTGGATCTTTATTGGTCCTATGAAGTCTAATTTAACATTTTTAAATTTTATTTAAATAAAATCTTTTATTTCATTTAAATTTATAAAATGAAATTGTATCAGTTAATTTATATTATATTAAATATATAAGTGTATCCTATACACATATATAAGTGTGTACATATGTAACATATCAATCCTGCAAGGTATAACATGCACATGTACAGAAGTTAGGATTTACATCGCAACGGATACGTTAGCTCATCCAATATGCAAATATACTGTCCCAATGTATGTATGTGTATAGACTTTTGCTTTTATAAATAAAATATTACAATATATATATATATATATGTATGTATGTATGTATACACTAAAATTGTATTTATATATAATTTTGTATAAATATAACTATACATACATATATATATATATAAACATAAATATAAAACATTACCAATATGTATATATTCATAATTATGTAAATATGTTTAAATTATTTATAAAATATATTAAATAAACAGGAAAATGGGCGCATGGAAGAAGTTGCTAAAAAATTAGTCTCAGGGACAACAAGTTTGACTTTTAGTCTGAAGGACATTTTTTAGTGTAAACAGAAAATGATAGTTACAACTATCATTCTGTGATTTGCACTAGAAAGTGTCCTTCAGCCTAAAAAGAAAACTTGTTGTTCCTGAGACTATTTTTTTTTCAACTTTTTACTTGAGCCTAAAAATCCCTTAAATAAATATGTTTTCGCTGCAATGCCGAAGTCAGTACATGTAAAAATATAATTTTTTTAAATATATATATATTTCTATGTGTGTGTACGTATCAAATATATATACATATATATATATATGTATGTAAGTATAATAATTAATATATATCAATACATATAAATCATAAATAATTTATATTTAAATATATAGCAACCTAGCCTTGCGCATGGCTCAAGATTTTTTTGTTAAATTTAAAATTTTAAATATATATACTGTAACGACCCTGAAATTTTGATATTGGAAATCAGGATATTTAATTGATTTTAAATATCTGGAATTCAATTTAATTTGAAATTCAAATATCAAAGTGAATTTGGTAAATTTATTATTGAATTTAATCGTTAAATCTGGATAAAAATTTGAATCTTCAATTTTAAGCCTGTTAAAAATAATTTCAAGGCTTAGGAAATTTATATTGATAATTCTGAAGATAATAAAAGTTTCAGGATCGAATTTGAAACTGTTTTGTTCAGTTTTGAAATTGTATCGTTTAATCGATATTTAAAAATAGCGTTCCGGGGCACAGTCTCGGAATTCGACGAAACTAGTTCCATTGGATCCGTAATATTGTATTATTATCGGATTTCAATTTTCGTAGAGTTTGGAGTGATCGTTTGGTCGTACGATAAGAAAACGCGCTGAAATTAAATTGAAAATTTAATATTATAACTGGTCAAAAAAGCTATCTTCTCCATATGATCGAATTAGGACTCGAAACCTTTTCTAATGTGTTCGTAATAGGGGTATAATATTATAAACGCCTAGCGGCACGCCTCGATTGGATGTCAAAATTTTATATTGCGTTTTTGAGACATTTAAATTTAAATCGTTGACTGGTCAAACATATTCACCAGAACTTTCTCGTCTCTCTTAGAGTCACTGTAACAAACAAGGATTCTTGCGCAAGCCATCTTCTATAAAACATCAGCCGAGATATTTTTCTCTTTCTTCACAAACGAAACCCATCCTCCTTTTATAATAAACCTGTTCGTTCCTCTTTAAAAAGAAAAAAAAATGCTGAAAACAAATCAAGTTCACAGTTCAACAAATCAATGGCTGATAACCCTTTCTCTTCTAAAATCATAGCTGAGCTCGATCGCTTATAAAAAAAGGAAATCGCGACTGTACAAATCAAAATCGAATTCGATTAGGGCATAGGCAAGTCGTTCGTTCCTTCTCCTCGATCCGAAGTCCAGTAGGCGATGTCGCATGGTCTCGAGGAGGCAGCGGCGGAAGCAGAAGTGAGGTGGCACTCGCACGAGCTCGTGCGTGCGATGGGGCACCGGGACGAGAAGTGGGACGAGTCTCAATGTCATAGCTCGTGACCTTGCTGAGATGTGGCGGCGAGCGCGAGGAGCCAGGAACGTGATGACCAGCGATGGGATTGGCGATCGAGCTAGGGCTTGGGTCGCGTGAAAAGTTGACAGCATCTCGATCGAAGCAGTAGGGTATTTTTTTCTTTCTTTCTTTTAATTCTATATTTATAGTTAAATAGATTAAGAACATATAATATCTCAACCTTCTGATTTAGATTGAAATTGATATGTAGGAATTTATATAAGTTGGATTTATATAGTTTTTTGGCATATGCTGTTCCAAGAAAATAATGATTACAGTAAAGAAAAATCATGTTTTGTTTATGTACAAAAGAAAGTATAAACAAGGAAAAATGAAATAAACAGTATGGTTTAAACAGTAATGTTAGTAGTTAGAGTAAATATGCAGATAAAACAGAAATATATATATTATACTTATGATTTGGAAATATATAAGAATGTTAAAGATGTTGGAGAATCTATAAATTAATTTAAAGCAAATAATTAGTTAATTCAATCTATTAAATGGAAATTTATTTATTCAATTAGTTCAAATATTAAGCATATAAATTGTTTATACAAGGTTAATACTGTGAAGACAGAATTGGATTGGAAATGGATTGCAAATTAAAGCTAAGGTGAGATTTTCTCACTCAAAATTAAAGTGGAATTTCCGGTTATTGATTGCTATTGATTGTGATATTAGATATAGTAGGATATATCTATATATAGCAATATATATATATATTGGCATATTTATATATTGCAGTTGTGATTTCCCGCATTATATAGCGGATGAGACCTATTGCGCCGCATAATAGCGGATGATATTTTATAAATCCCATATACCGCGATATTCCACCTCGAAGTGGAATTGGTATTATGCTAACATCTGTGGATGCAGGTAAACAGGTTGGAGGGATCCAACTGGATTCCTCAAATTATTTGAATATTATTTCATATGTGAATGATGTGATTTATTGATAATCTATGGATGATTTATTGATAATTATAATTATTTAAGGCTACAATTTAGCCGAATGTATTTTTGGTATCGTTGGATACCAGAAATGAATATAAATTGGATTTGAAATTAAAGTGGAAAACTTTAAATAAATTTATTTTTAAGAATTGAATTTAATTGAAAGAAGGAATTTTAAAATTATTAAAATGGATTGTCGAAATCTTATTGAATAAATTCCAAGATATGGGAAAAGATTTTTATAAATGAATTTTGAATAATATTATTCGGAAGTTGGAAAATTTATTTGAAATGGAATTTTAAATGGTTTGGAAAAGATAAAGGAATTTATTTAAAAGGAGATAAGTTTGTTGAAATCCAATTGATAATTGATTTAGTATTCGAAGATAAATCTTTGAGAAATTGATATGAAATTTATTTGACGTTGAATGAAAAAATGATTTGTGTTGAAATAAAACTTAGAAATCAATTTGTAATTGATTTGGTATTTTGAAATAAATGTTTGGAAAAAAATCAATTTGGGATTGGAAATAAATTAGAAATCAATTTGAAATTGATTTGGTGTTGAAAGTGAATATTTGAGAATGTAAATTCCGAATAGAATTTATAAAGGAAAGAGGAATTTGTTTTAAAAATAAACATTGATTTATTTTTAAAGTGTGAAAAAAATATGATTTGGAATCGGTTTTCAAAGTAATGAAGTGTGGAAATAAATTTACAGATTTGAAATGTAAATTTGTAATAAATCGATAAGGATTTATTAAATTAGTTTAAATGGACCATTTTGAAATGGAAGCGTATTTTCCTTGAAAAAAAAACCGAGCATATTCCAAAGTGGCTTTTAAAATATAAATTAAAAGTTCTAAGTGGATTTTTAAAAGATATATTTGGAAATATATTCCATATAAGGAAATTGATTTGAAATTTATTTTCAAAAGTTGAAAGGTGAAAAGTGATTTGGAAATTGTTTTCAAATGGTTGAAGTATAAACCATATATCGGGAAGATATTTGAAATTTAATAATTTGGGAAATTATTTAAATTAGATGATTGTTGTGAATATTATTGATGGTTAAATCACCGATTATCAATATTGCCCACCGACTATCAATATTGCCTTTGAAATGGTACTTGAATTGTTTTCAAAACAAACGCTTATTATTCGGTTTAGCCGGGAAAGGACCTATGTGTCAGATAACCCATTCTGAATAATGATACGACGATATGGATCGTATTGAAGACCGGTGATGAAGACTGGGTATTTGTGAAAATGATAGGATGACCTATCGATTGTCTCTGCACCATTAGCTACGGTATTGAGATTTCCTTTGTGATGGGAAGTTATATCGGGATTGTGAATACCCGGATTGCAAGGGCTTCTTCGGAAGTGCCTTCGGTTCTGTTCGAACCCGGAACAGACTTGTATGGTTACGTGTCTGACATTACATTTTGAGATATAAAGCTGATTTCTTTCAAATACATTTCTGTTGGTGGTGGAGAATTTATTCTCTTAGCTTAACACCCTTCTCTGAGACGTACGAGCTCAGAGGTTATGTAGTTGAAATTTATCAGCGATATATTCCCAATTTGGTAATGTGGCATGCTGAGTGTTGCTGTGATGATGATCATTTATTGATCATTTGTGATCAAAGCGTGGCTTTGTGAAAAAGCATAGCTTTGTGGACGAGACTTCGTCAGGGCCTCACAACCCGAAAATGGTCAAAACAGGAATGTTGCGGCAAGGTTATGAGGGTCGTGCCCTTTAGGGTATGTCATTTCCTTCTGGAAAGGGGTGGTATCATGGTATGGAGCCCAGATACTTACTCATGTAGACACACCTTATTTATTATGTGTGATGTTGGTTACCGAGCGCTCGGATAAAGGTCCCAAAGGACCGGGGGATGACATATTCGTGAGTTACCTAGTTACAGGGGTAACCCGGCCTTCTTTGGCAGAGAGCAGTTTGTCTCTCGGGACGTCCAGCCAGAGGCGATCCCATTCGACAGTAGGAAAGGAAGTTCCTTAGCCTGACCATTTGTTGGAAATCCATTTCCCAATACGAAATTGTACGGTTTTAGTTGTAGAACCTGCCATTTACTTATGGTGGTCACCACTGTTTAGATGGTAGCTATAGTAGGCATACGATACTGGTCGTATGCTGGCTAAGATTAATATTATACTTTCGAAATGTTTTCTACACTAGACATTAATAATAATATCCAATGATTGGCGTAGTAAGCATCTTTGACTATCATAAGAAGAAATCTCCTCCAATTCTGCGTTTGCATTGTGTGTGTGGTGGGAGGTCTTATGGTAGTTTCATTTTCCAAAAGCATTGCGAACAAATTTTATCTTCTTTGTGAAAATAACTGTTTTACGATCTCACACCAGTCACCATGACTGACTCGGAGTTTATTGTTCCCTTCTAAACTCTGGGTGCCCATAATTTTCCACACGGGCAGCCTAGAGTTATTTTAATCAGGATATTCTGGATATTCTGGAGCTTTGGGGATAAGCTGGATGGCGAAGCGTACTACCGTACTTGTTTATTTATTCCGGTGTGTATTCTGTATGAGGACAGGTTTCTATAACTGTCCATTGTTTGTATTGAGTTGTACATTGACTTTGATTGATGTATGTATAAACTGATATAGTCTTTGTGGTAAAGATTATTAATTTATCTATTATATATTGTTCCGCTGCGAAATGTGAGATTCTGATGTTGTTTCTGCTTCTGTGTTTCTGTTCTTTCTTTTCTTCTGTCTTCTTCTACCCCTTCTTTTAACCCTAATGGTTCGGTTTTCCGGCATTCGATTGTACGGCATTTGATACAGTGGACGTATTAATGTCGACTTTCGAGCATTGAAAAATCGTATCGTTACATATACATATATTAATAAATCCATAAATCAATAAAATTTTAAAAAAAATTCGAAATCTAATTTGAACTTTAAATTTACAGCAAAATTTTAAATGAAAGTTTTATAATTTGAAATTTTAGTATATTTATAATTTAAAATCTATTTTCTATTTTCTGTTTATTTTTTACAATTAAATATAAAAAAAATGTTTTTCATTTCATCCGAGAGTATAATATATATTGATCTAATTTTATAAAATATAAAATATCTTTTTAATATATATATGAATTTGTATAATTGTTTATACGATTAATTTATTTAAATATTATTTAAAATAACATATAAAAATATACTTATTAAACATTATATATAAAATTATATTTTCATGTTTTACATATGTATAACATAGTACTTAAATTTCAAGCTATATATTATATTATTTAAATAATAATAAAAATTCAGCTTTAAGCCGTGCTGCATAAGGATGTACTATCATATAAAAAATAAATAAATATGCACATACATACAACCAATCAATATTGTGATAATATATTTGCATGTTGGAATCGTCACCTAACTAACAATATTATATACATATATAAAAAATATTATATACATATGATGAACACTATAAATATAATTTAATATTTTTAATCGTATTAGGAATGTACTTTATAGCCAAATCCCTTAAGTACACCTTGAAATGATGATGTAAGCTCCTTGAAACAATTTCAATCCAAAAGCCTTGAATTGTTAACCACCGGCTACGATAAGTACTGAATCTGATTTGATTTGAATTTGATATGAAAGAGGAATGGATAGGAGAGGTCAGCTAGAAATGAGATGATATGAAGGCTTCAAAAATTCTAAAACAAGTGTATGTAGAGATGCTTATATAGAGGATAATTTAGAGATATTTTAGGATCAAGATCCAACATCATCTCTTACTGATTCTCTTTTGTCTTAACTATCCAACCTAGCCTCTTTAGCCCATCATCTAGCTATCTATCACCCTTATTATAGTCGACTTAACCAGCCCCCCATATAGGCTTTAAACCCATTTAATGCTCAAACAAATATTTTTCAATTAAACCCAATTTAACGGTTATCGATATCGTATATCGATTAATATATTTATAATTATTATAAATACATTTAATAATACTTGTTCGTCAAATCAAAATCAAAATTTTTAATTAATATTTCATAATATTAATTAATTTATAACAATTACAAATTAGTTAAATTGTTTTGATCAAAGTAGTATTCCTCGTTTCAGTTGTGTGACTCGTTAAGTGTAAATTTGGTCGGCGATTAATATCGATCTATTCGAATATTAATGTTCACACGTTACTTAGCGGATGGTGTGACATTTTGGCCAAATTTATCGCTTACTTGGTTTTGATAAAATTCAATTTTACTTTGTTAAGCGTTACCCGGTTGTGACAATTATTTACAACAATTCTCTTCGTCAAAACTATATCACTTTGGACTTATGGAATTTGGTAATGGTCAAAATTCCAATATCATCCCTATTCAACTCTATAGTCCATACACAAAGTCCTTGGTTCAATAATAACAATTATTATTAACCGAAATGCCCTGACCAGAGACTTTGACTTTGAGTTGACTTCAGTTGACCATGATACTAACCACATATAACCGAGGAGACGAATCCTCTCTGGAATAGTGTCTCACTTCCAATGCTTTCGTTCGACCCAACTATAGTTGTTCGATGGACATCATGCCATAATTTATTTATAAATTGAAGATCAGTAGCATTCTCAAGTCAAGAGCATTATGTAATTTTTTACATTAATATTTTCTATTTGACCTTAGTTATATTAACCAACAGAAAACTATCAAGTGAGTCATTCCATAGTTATCTAACAATTATCAGTACATAACCCTTTGGTGCTCCTAACAGCCATGAGTAATACACTGCCTAACATTTAGAGAGCATTACGTACTTTAGTCTCAATAGATGTATCAATATCCGATGTCGATACATCTCGGCTAGGAATATTCAAAATTGTATATTATTTTCATTTTGATAAATTACTCATGGTTACAACACTTTGTAACCACTATCACAAAACACATCACTTATGGATTTTCTATTAAATATACTTTTAATTAAAATTAGTTAATTAATATAACACATTATATCAAGCACATAATAGATAGAAAACATCTTTTATTTCGAACAAGATTGGTTATCAAGTTAGATATATGTAGCAAATTACATAATTGCCCCTAGGGCATACCCTAACTTTCTCAATCTCCCACTTGCATCTGGGTCAATTATAGAATCTTATTCCTACTTCTCCAATCGGTATTCTAAAAACCCAATTAGTCAGTCCCTCGGTAAACGGGTAAGCTATTATGTTTTAATTATATACTCTATCAATTAACTCTATACGACGCTGATTAACTACATATATCATATGGAACAATTTAGAGTATGCCGCTTGATTTCCAATGAGCTCTAAATTCTATTACGAACTATATCATGACAATGTTATCGTATAACGACATTTGGAATTACCCTCAGCTCAATTATAAATTTATGCAATTATATTTATATACATGGCTTTATTATGGCGCTATTCAAGGCAATGTACTTAGCCTTTTATTGAATCAGCCACAGCCTTTCATTTAGAACATTTCCAACTTAAAAATTCTTAACTTGAATCTATTATTGATAAGTTATACTCAATACCACTTATGAAGTTTGAATCTGAACACTTCTTCATAAAGAGTTCGTTGTTTCTGTAAACAGTTCTTTAGTATTTCATAAATACACGAGAACACTTCAAACTATCATTTAGTGATATAGATTTGGATTTTATATTTGCTTCATGTATTAAATACATAAACAAATCATGATATCATAGACAACATAACATATATGATAATTCCTATTGTAAATGCATAAAGAATCCATCTTACATGTTCTGTATTAAATATTTAAATAAGGTGTCCTTGCATATCATTTTGAAACATTCCCAATATCTTTTACACTTACTATAAATCACATCATTTACAAATCCAATATCGAGTATTGAAACAACTAATACTGATTTTAACACAATTACATCGTTAGCAATCGGTAATGCGTTGTTTACTTATGATCTAGAAATACCTATATACCTTTTAACGCTCTTTATTATGAACACACGCTTCCTCTACATTTTGACCGACAATCAAATTATTTAATACATCTATCAAAATACCTGTTGAATTTTGATGCTTTACAAATGATACTTTGGTATCCGTTCTCGAAACGTATCTGAAAACCCACAAACTCAATATTTCTCCCACTAACTTCATGACACTTTGGTTCTTATGTTCAAACAGACTAATCTAAATCTATATTTGAAACTTTCTGTTTCAGTTCATATATACCAAAACATATAGTCGTACTAGGCAATAATTTTGTGAGTAAAACCCGAACCTACTTGATCGTATCGAATGTTGAATCTATTATGTTAATTTCAACAATTGAAACTCATGGTAATATTGTTATTACTGTGGCTCACTATATTTCAACTGCATTTGTCTTTCTCATAAAGACACGTTTTTGAACAATGGATCAACCCCCTTCGAGTACAACTATCAAAATCTTAATTTGATAATGTACTTGTAATTTATTTCGTATTAGTGCATCATACCATATCATAGAGTCAATAATCTTAATGGTTTAATTAACAATGAGGATTATATATTCTTGACATTGACAAGAAACTCATAGTTTCTCTTTAATGTACAAGAATACTCATTAGACGTTCTAATGTATTTATGTACATTTAGGTTCGATCAATTTCATTTCATTCATTGTAATTAGTTTTATCATTGGATTGTATCCAAATTCATTTTGTACCAATTTATTAAAGAAATTTTTTCGTTATGAAGTTGATATTTCTTGAAACAACAGTTGTTTCAAGATGTAATGGACAGGCATTCATAAGCATTTTATGAATTTCCTTATATAAAACTATTTTATATTAGTTCATACTATATTTATGTTTACAACATAAATTAGTCATCTAGTGACTATCGTTCCTAAAATTCACTTGGAATGATTCATATAAGATCTCTTACGTACAATTATTACATGCAGTCTTTCGACTCGCACAACCTGCTAACTCCTTGGCCTAGGATATGTAGTGGTTTCTTATAAACCCTTATCTTATATGGTTTGTAAACTATTCTTTGAAAGATATTAATTTTAACCTTATGTACTATTTTAAAGTACACACCAAATATAAAGAATCTTAACTCAACTTCACTCATCATTATTCGTGCTTTGCCCAATAAAGTTTGATTACTCCTTATCAATATATCATTATATATTATAGGAATGAGTGACTTTTGAGACTGAATCTTTATTCATGTTAGGTACATATGGAACTCTTTCCACTATACTCACCCATTCGATAAATTCAAATTATTTTTGTTGCATATTATTTTATTTGCTTCCATGTTATATTCTACGAGCTTATCATGTACTTATACATGCACACAAATACACATGTCCATGTCTGTGACAAGTCATCTGTGAATATGATGAAGTACATGGAACTGTTTTGGTATTAATAGACTTATGATTGCATACATCTATATGTACTGATCCGAATAGTTCACCAACTCTTATTATACTCCCACCGAATGAGTGATTTGCCTTTAATTGTCTGAGATATAATTAACCAGTATCATATGATTCATAACCATCCAATAAAAATTATTTGTAAAAAATACAGTTCAGTCTATAACTCTAAAATAATTATAAATAATTTTAGATACTTCAGTATTTTCCAATGCATCACTTTGTTATGAAAAAAATACCATATTATAATTTTATTTCCTAACAAAATTTCATAATATTTGCATTGAAATATAACTATGTCCATTTTTCCATCGACACTGAAAAATAGTCATTATTTCATAAATAATGTTCGTTGTGTTAAAGAAAAAAATTCATTACTTGATGCAACTAATAAGTGCTATATGGCATGCTTCCACTATTTCTGCCATTATTATAATAGCGTATCGAATTTTGAGATCCATCATTCACTTAATATAGATTATTTATTTTATATACTACAAATAGTTTACAGTGGTGAGTTCGAATATCTTGAACTCATATAAATAAATCTTATAGAAAATAATTTTTTATGCGAAAATACATTTCAGAATAGAAATCATATTTCTTATTCCAACGTTAAGTATCAATTATTATTATTATAATTCTCTTTTTTGATATTTCTTTATGAAACAGAAGTGATCATTCACTCTCTTCATCCCAAATGTACCTTAAATTACATCTACTCTTATACATTCATTTTCATTTCTAAATGGTCAAACCATTCAAAAGAATACCCTTACTACAACATCATAACGAACACTTTACAAAAGCATACTTGATCTTCTGTAACATTTAAGGACATCAAATATGTTGCACTTTGCATAGACATATCAAACTGACATTTCAGCAATCGAGTTCTTTGATCTATCTTGCAGTTTGGTCTAGTGTTATATTTAACACAATACAATCTTTATTGTAATCAATCAAATTGAATACTCGATCATATAGTATTGTTTATTGTCTTATTTCGAACGAACTAACTTCATCGAAGTATCATACATTACGAACTATGACCATTTGCCAGATAACACTTATATGCGATAGTATATGAATCAAATATATGTAGTCTTGTATTGCTTTTAAAGTTTAAAACTCGTAGAATGTAATACACAGTCTCGACCAAATAAACACGTAAACGATCAAATTACGAATGTATTTGGTATTTGTAAAATCAGATGCTTGCGTGGGTATTGAAACTTTAACATGTAAGAAGCATTCATTAGTAAGTATATGTTATTTTTCTATTTGTCAATTTTCAATTTAGTTTATATATTTTAATTTATAAACATTTTATCAATCGTATTGAATGCATAAATTTATCAATATGGATTATTATAACATTATACATCATATGTTCTTACAATATTAGAAATGTTAAATGTTATCATTTCATTTTTCTAATAAGGCTCTCACTAGTCTTTTAAATTTTAACAAACCATAAGCGAAACATGGAAGTCTTTCAACTTCACTAGTGGGTATTAGTACTCGTATGCCTTGAGATTCTGACCTCGAGGAAAGCCCAACAAATCATAGGCCCACATATGATGGATAACTCCTTATCGGTTGTATCTCTTACAACTCCTAACCTGTGGTTCCTTTTAGTTATCTTACCTCGCCTATTCAAAATTGTACTAAACATAACAATCCTAGGTTAAGGAAAGCTCAATAACTAAAAAGTATTCAAGTGATATATTAATATATAATTGATATAGAACAACTTTATATTCAAGATTCATAATCTTTAATATATTCTATCGAGTGATGTCGACTTATGGAATAATGTATTTCTTATGAAATACTCTTGTGATTCAAGTGTCAAACACATTAGAAATCACGGTATACGTACATATATGTATGTATCTATTCCTTAAGTCTATTTAGGGTTTAATTAATGTTCCACCTTTAGTTTATACATTTATATTATATAAGTTTAATTATGACATAACTTTTATATTTAATTAACTGATATAATAGGCTTATGTATAATATTATATCAATTAAATCTTGTTTAATTAATTAACATTTTAATTAATTTTATATTAATTCAATATAACATTTATATTTAATAATTAATATATACTATTATCTTTATAGTATAACACATATATCATATATATGTATATATTTATTATATAATTAATTAACCTTTTAATTAATTTATTTAATTAAATTATATTAATTTCGTTCCATTTATATACATACATGTATTCTTATGTTATTTTAAATATTTTAAAACAACATAACATATGTCAAAATATATAATACATGTTTACATTTTTCATCAATTAACTCTTTTAATTAATTTATCTATTTTATTAATCTTATTAATAAATTTAAAGATTAAAAAATTAATTTATATTAATTTTCAAACATTTTGATTTTTTTTGGAAATTAAGCAGGGTTTTTACTGAATGGGTAAGTCGCCAATCCCTAAAATGTACTATGTAATGTATTTTATCCGCTGGGTTATGGGTATTGGTGGGTATTTACTAGAGGTTTCAATCAATCTACTCCTGGCGGTCGAAAATGAAACTATTGGGGATTTGGTTACCTCGTTTTATTAAAATAAGGAAAAATACAAGTACAACGCTTGCTAAAGAGCAAAAGCTAGCTAACAATCAAAAATAGAATACTCATGATTGGAGTTTAAATTTGAGGATCCTCTTATTACAATAGTTTGCCTTATTTGATTAATGCAATCCTGAGCTATGCCTTGACTCCTCCTTTTCACCTTTTCGAACAATATTTGATTCCTTTCTTTCCAAATCTCCATTGTGACCACCATTAGCGACATGAGCAAAATAGTAGCGTTATAATTTTTTCATCTTGTTCCTTGAAAATAGAAAACCATTCTTGCTCACTATTGTGATAGGGGTTGTGACCTTCTCCCACACTGGTTAATGTTTTCCACACAGCGAAGGTTTTTGAAGATTCAAAAAATAAACGGACATTTGTTTTATTTTCACTCTCACACCATGGACATAGAGAAGTACTCAATAATCCTGTGTAACAAAGCTTATCTTAAGTGGGTAATGCATTTTAAATGACTCTCCGTAGAAACAAATTCTTTTTTTGAGATCCAGATTTGTCCTAAATGCAGGATGCCCAAGGAAAGATTCCCAAATTCAGGTCGGCAATTAGTTCCCTATAAACTAGATTGATAGAGTGCTTTTGAGTTGTTCGACTGCATAATAATGTTTCGTTTCACCCAGTAGGCGGAACAGACTCTGCTATATTTTTCCATACAGTTCTAACATTTTGGTTGCTGCATTAAGCTAGATGGATACTACTATCATAGAAGTAATCACTGATTTTTGCTAGTAGCGGAATTCCAGTCTGCCTGATCTCATTATAACTCGGTAGTTCTGACAGAAAGATGCCATAAGCTTTCCACGGTGCATTCCAAAAAGAAGCTTTAGAGTTGACTATAATAGACGGTTGATAATACTTCTCCATACCCAGCTTGAATTCATTTTAGCTTTTAGCCACCAGAAATCATTGTTACAGATATAGTACTTTGTGCACTACTGGCACCAAAGGGAGTGTTTGGATAACTAGGTTGTTAAGATAAACTAAGTATGCAGCCTGGTTCTAGAGGACTAAATTCTTAATGTCAAGACCTTCATTTTTCATGGGCGTATGAAGTTTCCTATCGGACATGGGGATTGGCTTCTTGGAGAAAGGATTACCTAACCATAAGAAGTGATTACAAGTTGTCTCTGTCATTTACAGGAGGTTCTTGGGTAGCATAAAGATTCTAGAGTAGTATACTTGCATTGAAAAACTATGGACATTATTACTGTTAAGCGGCCAACCTGGGAGAGGTACTTGTTTTTCCACATGTTCAACCTACAAGTTATTTTTTTGTACAGCTGAAGACATTGGGATTTGTTGATTCTAGTAGTGGTCAAGGGAACTCTAAAGTATTTTAAACCAAAATCTATCATGTTGAGTCTGTTCACTGGCAATATCGATTCTATCATGGTTTGACAAGCCTGATATAAGGACAGAAGATTCAGTATAGTTTATTTGGAGTCAAAAAAATTCTTAAATTCCTTCGAAGCTTCATAGATATTGTTAAGGGACTTTGGTTTTGAGAAAATGACAAGATCATCAGCAAAACACAAGCTAGATATTGGTGGGTTACTACATTTGGGGTGGAAATCAATAGGTTTTTTTGCAATATTTGTTGTTAAGAATGGTTGTCAATAGCTCCATAACAGTGAGTAAAAGGAAAGAGCTAAGCAGATCGCCTTGCCTTAAACCTTTAGTGCCCTTAAAGAATCCATAGAGCTGACCATTAACTTGTGTTGAGAAGCTTGCAGTTTGATATAGGCCTTAATCCATCGTATAAACCAACCTGGAAACTACATTCACCTCAAAGCATAGAAAATGGCTGCCTATTTTGTTATGTCATAAGCTTTCATCAGGTCCACCTTAAGGTAGCATCTTGGGCTTAAGTAGTTGTTATCGTAGCTGTTAATCACTATGCACAAGATCGAAGATGGCCAATTGTAATAAACAATGTAAAAAAGGTTGTATTAAAGTTTTGATCGGTTAATAACATTGTAATTGACCTCGCCAGTACCGGAAGTGATAATAAAAGTAGAAATGCTGTCACTAGAATGGACCACACAAAAAGGGGTAATCTATGCATAGTCAGCAGAAATAGTAGAATATATCACACAGTCGATTTTATACTGGTTCAGACCTTTCGTCCTACATCTAGTCCCTAAACACCTCTTAGGAATTTCACTATCAGCTCCCTTACTTCACCCGAAGGAACAGGTTTATAGACTTCGCCTAGACAACCGAACAGGACTTCAACACTGACTGCCTGAGGACTCCATAGCAGGACTTCAATCTCTTCTTTTATAAAGAAATGACATGACTATATATTGTGTCTTCAATACACTGAATAGTCACACTAGAGTACAACTTCTATAACCTTTGAAAATGATGCTTTTCTAATGAATATTGAGTTTAGGAATTTAGGAAGCAATACGAGAATGATCTGAGAGCATAAGATTGTGTTTTAGTTTGTGGGATGGTGGAAGGCTTACATAGGAGTGATTGGAAGCCAATAAATAGTCGTGATCCTTCATAAATTTGCATTAGAAAAGACGCATCCGTTGAAAGTTTGCAATTGGTTGAATAGGCACTTGAATTGACACTTAAATATTCATTTGGCGACGATAATATAAAGTAGCCATTGGCCTTCAATTCAAAATGGTATGTAGTGTGGTTGGCAAGCATGCGCCGTCCTTGCTTGTTGTGTTGGGTTCAATCCCACGTTTTATCCAATTAATTTTTTCTCCGCTCCTTTTCATTATACCACAATTAAGTAAATCAACTATCTACCTCTTCAACAAAAGGGCCTTTAGTGTTTTCGATAAAGGGACCGCTTCCACCTTCAAGTGCATGGGTTCGAGTCCTAGCATGTACCTTTTTTCAGCAATTTAGTTCTGCCTTTCTATGCTATAATTAAATGCATTGAGCAATAGTAAACAAAGTTGTTTGTAGTGTGGTTGGTTAAGAGGCTCTCTTCTTGTTTTACCACTAAAACAAATGCATTGTAGTGTAGTTAGTTGAGTTGGTGTCTTGCTTGTCTTGCCACTTGAGTCCAATTCTTGGCTTCCATCATTTGCACCTATTTATTTACTCATTTTCTTCTTCTTTACTATTTATTTTATATTGTTCAATAAAGCTTTTAAAAACTTTATCCTCTGTTGTATGGCTGTTTGACCTGAAATCACTTAATAAACATATCAATAGTAATGTCATATAATTGTTATCATCAAAACACAAATTGTTTTATCAATATTCTCTCCCTTTTTTATGATGACAACCATATGACTTTTTAAAATAATATTATATTACAGGTAAATAGTCACAAGGAAGAAGTTGCAAAAAAAATTGTCTCAGGGACAACAAGTTTGCTTTTTAGTCTGAAGGACACTTTTTAGTGTAAACTGAAAATGATAGTTACAACTATCATTCCGTGATTTACACTAAAAAGTGTCCTTCAACCTAAAAACCAAATTTTTTGTCCTTGAAACTAAATTTTTCTCTAACTTTTTCCTTGAACCTAAAAACCCCATTATATTACTTCCCCTTAATATTTTCTCCCCCTAAATTTATACTCCCCTATTAACCGAGTTTTTAACCCAACAGAATTCAACAGGAACTAGAACATCTAAGACAAGTCAAAACATCTCAAGGACCAACTAAGAAGACCAGAAGAAAATAAAGAGAAGGTCCCAAGAAGAAAGATGTCAAAAAAGGCTAAGTTGATGGATCACTAGCAATCCATAATGCTTACTCATGGACCCTCTAATCTTCTTGCACCATGTTCCAATATCTTTCCTAGGGATGTCTGCCAAGTTTCATGATATTTCAAGCAATCTAGTTCAAGAAGTGAGCATTCAGCTGATCCCAGTTATAGTTCAATGCTACTTAGATATGAATCACCATTAAAACAAGGCAACTAGTTACCAAATTACATGGAGAGCATCTACATGAGGCAAGGAATGCAACCCAATGGAAACGGTCCAAAATTCCTTAAGTACATGGATCGCTGGTGATCCATGCCCTATGGATCGCTGGCGATCCATGCCCTATGGATCGCTAACAATCCATCACATTAAGTTGGATCGTTGTGAAACTTTTGGAGCACTTTCGTATTGTCATGTTTAGGTCTCTGGAAAAGCGGACTATCTCAACAGCTATCCAACCCCTATAAGTACAATCCTACCTGCAATATAACTGGCTGTTAGAACTTTGCAGAAGCTATTCTTCACTCTTCTCCTCCCACATAACAGTCACCTAGGGGTTAATTGTGATTCTCTAGTGAACTCTTGCACTCGTGACTTGATCTAACTTAGAAGATTCTATCATATTGCAATCTAACTCCGCTTGTAATAGCAGTCAGTTAGTAGAAAGTTATAAAGTGGATGTAGGCTTCATTAACAGCTAAACCACTATAAAAATCCTCTTGTTCCTTTACTTTTTTTGCAATCTACTATTGCTTTTTCTATTTTATTTTCCATAATAAACCAGGCCGGTGCTATCATACTAAATTTAGGGTGTTGATCCATTTTTTAGGTTAACATTTTGGTGCTTCCACTAAGAACCCAACTTAGGCTTAGATCTAGCTTTCTACTTTGAATCAGATACGTTCAGAAGTTAGATTATCGATCTTTGCTTAGAAAATTGGCTGTTGAGAATCAATGGCACCAAGAAGAAAGTGAACTACTTCAGGAATATTCATAGGAGTTGTAATAGCTGGTGAGGAAACCAATCCTCAGCAAGTTAAAGTTAATGGTGCGAACACAGGAGACCAAGTGCCAGGACCTTCTATCCAGCATGAAGTTGTCAATGGAGGCAAGTTAAACAAGATGGTTGATGAAATCAATCAAAAGATGGAGAACAGCTAAAAAGCTCTTATGGAAAAATTAAATGCCCTTTTGACCTTTCAATCACTTACTGCTCCAAGAACCATGCCAGAGCCTACGATTGCCATAGAGCAGGAAAACTCGTCCGTTGCTGGCCTAAACAGAAGAAATGGAAAGCAGCAGCAAAAAGGAGTAGTAGGCGGAGCTGAGGGAATCACCATAGAAGGAAACGCAAGCACCCCACCAACTGCAAAGCAGCCCACCATAAACTTGAATCTGGGGACGAAAACCCCACGGGTAGATATAGTAGTGGATCTCTCTGACTCTGAAGATGGAAAACAACTTGACGACGATGAGTTGAAAGAGAACACTAACATACTCAATACTGGTAGTGAGGTCCAAACTTCCCATGTACGACCAACTACAAGCCAACGAAACTCCGAGGGAGTGGCTCTTTCAAAGATAGGAGAGCCTAGGCTTCAGCCTACTTACCAAACACTTGGTATAGTCACTGATAGCCAACCCATGGACTACCGGACATTCGAGGGGTATATCGTGGACATGGACAAGCGCCTACTGGATGAAAGTAGATGATGAATGGGGATCCGTTCCAAGTCGAACTCCCTTCACTGATGATATTCTGAGTGGACGATATCCTAAAAAGTTAACTATGCCAACTATTCTGTCCTACTATGGAACTAAGGATCTAAAACCGCACTTGTATAAGTACAGTTGGTATATGGATGGAGCGAATGCTTTAAATGCTGTTCGGTGTAGATGTTTTCCAATCTTTCTGGAAGGAATCGCTTCCATGTGGTTTACCGGGCTCCCATCTAAATCCATCACCACTTTCGGTGAATTAGCAACAAGGTTCCTTGAACAGTTTAGGCTTCACATGGCACAACCAAAAGACGTGGTGTCCTTATCAGGCCTATTCCAGGGACGAAATGAATCTTTGAAATCCTTCATGAGTCGGTTTAACATCGCGGTCACTAAAGTAAGTAATCAAAATGAAGATATGGTCTTTATGGCTCCGGTCCACGCCATCCATCCCAACACTGAATTTGGGAAATTGGATCAAAATGAAGCAACCTACCACTAGGAAGGACTTTAATAAAAAGGTGAGCCGATACCTGAGATTGAAAGAAGTAGAAGAGCTAGAAGGAAAACCAGCTAACCTACAATGAACCAACGTTAGGTAGAATGGTATGGCGATGAACCAAGACGAAAACACCTCCTGGACCGCCGCAGGAAATGTGGGAAAGGATGGGAATCAGAAAAGGAAGAATCAAAATTCCAACAAGCGAAATGGAAGTAGCAAGCGACTTATAGGCTTTAGGCTCAAAGACTACACCCCGCTCAATGATACTCTAGAGAACATCTACCTTGCAACATATGGGACGGAGGAGTCCAAGAAGCGCCTAAAAAGGAAGTGACTGAACAGTAAAAGCGCTTTGGAAAGTACTGTTGTTTCTATGAAACACATGGTCACAACACGAATAAGTGCCATCACTTAAAGAACCTGATTTAAGAACTAATTTGGGAAAACAAGTTTCAGCAGTATGTGAGGAAGCCACAAAATCCTGACCAGCCTGCAGCACTCCAAGCTTCTATAGATCGAGGAACCAAGCTGGAACCGGTGAGGAGGGATCCAGATGGACCGACCACAGACTTGTTATCGGAACAATAACTGGAGGACCTCATCCCGCGTAGAATAGTTGGGGAGAAATGGAGCGATATGCAAGTTCACTAAGACACGCTATGGAAAATTCGTGCTTTGTGATCGAACATGGGACTCTTACCAAGCAGAAAAGGACCCTGAACGACGACATAGTGTTCCAGAATCGAGAAACTGAAGGAATAGAAGCTCCGACCCTTGACCCCATGGTCGTGACATTAGGAATTGGACTTATTAAACTGAAGGAATAGAAACTGAAGGAATAGAAGCTCTGACCTTGATCCATGTAGCAATTTATGTGTAAACACTTAAGTCTAAATCTTCTAATATGAAAACTGACTTATTAAAAGAGTATTCCAAAACTCAATTTAGTTTTTTTATTATCAATGATAAAATCAAACGACATAGGCATATAGATTCGTAATAAGAAGGTCAAGGGTTAGGCTATATATGGATGAATCAACATATAGAAAAGAGAAAATGAAATTAAAGGATATAGATCTAGGATAAACAAACATATAGAACAGAGACAATAAACTATTATTATTGTTCATAACAAAATAGCAATGAACACAGAAAGGGTTTTTTCTCGCATGATAAGAATATACAATTGATTCAAGCAGGGGATTTAAGACATTCAGATCAAAATCTAAATTCAAATATATGAATAGAAGGGAGAGATGGAGAATTAAGGGGATGTAAACAAAATTAAAAGATACAAAAATATATAGAAATGCCTTAGGATGAAGCCTAGAGAATACACTTGAATGAAGAAAAATTCCGGAGTTCTTCAAATCGATCGCTAGATCTGCAATAATCTAGAGACAACCACCTTTTTATCTTTTGTTTTGTTTGAATTTTGTTTTGAAGTTTTTAGAGACTTATCCCCATGGAAATTTTGAATTTTTAGAAAAGAAGATGAGAATAAGAGAGGCAAATGGTAGAGAGAAAATTTTATTAAAGGAGGAATTTTATAAACATTTTATGAATTGCCTTAGTGCAATGGAACGGGCATTTATAAACATTTTATGAATTGCCTTACATAAAATAGATTTTGCATTAGTTTATAATATATTTATGTTCACAACATTAATTGGCCAGCTGATGACCATCGTTCTAAAATTTTCTTGGGATGATTGATACAAGATCCCTTACATGCAATTATTACATGAAGTTTTTCGATTCACAACCTACCAACTCATTGGCCTAGGACATGATGGGGTTTCTTCTAAACATTTATCTCGTATATTTTGAAAACCATTCTTTGGATGATATTAATCTTAACCTTGTATGCTACTCTTAGGTACACACCTCATAGATAAAATTTAACTGAACTTCACTCATCATTTAATCATCTTTTGTCCAATAAAGTTCAAATAACCCTTATCAACACATCGTTGTGTATTGTAAGGAGGAGTGACCCTTGAGACTGAACCTTTGTTCATTTTAGGTACATTTGGAACTCTTTCCAGTATACTTACCTATTCGATCAAATCGAATCATTTTATTGCATATTATTTTATTTACTTCCATTTTATATTCTATGAACTTATCATAACATTCTCCATATGTATTAAATACAAGTTTATGCTTGTGATAATCCATCGGTGAATACAATGATGTGTATGGAACATTCTGGTATTATCATATTTGTGATTGCATACATCTATATATATCAATCTAAAGAGTTCATTAACTCTTATGACGCTCCCACTAGATGGGTGCGTAGCCCTTAATTATTTGAGATATAATCACCAGTATCATATGATTTATAATCATATAATAAAAATTATTTCTCAAAACTACAGCTTAGTATGTATGTAACGACCCGGATTTTTTTTAGCATGTGTTATTGGAATAATTAACTAATTTTAAGTATTGAAATATTAATTTTTATAAGTGGATTAAATAAATTTTATGATATTAAAAATATCCGAATATATAAAATTTGGAGACTATGTTAAATTTTAAAACGCTAAATTCTGAATATGATAAAAATATATATCTATATGTATGTAAGCTTCACCATTCCAAATTTATAATAAAATATCTATATATCTATATCTATATATATATAAATGCTTCATGAAGGCATTTCAAACTTATGATGACAAAAAATATATAAGTATATATTTATGTATATATGTCTATATAAAATAGTGTATATAAATGTGTAATTTTGTATACGGTAAAATTATATGTATTTGGAAATGTATATATCTATATATATACGTATATATAATATATACATGAAGCTACATGTTGACAACATCAAAGTCAAGCACAACAAAACATAAAATCAAGCATACTAAATATCAAATCATACCATAAAATCACATCAGCCCATACAAGAAATCATATTAGTAAAAGAAAAAGAAAAAATATATGAAAAATGTGAAGTCTGTAAGCAAATTCTTCAGCCACCCTATAAGTGCATAGCAGCCACCTTAGTATTTCACGACCTTCTTCCATTCTTTTGTATAAATATACATGGCCATAGTTGTTCACGTATAACATACAAAAAAAAGAGAATCTGCCATTAAACCTTGTATCATCTTCCCTGTATCATGGTCAGTACCACCTACAACTAAGAAACCCTGTATCATCTTCCTTGTACATGTTTTTGAATGAAACAATTAACCTTTGCAACTTCAAAAATCAATACCTCACCATGTACTCAGTTTTAAACTATGATTTCAAAAGGAAAGATGTTTGTTTAAGAGTATAGATTATTTTAAATTTTGTTTCATCAAATTTCATTAAGCATGGAGGAAGGAAACTCCAATTTACAGTAAATGGTTCAGTTATGACCAAAATTTAAACATCACAATTTAATCAATGGTTCATATAGTTGTGATGGTGGTTGAGAAACCTGGTTTTTGGAAATGGTTTAGGAATTTTTCATGCTGTGTGGAGGGAGAGATTGAGGGATGAACAGAATTGAGGGAGATGCCAAATTTAGGCGATGGGATCGATTTTAGGTCTAGGGGTGGGCGTGGAGGAGGTTTAAGGGGTGGCGCACCTGGGAAAAATAGCGTGGCGATTTCTGGTGAGGCGAGGAGGCTAGTCGAGGTCAATATAGGGTTTTAGGTGGGTTTTGGATTGGCTTCGGGTTCGAGGAAATGGCAATGATGAGAGAGAAAGGGGGACGTGCATAGGTGGGGGAAAAGATGGAGGTGATGTTGGCGAACCTATGGGTGAAGTTTGGTGGTGAATGGTGGACGTGGAAGGCGAGGCAAGGTGATCAAGTGGCAGGTTTTTTCATCCAGGTTTGGGGGTTGAAGTTCCAAATGTCGAACTAAGGTCGTGGTGGCAGTTCCAGGTGGTTGGATGAGTCGCGGGGATCGAAGGCAAGGTGTATAGAGGGTCGGGGGAAAGTATGGACGACCAGAGATTTTGTGTACTGCACACACTTGTGCACGTTTTGTGATTTCAAATGGAAGAGGAGAGGAAGGAAATCTGGGAAGAAAGGTTGATGGGCCGGGTTTTGTTCGTGGGCTAGCTTTTGGGTGGGTGATTAAAATATAAAGGGGCATTTCTGTTAGTCCATGAGTTGATGGTTTTGATGACAACAACCTTAGAATAAGATTATAAAATATAAATACTAACATTATAGTTTAGATATATATGTATAGGCAGGATCTAACCATGCAGGTATCAAGAATGAAGACTGTGCAGTATAGAGATTCCAGATATCAAGATTGAAGACTCATGAATATCAAGATTATCAAGAGTTCAAGATTTCAAGATAAGTATTGAGTCTAGAATTATGTTAAAACTTCATAATAGTACTGAAATCTTCACTCCATTTTTCTTTTGGGATGGAACCCATTTCTACCTTTTTAGTGGCTTACAAACCTACGACAAGTAGCTTACAAACCTACGACAAGTGGCTTACAAACCCACGAACATTCTGGTTTTGTACAAGTTCTCGAGTCCTGATATGATGAGATATTCTGCAGGAAGAAGCTTGCAAAACTACTTCAAAATGATTTTCAAAACTACTTCAGAATGATTTTCAAAATGGCTTTTCAAAATGTTTTAGCCTTAAAAATTATCTTTTCAAATGATTTTCAAAAAGATGTTTTAGCCTTAAAATATTCTTTGTTTAAACTTGTGTTTTTAAACTTCGTTTGTTTTAAACTATCTTTATACTTAGATTTAAATATAAAATTATAGTAAAATTTTATATATATTATTCTCTATATTTATCTATGTATTTTATCTATAGTCAAGTATATTTATAAAGTTTAAAATAGTTTTAATATAAGATAAAGGTTATTTTCAAAGAAAACCAAAACATCAAAATTTCCTTTGGGATGTCGACATGCCCTAGTACCCCATGTCGACATAGTGTCAGTTAGGACCAAATATTTGAATTTCAAAAGAAGTGTCTATTCGTCATAACCTTTCACGAATGGACATGGCTGTTGTTCTTCTATAAATAGGGGTTAGTTTCAATGAATTTTAAATTAGATTTTCTGGTTTTTCACTTCTCTTCTTCTTCCACATTTTCTTATTCAAAATCCATCATCACTCTGCCGAAATCAACATTGAATCTAACTCGATCATCTCTAGTTTGATTCTCTATCACTATCTCAACAAGATCCAAGTACTATTCAGAGTTATAGGCTTCTTTGTAATCTATCTAGCGAGAAAAAGGTGTGATTGTAGCCTTGGAAATCAATCAAGCGAGAAAAGGTGTGATTGTAGCCTTGGAAATCAATTGGGTGAACTTGTTGCCCCGGAAATCAAGTATCTCTACCCAGAGGATTGTGATTCTGGAGGGTGTACCTCGTAGCCTTGAAACCGAGGGTTGTAATTGTTGAATTGCTTTTGAACGGAAATCCGTACTTATTTGTGCGGGACTAGATGTAGGGTAACCCCGAACCTGTATAAAATCTGGTGTGTTCTTTCCTTTACTGCATTTATTTTATTTCTGCATCTGTGTTTGTTTCTATGATTATATCTGTGTCTGAAAATTACATACATTTGTGTTCAAATCAACATAAACTCAAAAAGATTTAGTAATTTCTTATAAACACTATTCACCCCCCCCCTCTAGTGTTATTTCTAGCCTTAAGATCCTTATTCCGCATTCCTTACATTTGGTATCAGAGCAAGGTTTTCAAAAGTTTCATAATCTGAATTTTGAAAAGTTTTCTAAATGGCTACCAACACTGGTACTGTTTCTAACACTAGTTCATTTGTAGAAGGTCAGTCTACTGCCAGACCACCTCTTTTTAATGGTAGTAACTATGCATATTGGGCATGTAGGATGAAAATATATTTACAATCTATAGGATTAGATACTTGGAATATCACACAAACTGAATATTCTGAACCGACAAAATAATTCTAAAGCAATGAATATTCTGTTTTATTCACTTGATAGGAATGAATTTAATAGAGTGTCAGTTTGTAAGTCTGCATATGAAATCTGGAAAACTTTGCAAGTGACTCACGAAGGAACAAGCAAAGTTAAACCGACCAAAATTTCCATGCTCACAAATCAGTTTCAGTTATTTAAAATGAATACTAATGAGTCTATTTCCGATATGTATAGTCGATTTCAAGATATTGTGCATTCTTTAATATCCTTGGGAAAGGAATTTTCGGAAGAAGATCAAGTCAGAAAAATTTTAAATTCTCTCACTCCAGAATGGGATCAAAAGACACTTGCAATTGAAGAGGCAAATGACATCAGTACTTTAAAGATAAAAGAATTGATTGGAAATCTAATGTCGTTTGAAGTCCAAATGATCGGGAGAAGAGAAAGCAAAGCATCTGAAAAGAAATCAATGGCATTCAATGCATTAACCGATGGATCAGACTCAAACAGTGATAATGATGAAGAGATAGCATTTATGACCAGGAATTTTCAGAAATTCCTAAAATATAGAAAGATGAATAATCTCAAGAGAAACAACTATAAGAATTCTGGAAATTAGAATATAGTGCCAAACAATGTCAAATGCTTCAACTGTGATGAACCAGGCCATATCAAAAGAGACTGTCTGTATCCAGAAAGACAGAATCCTCCTATAAACAATGATTCAGTAAAGAAACGGAAGCGTGCATTTACTGCTACTCTAGATGACTCAGACTCGTCCTCAAGCGATGATGATCAGAAGACAGATAACTCAAATTTGTGTTTCACGGCAGTTCATGACTTCAACAAATTCAAGGAAACGGATTCAGAAAAAGGTACACATTTAGAATACAATTGATTAAAATTGCATGCTTAGAATTAGATGATTGATTGCTTGATTGATTGATTTTGAATTGGTGTGTTGATTGATTTTTAAATTTATTTTTTATTATTATAATTTTATTATAATTTTATTATTATTATTTTTTAATAATATAATAATATTTTCTGGAATATACTATAATTCTAATAATATTCCAGATATATATATATATATAGACATTAAAATAATATATATATTAGAATACTTAGGAAAAATAAATCATAGAAATTCATAGGCATATGTCGACATGGTCCCCACCCTGATGTCGACATAGGTACCAGAATTTGAAATTCAAAATTTGAATTCAAATGGTTGAATTTCCCTCCACCTTTTCACTTCATTCAATACTCTGAAAAGGCATCTTTTGACCAGAGAACATGTCTTTCAAAAATCTATTTATTCACTATCTTTTATCATAACATTTCACTTTCATTTTCAAATTCAAACTCTCTCTTCAAAACTCCAAAGCTCTCTATTCTCTACTTTAATGGCTTCTTCAAGCAACCCCTCCTCCACCATGAGACTTTCCAGAAACTTGAAAGAGCAACTCCTCAATAATCCGGAGGCAATAAAAGCATACATCAATTATACTAATTATGGAAAAGTCCATCCCGGAAAGTTTGCTATTTTTCAAGATTTTGCTTCTTATGAAATTGATACTCTTTTTGCAAACAATCAAATTATTAGTCTTGTTGATTCCTCTCAAAATGATTTTATTTGTTACCCAAATCTTGTTAAAATTTTCTATGCAAATCTCAATCGAGAATTTTATCAAGGAAATGATAATGAAATTTGGAGTAGTGTCAAAGGCACTAAAATTATTTTGAATTTTGATCTTTTGGGTACCATTTTTAATTGCAAAAGCACGGGAATGGATCTTTCTAGTTTTCAAATCGTTGAACATGATCGTGAGACATTTCATCATATTTTTGAAGGAGAAGAAAACTTTGAATTTAAAAACCGAAACTTTCATCCTAAAGCAAGAATTGTCAATCTTCTTTTACAACATACTTTGACCCCAAGATCGGAAAATTTTAACAATCCTACTTCAAAAGTGTGCAAAGCACTTTTTGCTATTTTCGGAAATTATGATATCAATTGGGCGCAAGTTATTTTGGATGAACTTCATCCTAAAAATTTTGAAATGGGAGAAAACACTTTATACCATGGAATTTACCCTACTCGAATTTTCAACTATTTTGGAGTAAATTTCAAAGGAGAAGAATTTATTTCAAGAAATTTTTTTAATATCTCAAACATTTCTCTCATGAAAATCCCATATGTTTTTCAACCTTATGAGACTCTTGTCGAAAAGGAAGAGCGTTTGGCTCATGAAGAAATGGAGGAAGAGGAAGAAGAAGAAGAAAGGGATGAAATGGAAATAGAAGAAGAAGAAGAAGAAGAAGAAGGTGAAACATCCCTAGAAAGTATTGAATATCCCTCCAATCCTTCCAACAAAACCCTTCTCAAAAACCAAAAGATTATTGTTGAGAATCAACGGGTTCTTAAAAGATCCGTTAGTAAGAAGTTGGACAAAATATCATCCAAGATGAACAAGTTTTTCTCCAAAGTCAGCAAGAAACTTGGATTATCTTCATCTTCATCATCCTCTAACTAGTTCAATATTTTCATATCATATCGAATTAGTTTAAGTTTGTTTTAATTTGAGTGTTTATGTAGTTCTTTATGGTTAATCATTGTATTATTCTATTATGCAATGAAATTGAATTTCTTTTCTGTTATCTAGCTTATCTTATCTCATGAATAAATGTTAGTATATTTCGGGGAATTTCACTATAAGGGCCTATTACCATCAACTAATTATTTTCTAGGACACGTGTTCAAAAAAATTAGTTTCCAGGACACGGGTCGAAAATAAACCCTCTACTTCTCGCTAATCCATATCTGCCGCCAAACCTCCAAATGAAAAACAAAAGTAGGGTTTAGAAACAAAATCGCCTCAGTTGGATTATCGATTGGCTGAAGAAATCGTACCGCCTAACTTTTCTCAGCTGAACAAGTAAGTAATTGTTTATTTCTACTGTTTGCTATATATCGATTGATTCACTTTTCTTCAGCTGAAGAAACTAAGACGCGATTTCTATTCACTAGTTGCAAGACGTGATTTCTATTCACTTGTTGCTGAACAAGTAAATACTTGTTTATCTTTGCTGTTTGTTGTTCATCGATTGTTTTTTTTTGCTATATATCGATTGTTTTTGTTAGCTGAAGTAAGTAGTCATTCACTGATTGATTTTCTTTGCTATTTATGGGTTGTTTTTGCTTGTGTTTGACAAGTAACAAATAAGTTCTATTGATTGTGTTTATATATAACAGTTTTTGTAATGCATGTAAGGTGTTTGTTGTTTTTGTAATGATTTAACGTGATGTAAAACTGGTCATATTCAACAGCTTAAAAATATAAATCTGTTTATCTTTTAATCTAAATGATTTAATACAAGAATGTAATGGATTTAACATGTTTGTTTATCTTTGAGTTGCTTTAACATAATTTTAACTTCAGTACTTCAAAAATTGTATGTATTGTGTAAACACAGTTATGTTGTAATGTTCCTATGTTCAACAGCTACGAAAGATAAACATATTTATCTTTTACTATAATTGGTTCAAATCAACTTAAGCCTTAGTTATCTTAAATAGTGACTAGTATATGTTATACATGTTTGCCATTTTTCATGATTTAAAAGTTATTGCAAAAGATATACAGCAAATTTACACCCTACTTAAAAAAGATAAAAGCATTTATGTTTTTATACAAAACAATTTAATTAGATAATGAACTATATATGATTCCCCTTTACAATAGGGAAATTTTACCGCAAGGTCCTTCTTTCATCAAACAATAAGTTTGTAGCACACAGCTTTAAAATAATTAGTTTGCAGGACAAAATTTAAACACGTTACTTTATGCCCTTCTTCCACCAATATCTCTTCCCAATATTTCTACTTCAGCATCATCGATTTCTGCTTCATCGATTTCAACTTAACTTAAATACGGAACAAGTAAGCTATATTTTATTTTGATGTAAATGTTTTAGTTAGATGATAAATCATAGTTAAATATTCATTCTTAACGATGCTGATGATAGCTTTTATAACAGATTTAAGGTATTTTAGTTCTTGTTATAATTTAAAATAATCGACATTTGTTTAATTAAGCATACCTTAATATTCAATGGCAGATGATACTAAACCCTAGGTGTTAAACTGAACAAGTTATTGTTTAGCTGTTAAAAAAGATAAACGTATCTATCTATTAATGTAAAATATTTAGACTACATGCTAAACCCTAGTTGTGTTTGATAATTACAATTACTTATTAGAATTACAACCCTAGTTGTGTTTGATAATTACAATTACAAGTACAAAAAAATTATTCTTCACTCTTTCTAACATTTCATTATGTATGACAATTTTTATGCAGCGTAAAAATGCACACCAGGTCATCAAAATCAAAGTTATTCATACAGAAAACAACGTGCATATTTATAAATGAAGCTGGAACCCAATGCATAAATATTAGACCTTTATCTAGCCCATTCTGCGATCAACACAGCCAGAGATCACCTTTATCTTCAACTCCATTGGTAACTGTTTTCCTACTTATGTTATGTATAATATTTAGTTGTACTCTTCAATTTGTATATACATATTAAATTGGAATCTAGATTCCATATACTTCATGTAGTTTGTATTGGGTTGATGTGCACTGAGTTGAGTTGTTGCTTTAAATGCAGTCTGTCATATTGTAGCTTGTCTGCACTTGCATTCTTATCTTGTCGACATGTCTGCGTTGGACTCTGGTTTCAATGTGTATGATGTTGCATATTCACTTGATGTTACACACATGTATATATGTAATATTTGAACACTTCAGTCAGGTTTGGTTGCTTCATTTGCATTGATTTAGATTTGTTTTCATGTTGCATTTGCTTATGTGTATGCTGTGCACTTCTTTGTACTCTCACTTTTGGATCTGACTATTTGTTAATGTTGTAGCTTGATTCTCTGACCATATAAGTCTGCACTGTGCACTGCATTCATACATGTTGTACATGTTATTACTTCAAGGCTATTGTGATGATGAAATTCTAATAACTGATCACTAATTTGTAATGGATAATTTGTTGCTAATGCTTTGTTAAAAAAGATAAAAGAATTTATCTTTTTTATAAATAATATTCTGATGGCTATTTTGTGTTTCATTCTCTTTAAGTTTTCAGATTTCTAAATGACCATTACTTAAACAACTAAAAAAGATAAAACAGATTATCTTTCTATACTTTGGAAGAAAAAATAGCCATCAGTACTACATAGTTACTCAACAAAAGGGTTTATTATACTTTATGTGCATTATGATTCTTGAGCAAAATGATATTATCTTCATGAATATGCAGAAATAAATTTAGGATCCTAATTAATGATATTATTTTCATGAATGTAGGATGAAGCTACACCAACACAGCAAATCTCACAAATGACTGAAAAAGAACATCTAACAAACTCAGATGACGAAGGAACAATTTCAGAAAAACTAAATGAAGCAAGTTATGATTCTGAAGAAATAAATATTGAAACAGATGAGTCAGATGATGTTGGCAAATATGAAATTCAAAACAGGCTGAAAAGACAGAAAAAACATCTGTACAGTGGAACATACAGATGTAATTTAGATGCTGTGTACAAAGTTATGATGACGGTAAAGGAAAAAAACATTCTATCTTCAGAAGCAAAAAGTTATATCAACAAAACGCCATTCAAAAACTTTTTTAATATGTTTCTGACCAATGGCATAGAACGGCAAAACATACGGAAAAGTGCTTCAAATTTAGACCAACTAATTACTTCTTTCAGTATTAAAGAAAAAGCTTTCAAAATTGGAAACAAACTGCTGAAAATCACACCTGAAGAAGTTAGCCTTATATTTGGAATGAATTTATCTAGAGAGGATTTGTTTCCAATACCAACTTCAAATAAGGCCACAACAATGGAGAGTTTTTCAGAGTTTCTGACTACAAATTTCGAAGAAAATGACATAATTAGCCAGAAGACAGTCACAAGAAGGTTGAAAAAAATGATAGAGGAAGAAAACGGGAATGAAGATTTAGTCAAATTGTTGTTGCTGCTGTTGATTATTACTTTTTTCTTTCCTAACAATCAGAACTACATGCAGTGGGGCTTCTTATCAAAGTTGTTAAACTTAAAAAAATTTAACTCAATCTCTTGGCCGAGAGCATTATGTGAAAATGTCATGAAAAATGTACAAAAATACTATGCTAATCCAAGAAGCACACCTGGATGTACTATGGTCTTACTGGTATGATTTAAATATAAATAAATTTATACCAATGCTTTTTACAAAAATGTTAAATGTTAATGCTTATTTGCATGGTCTTATTGACAGTATTGGTTTTGTGAAAGGACGCAAATCATCGATGAAAAAGAAAATTTGGAAAGCAAAATCCCAAGGATGAGAAAATGGGACTTGTCAAAATTAAAAGATTTGGACCTTGATGAAATAGACAATGATAAGGTATGCTACTTTTAAATACATAAGTACATAATGATTTAAGTACAATTCAGTTTCTGTCCAACTCCAAAGTTCTTCATTAATTTTACCATGCTTAAAAGCTATAAAAGATAAAAACATTTATCTGTTAATGTAAATGATTTTATAACAACTTAGGCATTACTTATATTTGATATATAGTTATACATATTAAACATTTTTCTTGATTTATTCATATTTAAATTTATTACAGAAAACCAAATGAGTATAGAAAGTGTATGTGCAAGCTTAACTTGTCTAGTACTTCAATGACAATATATGTGAAAGCTTAACTTTAAATTTATTCATTGCAGATTATAAAAAAATTTGCAGATGTAACAAAAGAAGAGAAAGAACTTCTTTCCAAAAAAATAAAAGATGAGTACCAGGAAGACACAAGCTTGAGAAAATCTGAAAAGGAATCTACTGATAACATAATGGAGCTACAATCAAAAGTCAATTTTTTGTGCTCTGAGATGAAAAAGGTTGAAGAACAATTAAAGGAGGAAAGATGTTTAAGAGAAGCAGCTGAAAATAGAATCCAAATTCTTGAAATGAAGCTTCAGAAATTGGAAAATTTAGAAAAGCATGAAGTGGAGGAAAAAGATAATTTGAACAAAAAACCTGAAGCTCAAAAAGGTAAAAAAAAAATGTTGGTATGATTCACATAAACAGTTCTGCTAATTTTCCAACTTTTGATATTATGCAAACTCAAGATTTCATACTAGAAAAGCAGACACAAGATAGTTTAAAATCTGACAGTCTGAAAGAGCCTGCTCAAGAAATTGCTTCTGAAAATCCAATTGTTGTTGAAGATATTGTCCTAAAAGAACCAAAAAAGAAGAAGAAGCCAAAGAATGTTGACAAATGTCCACTGCTCGAATATCTTACCGAAGAAAAAAAAGAAATTGTCAAAAAAAATTTCAAAATTCTTGGACGAAACAAGTAAGTAACTAAACTACTTTTGACTCAATTGAATTATGTTATTGTAGAAGTTCCACTCACGGCGATCTGGTTGAATTGGGGGAAGATGTAGGTATTATTGCGGGGCAATCAATTGGGGAACCTGGGACTCAAGTTGAAACTAATTATTTTTAAGGACAAAACTGGGCCATTAGCATTTCTCTTTTCTTTTTAATGTACTGTCGGCTGTTTTATGTACAATTCATAAAATTCCTGTAGAGTATGACAATATATTTTTCTTAAACCTGTTATTAATATTTGGTTAACTTATGGTAGATCTGTACCATCCTTTAGTTAATATTGAAGGTGACAATTAAAAAAAGATAAAACTGATTATCTTTTGTATGTACTGTCATATGTTTAATGTACAAGTCACAAATTTGTCAACCATTTTAACCATGTCATAATATGCAAACATTTTAACATTGTCATGTTTGGTAGTGCCATTCAATAAACATCCGATAATGTGTAAACTTTTTAAGTTATGGTTTAATCAGAGTTAATAAACAATTTGTCACTTGTGCCATTCAATAAACAACCTTGTATTGTTGGTGTACTACACAACGACTTGATGGATTGACTCAGTTTAACTTAAAAATTGCCAAATTGAGTCATTCTATCAAGTAGTTGGGTTGTATTATCGACAATCCAAGGCTGTTGAAATTTATTAAAATCTGAAGAAAAAAAAGAAATTTTTGGTGATGAATAGTTTGCTGGTTGATGTTTATGAAGATAAAAAAAAGTTATTTAAGCACCTATTATTGTAAGCACCAAGTATTTTTATTTGCAACCTTACTTTTTTTAATGCACTGTACTTTAGTTAATAATCCAAGTGACAACTAAAAAAAGATAAAACAAAATATCTTTTTAATGCACTGTCAGCTGTTTTATGTACAATTCATAAAATTCCTATAGAGTATGACAATATATTTTTCTTAAACCTGTTATTAATATTTGGTTAACTTATGGTAGATCTGTACCATCCTTTAGTTAATATTGAAGGTGACAATTAAAAAAAGATAAAACTGATTATCTTTTGTATGTACTGTCATATGTTTAATGTACAAGTCACAAATTTGTCAACCATTTTAACCATGTCATAATATGCAAACATTTTAACATTGTCATGTTTGGTAGTGCCATTCAATAAACATCTGATAATGTGTAAACTTTTTAAGTTATGGTTTAATCAGAGTTAATAAACAATTTGTCACTTGTGCCATTCAATAAACAACCTTGTATTGTTGGTGTACTACATAGCGACTTGATGGATTGACTCAGTTTAACTCAAAAATTGCCAAATTGAGTCATTCTATCAAGTAGTTGGGTTGTATCATCGACAATCCAAGGCTGTTGAAATTTATTAAAATCTGAAGAAAAAAAAGAAATTTTTGGTGATGAATAGTTTGCTGGTTGATGTTCATGAAGATAAAAAAAGTTATTTAAGCACCTATTATTGTCAGCACCAAGTATTTTTATTTGCAACCTTACTTTTTTTAATGCACTGTATTTTAGTTAATAATCCAAGTGACAACTAAAAAAAGATAAAACAAAATATCTTTTTAATGTACTGTCAGCTGTTTTATGTACAATTCATAAAATTCCTGTACAGTATGATAGTATGATAATTCATAAAATTCCTGTACAGTATGTACTATTGTTATTTTCTTTTGTTAAAAAATATTTCATTACATACTAATCTTACTTTTTCAGTATACCAATCTTAATTAATTTTCGTTTATACTGTAAGTGCATTACAACACAGAACATACTAATCTTAATTTTTTAGTGATGAAGCATTTACTTGTGACGATGAAAACTTCATCACCATCACAAAAAGTATGATAGAAGAACTTCTCTATGGAGAATATATTTCTGGTCAAGTAAGTACAAAAAACTATACTTTGCGTCATTATAAATTCTATTCTTTGCTTCATTATCAAATCTATTCTTAATCCATATTTTTTTTGGAAATGTAGGTTATTGATTGGTTTTGGTTCAGAAAAAAAAAATTTAGAACAAAGTTCTAGCATTATATATGTGAACACAACAATGACAGTAAGTGTACTATAATGTAAAATTTAATTTGTTTCTAAGATAAATTTTTTGAAATTATTTTTTAACAGAAAAGCGCAACAGATGGAAACCTGGAAAAGATCAAAAAAATATGTTTAATCCTTTTATTAAACAAGCACTTCTAAATCCATTATGTTGCAATATATTATTTCCTATACATGGCAACGGACATTGGAGCTTGCTAGAGCTAGTAGTGGAATCATGTTCATGGAACCATTATGATTCTCTACACTTGACCACAAGATCTAAGACATTAAGAAGTGGACATTCAAGGTTTGCTATTAATGTGGTAAGTAAAATACACTGAAAGTAAAAAAGATAAATAGATTTATCATTATTATTAAAAAAAATTATATATATATATATATTTGGCAGAAAGCAGCGGTAAACAAAATCAATAAAGACTTACAGGACGCAGGCGAGAAAACAATTCTGGGAAAGTCTTCATTGATTAAAAATATTAACTGTGCTCAACAAAGCAACGGGTAATTTTCATAATCACTTATTAAAAATGTTTACCTAGGATTTAAGTACATTTTCAGTTATATTTTCATAATCACTGATACAAATGGTACATTATCTAATGCATTCAAGGTATTTGATGTTTTTCTCATGATATTAGTTATTACATAGAAAAGATGAAAGCATTTATGTTTTTATGTAAATGATATAAGTTGTTTGTTGTTTTGGAGCTGGTTTATTGTTAAATGAAATTAATTAAAGAGTTCTTCATAAAATATTAAGTGTCAGATCTTACTTTATTCAACTATTAAAAAAGATAGAAGCATTTATCTTTTGATGTAATGGATATAAGTACATGTTTAGTTATATTTTCATAATTACTGATACTGGGGATTTTTATACAACGATGAATGTTACACAATAACTAAAATTTTAAAAAATGCAGGTTCGACTGTGGAATTTTCGTAATGATGTTTATCCAAAAGTTAGCACAAGGAATGGACACAACATCAAAAATCAGTCTAGAACAAGTAAACGCATTTAGAGCACAGATAACTGCACAAATTCTCTCTGATGAACCATACTGCTGGACAATTGAAAAATTCTGCAGTTCAGATTCAGCAACAAAAGATGTGAACTGACAATGATAGCAACAAATTCTTTGATGTCTAACAGTCCTTTTATCATACATTTGTTAAAAATTTATTTGACTGATGAATTTGTAATGGTTGACTTAGGCCATATTATTTGAATTGTAAAACCTACTTACAAATGTTGTAGACTTGAGTTTGTTTATGTGTATGCTGTGCACTTGTTTGCACTGTCACCTTTTAATCTGACTATACATTCATGTTGTGTCCTAGAAAAAAATTGGGCCGTATAATACAGAGGGTGTTGTGTAATGTGAAGATAGTGTGGATGGAAGTGCTATGTAGTTAGTGTTGATGGTTGCTGTGAATTTCAGGTTATAAAGGTCGTTTCTGTTGGTGTTGAGGATGTTTTATGTCAAATGACAGAAGTTTGAAGATAGTGATTGGAGTTGCAGTGCAGTGAGAGGTGATGGAAGTCCTGTGAGCTATTTTAGGTTGTGGCAAGTGCAAGGTTGGTCAGTTGTAGGCATAAGGGTAGATGTTAGTGGAAATGAATGATGAAAGTGATGATGCGTGAGAATGGGAAGAAGGAATGCTGGTTGAATACTGCTCTCTTGAAAAAAGAAGTTATTACAAAAAGATAAATAACTATTGGAGATGGATAGGTATTCCACCGTTATGAAAAATCAACAAATATTTCTGCACAAACAAAATTGAACAAATATTTCTGCACAAACAAAATTGAACAAATATTTCTGCACAAAGAAAATTTAAATCAATAACCGCAAAACATACTTGGTCCTAAGCTTGTTTGAGGCCAATGATATATCAATTTATCTTTTTAAACAGAACAATTGCAAACAATAGTTCTTCCATACTTTCCATTTCCTGTTAGAAGAGTAACTACCACCTTCATCATTCACAACTTCAAGTGCCTCTGACTACTACTTCACTGCCAACCTCCACTGCCTCGCTTCTTAACTACAACACCTCCTCCTTTACAAAAGTCCAAATACCACTCTGTCATACTTCACTTACTAACCATACTTCCATCCCAAACCATTCACAACCTATAAACTTCATAGTTCTCTGACCATACAAGCAAATACTACTACACCACTGTTTCATTCAATACAAACTGCAGCAACATTCCACACTCAACACTGTCAGAGAAGCCACAACCCACAATTCTTCTTCACTAACCATCATCTTACCAATTCCACACTGACTACCTACTGACAACCATCACAGTGCCTACCAGAAAAGCAGAAACTCATAAACAATTGCATACAACCAAAAGTAATCAAAATCAGATTATATCCAATTCAACATATGCAATAATCCAAATATTCAAGTCAAAGTATTCATAGAACAACCAATCAATCAAATACACTGCACTAATACAATCAACTCAATTATTCAAGTCAAAGTATTCATAGAACAACCAATCAATCAAATACACTGGACTAATACAATCAACTCAATTATTCAAGTCAGAGTATTTATAGAACAACCAATCAAATACATTGGACTAAAACAATCAACTCAAATATTCAAAGAACATCCTCTTCTATTATGTCCTTGTTTTTTACACTTTCCACATCTGTTTTGCTTAGCATGAAAGTCAGCCCCTTCAATCCTATTCATCCTAGGCCTACCAGCTCCACGAACAGGCTTAGGAGGAAGAACAATAGATGATTCTTCAGCTTCAATTGCTTCCTTATCAAAAGTTGGAATAGGATTGATCAAATGTGAATATGAAGCTCGATAATACTCAGCAGTAAAGTAATTCTCAATATATTCATAAACAGAATTTCTGGTTAAAGAAATACACTTCAAAGCATGCGCACAAGGAAAACCTGTCACTTTCCATTGATTGCAACTGCAAATGCGATTTTTAAGATCAACCTTTTGAGATGTTGGAGAATGAACTTCAAAAATATACCTACAAAATGTAAAATTAAAAACAGTTAAAATATGTACACAGATTGCATTTCCAAAAAATGATTATTAGCACTATATATATTCTCTCTAATCTATCTAATAAATAAGACCCAATTCATGTGCATAGAACTAATAGTGAAAAATAAGACTCATAAACCAAAACAAATAACAACAGGCATATTGTTCATATTCTTTAGAGAAAGTATATCTTATGTAAATTTTGATTTTGACTTTCTTTTTAAAAAAAATGATAACCAATCTAGAAAAAAGAAAGCATAAAGGTTATAGTAAGAATTAAAACCAGTAAACCTTGACAGTGATTTCAATGGGTAAGGCATCCACTGATTAAGTGGAATTGACTAAAAACATTCCCTTGATGCACCAGATTTGACTTTTCCAAAAATATCAACAGGATTGTCCAAGTCAAGAACTAATATACCATAAGTAAAATGTACAGACTCATCCAGACAAAAATAATGAAAGAGCTAAGAATTACATACAGTGTTAATTACAATGCCGCGACTGTCAAGATTCAAAAGATCCAAAGGGGTTTAAAATTTATAAATACCAACAAAATGAAATCATAACACAGGCTACATAGCAAGTTGAAAAAAGATAAATGCATTTATCATTTTTTTCAGAAACTATGAACATCATGTAAAAATATAGAAATAAATACCTAGATGATTTAGAAACACTCCACCCAAATCCTTCTTCCTTCAATTTCAACAAACGAGCTTCCATTTTTGGACATAGCACACTAGTCCACTTTGATGCCTCTTCTCTACGATTAGACATTTGCATCATCAGTTTTACCCTAATTCCATCAAGACAAGCAGTAACAGGCAAACTTCTTTCATCCAAAATCCAAGAATTAAAACTCTCAGCTACATTGGACTTATTTTCTCCATATCGCTTCCCCGGAAAAAACAAATCAGCCCAATGATCATATGGTTTATCATTCAAGTACTGTATAGCTTTGGCACCTCCAATTTCTTTGTACTTGGACATGGCTTTTTCAAACCCATGATGATTAGAAGCTATAGCACAACGCTCAAGTAAATGAGCTACCCAAACACCCCTTCCACTTTTCACAATGCTGGCAATATTATTTTGCATATGATGCAAACAATAAGAATGATGACTATTTGGAAAAAAATTTGGAATACTTAACAATAAACCCCAGTGTCTATCACTTAAAAAAGTTAATATTCTATCACAACTGAGAGCATTCTTTAGGTGTTTTAAAAACCAACTCCAACACTCTTCATTTTCTTTGGGAACAAGAGCCATTGCTAATGGGAAAAAACCTGGAAAAAAAACAAAAAAAAAATAATTCACTGTTTATGTATTACATTTGAAACAACAAAAAAATAATTCACTTTTTGTGTAAAAAAAATTATATTTGAAACCGTATTATCTAATAGTAGACAATCACATGTGTAGTCTACGCAGAAAGGGTAGAAATTGCAAAGATATGATACATAATTCATGCATACAATACAAAGAATAATATTCAAACATCTAAAACATATATGCTTTTATCTTTTCTATATGCTGTTTAAATCATTTGTATACCTTATGTAAGAACTTCAAATAAAGAGAAAAATGATAAATATGTTCAACATGTAGTAGTATCTATGATATATAATGACGGCTTAATATGTTATTTAATTCTTTATATTAAAAGATAAATGCATTTATCCTTTTTAACTCCTGTATACAGTAACATTTTGTATATCAAATTAAAGAACATTATATCTTTTACAGTATTTGTTTTGGATCAAATTTACAATAAGAAGAGCATGACTGTCCATTGAACAATTGTACCTACTTTGTAACTAGTGCAACTAGATTGAAGATGTTAGAGATAAAAACATATATGCATTTATTGTTTGAAATATGACAGATTCTGGTAAATCTAGCATAAGCAATAGGTATCATGATAAACTGAAAAAAATAAAACATCTAGATTATGTATCTATCAAAATAAAAATAAAAAAAACAACCAACATTAATCATCATTAATTTTCAGTTGAATTAAATTGTCAGTTTGAATTCATTTTTGAAACAACCAAATGCACTATATTTGAAACAGTACTATATAACAGTAGACTAAACACTTGAACAAAATGCAGTATGTACACAATAAAATTCAGTAGAACAATAACTTAAAGAAACAGTACTATGTAACATAAATACAACAGCAAAAAAAAATTCAGTACCTTGATTCCCATTTTTCGCAGTGGCAGCCATCAAAATACCACTTCGCCCTTTCAAAAAGGTAGCATCCAAAAACACCATAGGACGATAATAGTTAAATCCAAATATACATGCCTCATAACATACAAAAACTCTCTCAAATTGATTTGTTTCAGAATCCACATCCATACTTGAATAACTATTTGGGTTATTTCTTTCCAATGCCTTCAAATACCAAACTAATTCATTGTAAGATTTCTTTTCATCACCAAAAATATCATTCATAGCCAATTTCTTACCCTTATAAGCAAAGTAATAGCTTAGCTCCACAGCATAATCTCTTCTAAAACTTTTAATGATATCCTTGGTTTTTCTTTTTGGCTCATCACGAATTTGATTGACGATTAAACTTTTCACAAGATCACTATTAATGGTTGGACTACTAAGGGAACGAAATCAACCACCACAAGTATGAATCAAGTTAATGTTTTTAACAAATAGTTGGTCCAATTGCTTCAGTTTGCAAGAAGCATGAATCCTAAAAGGACAGCTAGCTACAGCACATCGAACTGTCAATCGTTCTTTACAATTCTTAATATACTGTACTTTAAATCCATTCTTCAAACAATAAGCACTAACTGTTCTACGGAATCCAATAGCAGAATCAAACTGTTGACCAACGCCAGTAAAAAATTCCATATTTGAATTCTTCTTCAACAACTCATGTAAATCCTTTTGTTGAGTAAAACCAGAATCTAAATCATCATCATAACCTAACATATTATTACTTGACTCAACACCAACAACTGAACCAGACTTGCTACTTTCACCAACAAAATTATCCATTGAATCATTCTTCAGCCGTAGAAAAAATACCAAAAATTCTTCCTTTTTAAACCAAGACAAACACAATATAGCTTGAAGATCACTATCCGTTTCAATAAAGGTAGTCTTTGATTCTCGAATATAAAAAATATCAAAGCATAATGGAGTAAAATTATTCCACTGCTCCCAAATCCTATTCCTAACATAAGAAATAGAAGCATCCAATCCAAAACGAGCACTAAAACAATTGTTATTGAAATCAAACACAACTATAACAGATGAATCACACCTGCAAAAAAAATGTAAAAAAAATATAACTATGTGAAACTGATCTTAAATAAAAACTAATAGCATAAGACTATTTAAATCATTTTTTATACCACTTTTTGAAAAAGATAAAACAATTTATCTTTTAGAGATCACTATCACTCTTTGGGATAACCTGATTACAACAGTGGAAAATATAACTATGTAAAACTGATCTTAAATAAAAACTAATAGCATAAAATCATTTAAATCATTTTATATACCACTTTTTGAAAAAAGATAAAACAATTTATCTTTTACCGATCACTATCACTCTTTGGGATAACCTGATTACAACAGTGGAACACGTGGAAGAAAAACATTCGTTGTGATTGTACCTATTCAAGTTTACATTGTTGAAAAATCATAGGTGAAAAAGATGATCTGCAAAAATATACTTAATGGTGAAAAAGAAGAGCTAAAAAATTATCATAACAAACACACACTAAGATCAATATGGTCTTTAAAACACATAATCACATTCAATGGCTGCCAAATTATTACTAGAGCCAGAATGGAATTTTGATACACCATTCTTAAACATCTAAACAATCAGAGTTTAATTGCAAACTAAAGAACAAACGAAGCTAAATACACAGTGATTGTGTTATAAGAATAAAACAATACCATTCAGAAGCCATTATTCCAACTACATCAAACAAAACCTTCCTCCAATAGATGAAAACAGCCTCCTGTGAAAAGAAACATACAGTAACATCATAAAAAATAGAATTGAGAATGAAAAACAGCAAATAAAAAAGAGACTCACCAAATGAAGAAAATCGCCTCACGATTTCCCACAATTAAAGTCGATTTTGATTTGAGAAGAAACTAACGCCTCACGACCGCTTCAATTGCACAAGAAACGACCGCTTTGATTGAACAAGATACGTCTAATCACTTTTTGACTCGCCTCACGATTTCCCACAATTGAAGTCGATTTTGATTTGAGAAGAAACTAACGCCTCACGACCGCTTCAATTGCACAAGAAATGACCGCTTTGATTGCACAAGAAGGTACGTAGTTCTTTGAGAAGGTGAAGACGCACGCGCCTAATTTTCACGATCGGTAGATTTCAGAAGATACGTACTTGTTTGAGAAGATGAAGTCGCACGCGCCCAATTTCCAAGATCGGCAGATTTCAGAATATACGTAGTTGTTTGAGAAGATGAAGACGAACGCGCCTAATTTCCACGATCGATTTCAGAAGATATTTAGATGTTTGAGAAGATGAAGACGCACACCGCACATAATTGTCCTCGAAAATAATAGTTTCAAACCCGTGTCCTGTAAAAAAAATGGGCCATATAATTAGGCCCTTCGTACCAATTTCCACTTATATAAATATATATATATATATACACAATTATTTACAAAATCAAAAAGGTCATCAAAATTCATTCCTTTTACCATGTCGACATGTACTGGTCAAAAATGACACTTCATTTTGAATTTGAAATTTGAATAACTACCATATGTCTATTCATTTCAAATGAATTTCTACACCTATATATACCCATTTCTTCCAGAATTAATTACTGAATATTATTTCTTATCTATTCTATCTCTCATTCTTCTCACAATTTCAAAAATGGCTAATCCAATTCATAACTTATCCGAGAATCTTGAAGAAACTCTTAATTCATTCAAGAATATTCTCTAGTTCATTCTTCGTAACCAGCGACACTTAGAATTGTGTCCAATGCAGATGATCAAGGAACAAGAAAGGCATTTCGAGGCAATTCGATGGATGATTTCTTCCCTGCACAAGGATGATAACGAAGCACATCCTCCTGTCTCTCTCACAAATGACAATGAAAATTGGGATGCCATCAAAGTAGACCCTATTTTCGGAGAAGAAGTGTTATCCCGCCTTTTGGCAAGGCCGTGACACCAAAAAGTTGACTGGAAAACTAAAGACAGTTCGTCGTAAAAGTTCGTTATACACTGTTTCACCATGGATATCAATGATTTTTGTCCAAGTCCGGATCGGGCTACAATTGATAAGACACATCAAGCAAAGTCATGAGAACCAGCGTTCCAAATTTCGAGTCAATCGGGGTTCGTATGAATGAGATATGATAAATGCAAGTTAGGGAAGATACGATGTTCGAATCCATAGAAGAGCCACTATTCGAATCCATGGAGTTCGTATCCATCGCCTCAGCATGTTCGAATCCACCACCTCAAATTCATATGATCTAGTTCGAATCGATGAGGTCTTAGTCATTCGAAACCATCGAGTTCTCCCTGCTTCGAATCCATCCAAACATGCTACGTTCGACTCCAACACTTCGAACCCCTCAAGTTTTTCCTCCACTTCGAATCCATGCAACCAATACCCTTCGACTCCATCCCATAAGTTACTTCGAACCCACTCCGTCAAGATAGCTTTGTATACACCAGTCGAATCGATTCGAAGGGCGCCTATTCGATCGATTCGAAGGAGCATTCCTTCAAACCCATCACTTTGAATCGACTAAGTCGAAGCGCCTGAAACGAGGGGTTTTGACCCAGACAACTCGGAGCACAACTCGGGTCGATACGAAGAAGGCGCGCCACGTCATCGCGAAGACACACTGAATCGAGTCGAGGCAATCGATTCGAAGTACTCGATTCGAAGAGACGTTTCAACCGAGTATGCAATCTTAAATCGATCATATCTCAAGATCTACAAGTCCAAATGCTATGAAATTTTCACAGAAGCTTAAGCACATGATGAAGAATGTCCATGCCAAATTTCAGCTCGATTGGATGATTTCTTGATCGATTTGAGCCAAGGGTCGAATCGATCCCAAAGTGGGCCCGGATCTCCAGATTTCGGCCATGTGGGCCCCCTGACGTACCAGAACTGGTCTCCCCTCATTTCAGGCGAAATATCAGCCTCCTACACCTATAAATAGAGCCTCTAGTCATTCAGAAAAGGGGTCGGATAATTCTAAGTACTGAAGAGCGCCCAGATTCTGCCAGATTTACTCCAGAACACCACCGCTACCTTAGATTGAGACTTAGAATATAATTTCAGTTGTACTACATTAGAAGAGATTGTAATCATCGAGTGAACATCAATAAAATCATCAACTTCAGAGTGGACGTAGGCAAGATCGCCGAACCACTATAAATCTCGTGTTTCTGTTCATTATTTCTGAATTGTGATACTCTGTTTGCTTAGATTTGAGATTTGTGTGTGAATATTGTTGATTTATATTCATATACTGGTGCTTTCACAACATTCGGGGTTTGTGACCAATTTTGGCGCAAACACTTTGGTGCTTTCACTGAGAGTTGAACTCAGGAGTTCTATCCTTTGAAAGTTGATTCAGAAGGCTAAGAGATTCAGATCCGAAGAATCATGACAAGGCAAACAAGTAAAAGGCAGAGGCCAGAGCGAAGTCAGCATGAAGGGAGTCAAGAGGCTTCCTCAGGAGCAAACCAAGCTTCAGTTTTCATCACTAGGGAAGAGATGGAGACAATGATGAAGAGACAGGAGGAAATGATCCAGAATTTTCTTCAACAGATTGGGCAACTTGGAGCGCAAAATCAAAGAACAACCAGGGCCCAGAACGAAGCAGGACCATCCAACGCAGCGCCGGAGCTGGGGGGCACACACTTAGGACATGTTGATCCGAACACGGGAAGAGAGACAAGGACATCCGAGCAACCTGACAGCGATAGAGGGATGAACGCTCAATCAGGGGGGCAAACACCTGAAAGCTCACACGAACTCGGGGGGCAGATCGAAGGTAGTGAACGAGGACTACAGCTTGGAGACAATGATAGATTGGCAGAGATGGTCAGGCGAGCCATGAGAGGAGGATTGGTAAACAGAGATCTTGAAGATGTGAACAGGAGTCCCTTTTCTCCTGCGATTAGGTTGGCTAGGAACCCACCAGAATTCAAACTGCCAACAGTAGAAGGGTATGATGGGAGGACGGACCCTGCGGTCCATCTAACGAGGTATATAAGGCACATGGAAGTGCTGGGGGCATCACAGGAAGTCATGGCCCGGTGCTTCCCATTGTATTTGACAGACATAGCAGTTTTATGGTTCAGACAGCTAGAGAGCGGCTCCATTTGGACATGGACCGATTTGATTGAGAAATTTATGAGGCAATTCAGAGTTCAAATTTCGAGACCCAAGAATGTGATGAGTTTGGCAACGCTAAAGCAGAAAGCTGGGGAGTCTTTGAGGAATTTCTTGACGCGGTTCAATGCGGCAGCAGCATCGGTGTATCGGCCAGATCCATCCATGGTTATGATGGCAGCTGTGTCCGGAGTAGCTGATGGCACGGAATTCAAAAATTCATTAACTAAGGATCCGCCAATGGATCTAGGAGAATTCTATCACGAGGCAGAAAATTTTTTACGATTGGAAGACGCTAATGCTGAAAGAGAAGAAGGAGAGGGAATAGAAGTTTATGCACTTAAAGACAAAAAGCCTCTCGAAAATGGTTCAGGCAAGGATAAAGGAAAACGAAAGGCTGAGGACAATGGTGACAGGTCAAAGCGACTGCGGAGAGAGCCACGATTCACCACTTATTCAGAGCTGAATGAGAGTTTGGAGCGAATCTACCAAGATACACGAGAGCAAGTTCCCTACCGTAGGCCAATACGAAGTGATCCCACTGCTGACGAGAGGAAATCAGACAGATACTGCTTATTCCACGAACTGAATGGTCATAACACTAACGACTGTAGACATCTGAAGGATGAGGTGGAAGGGCACATCAGGAACGGTATGCTACTTCAGTATGTGAGGAGGCGAGCTCCAGCGGTAGAGCTAGAGCGACCACCGTCTACATCAGCCAGGGGTGCCCCCGAGCCAGGACATCGTATGATTATCAATTAGTTGAAATAACGATGGACAAGTTGTAAACCTCTCACCAACACGGGTAAGTCATTTACACATGTGCGGGATCACGAACGGTCCATAGGCATGTTGTGAATGACTACTAACCCTATCGTTGTGGGAGTTTACACTTTGACATCCTTGCTTTGCTTTTGTTTCATCTTGATTTGAATATTTGAACTTGACTTTGTTTAACATTTCTGCTAAAGACTTATTTTCAATGAAAAAATGCTACTTGTGATTTCATAACGGCTAAGCCACTTACACATGTACGGGATCACGAACGGTCCCTAGGCATGCTCTGAGATGGCGATAAACCGTTGCAAGAAACAATCCGGGGATTCACCCGAACGTGAAACCTGGTATTGATGATACTAAGTCCCTCCCCAGGCACACTCAATTCGCCTCGAACGGCACCCGACCACGAACGGTCACGATTCGCCTCGAACGGCATCCGACCGCGAACGGTCGCAATTCGATCGCGAACGATCACACTTCGCCACGAACGGCACCCGACCTCGAACGGTCACCATTAGCCTCGAACGGCACCCGACCTCGAACGGTCACCATTAGCCTCGAACGGCAAACGACCTCGAACGGTCACCGTTTGCCTCGAAAGGCACCCGACCGCGAACGGTCACACTTCATCTAGTATAACATTCGATCACGAACGATCACACTCTGCCTCGTACGGCACTCGACCACGAACGGTCACAATTCACCTAATACGACATTCGATCGCGAACGATCACATTTTTGCCTCGTACGGCACACGATCGCAAACGATCACATTCCTCTTTCCACGTCACCCGACTGCGAGTGGTCACAAATCGCAACGAAAGGCACCCGATCGCGAACGATCACAACTCGCCTCGAACGGCACCCCTCACCTCAAATGGCTTGATCGCGAACGGTCGTCATTTGGGGCCATATAGAAATGCTAGATCGCGAACGGTCGAATTCCACCTCAAATGGCTTGATCGCGAACGGTCGTCATTTGAGGTCATATAAAACTATCAATTTCTTTGCAGGGCATCAACAGGATATGAACATCCAGCTTATGGCATTACAAAACACACCTTCCTATCGCAAGGCATGTTTTGGGGGGCAAATGTTATCCCGCCTTTTGGCAAGGCCGTGACACCAAAAAGTTGACTGGAAAACTAAAGACAGTTCGTCGTAAAAGTTCGTTATACACTGTTTCACCATGGATATCAATGATTTTTGTCCAAGTCCGTATCGGGCTACAATTGATAAGACACATCAAGCAAAGTCATGAGAACCAGCGTTCCAAATTTCGAGTCAATCGGGGTTCGTATGAATGAGATATGATAAATGCAAGTTAGGGAAGATACGATGTTTGAATCCATAGAAGAGCCACTATTCGAATCCATGGAGTTCGTATCCATCACCTCAGCATGTTCGAATCCACCACCTCAAATTCATATGATCTAGTTCGAATCGATGAGGTCTTAGTCGTTCGAAACCATCGAGTTCTCCCTGCTTCGAATCCATCCAAACAGGCTACGTTCGAATCCAACACTTCGAACCCCTCAAGTTTTTCCTCCACTTCGAATCCATGCAACCAATACCCTTCGACTCCATCCCATAAGTTACTTCGAACCCACTCCGTCAAGATAGCTTTGTATCCACCAGTCGAATCGATTCGAAGGGCGCCTATTCGATCGATTCGAAGGAGCATTCCTTCAAACCCATCACTTCGAATCGACTAAGTCGAAGCGCCTGAAACGAGGGGTTTTGACCCAGACAACTCGGAGCACAACTCGGGTCGATACGAAGAAGGCGCGCCACGTCATCGCGAAGACACACTGAATCGAGTCGAGGTAATCGATTCGAAGTACTCGGGTCGAAAAGGATCGATTCGAAGAGACATTTCAGCCGAGTATGCAATCTTAAATCGATCATATCTCGAGATCTACAAGTCCAAATGCTATGAAATTTTCACAGAAGCTTAAGCACATGATGAAGAATGTCCACGCCAAATTTCAGCTCGATTGGATGATTTCTTGATCGATTCGAGCCAAGGGTCGAATCGATCCCAAAGTGGGCCCGGATCTCCAAATTTCGGCCATGTGGGCCCCCTGACGTACCAGAACTGGTCTCCCCTCATTTTAGGCGAAATATCAGCCTCCTACACCTATAAATAGAGCCCCTAGTCATTCAAAAAAGGGGTCGGATAATTCTAAGTACTGAAGAGCGCCCAGATTCTGCCAGATTTACTCCAGAACACCACCGCTACCTTAGATTGAGACTTAGAATATAATTTCAGTTGTACTACATTAGAAGAGATTGTAATCATCGAGTGAACATCAATAAAATCATCAACTTCAGAGTGGACGTAGGCAAGATCGCCGAACCACTATAAATCTCGTGTTTCTGTTCATTATTTCTGAATTGTGATACTCTGTTTGCTTAGATTTGAGATTTGTGTGTGAATATTGTTGATTTATATTCATATACTGGTGCTTTCACAACATTCGGGGTTTGTGACCAATTTTGGCGCAAACAAGAAGGATGGGTGGAAGTTCCCCGTAACGTTTAATTTGATTGCTTCATCTAATTACTTTGTTTGAATTAATTGCTTTGATTGAAATTGGTTGTTTTGATTGATTAACACTTGGTGTGGTTTGATGATTGTATGAATATACATTGATATATTTATAATCGTTGATTGAATATCATGTCTATAAGTATAGTTATTTCTTATATACTCTATTATATAGTTTATTATTGCCGGTACTTGAGTATAAGAATGAGGGGGAGTTATATAGTTTAGAGTTTGTTTGTTTCTGTTGATGACAAAGGAAGAGAAATATAAAATAGGAGAGTTAGGCATAGATTAAGGGGGAGTTATTAGATTTAGGGGGAGTTATTAGGATAGAAATAATATTTTATAAACAACGGTTGTCATCATCAAAAAGGGGGAGATTGTTAGTCCATGAGTTGATGGTTTTGATGACAACAACCTTAGAATAAGATTATAAAATATAAATACTAACATTATAGTTTAGATATATATGTATATGCAGGATCTAGCCATGCAGGTATCAAGAATGAAGACTGTACAGTATAGAGATTCAAGATATCAAGATTGATGACTCATGAGTATCAAGATTATCAAGAGTTCAAGATTTCAAGATAAGTATTGAGTCTAGAATTATGTTAAAACTTCATGATAGCACTGAAATCTTCACTCCATTTTTCTTTTGGGATGGAACCCATTTCTACCTTTTTAGTGGCTTACAAACCCACGACAAGTAGCTTACAAACCTACGACAAGTGGCTTACAAACCCACGAACATTCTGGTTTTGTACAAGTTCTTGAGTCCTGATATGATGAGATATTCTACAGGAAGAAGCTTGCAAAACACTTCAAAATGATTATCAAAACTACTTCAGAATGATTTTCAAAATTGCTTTTCAAAATGTTTTAGCCTTAAAAATTATCTTTTCAAATGATTTTCAAAAAGATGTTTTAGCCTTAAAATATTCTTTGTTTAAACTTGTGTTTTTAAACTTCGTTTGTTTTAAACTATCTTTATACTTAGATTTAAATATAAAATTATAGTAAAATTATATATATATTATTCTCTATATTTATCTATGTATTTTATCTATAGTCAAGTATATTTATAAAGTTTAAAATAGTTTTAATATAAGATAAAGGTTATTTTCAAAGAAAAACAAAACATCAAAATTTCCTTTGGGATGTCGACATGCCCTAGTACCCCATGTCGACATAGTGTCAGTTAGGACCAAAAATTTGAATTTTAAAAGAAGTGTCTATTCGTCATTACCTTTCACGAATGGACATGGCTGTTGTTCTTATATAAATAAGGGTTAGTTTCAACGAATTTTATATCAGATTTTCTGGTTTTTCACTTCTCTTCTTCTTCCACATTTTCTTATTCAAAATCCTATCATCACTCTGCCGAAATCAACATTGATCTAACTAGATCATCTCTGGTTTGATTCTCTATCACTATCTCAACAAGATCCAAGTGCTATTCAGAGTTATAGGCTTCTTTGTAATCTATCTAGTGAGAAAAAGGTGTGATTGTAGCCTTGGAAATCAATCAAACGAGAAAAGGTGTGATTGTAGCCTTGGAAATCAATTGGGTGAACTTGTTGCCCCGGAAATCAAGTATCTCTACCCAGAGGATTGTGACTCTGGAGGGTGTACCTCGTAGCCTTGAAACCGAGGGTTGTAATTGTTGAATTGCTTTTGAAAGGGAATCCATACTTAGTTGTGCGGGACTGGATGTAGGATAACCCCAAACCAGTATAAAATCCGGTGTGTTCTTTCCTTTACTGCATTTACTTTATTTATGCATCTGTGTTTGTTTTTGTGATTATATCTGTGTCTGAAAATTACATACATTTGTGTTCAAATCAACATAAACTCAAAAAGATTTAGTAATTTCTTATAAACACTATTCACCCCCCCCCCCTCAGTGTTATTTCTAGCCTTAAGATCCATATTCCGCATTCCTCACAATTTCATCAGAAGGACAAACTTTGCAGTCCAATTAGTTTCTAGGACACACATTTAAAGAAATTACTTTCAAGGCCAAAGTCAGCAGAATAATTACTTTCAAGAACAAAGTCAGCAGTCCAATTACTTTCAAGGACATAATTTCATAGGTTTTTAGGTGCTAGAAACTAATTATTTTACATTTTGTTCTTGAAGGTAATTATTTCAGTTGTGTGTCCTAGAAACTAATTCTACTTTCTAAAGAGGCCCTTGTGGCTAATTTCCACAAATATAAAATAGTGATTAGTTTTTATAAATTGTTTAATTAAAATACAAATCCTTATAAATTTATTATCTCGTTCGTTATAGGTCCAAATCCAACGCTCTCAGTCGCATTGGGTTCGTATTAATGAGGTCTTTGCTATGGAATCAATTTGGTTAAATTTAGAGCTTGCTGAATTTTCAGTTAAATTCGAACGCGTTCGAATTTAGTCAGAACCAGAACGCGAAGGCGACAACTAGAATCAAGGTGAGTGTTTTTAACGTTGACGATGTACTATAATATTTTTATGTTTGTTAAAAATTGAATCGTGAAGTTACCTAATTTTATTGATTGTTATATGAAAATGAATTGACATATGAATTGATTGTAGGTATTAAAATTGACAGTTAAATTTGAAATTGGAATTTAATTGCCAGTAAATTACCTGATATTGATAACTATGAAATGGTTGTGAATTATTGGCCTATTTAGATGTTGATTGCGATGGATGCTATTGATTGATGTTTTGGATGATTTGATGTTTATTTATTTTGAAATATCCTGCCATCACCCTGTAAATTATTTACAGTACATAAAACCGTAAATTGAATAATTTCGAATAAATTAAGTTAAAATGATATATACCTATGACACTGTGATTTGGATTGAAATGATATATATCCAACCCTGAAATTAAATTGAAATAACTGATCGTTTGGCCATAGGATAGAAAATTATATACAGACACCAGATTGGTTAAATTAAAGGATTTTAAATTTTTTGATTTGAAATTTATTTAAATGATTTTGACTTAAAGAAAAATCAAATTTATAGAAATCAAATAATTTTCGAAATTGAGCTCGAAATTGAATTATATTTGAAAATTTGGATTTTAAATTGAATATTGAAGGTAAAATTGATTTAAGTGTTTTGAATCGTTATTTTGAAAATCGAACTTGGAATTGATATAAATCGAAATGGTTTAAATTTGGGAATTGAGTTGAAATTAATTTAAACTTGGAATTGAAATTAATTTGGAAATGGAATTGAAATTAATTTGAATTAAAATTGGAATCGAAGTTAATTTGACATGAAATAGGAATTGAATCGATTAAATCGAAATGGAAATTGGAATTGATTTGAATTGGGAAATTTGGAATTGATTCGGTTTGACTCTAGAACTATTTTCAAATGAATTATTGTAGTATAAACGGTTTAAAATTTATACTCTTTAAGTATTCAAATTATTTTACTATCTAAACCATTTTTAATACTCAAGCTATTTTCTATTAAACTATTTTAACTATTTTAAAGCTATTTAAATTATTTTTCTAAAATTTAAACTGATCAAGGGTGGAATGTTTATTTTTAAATCATGAATATAAATACGAATTAGGTTAAAATGAAGTTATAACCCAAATTGAAATTCGAAACGATTTTGGAATCAAAATCGAGATATTAAGGTGTAAATGATTTTGAATTGAAATAGTATACTTTGAATAAACATGATGATTTCGAAATGAATTTGATTTTGAAGCGAATATGGTATTTTAATATCAAGTACGAATTGTTTTCGAAATGTAAAAGTACCAACCGGTGTGTAAAACGACGTTTGGTTGTTAAAGAGACCGGGGCCTCTTATTGGCATACTCTCTGTCGATATTGGAACCACTTTAACAACTGTGTACATGGAGGAGACTCCAGAATGAAGTATTTAGATTCGGCGTCATTGCTGGATTTGAAGAAAGAGAACGATGATGGATTGGCCTGACACTTGTGTCAATTTGAAATGACTAAAACAGGAGTCGTACCGGTCAATGAGGCTAGCTACCTCTAGGGGACACACTTCTTCGTATTTCCATCATTTACATTGTGATTAATTGGTGCACACACTCTGATTTTGGGAGTGTTGGACGCGGTGAGCCATTAAGGGTTACCACCAGCCGGGAAAGGTAAACTGGTAGTATCCTACCTTGGGCATTGCCTCATGTGCCTTGTCATACTTTTATCCCTAAAAGAGACCCTTACGATTTTGGTTTAGTGTTGTCGTATCACGGCGCATCCCTATCCACCAACGGTTTACTGGTGTTTTATATGCAAACTATACGGCAATGCTTAAAAACGCGTTAAGGAGGATCAATGTAAATCCTTAACGCTAAAAAATATATTTATTTTACTGATTAGACATTATATATGTAGCGTACTCTACTATATATAAATAATTTGACGGATCCTTAAGAGATGGAAAATCCCGTAACATCTCTTAAGTTATTGCACGCACGTTATACACTAGATAGGAGACATGAAACCTCGTAAACATCTCTGACGCCATGGCACTCATGTTATATGTGATATCGATTTGACTCACATAAGAATATTTTAGTCCTGACTCGAGTGTTTTTTCTTTTCATTACGCTCGGGTCAGCCCTGAGTTTTTCAGTGCATTTAAGATTATTCTGGAGGACGAAGATGAAGATTTGGTATATTATTACTATTATTATTCCTGCATCATGTTTTCTGCTGCATTACTTTATTTATTCCTGATGTATATATAACTCTGATAAATGTTGTATAAATTATAATCAAATGTATAATATAAAAAACTTCATGAACTATTTATTTGATTATCATATTTTATCGTTCCGCTGTGAGATTCTGTGTTTGTTTTATTCTTCTTTTCTTATTTTTCTTAATTAACCCCATTAATTATCTATGTTTCGGATTGTTTAAGTCAGACATGTGTGAATTATTGTCGATTTAAACCTTCCAAAATGTGGGTCATCACAGTTGGTATCAGAGCTTTGGTTTAGCGAGAACCTTGGCTTTGATGGGGTAACTCATTAGAGATGGGGTCAGTAGTACCCTAGAATGAGTTTGAGTGTATATATATATGAGCGCGTATTTGTTAGTGAATATAAAACACTTTATATCGCGTTGGTTGATTTGTTGAGTGGCTTATGGATTTTGGTCAATACGAGTAATTAACGTTACTGATAGGGATCTCTAAACACTTGAAAGGGCAACTCGATATGGTATTGTTTCAAAATTGGGTAAATGAAATAATTTTACCTGCATTATATTTTATATATAAAGAAATAATTTTTCAGAAATTATTATGGTATATATAGTGTGTTTGGTGGTTAGGAATGATAATATTGATTATTATCATTAATTAGTTGTTGTGCCTTAATAAAAGATGTTTATTATAAAATAAATAATGATAAAAAATTTGTGGAATGTTTTAAGGAGGTGAAATTATGTAAGTATAATTTATAAATGTGACTTATAAATTAAAATGGATTTAAAATTGAGAAGTTTTGAATCTAAGTCCCGGAGATTTTGAAATGTGTTCCAAAGTGTTTTGGAAAAATAATAATGATAGTATTATTTTGGAAGTATTTTTGAATAAAAATATTTTGAATGGTTTTTAAAAGAAATAAAAGCACTGAACTCACTTCGGTCGCTGGAAAACAATTCCAATGATGATCACGACATCATCGGTGTTCATTTTTGAGTTTCTAAGTGATGGATTGCTACCGTAATGAATTGCTATGGAGTCTTGTTTTGATAAATAAGTTTTTGATTTTAAGAAATTTAAAATTTTGATTTGATATAAAAGTGAGATATGTATGTATATATATGATTTCAAATTGATTTAAAATTAAACCGGGTGTTTAGATTCTGAAATTTTCTATCTAAGGTTTGTGAAATGAATAAAGATAAGTTTGGAACTTATAAATTTGAGAAATAGTATAGATAAGAAAAGAAACTGTGAAATTGAGATAAGAGATAAAATTTAACTTAAGAAAAGTTAAATGAAGTGATTGTAGTAGTATAATAAATTGGTGAAGTGAACAAATTAAGTGAATTGAATTGAACTAATAAAGTGAAATTTGGAAATTTAGCCTAAGTGGGGCTAAATAAAATAAAATGTTGGGAATGGAATTTATTGAGATTTAAAATAATTAATGAAATGGGCTAATTGAACCAACTAATTTAATTAGTGAGTAAATATGGTTTGAGATATGGTTGATAAAATTCAATATTTAAAATTAGGAGATAAATTAAGTTAAGTGGAATTGAATTTGAATTTTAATAAAAGTGGATATAAATTTAAGTGGTGAAGTGGTATTAAACATAAGAACTTTTGTATAAAATGTTTATAATTGACTTAAGAAAATTTGATGAGAAAATTCTTAAGCGATAATTGGTATTGAAAAATATACTAAGAAATTAAGCAATGTGAATAATGCAATGTGGATGATAATTGTGAATAATTGAATATAAAGGAAATGAATGTGAATGAAAATAATTAAGTGTAACTAAGAAATCAATTAGGAATAAATACGTAAGTTGTATGTATATTATTTATTCGCATTACGGTTTGGTCCGGATTCGAGCATAGAATTTCGAGAAAATTTATACCGATCCGAGTTAGGATTTTTCACTCGATTTTCGACGGCGAACCCTAGATGTGGAATTTTGATTGATTCTGGGATTCACTATCATAGTATATGGCTATGCAAGGAGAATGGCGGTTTCTGATCAAGGAACCAAATCTGAGTCCGCACTAGAGTGGTCGTATGAACGATACTAGTTCGGAAGTGAAATTGTGTGATCGAGTGAGCGATCAGATTTGATATTGCATACGGATGATATATGTATATCATACGGGCTTAAGTAAAGCAAATATTGGGAAGCTGAAAATGCAGGATAATATGATTTTAATATATATGATTAGATATCATTGGTAAATAAGATGCAGGTATTTTAAATCAAGAAAATTTTGATTGTCCGACAAAAAGGTACATGTTTAAATTATTGTTTGAATTGGATGATTTTATGATTGAGCCACTTGGCTTTTGTTTTCTTTTGATGGTTTGGGCCCGTAGTGGTGATTTGTAGTTGTTCGGATCTAGCCGCGCAAAGGAGACGCTAGCGAAATTTTTCAAAAATTTAAAGAGTTAGACAAATTTGAAGAAAATTTTTAATAACTAAAATTTGATTTTGGATTATAACTTGAAATGATTGAGTAAATAATATTATTTGGAATCTAAGGATGAATTTGGAAATTAGTAAAAGTGATAATGTGGTTTCAATGAATTGATTTTGGGAAGTTGTTTCAACCGATTGGTTTTGGGAAAGTTAATGGATTTTGGGCCATTTTTCTACCTTAGAAATTTCGACGACGAAATTCTTTTAAGGGGAAAGGAATGTAAGGATCCGGATTTTTTTTAGCATCTGTTATTGGAATAATTAACTAATTTTAATCACTTAAATATTAATTTTTATAAGTCGATTAAATAAATTTTCTGATATTAAAAATATCTGAATATATAAAATTTGGAAACTATATTAAATTTTAAAACGCTAAATTCTGAATTTGATAAAAATATATATCTATATGTATATAAGCTTCACCATTTCAAATTTATGATAAAATATCTATATATATATATAAATGCTTCATGAAGGCATTTCAAACTTATGATGATAAAAAATATATAAGTATATATTTATGTATATATGTCTATATAAAATAGTGTATATAAATGTGTAATTTTGTATATGGTAAAAATATATGTATTTGGAAATGTATATATCTATATATGTGTGTTTATATACATGAAGCTACATGATGACAACATCAAAGTCAAGCACACCAAAACATAAAATCAAGCATACTAAATATCAAATCATACATAAAATCACATCAGCCCATATAAGAAATCAAATCAGTAAAATAAAAAGAAAAAAATATATGAAAAATGTGAAGTCTGTAAGCAAATTCTTCAGCCACCCTATAAGTGCATAGCAGCCACCTTAGTATTTCACTACCTTCTTCCATTCTTTTGTATATATATACATGGCCATAGTTGTTCACGTATAAAATACAAAAAAAAAAGAGAATCTGCCATTAAACCTTGTATCATCTTCCCTGTATCATGGTCAGTACCACCTACAACTAAGAAACCCTGTATCATCTTCCTTGTACATGTTTTTGAATGAAACAATTAACCTTTGCAACTTCAAAAATCAATACCTCACAATGTACTCAGTTTTAAACTATGATTTCAAAAGGAAAGATGTTTGTTTAAGAGTATAGATTATTTTAAATTTTGTTTCATCAAATTTCATTGAGCATGGAGGAAGGAAACTCCAATTTACAGTAAATGGTTCAGTTATGACCAAAATTTAAACATTACAATTTAATCAATGGTTCATATGGTTGTGATGATTGTTGAGAAACCTGATTTTTGGAAATCGTTTGGGAATTTTTCGAGCTGTGTGGAGGGAGAGATTGAGGGATGAACATAATTCGGGGAGATGCCAAATTCAGGTGATGCGATCGATTTCAGGTCAAGGGATTGGGCGTGGAGGAGGTTTAAGGGGTGGCGCACCTGGGAAAAATAGCGTGGCGATTTCTGGTGAGGCGAGGAGGCTAGTCGAAGTCAATATAGGGTTTTAGGGTGGTTTTGGGTTGGCTTCAGGTTCGAGGAAATGGCGATGACGAGAGAGAAAGGGGGACGTGCGTAGGTGGGGGAAAAGGTGGAAGTGATGTTGGAGAAACTCTGGGTGAAGTTTGCTGGGGAACGATGGACGTGGATGGCGAGGCAAGGTGATCAAGTGGCAGGGTTTTTCGTCCAGATTTGGAGGTTGAAGTTCGAAATGTCGAACTAAGGTCGTGGTGGCGGTTCTAGATGGTTGGATGAGTCGTGGGGGTCGAAGGCGACGTGCGTAGAGGGTCGGTGGCAAGTATGGACGGCCGGAGGCGTTGTGTACGTGCACACGCTCGTGCATGTTTCGTGATCTCAAATGGAAGAGGAGAGGAAGGAAATATGGGAAGAAAGGTTAATGTGCCGGGTTTTGTTCGTGGGCTAGCTTTTGGGTGGGTAATGAAAATATAAAATGGTGATTCGTTTTTATAAATTGTTTAATTAAAATACAAATCCTTATAAATTTCTTATCTCGTTCATTTTAGGTCCAAATCCAACGCGGTCAGTCACGTTGGGTTTGTATTAATGAGGTCTTTGCTATGGAATCAATTTGGTTAAATTTAGAGCTTGTTGAATTTTCAGTTAAATTCGAAATCGGAACCAGAACGCGAAGGCGACAACTAGAATCAAGGTGAGTGTTTTTAACGCTCAAGACATACTATAATATTTTTATGTTCGTTAAAAATTGAATTGTGAAGTTACCTAATTTTATTGATTGTTATTTGAAAACAAATTGACATATGAATTGACTGTAGGTAGTAAAATTGGCAGTTAAATTTGAAATTGGAATTTAATTGCCAGTAAATTACCTGATATTGATAACTATGAAATTGTTGTGAATCATTGGCTGATTTGGATGTTGATTGTGATGGATGCTATTGATTGATGTTTTGGATGATTTGGATGTTTATTTATTTGATATATCTTTCTATCACCCTGTAAATTATTTACAGTATATAAAACTGTAAATTGAATTATTTCAAATAAATTAAGAAATAGGTTGAAATGATATATACCTATGACACTGTGATTTGTATTGAAATGATATATATCCATCCCTGAAATTAAATTGAAATAACTGATCACTTGGCCATAGGATAGAATATTATATATGGACATCGGATTGGTTAAATTAAAGGATTTAAAAAAATTTGATTTGAAATTTATTTAAATGATTTTGATTTAAAGAAATAAAAATAAAATTTATATAAATCAAATTATTTTCAAAATTGAGCTTGGAATTAAATTATATTTTAAAATTTGGATTTTAAATTGAATATTGATGGTAAATTTGATTTAACTGTTTTAAATCGATATTTTGAAAATCGAACTTGGAATTGATATAAATCGAAATGGTTTAAATTTAGGAATTGATTTGAAATTAATTTAGAAATGGAATTGAAATTAATTTGAAATTGATTTGAATTAAAATTGAAATCAAAGTTAATTCGACTTGAAATCGGAATTGAATCGATTAAATCGAAATGGAAATTGGAATTAATTTGAATTGGGAAATTTTGAATTGAATCGGTTTGACTTTGAAACTATTTTCAAATGAATTATTTTAGTATAAACGGTTTAAAATCTATACACTTTAAGTATTCAAATTATTTTGATTTTCCAAACTATTTTACTATATAAACCATTTTTAATACTCAAGCTATTTTCTATTAAACTATTTTAACTATTTTAAAACTATTTAAATTATTTTTCTAAAATTCAAACTGGTCAAGGGTGGAATTTTTATTTTTAAATCATGGATTTAAATACGAATTGGGTTAAAATGAAACCCAAATTGAAATCCGAAACGATTTTGGAATCAAAATCGAGATATTAAGGCGTAAATGATTTTGAATTGAAATAGTATATTTTGAATAAATATGATGATTTCAGAATTTGATTTTGAAGTGGATATGATATTTTAATATCAAGTATTAATTGTTTTTGAAATGTAAAAGTACCAACCGGTGTGTAAAACGACGTTTGGTTGTTAAAGAGACCGGGGTCTCTTATTGGCATACTCTTTTTCAATATTAGAACCACTTTAATAACTGTGTACGTGGAGAAGCCTCCGGAACGAAGTGGTTGGATTTGGCATCGTTGCTGAACTTGAAGAAAGAGAACGATGATGGATTAGCTTGACACTTGTGTCAATTTGAAATTACTAAAACAGAAGCCGTACTGGTCAATTAGGCTAGCTACCTCTAGCAGACACACTTCTTCGTATTTCTATCATTTACATTGTGATTGATTGGTGCACACCCTCTGATTTTAGGACTGTTGGACGCGGTGGACCGTTAGGGGTTACCACCAGCCGGGAAGGGTAAACTGGTAGTATTCTACCTTGGGCATTGCCTCACGTGCCTTGTCATACTTTTATCCCTATACGAGACCTCTACGATTTTGGTTTAGTGTTGTCGTATCATGGTACATCCCTATCCACCGACGGTTTACCGGTATTTTATATGCAAACTATACGACAATGCTTAAAAACGCGTTAAGGGGGATCAATGTAAAGCCTTAGCGCTAACAAAAATATTTATTTTACTGACTAGACATTATATATGTAGCATATTCTACTATATATAAATAATTTGACAGATCCTTAAGAGTTGGAAAATCCCGTAACATCTCTTAAGTTATTGCACGCACGTTATACAGTAGATAGGGGATGTGAAACCTAGTAAACATCTCTAACGCCATGGCACTCATGTAATATGTGATATTGATTTGATTCACATAAGAATATTTTAGTCCTGACTTAAGTGTTTTGTCTTTTCATTACGCTCGGGTCAGCCCTGAGTTTTTCAGCGCATTGAAGATTATTATGGAGGACGAAGATGAAGATTTGGTATATTATTACTATTATTATTCCTGCATCATGTTGTCTACTGAATTACTTTATTTATTCCTGATGTATATATAACTCTGATAAATGTTGTATAAATTATAATCAAATGTATAATGTAAACAACTTCATGAACTGTTTATTTGGTTATTATATTTTATCGTTCTGGTGCGAGATTCTGTGTTTGTTTTCTTCTTCTTCTTTTATTTTTCTTAACTAACCCCATTGATTATCTATGTTTCGGATTGTTTAAATCGAATATGTGTGGATTATTATCGATTTAAACTTTCCGAAATATGGGTCATCACAGTTGGTACCAGAGCTTTGGTTTAGCGAGAACCTTGGCTTTGATGGGGTAACTCATTAGAGATAGGGTCAGTAGTACCCTAGAATGAGTTTGAGTGTGTATATATGAGTGCGTATTTGTTAATAATATAAAATGTTTTATATCGTGTTGGTTGATTTGTTAAGTGGCTTATGGATTCTGGTCAATACGAGTAATTAACGTTATTGATAGGGATCTCTAAACACTTGAAATGGCAACTTGACATGGTATTGTTTCAAAATTGGGTAAATTAAATAATTTTACCTAGATTATATTTTATATATAAAGAAATAATTTTTCAGAAATTATTATGGTATATATAGTGTGTTTGGTGGTTAGGAATGATAATATTGATTATGATCATTAATTGGTTGTTGTGCATTAATAAAAGATGTTTATTATAAAATAAACAATGATAAAACATTTGTGGAATGTTTGATCTGGATTCGAGCATAGAATTTCGAGAAAATTTATATCGATCCGAGTTAGGATTTTTCACTCGATTTTCAACAACGAACCATGGATGTGGATTTTTGATTGATTCTGGGATTCTCTATCATAGTATATGGCTATGCAAGGAGAATGGTTGTTCTGATCAAGGAACCAGATCTGAGTCCGCGCCAGAGTGGCCGTGTGAACGATACTAGTTCGGAAGTGAAATTGTGTGATCGAGTGAGCGATCAGATTTGATATTGCGTACGGATGATATATGTATATCGTACGGGCTTAAGTAAATCAAATATTAGGAAATTGAAAATGCAAGATAATATGATTTTAATTTATATGATTGGATATCATTGGTAAATAAGATGCGGGTATTTAAAATCAGGAAAAATTGGATTGCCCGACAAAAATGTACATGTTTAAATTATTTTTTGAATTTGATGATTTTATGATTGAGCCACTTGGCTTTTGTTTTTTTGACTGGTTTGGGCCTGTAGTGGCAATTTGTAGTTGTTCGGATCCAGCCGCGTAAAGGAGACGCTGGCGAAATTTTTCAAAAATTTAAAGAGTTTGAAAATTTTGAAGAAAATATTTAATAACTAAAATTTGATTTTGGATTATAACTTGAAATGATTGGGTAAATAATATTATTTGGAATCTAAAGATGAATTTGGAAATTAGTAAAAGTGATAATGTGGTTTCAACAAATTGATTTTGGGAAGTTGTTTCAACGGATTGGTTTTGGGAAAGTTAATGGATTTTAGGCCATTTTTCTACCTTAGTAATTTTGGGGATAAAATTCTTTTAAGGGGGAAGGAATGTAACGACCTGTGTTTTTTTAGCATCTGTTATTGGAATAATTAACTAATTTTAATTATTGAAATATTAATTTTTATAAGTCGATTAAATAAATTTTCTAATATTAAAAATATCGGAATATATAAAATTTGGATACTATATTAAATTTTAAAACGCTAAATTTTGAATATGATAAAAATATATATCTATATGTATGTAAGCTTCACCATTCCAAATTTATGATAAAATATCTATATATATATATATATAAATGCTTCATGAAGGCATTTCAAACTTATGATGACAAAAAAAATATAAGTATATATTTATGTATATATGTCTATATAAAATAGTGTTATCAAGCACACCAAAACATAAAATCAAGCATACTAAATATCAAATCATATCATAAAATCACATCAGCCCGTACAAGAAATCAAATCAGTAAAGAAAAAAGAAAAAAATATATGAAAAATGTGAAGCCTGTAAGCAAATTCTTCAGCCATTCTATAAGTACAATTCTCAATTCCGATTTTTCTTTAACCATTCACTCTCTTTGTGTCACCGTACCTTAAATCACATCTACATGTATACATTCGTTTTCCTTTTTGAATTGTCAAGCCTTAACATTTGATTAACCTTAACGTTTAAGGACATCAAATATGATGCATCTTACGTAAACTAATCAAACTAATATTTCAGCGATTGAGTTCTTAGGTCTATATTGTAGTTTTGATCTTTTGTTACATTTAACACATTACTGTCTTTATTATAATCAATCAAATTGAATGCTCGATCTCATAGTACGATTTATTTGTTTGCTTTGAACAAACTAGTTTCATCGAAGTTTCATACATTACAAATTATGACCGTTCACTATATAACACTTATATATGATAGTTTATGGTTCAAATATCCATGGTCTCGTATTGATTTTGATTTCGGAACTTATAGAATGCAGTACATAGTCTCAACCAAATAAACACGCAAGCGACCAAATTATGAATGTATTAAATAGTTGTAAAATTAGGCACTTGCATGGGTATAGAAAACATTTACATATAATAAATATTTAATTGTAAGTATATGTTATATTTCTATTTATCAATCTTCAACAATTCATTTGTATATCTTAATTGAAAAACATTTTATCAATCGTATTAAATGCACAAATTTATCAATGTAGATTATTGTAACATTATATAACATATATTCTTATAATAGTAGAAAGGTTAAATGTTATCTTCTCATTTTTATAATAAGGCACTCATTGGTCTTTTATGTTTCACCAAACCCTAAGCATAACACAGAAGTCTTTTAACTCACTAGTGGATGTTAGGACTCGTGTGCCTTGGGATTCTGACCTTAAGAAAAGCTCAACAAATCATAGATCCGCGTATGATGACTAACTTTATCGGTTGTATCATATGCAACTCCTAACCCGAGGTTTCTTGTCCTAATCCTACATTTACCTTTAGGAAAGCTCCACAATTAAAGTAGGATTATTGACTCGGACCTATCATTTCGTGATGGCCTAAGTATTGCACATACCTTGAGGAAAGTTCAACGGATATGTGTAGTTATCTTACCTCATCTATTCAATATATTAATAGTACTACACATAACATCCCTAGCTTGAAGAAAGGCCAATAACTAAAGAGTATCTAAGTAATCTATTAATATACAAATGATAGAGGACAACATTTAGATTAAAGATTCATAATCTTTAGTATATTATATCGAGTGATATCGACTTAAGGAATAATGTATTTTTATGAAATACCATTGTGATTCAAGTATTGGACACATTAGAAATCATTGTATACATACATATACGTATGTATTTATTCCTTAACTTTATTTAGGGTTTCATCAATGTTCCACATTTAGCTTATACATTCATATCATACAAGTTTTATTATTATATAACTGTTATTTTTCATATTACCTATATAATAGTCGTATGTATAATACTATATTAATTAAATCTTATTTAATTAATTTTAATTAATTAACTATTTAATTAATTTTATTTAGTATTCCAATACAACTTTTACATTGGACACGTTACCTTGACCATTATAGTATATTATAGCCTTTTCAGTAATACCTATATATATGACACACACACACTATAACCTTTATAGTATAACACATATATCTTATATTTGATGTATTCTTACTTAATTAATTAACTTTTAATTTGTTTGTTTACTTAATGAACCTTTAATTAATTAATTTTATTTAATAATTTTAAATTAATTATATTAGTATCAAAAAATTATTTTATATACATAAATGTATACTTATGTTATTTTGCAATTTAAAATAACATATAATATATCAATATACATAGTACACATATATAACTATTAATTAATTAACCTATTTAATTAATTCATTTTATTAATCTTATTAATAACATTTAAGTTTAGAAATTAGTATTTGTAACAAACCGTTTTTCTGTACCCTTTGAGTTTACAATAAACCACACAAGTCCAACTCAAAGTGAACGAAAAGGCAGATTGTTAGGGTAAATAAAAAGAAAAGAACGGAGAACAGAGAAAAACAGAATTTCATAGCGGAATCGACAACATATAATATAACAAGGACAGTAGAAACTGTCACTCCAAACATACAGAGTATATCAGAGTAAAAAACAAATCTTATTAGCTGGATAGTTATAAAATCCTGACCTTACAGATGCCGGTAGGTATACTATATAATACAGCGGAAAATAAAACTACGGTAGGGTGAATCTTTAGCTCCCCTTCAAGACCTCCATAACACATGGACAACCTACAAAGATACTCGGTCTGACCTGAGCATTATAAATAAATAACACCCGTATCAGCCTGGAAATACCAGCGTGAGATAACTCGAATAATGGGGAACATATATAAAAGTTTTTTAGGACCACGCCGCTAATGCGGAACGGGTTTTCACCTCACAAGAATAGCGTCCATACAGGCAAGAGCTGAAATAAATATCTAGAACAAATCCAAATAGGAATGAGTATAATTAATTAATATTAAACAAGACTTGAAAGAATGAAAATGAACCGAGTAAATTCCAAACTGGACAGAACAGATAGAACAAGGAAAACAGTCCAACTTGATAGAATGGACTAAATGAGGTAACTATCCAAACTTGATAAAATGGATAGAATAAGGTAACCGTCCAACTTGATAGAATGGACAGAATAAAGTAACAAACCAAACTTTATAGAATGGACTAAAAAATTATAATAAAACATCGTGAAGGGTGGTTGCACTACAAAAAAAAGACTTTTCACAGCGTTTGAAAAACGCTGTTAAAAGTTTTCACAGCGTTTTTAAAAACGCCGTATAACGACATGCGGTCGTTGACCCTAAATTTTTAACTGCAAAATATAAACGTTGTCAAAAACCCACTTTCTACAGCGTTTTTTAAACGCTGTTAATAATTTTTCTACTGCAAGGTATAAACGCTGTTAATAGTTTTCTACTGCAAGGTATAAACGTTGTCGTAGGGATATGCATTTTTTTTCCCAATGAATTGACAGCAATGTATAAACGCTGTCGTAGGGATATGCATTTTTTTCCAATGAATTGACAGCAATGTATAAACGCTGTCGTAGGGATATGCATTTTTTTCCAAAGAATTGACAGCAATGTTGTGCCATTGCAATATTCACACATATCATTAATATAAACTACATTTAATTATATTTTAATCAGTTAATGTACATAACATAAACAAATCAAACTAAAAATTGTAAAATAAAAGCATAACTATTAATCACTTCCATAAAATAAGTTGAACACAATATCCATGAACAAAGTTTACATAAACCCGTAAAGAGAGATAAAATTTATAAACCAACTGCATACAAAATTAGACAAATGCACAATATCTAGAAAGCAAGTTTGCATCTAATATTATCGACAAAACGTGCATAAAAGTAGTTCAAATACAGGCCAGATACATTGACTTACAAACTAGTCTTGAAAAAGATAACAAGTCCCAACCTCGAGCATGTTCTAATAATCAAATAATTATTGACATGTGTTGAATAAAATCATCTTTTTTTATTCAAATCAGTGAAGATGAATGCAGCTACCTATCAATCTTCATTTCAGTGGCTAGTTTCACGTTCTCAAGAAAAACTTCCACCGCCTCACAGTCGATATTAAGGTTCTTTTTCCCCTGATAATGTACCATTAGTAGTTTAAAATCAAAGCTAATTTTACATGGATTTAGTATTATTAATGGATAAAATGAGCGGTTCGGAGTTGAAAACTGAAAATACAAGAGAACAATACATGGGAACCAACTTATCCAACCAAATAAAAATGGAAGGTCGTTTCTAGTACCGAGAGGAACAGTGGCAATTGGAGGAGGATGATATAGCTTAAGATCGGAAACAACTCCTAAAAGCTAGCTTGCAGTACCATGACTTAGCATGATTACTTGGTTAATGTAGTACTGTAATTTTGTTTTGGGATTAACATGGTTAAAGGTGTAACTAAGCAACACAGTAAGGGTATGTGGCTATGGACGGTGCTTACACTACAGGTTAAGGCAATGAAACAAACAGGTGTGACAAATACTTGATTAAAAATATATTATTATAGCATAATTCAAGCTTGGATGAACTGTGGCCTGTGGACAGTCTCAGGCCTGCATAACCGCTTGCAAAATACCAAACAACCGATTGTATGACTCTTTATTTTTTTAAACTTTTACATGAAAGTTTTGTACTGTCTCCAACCCGTTGTACTTAAAAAACCAATAGAATTTGTGCAAACTTGTTGCTAGCTATATGTTTCAAATTACAGACAAATGATTCAAGATTTAGAAGATTTATAAAACCAACAGAATATTTATAAACGTGTTGCTGGCTATATGTTACCCAGGTTCTAAGCCTTCTAAAGCACATAATGTCTACAGATTTACCACATCAATAGATTTATATACTTAACTTACCTTAAATAAGCATGTCAATAAATACCATGATTGAGTTGACCATGAAAAGCATGGAGAAGCTGAAGATGCCTCATGAATTTGCCAATGCTGGAAGTCTATGTAAAATCTTCCATGCTGCAAAGCAATTTGAGTGGTTATATAACTATATTACATTGGATCTATTAACTCAAAAAAAAAGTCCCAGTCAATTACTTAAAGTATCTCTGAATCGTATCCATTTCACCGTCTCCTGATAGGTTAAGGTGAAGGAATGCTCTCAATGAAAACCATAACTATAATGTACTACCCAAATTAATTAACAGGATAAGAAGACATTATGTGCTAGCTAAAAAATAATTGGTCGATTAATAATTTTATCTGTTTACCTTTTCAGCATTTGATGTATACTACTGCTGAACTTCATCAAGCAAAACAAGCTAGCTATCTAGCTTAAGTTTTTGCCAAGAAGCCACTAAACTGTAAATAAGGTGTACTATGTCTGTACTATGTTTGAAACTCACATTATGTCTGTACATTCGCTAATCAGTTATATCGTTCTTTCTCTATATACACTTCATAAAGATATACACTATTATCAGTGAAAATGTATGATTCATTTTTGTTTTCACAACAACGTGTCTTTAAAGATTTCATGATATTCCCAGAGACATTTAGCAACTAAGGTAGATTTATACCCATAATAGTTAATACCTTGTATATTACATTCTTCAAAGCAATCACTAATCAGTTGTATGTATGTATTATATAGTGTTTGATAAAATAATAATAATTTGTTAACCCTTTCTTTAGACAAGTAGAAGTAAGTAACAGTAATAAAACAGATGAAATTATCACTAACAATGCCATCTTTGAGCTGTGCAAATAAGTTTGATAGCCTTTGATCATTATGTTGTTGCAGTAAAGTAGTTAATTAATTAACCTTTGATCATTTGTTTCCTTTATCTACTTTTACAATAATTGATGTATTTTCTTCTTTTGTTATTTTTTAAAGCGAAAATAACAATCAATAAAGATATTCAATTTTGATCAGATATTGTTCACCACTAGATGCATATATACATACCCATGAGAATTGAAACATTAAATCATAAGGGCATACTTGATAAAGAAGATAAATCAAGGTCATCATGTACAGTTAACAAAAATTTGCAACATGATTTTTGACCAAACCAAATCATAAGGAAAATCATGTTAAAATAAAATTTAACATCATAGATTGAAAACTATATTATAAAATGCATAAACAATCAATATTATTACCTCGCCTCTTGTTGTGTGTAGTCTGAAACAAAGCTTGCATTCATATTCTACCTCTAGAGCCTGCCAAGTACATATCAATATTGAGTTGCAAATTTAAAAAAAAATAGTTGCAAACAGTGGCATCAGAGTAAGTAAATTAAAGCACATACTCAATGAAAACAATTTGATGGACCGGTAAATTTGCAAACAGTGGGTTGCCTAAATTATAGTGATTTTACCTAAACATGAACCATCGTCTTTCTCACCTAACCTTGTTGTTCGGTATGTCTTCTCACTTATTTGGATTGCAATTTATCATTACATCTTAATTACAAGTAAAGTTCTTTGTCCCATCAATCGATGCTACCACCTCTGGAATCATGGATCTATGATTTTGGAGAATAAGAGTTCCTGAGACTGAAGTCAGATGCCAAGAAGCGAATGAAAGCCCATTTTCCTGTTGAATTCACAACCCTGTTGATGGAGAAGTTAATCAGTCTTCCAAGAACCAAATGAAACCAGTTTCCCTGTCGAATTCACAAGCCTGTTATGGAGGAGTTAAACTATCTTTCTGCCTGCTCTTATTTTCCAGTGATTCATCCTTCTCTGTCTGAGCAAAAGAGGCGTACCTCATTAAGGCAAGTGCTTGTTTAATTGGGTTTTCTTGGTCTAAATTAAAAACAATTAACCACAAAGAATTACTGTTGTTAATCTGAAATATGCACATTAATACAAGTAATCAACAGCTTCTTCTCTAAGTAACACAATTAAAATAAAATAAGTACATAAATTAAACTAATGAACTAGATTGGACTAAGAAATAAAGGCTAGCATTGTTTGAAATCAATAGATTATGTGTGTTGTTTTATATTTGTATGGAAAAGTACATATTAGCTTCAATCACTGATATACTTATCCATCTGCCATATGTCGTTTCACACACATGTTTGTTGTTATTGAACCAAGATATACTATTGAATGAATTACCTTCCTACTATATGAATCGCTGCTCCCAGATTATTTAAAAATCATATTTACAACTCTTGATACAAAATAGATTAATAAGTAAATCATACTGAGTCACTGACCTTTCCCTTTCTTTTTTTAGTGCCAGCGCTTTGTTAAATTAATACATAGGTTATGAATAATAAATCCTAGTAATATAAGATGAGCTGCCAATATAACTTGAATATATAGTAAGTTTATGCAACAAACTAAAGACATTAGTCATCTTGTAATTTTTTAATCGCTCAATACTTCTGATTGTACTTTGTGGCTATTATAATAGAGAGAGAGAGAGAGAGCTCGGTCGCTTGTAAACGACAAGTGTGGTCACATTTTTCCCATAGCATGAATTAGTGATACGAATTTAGTGATATGAATTTCTTTTCTTCCCATAGCATGAAAAAAACAATTACTATATTCTAATTTTGCCCATAGCATGAAAAAAAAACAATTTCCTAATATTGGCCTTCTCTCTTTATTATTGTTCTTTTCTTCTTTTTAAGTTCCAAGATAAAGGAAAATATGATTTCTTTCATTTAAGAAAATTTACCTAATATCAGTGTCCTAAGGATTAGTATCAATTATGTAGTTATGGCTATATGATAATTTATTATGAACCATTTTATTTCTTTTTAACTACTTGAATAATAATTGGGAAAAAAGTCCTGGTTATGCCACTGATTGAGTCCTTATTGTCCTAGTTATATTATATATTTTTATGTACTTAATTAATTTTTATAAACTAAACTTGTTAATTTTTATTAAACTTAGTTAACATAGTTAAATTTTATAATACTTAGTTAATTTTTATAAAATTATTTAATATTTATACATCTTAGTTAACTTATTATATTATTATTATAAATCTTAGTTAATTATATTATTACGGAAGATTTAGTTATATTTTATATTTTTATATACTTAGTTAATTTTTATAAACTTATTTAATATTTATAAATCTTAGTTAATTTATTATTATTATTTACAAATTTATAATACTTAGTTAGGTTTTATAAACTTATTTAATATTTATAGATCTTAGTTAACTTCATCATCATCATCATCATTATTATTATTGAAGATTTAGTTATATTTTATATTTTTATAATACTTGGTTAATTTTTATAAACTTATTGAACTTTTATAAAACTTAGTTGATTTTTATAAACTTGGTTAATTTATTATTGTCATAGACTCTTTTAATTTTTATAAAACATAGTTAACTTATTTATTTCCGGAAACAGCCTCTTCGCAATGCGAGAGAAAGACTACGTACATTATCGACATCCTCAGAGCCCGCTATAGTTAACTTATTTATTTATTTATTGTACTTTGAGTAGGATACTAGTATTTATGTTTGTAATTTTTATAATATAATTTAATTTTCATAAAACAAAGTTAACTTAGTTAAATTTTATAATATTAGGCGGGTGTTTTATTTTTTTATTTTTTTATGTTAGTAGTAATTTGATGTAAATATTATTGAAATGGATAGTTATATATGCATATATATAAGGAGTTCAATAAGCGGACGGATAATAAAAATTTGAGTGAAATAGTAATTAGGTAATGTTTAGTGCATGCAAAGTTGTGTTTCAATTGTCAGGCCATATTATTAAATATAAAGTGCCACTACACTTGGCTACACGATTCAAGGATAAATAGAAGAACAAAGGAGCAAAAAATGATCTCAAAAATAACATTCATAACTTTTACTTGTCCATGGCGATAATAGCGAGCACAAGCTCTCAAGTGTAACAAATGGATTTTCTTATATCATATACAAGTCTTTTATGCTTTTGCCTAATGGAGAGCCATTATTTCTTCTGTAATTTGTTACATTTTGATAGTTTGAACTATGGACCTGACCTGATGTAATATGTTTGCTCTTTTCGGAACCTGAATCAGCCCATTTTTTCTCTAGATATCAAACTCTCTAGAGCCATTGATGATTCCAGCATTCCACTTGTCCCCTTAACTGCTGCTGAAGATGATGAAGAAGATGTTACCAAACAGTCCGAGTCAGTCACATTGTCTACAACAAATAATTTAAATGCTCAAGAGTTTCAGAAGCAATCAAGTGGTGCAGTGGGTGCAGAAACAGATGTAGCAGCAGCTGCAAAGGTGGCACTTACAGCAATAATCAAAACAGTGAAGGTAGCTTGATAGATCATTACTTGCTTATTAAGCTGTTGTCTGAACCATCAATGCTAAACAAGCTACTATCAGATTACAACGTACTGAAACAAAATGAAGTGCCTTTATCCACTGCGCTAACTTTATGCAATCGTGGTATAACCAGAGGAAGTAATGTTTAGAACATGCAAACCTAAAACACAATTCTATTAAACCTGCAGTCAAATGAAATTAACATCATCATTCTGTTGAGTACCTAGCATCCAGTTCAATTAAAAGAATCCTTCACTGATTAGGGACGATGATGTGGACAGCTCTCCTAGTTTAACTTTCCTAGTTCGGTAACACTTCAATCACAATATGTATAACGAAGTAATGTACATGTTACTAGATCATAACTAATATCGAAAATATTTTGAAGTTTTTCCAAAGCTGATATACATACCTCGAGGACTTGCAAAGGGTCTAGAGATTCCCCATGATTATGCAGAAGATGGACAATAGCGTTAAATATAAGTGCTCTGCTGCCTTAGGATCTTCTAACTTCCTTGAAACCATTGAAAGAAAATATAACAAAAAAACAATTGGCAGATGATGTTAGATGATTGCAGAGATACAAACATAATTATGGTATTGTCTTCATTTAGGAACCTTGTGAAGACAAAAAAAAATCTTACCATTGTATGTATCGTCTAGCAATCCTCTTCCAGTTAATGAAGCAATCAATCCATATGTATGTTGTTGCAGAGCCTACACAAAGTGCATCTGGACCTGTTCAGCAATAGGCAAAGGGTGAGCAGATTGGAAATTAAGGAGCACTCACTCAATTATAGTAAAGTCTTTCAAATTTGTCTACAACAACCAGATCATAGTTTAGGCTTCACCTTGACGTGCCATATTATATATATAATAAGCTGACTGGGACAAAGAATTCATTATACTATACATTACTGCTAGTGTTTCGATTTCTATACATTTTATCTTCCAAAATAATAACTGTGTACTAATAAAATTATAAGTCACTAGTGAAATGAAGCCAATAAGTACTAAAGAATTAAATCTAAATATATGTGTTGCGGGGTTAAAAATATTTCTAAGATGTAGATTAAAGTTTTTAAACTTTCAAATTTGAATAGTTATTATATACTAATAAAATTATAAGTCATTTGTGTATGTCTGCTAATTATTCTTTCCCATTTATAATTTCAATCCAAGAATTTTAAGAACTAAGAATTAGAAGAAAGCCGCAAAAAAATAGTGGAACCAGAATGCATGGAGTACTTATCAGCTATTGCTGCAGGAAACCAAGCAAAGCTAATGGTGAACAATACATCCGAAAAAGGATTGTCTCCTTCAACGTTAGCATTATCAATCGCTGTAACATACACCAGAAGCCATCTGATTTGCATGTGCGATGACCAAACTGTTGCTATGCAAATGAGATTTCAACTTGAAGGGTTCAGGCTTGGAGATGTGGCAGACTTCATAGTTGGAGCGCTTTTTGAAGTGACTAAAGAATTCAAGAATGTGGATTTTGCAGTAGTCGATACTAGGATTGATGATTGTGAACAAGTGATGTTTGATATGGATATGAATCCTAATGGTTCCGTGATTGTGTTAAGCAATTTATTTCATCAGAAGGATAAGAAGAAGAAAGCATCGACTTCTTGCATTAAGTTAAAGAAGGGAATGAGTACTGCGGAGGATGGAATCTTTGGATCTGGTGTGTTGCCTAATGGTAATGGCATGGAGGTTACTAAAATTGGCAAGGGTTGCACAAAGTAGACCAAGAAATCTTCTAAAAGGACCTTCCTTGTTATGAGGAATGAGTTTCCTAATTTCTATTTGACACTTTTTTTCTTTTTCTTTTATACGTTGTACCAAAAACAAGTGTTAGTCTTCTAACACAAGTATTGTACATTTACCTCAAACATAATTTTCTCTATGTGTGATGGCATTTCTTTCAAATGTGATATTTTCTTTGTTATATATAAAATCACTCATGCAATGCAACAGGCAAACAAGTTGAGTTCAATAAGCTAACAATGCATATATGTCATACCAACCAACCCAATCACTAGTGACATAAGAATAAGATCATTCAAATACATTTATAATTTGAAGCTATTAGACTGTGTAACCTACCTATTGCCAAATTATTAGCCACTAATGAAAGCTAGCTGTCAAATTTTGTTTCCAAATGATTTGAATATATATAATTACACCAATAAAAATCATATGTTAGCAAAACATAAAATCGGTTTATATATTAAAAAAAAGTGTACACTACTTATTCTGGATTTATCTAAAATAGTCAACATGAGAAAAAACTATTGATATCATGGATTTATGTGCATTGCAAGGGCAAAGTTCTTCCTTCATAATGCTCAGATAAGTCATAAAGATTAATGATGCTTAAGATATTTTCGGTATAAACATACTAACTAGAATTCATGCAAGTAAAAGACTAACCAGAATTCATGTTCAAGATCATTTTACTTGCCAGTAATATAACATGCACAACATCTCCTTATTGAATATATTTCTATATTTAGGACTGTCCATGTTATTCTACTACATATGCACTTGTTTGTCACAAACATTTATTCCTAAACTATGAAAGCATGGACAAGCGATACAAACTAGCATTCCTTTGGAGTTTTTTCTACCTCTACTGCTCTTTTGATGGAACTACTTCTTTTTGTGTTTTCTACATATATTTGCTTCATTTCCCGATTGAGATACTTGCTACCTAAGACTATGTAGTTATTGAGCATATATTGCTTCATTTTGTATAGTATTGGATGTATAAACTATAATGACTTTGTAAATTAATAGTTGGATTGAAACTACACTCACTGAAATAATCCAATTCTAAAGAAAGCATAAACTATCAAATTCCTGATTGTGATAACTATTAATTAGAAGTATAAATTACCAAATCATCATCCAGATCTTGATGGCGATTAATACCATGGTGCTCATAATGGAAATTTAAGAAGTCGTTCGCATGTTGTGGTGGTAGAATTGAAGCGATGGTTGGAAAGATGTTGGTGATGTTGATTTAGGGTTAAGCTTGGTATTTGGGGATATCGGGTGTAAAATTACAGAATGAAGATGAATAAAGGAACAAATAAAGTGTGAACGAGAGAACTGAGATTAGATTTGAAGAAATCGGGACAAAGAATGAAATGCAGTAGATTTTGTTGAAGAAGATAATTGATATTTTTTGGGATGAGGTATGAAAGTAAGAAGGAAAGGCGGCTAGAAAGAATTTTTATTACCCGCGTTAAAATTTTAGCTCTATCCCTAAAATGTCAGCGTTTGTTGATTAATATTATTCGTTCAAAATACTATCGGCTGCATTTGCTGTTGAAAGCTGATAAATGTTGCTGTTGAAAGTGAATTTTCTTGTAGTGTTGACTCTTCCCATTGTAATTATAGAAAAACTGATTTAAAGGTTCGAATCAAATCAGTAAAACGAATTTATCCAACGTAAGTAGGAGGGTGCTCCCCCCTTCCACGAAAGTATGCGTGTAGATAAAATATACTTGAGAGCACATGCGTCACTCTCAGGAACTTCCAAGATGGACCCCGCTTCACACGAGCATCCAAATATTTCACATTAATGCATGCATGCCGAAACCTCTCTAAATGATGTGAACATACCCTGATGGTGCGACCCATATGGCTTGGCTCCCGCTCGCGCCTTGGTTTTAGTTTTCCCAGTGTTGGATATCAATGATAAATCATCTTAGAATGACGAAGCACAATAATGACTTGGAGGGTGCTCCTCCTTTTTCGCGCCTTGGTTTTAGTCATTTTCGATAAACGATAACAAAGCTCAACGGAGCTATAAATTGTCTTAGAATGACAAAATCAAATAAGCTGAAGTAATCGATAGCTGAGATACCAACTATCGAGGATATACAACGATCATATATGGAAATTAAGTTTTGTATACTTATCACCACTCATTGAATTCAAACTTGTACTTTTTCTTGGTTAACAGTAATACCAGACAAGTCTAGGTAGTGTTACCTCAAAGTCGGGTCCAACGATTAATCTTAACTTTTGAAATAGCGACAACTTTACTTCTTCGATGTTTAGTGATAATTATACAAGTAAATCGTTTCCATATAAGTGATTCGCTTTAAAGAAATAATTAATTTCCATAAACGAATCAAACTTTTACTTTTAAAACGAACTGAACTTGTGCTTGATTTACATATTTCCACCTTGGTAAAACACTTTTAGAATTAGTACCTGATTGTTAAAATGTTAAGAGAATAATTTTTCATAGTGCGCGACCCCGAAGGACTAAACCAACATCAGACCGAACACCCAGAAGGTTATCCAACTTAGCATCCTAATAATCGAGTTCCGATTCCTTTTCATAACTTTAAAACAATATTAATTATCCCAAAAGATAATTAATCACATTTAAAATTTCTTTTAAATAAACAAATCCATTATCTATAATAAAATAGATAATTATTTCCAAACACTTATATACCATAGGTAAATCAACTTTAAAAAATCTGTATTAAATCGGTTTATTTACTTTAAATTAGTTGATTAAATCTTTGCCTCGTAATGCAGGGGCTTTCTCCCCTCGGAAATTTTGCACTCAAGTTATTGATGGGATTAGTGTGCTCCCTTCGGAAGTTGTTCATAAAGCCGAGAACCAGTGGTCTGATCACCTTATTAGTTTTTTTCTTGATTCTGCATCAACATACTCGGTTGTTAGTGAGAATTGTAGGCGCGCATGGAAAATGAGAGGTACTCTACATGTTCAAGTTATTAACTCTTTTTTCTATTTCAAATTTGGGAAAATGAAGACAAGCTTATTGCTCTTGAGACTAGCCCTCTAATTATTGAGGGGAAACCATTTATTGTGACTCCTTGGAATGTTAGTATCGACAAGGTTAGAGAGCAGGTTCTCTCTATTCCGGTTTGGGCCACATTCTCTAATATCCCGTCTGTCCTTCAACCACTCCTTGGTATGAATTGGCTTGCAAGCCTTATTGGAGAATTCAAATGTTTTAACGCAAGTACTATCGCTCGCAAGAATTTACTTTATGCCAGAGCATTAATTGAAATAACCCCTCTGAATCTGCTTCCGTCGATTTTGAAAGTTTGAATTAAAGATGGTCATGAGATAGAGATAAGAGTCAATTACAGCTGGAAACCCAATATATGCACTATTTGTCAGTCTTTTGGACATTACGCGGATAAGTGTTCTAGGATTTCTCCTCTTCCTCCAGTTCCCAAAGTCCCCCACCCCAGGTCGGAAATGAAATGGGTCCCCAAGATTAGTTCGACTGTCCCTGATATTGAGATTCCTATTACCCCTTCTGTGGACTTAGTTTCTAAAGCTGATGATGGCGATTCTGTTGATGAGATCATTTACTGGGAACCGAAAGAGGGTGCTTGGGTACACACGACCATGGAAATGAGGTATGACCCACGTTTACACTGTTATCACATGTTCCTTGGTGGCTATGATGAGTCTAGGAGGCTTATTTATCATGTTGATGGAGATGGTCTATCTCTTACGTCCTCTGGTATTGATGGTGCTTGCAATTGGTGGCAACTCTTAGATCCCTCTTGGGACAGGATTTATCTCTACTTTGCTCTCTTGAGATCTTTCGATCCATTATTGGCTACTACTTTTCTACTGTTCAATGTGTTATTGGCCCTAGTACTGATGCTGATATTAGTGATGACATGGGGGATTTTCATCCTTCCATGTAGTCTAGACTCTCTATCTAGCTAGTGTTCTTTATTGTTTTTATGTTTGTTTTAAGTGGTATGTCCACTATAAAAACAGTCTTAGTTGTTCTGTGCATGTGCAGAGCACCTGTTCTTTCTATTTATACATAGTGGCATGGTCCACTATAAAGCCGGCTAGCATTGCTATAAAAAAATTAGTTGATTAAAGCAATTTTATTACATTAGATAATTTACTTAAATCATCCTTATTAAATCGATTAATTAACTTTAAATATCATTAACTACAAAGATTAATTAGATTCAAATAATCATTAGTTAAAAATTATTAAGTCAACTCAAACATCATTTATTAAAATATAAATAATTTTAAATTCCATAAATTAAAAAAATTAATCAAGTTCATATAATCATAAATTAATTGGGTTAATTAAATTCAAACTCCATTATCTAAAATGATTAATTAAAACATCATTTGTTAAAATGATTTATTTAATTATAAAACATCATTAATTAAAATGATTTAACTAAATTCCAAATATCATTAGTTAAAACAATTAATTAAATTTACAACAATCATTAATTAAAATGATTAATAAAATTCAAATATCATTTTTTTAAATGGTTAATTACTTTTAAATATCATTAATTAAAATAATTAATTAAGTTCAAATAATCATAAATTAATTAAACTCCATTATCTTTAATTAAAATAATTAATTAAGCTCAAATAATCATTAGTTAAAACGATTAATTAAGTATAAAACATCATTAGCAAAAATGATTAATTAAATCTAAAGATAAACCAAATTTTAATCATCATTAATTAAATTGGTTAATTAATGTAAAATTAATTAATTAAAATGATTGATTAATTTTAAATTATCATTAATCAAAATAATTAATAAATTTTCAATATTCTTCTTAGCGGAAACACAAGCTCAAGTTCATATGAAAGGGTTTTGGGGAGGAAATTTAATAATTTACGATATAGCAAAATCGCTATACTGACATTTAAACTATTCAATTAAACATCAATATAATTGCATAAGGATGTAAATAACTAATTATTGGCGAGAAACCCCCTTTGGGTATCTTTACATATTTCTCCTGCAAAACAATGGGTATGGATAATATATATAATCATATGGGTTTATAACAATTAATTTAATATGTCATCCATTTTCCAAACGGAAATTCAACCAAACAAGCAATCAAACAATTTAACTAACATCCAAACAATCAATAAACGTTTATAACATCATTAATATGATATAATAAAAATTAATGTGAGTTAAACTCACATTGATTTTTGTTTTCACCGAAACGTCCTGATTTGGGCTAAAACCGAACGGTCGTTCAAATTTAGCCTAAATTTTCACTTGCTCCAAATCCAACCAAACCATTTCCATCACGAAGATCTTGAGGACATGAGTCCAATGCAAAAAACGATGTTTGAATCCGACCTCGTATGAGCAAGATACGAATTTTATAAGTTAACGATAATTATAAATTAAATAAAAAAACAATACAACTTTAAACTGATTACAAAAATACCCTCAACCCTTCTTCCTCTAGCAAGAACATGCACAGTTGAATGATATGCACGATAGAAACGAAATGGAACCCAAAACCTAGAATTTCAATCAATGATTTCTCGCTCGTTTCTCAACGAAATTCGCCGTTGTTCACGCCATCGCATCGCTCTTCGCGAGCTCTTCCTATTCGACACCACGACTTACAACTCGCGCCTTTCCACTATGATGCTACCTGATGGTCCCCCTTGTAGCCCAAGTTGACGCGAACCAATGGCAAGAGCCGAACACCACCAAACTTGACGACTAGTTGCACTCCGTTACCCCGAGTCCAAATCCATGCTCCGAATCGCCAATCAATGCCCCTAGCCTCAACACACCCATACCCTAGCTGCTTCCCCTTAACGTTGATTCCCCCAAAACCACTCCGCAAGCTACATATTAGGTATAGGATGGAAGCTCAAGTCCATACGAATTTAAACATAATTTTTCCCTGATTTTTAGATGAGTATATCTCTATATCTTAATTTTTGAATTCTTGTTTTCAAGAGGAAAGCTCTATTTGGCTTTACAGTGAAGGATATAAAAAGAAGAGGGGGTATGGGTTTGCATACAAGGGTATGGGCACGGGGTATGGGTGTGGGTATGGCTTACGCATTGGTATATTTGAATATATATATATATATATATATATATATATATATTATATTTAATTTTAAAATATTCAACAAAACATACCCAAAAATCCCGAACTCCAAACGAGGCATGTCGCCTAGCGTTCAATATGTCATACCCCTATTCCGAATGCAATGAAACTTGTTTCGAGACCTAATTCGATCGTATGCAGAAGATAGGTTTTTGGAACTAGTTATTATATTAAATTTTCGATATCAATTTCAACGCGTTTCGATCTCGCACGACCAAACGATATGTCTGATCACTATGGAATTCAGTGGCGTAATATAATTCATTATTTCGGATCCAATGAAACTGGTTTCGTCGAAATCCGAGACTGTGCCCCGAAACGACAATTTCAAAGATTTAAATATTTTATTTACCGATATTTTTCCGATCTATATATATTTGTAAATAAATTTACAACTTGAACTTACCAATATTATTTATTGGTTAAATGGAGTTAAATAAATTTATTAAATCCATTTAATTGACAATTCAAATATTTAATTATTCCTTATATTTGAATTATAAATTATTAAATTCCAAAATTAATTATTTTAAACATTTAAAATTAATTAAACATTTAAAATCAAATTAAAAAAATTTAGGTCGTTATAATATTTAAATATTTTCAAACATTTTGAAAATATTGTTATCTTTCAAACATTTTGAAAACTTATAATGTATTATAACTTTTATAATAAACAGATTTTTATTTTACATTTAACTTTTAAATTTGAACTCTTTTAATTTTATTTTCAATAATTTTGAAAATCAGGCCAAGACCCAATTCAAATTGAGCCTTTTCTATTAGGGGCAACCTTTGGGCTCATTTCACCTTTCTGGTCATATCGGTAGCCAGGTAGGACAGGATACTTGATTACCCAATTCCAATTATAGACATTACCTTTCTAGACACTGTACTAAGTGAGCAAGCTTAATTAGTTGGCCCTAACATGAATAATTTACACCGCGCAAACTATTGGACTCTGATACCATTGATGGATCTAGACTAGCCCACATAGACTATTGTGCTCTGATATCATTGGTGGAACAGGGCCAGCCCGCGGCGAAAGAAATGGGTAAATTTCAAAAAAACTTCCTATTGGATCTTTGTTGGGCTTATGTAGTCCGAAACTCATTTAAAACTTTTCTGAATTTTCCTTCTAAAATTTTCTCCATATTATTATAATTGTTAAATATTAGTTTAATTTAATATTAATTAATTTTATATTATGATGCACACATCAAATGCACTCATGTGTATAGTGTAAGTGCAACATATGAAAGGTGTACATAGTTAATGTGAACATTGTTTAAGTGTCGGGATTTACACCGCAATGGACACATCTCCCCTCTATATATCCCTTTATCATCTAAAATATAAATTTTTTACATAAACATATGTGTGTGTGTGTATGTGTGTCTTTACATCTATAAATATATACTCACACACACACTCATAGTAATTATTTTGTATAGAATTTCAAACTAAAATAGACTTTATTTATATTACATGCAATAAATCAAATAAAACAAAGTCTATTTAAAGTAATTTAGACTTTTACTATCATGTCTTATACAAAACCCCTTTTGAAAACTTTGAGATAAATGCAAATACACACACTCAAATGATATTATGTAAATATATAAATTTATGTACACATACAAGTAAAACAAAAATTGAAACAAAGTAAAATAATATACATGTAGTTTTTGAAATAGAATGTTTCTTTTTAAACAAAGATTTAGTACTAGACTATATATGTTAACCCGCCTTTTGGCAAGGTCGCGGACAGACGGGTTTAACTTAATCAACTGCATGTTCGTCGAGGCTAGAGCACGATGGATTCAGTCGACTGGATGGATGGGTGACGCAACGTGCTTGGGAGATGGAAATATGATTGGATAAAGGATGACCAATGGTTTGGCATGATGGAAGTTCGACACAAATAGTTCGTCTGGCATTCACTATTCACGTTCGAATAGCATTCAAGAGTACTCGGCATGCATAGAGCGTTCGACATTCAGTAGCACTCGGCATCCAGGAGCGCTAGGCATTTAGAGGCGCTCGGCATTAGTGATCGTTCGGCATGATGGACGCTCGGCATTAGCAACTGTTCGGCATCAAACATGGTTCGGCATGATGGAGATTCGGCATGATGGAGGTTCGGCATTAAGTATCGTTCGGCATTGGATGGAGCGCTCGTCATAAATCTCGTTCGGCATTGGATGGAGCGCTCGGCATAAATCTCGTTCGGCATTGGATGGAGCGCTCGGCATAAATCTCGTTCGGCATTGGATGGATCGTTCGGCATTAGGGAGCGTTCGGCATTGGATGGGTTGTTTGGCATAACTCACCTTGCTCGGCATTGCACCTCGCACCTCCATACCTCGGTACCTCGCACCTCCATACCTCGGTACCTCGATACTCCATACCTCGGTACCTCGCGCCTCCATACCTCGGTACCTCACCTCGCTCGGCATTGCACCTCGCACCTCCATACCTCGGTACCTCGCACCTCCATACCTCGGTACCTCGCACCTCACACCTCGGTACCTCGATACCTTGACACCTCGGTACCTCTGTATCTCGATACCTCGCACCTCCCCTCGTTCGGCATACCAACTGCTTAGGATTGGTCGGCATAATGAAGTAGGGTTCGGCTATGACCTTGATGGGCCCAAACTACTCAGGAGGCCCAGCAACCTGGTTTTGCCTATAAATACAACATGTGGGTCTCCAGATGGGGGATCTTCTTTCTGCTCTCTTAGTTTCTCTTTTCTAAGGCTAAGGAAACTCTGCCATTTTGCAACTGTAATCGATTATTACAGCAATAAAAAGCAAACTTCTAAGTGGACGTAGGACGGAGTTAGTCGAACCACTATAAAATCTGTTGTTCTTTACTGCTTTCATTTTAGTTTTAACTGTTCTTCACATTATTACTCTCTACATATACTCTATCTCTGAGCTGTGACTGGTATTTGGTGCTTTCATCTAGATTTGGGTGTAGTGACCAATTTTGGCGCTAACACTTTGGTGCTTTCACTGAGAACTGAACTCAGGGATTTTGGAGTTAGGAACTTGGACTCTAAAAGGCAATGGCTAGGCCATCAACAAGAAAGCAAGTGACTGATAGGAGCAATCAGGAGGGAAGTCAAGAGGCTTCCTCGGGAGATGGAGCAGGTCAAGCATCCATCTACATCACTAGAGAGGAAATAGAAGCCATGATGAAAAGACAAGAGGAGATGATGCAGGCTCTTCTCAGACAATTTACGCAAGTAGGAAATGCGGGGGCTCAGATCCATGGAGCTAGATCAGAAGCGCTCAACCAGCAAGCAGAGGGAATGGTTCAGCAGGGGGCAACCCCCAATCAACATACAACTAACAATCCGGATGGAGCTGAACTCGGGGGTGCACCATCAGTTCCAGCTAATACCACGCAATAGGATGCTGGTAGGAATGTAAGAGCAAGAGATGAAAAGTATGTACCAGAATTCCCTCGGGAACTCGGGGGGCATCCCTTGACGGACAATGCTGGATTAGCTGAGATTATCAGGCGAAACATGCGTGGGGGTTTGACCAATAGAGATCTGGAAGGAGTAAACAAGAGTTCGTTCTCTCGTGAAATCAGGATAGCTAGGAATCCACCAGATTTCAAGCTACCTAACGTGGGGATGTACAATGGCAAGGTCGATCTGACAGATCACTTGATGAGATATACCAGACACATGGAGGTGTTGGGGGCATCGGAAGAAGTTATGGCTCGATGTTTCCCTTTATTCTTAACGGACATAGCTGCTATGTGGTTCAGGCAGCTGGAAGAAGGATCTATCGGGACATGGACAGAGTTGGTGGACAAGTTTCTAAAGCATTTTCGGGTACATATCAAAAGGCCAAAGAATGTAATGACGCTGACATCGGTAAAACAGAGGACAGACGAATCACTCAGAGCTTTCTTAACTCGGTTCAATGCAGAGGTTGCTTCAGTGGATCGGCCGGATCCATCAATGGTTTTAATGGCGGCAGTGTCAGGAGTTAGAGAAAATTCAGATTTCAAAGTGTCACTGATACGGGACCCTCCGATGGATCTCGGGGAATTCTTTCACGAAGCTGAAAAATTCCTTCAGCAAGAAGATGCATGCTCAGATATGAAATTAAAGGAGGTGAACGCGGCTGATAATGGAGGGCCATCTAGTGGAGGCTTGGATAAAGATAAAGATAAAGGAAAACGGAAGCTGGATGATGATTCAGGAAAAGCTAGGAAGCGGTGGAGAGAGCCAAAATTCTCCACTTACACGGGATTAAACGAGACGTTGGAACGGATATTCATGGAGACTCGGAATCGCCTTCCCTACCGAAGGCTAGCTAGGAGAGAACCTTCGGAACGTGAAAGGGCGTCAGGAAGGCAATGTCTTTTTCACGACTTGGACGGGCATGATACCAACAGCTGCAGGCATCTGAAGGACATAATTGAGGAGCATGTAAGGAATGGACAGTTGCGACAATATGTTGGAGCTCAGAATGCAGCGGTGGAACAAGGACGACCACCGTCCACCTCAAACAACGATGGCACGAGGCCCAGGAATGATGGTCGATTGGTTATCAATTGACAGGGGTAATATGAAATAAGTAGCAAACTTTGAGCAAATGGCCGAGTCACTTACACATGTACGGGGACGGAGATAGCCCCTAGGCATGCTCTGAAATGATGAGAAACTGCGACGCTCTAGTTTGTGAAATTTGCCTTTTCTTTTTTGGTTTGAACATTTGCTATTTCTTGGTTTGGTTTGAACTCCTGGTTTTGTTTGTATTTTGGTTTTTTCTTTTGGTTTGGACTTTTATTTGGATGATTGATTTCTGGTTTGGATATTGGTTTGGATTTTTGATGTGGATTTTTTGTTTCCTGGTTTGATCTGTATTTCGGATTGGCTTTTTATCTGGCTTTTGGTAAATGATCGTCAGGTATGGATCATACCTGGCAAGGGGTAAGTCGCTTTGTCCAAGCATGGCAAATCGACTTATTCAGGTCGTCGAGTATGGACTATGCTCGGCAAGGGTCCGGAGAGACCAGGATTCGGCCTAGGACTTAGGCCCCACATTATCGGTTACTATTTCAGGTTGTCGAGTATGGACTATGCTCGGCAAGGGTCCGGAGAGACCAGGATTCGGCCTAGGACTTAGGCCCCATATTATCGGTTACTATTGCAGGTCGTCGAGTATGGACTATGCTCGGCAGGGGTCCGTAGTGACCAGGATTCGGCTTAGGACTTAAGCCACGGCATTATTCGACGTTCAGGGACACTGAACCATGATCACCATGGATTTACTTAACATAGGTCGTCAAGTGTGGATTGTGCTTGACAAGAACCCGGAGAGGTTACGGATATGAATATCGGCTATGGACGACAGAGGATTTGGATATTGACCCGGAGAGGTCCTAAAGTCGGTTATTGGTTATTGGATATGGATGAAACATGGACTTTGGATATCGGATTTGAGGCTATTCAAAACACACCTTCCAATAGCAAGGCATGTTTTGAGGGGCAAGTGTTAACCCGCCTTTTGGCAAGGTCGCGGACAGACGGGTTTAACTTAATCAACTGCATGTTCGTCGAGGCTAGAGCATGATGGATTCAGTCGACTGGATGGATGGGTGACGCAACATGCTTGGGAGATGGAAATATGATTGGATAAAGGATAACCAATGGTTCAGCATGATGGAAGTTCAACACAAATAGTTCGTCTGGCATTCACTATTCACGTTCGAATAGCATTCAAGAGTACTCGGCATGCATAGAGCATTCGACATTCAGTAGCGCTCGGCATCCAGGAGCGCTCGGCATTTAGAGGCGCTCGGCATTAGTGATCGTTCGGCATGATGGACGCTCGGCATTAGCAACTGTTCGGCATCAAACATGGTTCGGCATGATGGAGGTTCGGCATTAAGTATCGTTCGGCATTGGATGGAGCGCTCGGCATAAATCTCGTTCGGCATTGGATGGAGCGCTCGACATAAATCTCGTTCGGCATTGGATGGAGCACTCGGCATAAATCTCGTTCGGCATTGGATGGATCGTTCGGCATTAGGGAGCGTTCGGCATTGGATGGGTCGTTCGGCATAACTCACCTCGCTCGGCATTGCACCTCGCACCTCCATACCTCGGTACCTCGCGCCTCCATACCTCGGTACCTCGCGCCTCCATACTTCGGTACCTCACCTCGCTCGGCATTGCACCTCGCACCTCCATACCTCGGTACCTCGCACCTCACACCTCGGTACCTCGACACCTCGATACCTCGACACCTCGATACCTTGGTACCTCTGTATCTCGATACCTCGCACCTCCCCTCGTTCGACATACCAACTGCTCAGGATTGGTCAGCATAATGAAGTAGGGTTCGGCTATGACCTTGATGGGCCCAAACTACTCAGGAGGCCCAGCAACCTAGTTTTGCCTATAAATACAACATGTGGGTCTCCAGATGGGGGATCTTCTTTCTGCTCTCTTACTTTCTCTTTTCTAAGGCTAAGGAAACTCTGCCATTTTGCAACTGTAATCGATTATTACAGCAATAAAAATCAAACTTCTAAGTGGACGTAGGCCGGAGTTAGCCGAACCACTATAAAATCTGTTGTTCTTTACTGCTTTCATTTTAGTTTTAACTGTTCTTCACATTATTACTCTCTACATATACTCTATCTCTGAGCTGTGACTGGTATTTGGTGCTTTCATCTGGATTTGGGTGTAGTGACCAATTTTGGCGCTAACACAATATAATTGTAAAACTAGGAATAAATCATTAATTTAACCATACCCTTTTTGTTTTAATTAGCAAAGTATGTTTTGGAACGATTTAAAACTTAACACAATTAAATTATCATGTTATGTTGACAACAAATATTAATCGATGCAATTATTTCAAAGTATTATTCACGTAGCAGTTTATGTGTAAACATTCAATTCCAAATCTTCTAATATGAAAACTGATTTATTAACAAGAGTATTCCAAATTCAATTTAGTTTTTTTTATTAACAATGATAAAATCAGACGACATGTGCATATATATATTCATGATAAGAAGGTCTAGTTTAGGTTATATATAGATAAATACATAAATGAGAAAGTGAAAATAAAAGGATTTAGATCTAGGTTAAACAAACATACAAAAAAAAGATAGGAAATTATCACTATTGTTCATAACAAAATAGCAGTGAACATAGCAAAGGTTTTCTTCTTCTCATGATATACAATTGATTCAAGTAGAGGTTTAAGTCATTCAAATCCAAATCCAAATCCAAATTCATATACATTAACAAAAAGGGAGAGATAGAGAATTAAGGGGATGTAAACAAAATTTAAAGATACATAAATATATAGAATTGCCTTAGGATGAAGCCTAGAGAATATACCTTGAATGAAGAAAATTTCTTGATTCTTCCAGTCGATCTCCATATTTGTAATAATCTAGAGACAACCACCTTTTTATCTTAAGTTTTGTTTGAATTTTGTTTTGAAGTTTGGAGACTTATCCCCATGGAAATTTCAATTTTTAGAAGAGAAGATGAGAATGATAGAGGTAAATCATAGAGAGAAAATTTTATTGAATACGGAAATAAATGTAGCATTCATATATGCCGATTCCTCTTCTTTTAATAATATTTTTCTTCTCGTTCAAAAAAATGACCCCTCTTATTCCTCAAAGAAAGTCCAGCTATTACATGGGCTATTTGGGGTCCAAACATTCCGAAAACCAATTAGTATTCTCCATTTAAATCTAATTTAAATTTCATATCGATATTGTATACCGATACACGCGCTTATAACTGTTATATACGCACTTTATTAAATACTAATGGAAATCAAACAAATCAAATAAGAAACTTTTAGTAATTAATATTACACAATATTAATTAATTTAATTTATTTAAAGTCTGTTTAGTATTTATTCTATTTAAACCAAATTTAAACATTCTACCAATATCGTATATCGATATGCACATTTATAACTTATATACACACTTTACTAAATACAAATGGTATTCAAATAAATTTAATAAAATTTAGTAATAAATATTTCAAAAATATTAATTAATTTAATTAATTTTCAACCATTAAAAATTAATTAAATTGTGTGGTTCATTCGGAACCTTCATCATTTTGGTTGTGTGACTCATTGGCGTAAATTCAGTTATGGATTAATATTGAACAATTCAAATATTAAAGTTCACATGTCATCGTAGCTAGTGGTATGACATTTTGGCTAAATTTATCGCTTACACGTCATTTTGTAAAATCCAATTTTATTTATTATAAGCGTTACCCATTAGTGATAATTAATTACACAAATTCTCTTTGTCAAAACTATATCGCTTTGGACCTATGGAAGTTCGTAATGGTAAAAATTCCAATATCATCCATATTCAGCTCTGTAGTCCAAACACAAAGTCCTTGGTTCAATAATAACAATTATTATTAACCAAAATGCTCTGGCCAGAGACTTTGACTTTGAGTTGACTTCAGTTGATAGTGATACTAACTTCGTATAACTGAGGAGACGAATCCTTTCCCAATTAGTGTTTCACTTCCAAGTCTTCCACTCAATCCAAATATAGTCATTCGATGGACGACGTGCCATGATTTAACTATAATCAAAGAGGAGCTTCCACATTGAATGCCAACGGAATTTTCAAGTCAAGAGAACCGTGTAATTTTGTTCACATTGGTATTTTCTATTTGACTTTAGTTATATTAACCAACAGAAAACAATTGAGTGAGTCATTCCATAGTTATCTAATAACTATCAGTATGTAACCTCTTGGTGCTCTCAACGGTCATGAGTAATACACTGCCCAACATTTGGAGAGCATTGCGTACTCTAATCTCAACGGATGTATCGATATACAATCTCAATACATCTTGACTAGGAATATTTAAAATGGTATATTTATTTTTATTGTGATAAATCACTCATGGTTACAACACATTGTAACTACTATCACTAAACATATAATTTATGGATATTCTATTCAATATACTTCAATTGAATTAATTAATTAATATAACATATTATATTAAGTATATAATTGAAAGAAAACACCTTTTATTTTGAAAAAAATTGATTATCAAGTTAGATATATGTAAAAAATTACATGATTTCCCCTAGAGCATACCCCTAGCTTTGTCAATAGCCCACTTGCACCTGGGGTCAATTATGGAATCTTATTCAAACTTCTCCAATCGGCTTTCTCAAAAACCAATCGAGCTAGTCCCTCGATGAACGGGTGTAACGTACCAGAATTTTGATTATTTGAAAATGGATTATTTAATTGATTTTAAATATTTAAAACTTAATTTGTTTAGATTTAATAACTTGAATTTCAAATATAATGATTTATGGGGTAATTCAATTGTTAAATTTAATAATTGAAAATTTGTTTAAATAATTTAAATCTTGGGTTTTTATTTGGATAAAATGATTAAAAGGCTTATTTAATTTCTATTAACAAGAATAAAGGTAATAAAGTTTTTAAATTTGATTTATTAGTGATTTACTCGATTTTAAAAATATCTCGTTTTAATTAACAAGTGAAAATAACCTTCTAGGGCATAGTCTCGGATTTCGATGAAACTAGTTACATTGGATCCGTAATAGTGTATTATTATCGAATTTCAAATTTCATAGCGTTTGGTGTTACCGTTTGGTCGTACGGGATAAAAAGGCGTTGAAATTAATATCGAAAATTAAATATAATGATTGGGTTCAAAAAAACTATCTTCTACATACAATCGAATTGGGGCTCGAGACTATTTCCATTGCGTTCGGAATAGGGGTATAACATTAGGAACACCAGGCGGCACACCTCAATCAGGGTTTCGAATTAAATATCTAGATAATTTGAAATTTGAAATAATATGTTTTAAATCAATGTGACTAAACAGCCACCCTACCCCTGATAAGAAGCCGACCTACCCTCTACTCATTCTTTTTCCATCCCTGCCTTATAAAACTGTCAGTAAGCAATCTTGAAAAAAACTGGTCGAACTATATAAAAAATATGAAAGGATGATAACTTGAAGTCAATAGTGTTTAGCTCTTCATGCTAAAACGTTGGGAGAGGGGTTCGGTGACGAGATGATTAAGGAGATGTGACCTCGATTTGGGAGCCATGTTAGTTTGTATGGAAATAGGAGGAATCAAGCTTTCTGGCTCGTGGTGTGGAACGCACTTGCGACCGAAGTTTTGGGGGAGATCCGATGTGAATTGGTGGGGGCGACATGACCATATGGTCGTGGATATGTGGGTCAATCGCGACCTGGGGGAATTCTCATGGAGGATTCGACACAAGGTTGTGGCAGCATGGTAGTAGAAATATTAGCCAGCGTAGCAAGGTGGTTGTGACCTAAGATGGAGACGACATGAGCATACCTAAGTCAAAGTAGCAAAATGGAGTTGATGTTCAAGTGTTGAGTTCAGCAAGAGAAGGTCTTCTTTGTTCCATTCTATCCTGCAGTTTGTTTGTCCATTAAACGCACACGACTTATTCGATGTAATGTTTATTCTATTCAAAATGTTGATGTGGCAAAAGCTATGCGTGCTAGGATAGTAGCTCCATGTTAGTTTCTTCTTTGATAGAAGTGGTTTTTGACGATTTTCTGAGGCTTAATAATAACTTAAAATCTGTCAGATTCGAATGCAACCTTTTGCGTTGTGTTCATAATAACGTTAGCTTTGCTATGGAATTGGATTGGACACATTTCAAGCTTGTTGAATTTTAAGATATAGTTGAACGTCGTTGACTGCAAACCAACCAGAATGCTTTGACGACATAGAAAATTTTGGTGAGTAAATCTCACTCATTTGGATAACTAGTTTTATTTTAAAGTATTATAAATTATTTATTGGTTGATTGGATAAATTGGAAAATTATTATTGTCAGTTGGATGTTATATTAGTATATATTAGTAGTCGGATATATTTCTCGCCGTTGGAGCGGATGAGACACTATGTGCCCCGCATAATAGCGGATGACCCTATATTACCGCGATATCCCGTCTCGAATCGGGATTGGTATTTTATTGTATATAACATCTGTGGTTGCAGGGAAACAGGTTGGAGGGATCCAACTGGATTCCTCCAAAATGTTGATTTTAATTTCATATATAGTGATATACGATGTGTTTGAATTATCTATGATAGATTATGATATGATTTGATCAATTGGATGCTATAGTAGCACTAGCCTAGATTTTGGTATTTTAAAATACCATAATTATCATTTTTAATTTGAAAAGAAATTAAAAGGGGATTTTGGAAGTGAAATATTTATATTGAGTTTTAGGATTATTTAAAGAGGTATTATTTTGGATAAAATAAATGATTTGATTTTAAACTTGTACTTAACTATCTCGTGAAATAATTTAAGTAGAGATTTTAAAATAATGTATATAAAGGATTTTTAAACAATAAATTTAAGTGATATTTATTTAAATGTAAAAGGATTTTAAAAATTGAGATTTAAGTAGATTGGGAGAATAAAGGAGATTTGGAAATAAATATAAATTTGGTTATACTGGAATTAAAATAAGATTTTTAAATTACAAAATGGAAGTAGAAATCGAGATTTGATTGGTTTGGAATATAGTTTTGCTTTATTTAAGAAATAGATTTATAAATGGAATTTTAATTAGAAATCGATCTATAAATAGTTTTTTGTAATATAAACCTGTATAAACTGGTAATGAGTTTATGAAAATTTATAAACGATGTTTATAAATAAGTGGAATGTTTATCATTTGATAAACGGGAAATAAAAATTCATAGTGTTAATTTAAAATGAGATAAGGAAACCGGCTTAGAAAGAAATAGTGGATTCTATTTTGGAATTTGGAAACCGGCTTAGAAAGAAATAGTGTGAATTTGGAAATGTAAATCGAATTGTGATAAATCGAGAGAGATTTATAAGTATGAAAATGTTTATATTGGATTTTAAAAATATATTTTTATCAAGAAGTGGAGTTGTTTTAGAAAAGGACTTTTATTTATTAGACTTAAATATTTCTGAAAATCAGTTACTTAAATATTTAATATTGATTGAAATAAATTCTAATTTTCGTAATAAGCTTGAAAAAATATTTTATTTATTTATGAATGAATTGAAAATTAGCTATCATTGTTATTTAACAAGGGGTGGTGATATTTTAAATAATTACTTAAAAGTATTTGAAATTTTTTATTTTACTTTAGAATACTTATTTTAAAAGGTAGAGTTTTGGAAATTTATTGAAGTTACTTATAAATACTCTCGAGATTTGTAAATAGGGTTTTATTGAATGAATGTGATTTTATAAGAGAAAATCTTATGATGGAATTTGGGAACCTAAGAGATTTGAGGAAAGGAAATTTCCAAATTTGTTCAGATACGAGAACTTTGGAAAAATGAATATGAATTCAAAAGGAGTTATAAATTGTTTGTTTTTCATAAATAAGTATAATCGATAATCTCTTTGAAATTGTAAAAGGAATTTGAAATGGATTCCATGGTTTATAAAATAAGCTATAATGGGTTAAGAATTCGCAAATGAATTTGTAAATGTGTATTAAGTGGGTAAAAGAGAAAATCCTCTTTGTTTATAATTATACTCATAAAATCGAGGTAAGCTATGGAATATTCCTATGTATGGATATCAGAAATGGTTTTGAAAAATAAACTTGTAATATTTTCTTAAGTATTGGAATTAAAGGTTTTGGAGATATTTAGTGACAAAATGATTTATATAGAATATTTGTCTAAGTAATGAATTATAAGTTGGGTTTGGAAATATTTCTAAATGTTGATATGGTTGAAAATATCCTGTTATGGATATACATATTCGGAATTGTTTTCAAATATGAAATATTGAACGAGATTTGAATATATATCTTTGTAAAGATATTTTGAAATAAATGTTTGGAAGATTTATAATATGGGCCTAGTGACTGCTTTTGTGTGTATTTGATAGTTAAATAACCGACTACCAAATTCGGCTAAATTCGTTGATCATTTCGAAGAGACCAGGATCAAATTTAATTATCCAAAAACCACTTCAATCCGATTTGACTGTTGCGAATTATGATATCACGAAGCTAAAAAAGACGGTGATTTTTTGAAAAGGCCGGTTTGTCCAGACCCAGGACAACTTGCATGGATGAATGCTATCAGCACATTGCCATCGGAGGCAATGAGCATTCTAAGTGTAAATTTTCTTGAAAGGTAAACGTAGCCTCAAGCCTTATCAACCGGGAAATGACTAAAACAGGGCATGCAGCAGGGCTAAGTGGGTCGCTCCCATTAGGGTATGTCATCATCTTTCTAGATTACCCTATATTATTATGGATTTGGTTGTGCATGAGATCTCAAAAAGGTCGGAAGACCGGGATGATGACATATTCGGTACCAGTAGTCAAGTGCTAGGCAGGTTCTGTGTGGTAGGGTACAAGATGTTCTTATCAAACCCGAGTGCATTGATCTAGAGATGCACTCATCAGAGGTAGTTCCTTACCTGGTCATAGTATGGAATCCATTCTCCAGTATGTGCCTTTACGGTTTTGATTGTAGAGCCTAGTATGTTGGAATTTAATTAATGTAACAATTTCGGCTATTTTAATAAGTATTTGTACTTAGACACTATTATAATATCATTGGATTTTTATATAAAAGTGTTTTGGTTATCGTAAGGTAAAACCTCGTCGTGTTTATGTGTGGCATGGTCTTATGAGATACCTTTGTTTTTCAAAAGGATTTTTGAAAATAATTAAAATCAAATTGAGTATGTTTTCTCACGCTGGTTTTCCAGACTGCCTCGGGTGTTACTTTATTATAATGCTCGGGTCAGACCAAGTATTATAGATTCAGGTTAGGATGCTATGGAGCTCAGGAGACGAGCTGGAGAAGCATCAGGCGTATTCGACGTACTTCATTATATTCTGTTGTGTGTGTATGTTGTATACTCAGCACTTGTGAGGACAAGTTATTATAACTGTCCAGACTGATTGTTGACTGTTGTACTCTGATAATTGTATGTATATTACATTTACAGTTTTTTGTATAAAAATCTGCTATTATCCATTAGATATTGTTCTGCTGCAATTGTGAGACTCTGTGTTATTGTTTCTGTTTCCTTCTATCTCTTTCTTCTTCTTTTCCCATAACAATCGGGTTTTCCGGCATTCGAATTCTCGGCATGTAATACAGTGGACGTATTAGTGTCGATTTTCGAGGGTCGAAAGTCCCGTTCGTTACAACGGGAATGCTATTATGTTTTAATCATCTACTCTGTCAATCAACTTTCTAAGGCGCTGATAAACTACCTTTATCATGTGGAACAATTGGGAGTATGTCTCTCGACTTCTAATGAGCTCTAACTTTGTTAAGAAATATATCGTGACATTGTTATCATATAACAATGTTATAGGATTCTCAACATTTGGAATCACTCTCAACTGGATTATAAATTTGTGCATTTATATTTATATACATTGTTATTATTACAGAGCTATAGAAGGCGATGTACTTAGCTTTTTAATTCAATCAGCCACAGCCTTTCATTTGGAACTTTTCTAACTTAAAGGTTCTTAATTTGAATTTATTATTGACATATTATGTCACATATGAAAATTTAAGTCAGAATACCCCTTCATAAGGAGTTTGTGTTTCTATATACAATTCTTTAGTATTTCATAAATACACGAGAAAACCTCAAACAACCATTTAGTGACACCAATTTGGATTTGATATTTGCTTCATATATCAAATACACAAACAAATCACTATATCGTAGATAACATGACATGTATGATATTTCCTATTGCCAAAGCATAAGGAATAATCTTACATGTTCCGCATTAAACATTTTAATAAGGTGTCCTAGTATATCGTTTGGGACATTTCCAGTATCTTTTATACTTATTATGAACAACATCATTTACAAATTCAATGTCGAGTATTAAAACAACTGAAGCTGATTTTAGCGCAAGTATATTGTTAACAATCAGTAATGTGTTGTTTACTTATGGTTTAGAAATATATATGTACCTTTTATACGTTATTTCTTATAAATATATGTTTCCTCTGCATTTTGGCCGATAATCAAACCATTTGATATTCCTATCAAAACACTTGTTCAATTTTGATACTTTTTTGAATGATACTTTCGTATCCGTTCTCGGATCATATCCGAAAAACCCACAAACTCAATATCGCTTCCACTGACTTCGAGACACTTTGGTTGTTTTACGAAAACAATTTTCATAAATAATGTGTGGTATGTTTTACGAAAACAATTTTTGTACCTTAATTCACTCAATAAGTGTTATATGGCATGATCCCATTATTTTCGTCATTACTATAATAGCGTACTGAATGCGGAGGTCCATCATCCACTTAATATAGACCATTTATTTCATATACTGCAACTAGTTTACAGTGGAGAGTTTTGATCAAATATATCAAATTTAAAGAAATAAATTTCATAGAATATAGTTTTATATACACATACATTTTCGTAGTAGAAATCATATTTCTTATTCCCAATGTTAAGTATCAATCATTATTATTACAATTCTCGTTTCCGATATTTCTTTATGAAGCAGAGGTGACCATCCACTCTCTTCATGCTAACCATACTGTAAATCACATCTACTCTTATACATTTGTTTTCCTTTTTGAATGGTCAAACCGTTTAAAAGAATACCCTTACTTTGACATCCTAACGAACTCTTTACAAAAATACATTTGATTAACCTTAACATTTAAGGACATTAAATATGATGCACCTTACGTAAATTGATCAAACTAGTATTTTCAGTGATCGAACTTTGGTCTATATTATAGTTTTGATCTTGTGTTACATTAAACACACTATGATCTTTATTGTAATCAATCAAATTGAATGCTCGATCTCATAGTACAGTTTATTTGTTTGCTTTGAATGAACTAATTCCGTCGAAGTTTCATACATTACGAACTATGACCGTTCACTATATAACACTTATATGTGATAATTTATGGTTCTGAAATATCCTTAGTTTTGTATTGCTTTTGATTTCGAAACTCATAAAATGCAATACATAGTCTCGACTAAATAAACATGCGACCAAATTACAAACGTGTTAAATAGTTGTAAAACTAGGCACTTGCATGGGTATAGAAAACGTTTACATGCAAGAAGTATTTAATGGTAAGTATATGTTATATTTTTGTCAATCTTCAATTTAGTTCATTTGTATATCTTAATTGATAAACATTTTATCAGTTGTATTAAATGCACAAATGTATTAATGTAGATTATTATAACATTATATAACATATATTCTTACAGTATTAGAAAGATTAAATGCAACCTTCTCGTTTTTCTAATAAGGCTCACATTTGTCTTTTATGTTTCACCAAACCTTAAGCGAAACATAGAAGTGTTTCAACTTCACCAGTGAATGTTAGGACTCATATGCCTTGGAATTCTGATCTTAAGAAAAGCTCAACAAATCATAGACCTGCATACAATGGCTAACTTTATTGGTTGTATCATATCCAACTCCTAACCCATGGTTTCTTATCCTAATTCCGCATTTACCTTGGGGAAAGCTCAAAAATTAAAGTGTGACTGTTGACTCGGACCTATCGTTTAGCGATGGCCTAAGTATAATGCACCTACCTTAAGGAAAGCTCAACAAATATGTGCAGTAATGTTACCTCATCTATTCAATATATTAATGGTACTACACATAACATCCCTAGCTTGGGTAAAGGTCAACAACTAAGAGTATGCAAGTAATCTATTAGTATACAAATGGTAGAGGACAAATTTATATTAAAGATTCGTAATCTTCAATATATTATATCGAGTGATATCGACTTATGGAATAATGTATTTTTTATGAAATACCATTTTAATTTAAGTGCCGAACAGATCAAAATCATGGTAGACATATATATACATACGTATTTATTCCTCAAGTCTATTTAGGGTTTCATCAACGTTCCACGTTTAGCTTATAAATTCATATCATACAAGTTTTATTATAATATAACTATTATATTTCATATTACTTATATAATAGTATTATGTATAATATTATATTCATTAAATCTTATTTAATTAATTTTAATTAATTTTATATTAGTATTCCTATACAATGTTTACATTGGACATGTTACCATAACCGTTATAGTATATACTATAGCCCTTACAGTAATTCCTATATATATAACACACACACACTATAACCTTTATATTATAACACATATATCTTATATTCATGTATTCTTACTTAATTAACCTTTAGTTTATTTATTTAATTAATGAACCTTTAATTTATTTATTTTATTCAATAATTTTAATTAAATTATATTAGTTTCAAACTTTTATTTTATATGCATACATGTATACTTATATTATTTTAGATAATTTAAAATAACATAACATATATCAATATATATAGTACACATATATAAGTATTAATTAATTAACTTATTTAATTAATTCATTTTATTAATCTTATTAATGAATTTTAAGTTTGGAAATTAGTATTTAAATATTTTCAAACATTTTGAAAATATCGTTATCTTTTCAAACATTTTGAAAACTTATATTGTATTATAACTTTAAATTTGAAATCTTTTATTTTGATTTTCAAAATAATTTTGAAATTTAGCCCAAGACCCAATTAAAATTGGAGGGGCAACCTTTGGGCTCACTTCACCTTTTTGGTCAGATTGGTTAACTGGGTAGGATGGGATACTTGATTCCCCAATTCCAATCATGGACATTACATTTCTATACACCGTTCTATATGGATAAGCTTAATTAGTTAGCCCTAACATGAATAATTTAGACTACACAAACTATTGGTGTAACGACCCGTACCTTATTGTGCCTAAATTTCAATAAAAATTGAAACCCAAGTCCATCAAAGCACACATCGTTGGATTTGCTACCCACAAATAAGCATGAGAATTATCAGAGATTAATAGAAATCTAAACTCATAGCGGAAACAATAATAGGATAAGAATACTGATTATGACTACTACCTTGGAATTAATGTTATTCCTTGTGTAGCAGACTATCACATCAGCATCGAGCATGAGAGAAAAGAAGACTTTTCCAACAACAAAGCACATCCAGCTCCAGTAACCAGTTTCTCTAAATCTATTCCATGGGTTGTAATAAGGAGGGGGTCATAACAATGTTCTGATGATTTGAAAATCTATAAACTGTCCATAACATAAATTTATAACGATTGGTTTCCATTTAATAGTTATGTCTATTAAGGTTAGCAATTCTAACCTTGCATTGCACACATGATTACTTACCTACCCCTTCCCAAGGTACAAAATACTGATGAAGCCTTATCAACCACCCAATAATTCTAAACCCATTTGCCACTTAATACTTCTAAATATGAAGCGAGCTTCTATAATCATCACAAAATACTTTTAAAAGTGAAATAAGCAGACTATGCCATTTAAGACCTCAATTATGGTAGACTATGTCATTTAAGACCTATTCCTAAGGTCAGTTTCTAACAATGTAGTGAATGGTCGGCGGGTCCTAGCTACAAAGATTTCTAACCACTATTTAAGGCTTCCGACATTTAACGTCTGTAACACCCTATATTTTTGGTAACATTATTTAGAATATTTAACTAGTTAAACTAAATAAAATAATATGTTGATTAGGGGATTGAGATTTGGTTTTATTAAGGGGTAGCTATGCCATTTAACCAATGATTTAAAAGAAGATTTAAAATGAAATAGAGGAAGGATAAAATAGGAAAGAGGCCATTCCTATATCCCTAAAACTTGGCCGTGTATCCTATACACGTTCATTTTCATTTGTTCAAAATTTTAAAAGCTTAAGGCTGGCCACCATTAACAAGAAAAAGAGGAAGAAGATTAAGAAAAGCTAAGGAGGAAGCTTAATTAAATCAAATCCATTCACATCTCAATCTCTTTAATCACTAAAACTAAGGTGAATAATGTTTACATCTCATATTTCTTTTGTTTTCAGTTTTAAGATGAAATCCAAAATATTTTTCATTGATTTGCCATGTTTTTGAATGTTGGAATGATTATATATGCTTGTTGATGATTTATGGTTGTTCATATAGATTTTGTAACATGCATTGATATGAAAACTCTATTAAATGACATCCAAATGCCTTACAAATTTTTATATAGATCAGAAATATTATTTTGGAGATGGGTTCCAATTTTCAGAATTTCGTGAATTTTTGTGAAATTTATATGAATTTTCTAGTAAAGAAAATGTTAAATTGGATTACAAATTATTTACGGTTAAATAATAAATTGTTTGGGTTTGAAATTTTTATATGTTGAAAAACATATTAAAAAGATTTTTTGGAATTTTTATAGAATTTTCCTAAGTGTTTTAACGGTAAATAAAATTATTTAAGGTATGTGACTTAAATGTTTTATATATTTATGAAAGGAGAAGGGACTTTTTGTAAATAAATTTAAATTGTTTATTCTAGAAAGTCGACAATACTTTTAGAAAAGTGAAACTTGCAACGAATCACAATTTGACAAACAAGGCAGGTTAGGTACAAAGAAATAGTTTAAAAGGACAAATAAACTTGTTTTTCACTGTTTCGATGCTTTCGACACCAGGTTCCGCCTCCTTACCTTCGCCTCCGACACTGTTGAAACTAATGCACATGGTATCATGGATCTGGTACGTAGTGAATTGGAGGTAGGCGGAGGGTATAGAGTTGAAACCAGGGGTTTCGAAGGGGTTGAGGCATTACTTTGCTTTTAAATGAAAATGTGTCTGCTTGCTTTCGACTAAGTATCTTGCGACTTGGTTAGCTTTCGACTAGGTCGAATGGATTTAAGGAAATGGTTTCGATTGGGTTGTGCTTTTGTTTTAAATGACTGCTTTTGACTAAGTCGAAACTTTTTGGTTGCCTCTTTCTTCCTTTCAACCCAGATTTTTCGAAGGGGTTATTTTGTTTTCTAAAATTTGGCCACTTCTCCAATGCTTTCAAAGGGATGGTTTCGACACCATCACTTCTTTACTTAGGAATGATTTCGAAAGGGATTTTTTTGACTTTAATGGATTTCTGATCCTTTTGCTCTACTTGAAGGCATAATCCAAAGGGCTTTGACCGAAACAGTTTTCAAAGGTTTCGAAGGGGTAATTTTTGAATGGTTTCAAAAGGTTTCCACATGTTTTAAATTGAACCCAAAGGCTTTCGAAAGTTTAGTATTTTAATGCTTTCGAATGGGTTTTAATGAATGGTTTCGAAGGGATGGTTGCCCAGGGTTTCATAAGGGTTGAAAGGAGAGGTTTTTCCTATGTTTTCGAAAGGAAATATTTAAAGGTTTTAAAGAAGAATGTCTAATGCTCTTAAGCTTTCGAAAGAAAGGCTTTCAATGGTTTCAAAATGGGTGCTTTCAATGGTTTCGAAAGAGTTACTTTCAAGGGTTTCGAAAGGGTTGTTTAAAGATTTTAAACAAAGATTTCAAATGTATTAATTAAGCAATATAGTTTAAGTATTTTCAAGTTAAAAAGAGTTTTAACTTGTTTTGAAAGGATAACCAATCCTTATTAAAATTCATCAACATTATTCTGAGTAAAGTATATATATAACATGGCAAAATAACTTAGAGTAAAGCTAAGAATTTATTTCCTTGTATAAATATGATTTAAAAGGTTAAATCATTTTGAAAAGGTTTTTCAAAGAAAAAGATAAAGCGTAGTTAACCCTATGAAAATGACTCAGATTAGAAGACCGGATAAGACTTGTGTAGGTTCGAGCCCTATACTCATTAGCTATTAGCCCCTAGCTAATTTAGTCCAAAATTTTAGTGTGTAGGGCTTAGTCACAGCTAAGACTGAAATGATGGTTACACACAAAAAAGAATATTCATGTACAGAGATAGGTTATTGGTTAGCCCGCAAAATCATTAGGATCAGTTGACCCTTAGAGAAGTAAGTTAAGGACAGACCGTCCAGAAGTTTTGTCTAACATATGTTTAGACCATTTGATATTTTATCTGGTAGGGCCGAGTCAGCCAATGGAACAGTTAGTCTTGTTTGCGGGTTGTTAGCCAAGATTTCGGACAGATAGTTCATTTATTACCTGTTTTTAGCATAACGGATTTTGCTAGTATTATTGTTATTATTATTATGATCAGCTTGATTAACCAGTTTGGTTGCAGGAAAAGATTTGCAAAATATATGTTTTGAAAAGGATATTAGTGAGGGGAAACCCATTCCGCTTAGCGGCGTGGTCTCACTTAATATCAGTAAACAGATATGTAACAGTAATATTCACACTATGCTTTATGTCTAACTCGAAGTTTTTGTTTCCCCTTGAACTCTCGGGTGCTCAAAATTTATTTGAGTAGGCTGAGGGTTAAGGATTTCAGGTTTTCAGGTTTTGAAATTTTTGGCAAATAAAGCTTCCGGAGATGAGCAGGTGGTTGACGGATAGCTAATTAGGAGTTATATTTTATTTTACTTTGATTCTGCTGTGTATATTAAGTCGGTTTTGACTATATAACTTTGATCAACCAAGGGGGCATCGTCATATGTCGCTCTTGGCGTATTATTGTAATGACTATATTTGATCTTTACCTAGAAAACGATATGGGATTATGTAACTTGGATATGAATTGTTTTGAAATGTAATCAGTAAAATGTGGTTTTTTGGAAATCTGTGATTTTGTTCATATTCAAATGCTTTGATATTATGGATACCATTAGCATTATTGTATTTTGTCACCAGAAGTTAATACTATGGATGACTGTAGCATCTATAGCGCTTAGCTTTTGGCCTCTAGATACGGAATGTTACAACTTGGTATCAAAGCATAGGTTTATGGAAAACTTTAAACTAAAAATGGTTTTTAAAAAATAATCCTAAGGAATAAGAGTAAGATTGGGGTATGGGATAACGCTATAGTAACGTACTTGTATTTGCTTTATATAAGTATACGCTTTATCTCTAGTCTCCTATCTTTGTTAGGTTATTTTTTTGTATCTCATGTGGTTTGAATACAGATACGGATGGTAGAAGAGGAAGAGTTAACCTAGGAGGGGAGAGAAACGATGGGAATGCCAGACCTAATGTGAGGAGGACCCAAGGTCACGCACAAGTAGAGAATGTGGGTGCTGAAATCTCGCAGGTTGGAATGGAAGCTATGTATCAGTTTTCCAAGAATATGATGCAAGCAGTAGTTGCAGCTAGAGTGTTAGGAGGAAATGCTGCAGGAGCAGGGGTTCCGAGAGTTCCGGTGGTTAACCAGTATGCTAAGTTGAGCGGAGATTATACTAAGCTTGGAGGGAAGCCATTTATTGAATGAAAGATGCCATTGAGGTAGAAAATTGGTTGTTACATTGTGAGAGGATCTTTACAAATTTAGGGCTCAATGAGCAGAAGAGGAGGCTTGCTTCGAGACAACTTCATGGAGCAGCTTTGTTTTTGTGGAATAGTGTGACTGTGGAGTGGATGAGGAGACAATGACTTGGGGAGATTTCAAGAGGAGGTTCCAGGAGAGGTTCATGTCTATGATGGCACAGTCTGCTCTGATCAAAAAGTTTGCTGAGTTAGAGCAGGGAGAGATGTCTGTTTTGGAGTATGCCAGAAGGTTCGAGGAGTTGGCCAGATATGGGTATGCTTCACTGGATACAGTGATGAAGAGGAATGAGAAGTTCATCAGGCGGTTGAAGCCTGAGTTAGCTAAGGCTACATTGTCTCATATTAGAGACATGTCTGATGTTGTAGTGGAGATGGCCTTAAGACATGAGGAGATTCTCGATTCTCTAAAGAAGAGTAAGGCTAAGGAGGTCCAGGTGGGGCAGAGTCAGAAGAGGAAGTTTTTTTAAGAAAGGTGCTTAGAAGGGTGGAGAAGTTAAGAAGGGGAAGTCTGAGATTGTTTGTTTCAAGTGCGACAAGAAGGGGCATTTTGCTAATGAGTGTCGTGCTGGAAAGGGAAAGAAGGTGGCCAAAAAGAAGAATGTCAGGTGCTTCAATTGCGACCGGATTGGCCATTATAAGGACCTTTACAAGGAGCCGGCTAAGGATGGAAAAGGCAAGGTGTATGCATTGGAGCCTGCTACTTCGAAGCCAACAACTCAGGAGAAGGGAAAGGCAGTTTTGGGAGCTATGCTTCAGATTCATGGTATGTCTATTAGCGTTCTATTTGATACTGGTGCATCGCATTCTTTTATATCTAGATAGTTGGTAGATAAGCTTAACCTAGAACCCACATATTTAGTTACTTCCTTATGGGTTGCGAATCCAATAGGAGGGTATGCAACTCTAGGATTGAGATGTGACCAGTTATAGTTTGACTTGTTGGTCATGCCTTTGTTTGCAGTTTGCATGTGTTTGATTTTGTGGGGTTCGGGATTATTCTTGGGATGGATTGGTTAAGCGAGTACGATGCTAGGATAGAAAAATATCACTTAGACACCATGATTCTAGTGGTCGGATAGTTTATACCGTAGAAGGTTCTAATAGTGAGATGAACGCTTTGTTGGGTGTTATGGAGTTGGAAGATGAACTGAATCGAGTTTTCATAATTGGATGTTTTTGAGCCTGTAGTTGGATTGCCACCGAAACGAGCCATTGAGTTTCGGATAGATTTGGTTCCGGGAGCAGAACCAGTGAGTAGGCCACCGAGCAGGATGACCCCTACAGAGATGAGGGAGATAAAGGTGCAGTTGGTGGATTTAGAAGGCAAGATTTTTATCGGGTCGGGTAGTTCACCTTGGGGAGCAGCCATAGTGTTTGCTAAGAAGCCGAACGGATCGTTGAGGCTATGTATCGATTATTGTAAGTTGAATGAGAGGACGATAAAGAATCGATATCCATTTCTGAGGTTTCCATCGGCTCAAAGTAGCAGAGGATAGTATACCTTTGACGGCGTTTAGGACCAGATATGGGTCGTATGAATGGTTAGTTATGCCGTTCGGACAGACTAATGCGCCGGCTTTCTTTGTGGATTTGATGAACCGATTTTTCCGAGAGAACTTGGATAGGTTCCTATTGGTTTTTATAGATGATATCTTGATATACTCTAAGGATGAAAGAGGGCATGAAGTTCACCTTAGAGTGGTGCTTGAGACACTGAGGCAGCATCAGTTGAAGGGAAAGTTTCGAAGTGTCATTTCTGGAAGAAGGAAGTGAAGTTTATGGGTCATGTAGTCTCAGAGAAAGGGTTGTCAGTAGATCCGACTAAGATCGAAGCGGTGAATAGTTGGAAGAGACCTAGGACAGTGACGGAGATAAAGAGTTTCCTTGGGTTGGCTGGTTATTATCGAAGGTTCATTAAGGATTTTTCATAGATAGCAGCACCGATGACCAAGCTAACGAGAAAGGATGTGAAGTTTGTGTGGACCAATAAGTGTGAGGAAGCATTCCAGAGTTTGAAACACTTATTGGCCCATGCACCTGTGTTGGTTGTTCCGAAAGGGAATCAAGATTTTGTGGTTTATACAGATGCATATGGAACATGATTAGGAGTTGTGCTGAGTAGAGAGGTAAAGTGATTTCCTATGCTTCTAGACAGCTTAGACTACATGAGGTTAGATATCTGACACATGATTTGGAATTGGCTACAGTAATTTTCACGTTGAAGGTATGGAGGCATTACCTTTTGCGATAGAGGTTTAAGTTATATACAGATCATAAGTCGCTGAAGTATTTGTTCTCTTGGAAGGAGCTGAACATGAGACAGCAGAGGTGGTTAGAGTGTATTGCCGCTTATGATTTTTGGATTGAGTACGTACTAGGAAAAGGCAATCATGTTGCAAATGCACTTAGCAGGAAACATCAGAATGCAGTGTTGCCGATGATTGCTAAGTGGAAAATTTTGGAAGCATTAGCATATTGCAGAGTGCAGTGGATATCTGAGGCTGGGTCTAGTGGAGAAACCGTAGTGTTATCTTGTTTGGAAGTTCGACCAGTGATGATCGAAAAGATTGCTTCTAAACAGGAAGAGGATCCGGTATTAGCTGAACGGATTAGGAAGTTAAGAGATGGAACCAAGAGCGATAACTTGAAAATTTCAGTCTTGACCAGAATGGGAGGTTGAGAAAGAAAGGAAGATTATGTGTTCCGTGTGTAGGAAACATAAGGAAAGAAGTCTTGGAGGAATGCCATCGTTCGAAGTTCTTTATTCATCCAGGAGGAACTAAGATGTATTAGGATATGAAGAGGAGTTTCTTTTGGGAAGGTATGAAGTGGGATATTGGCTTATGGGTAAAGCGGTGCTTGATTTTCCAATAGGCAAAGGTTGAACACTAGAAGCCAAGTGGGTTGCTTCAGCCATTTGATATTCTGGTATAGAAGTGGGATTCTATTTCCATGGATTTTGTTGACGGGTTGCCAAGGTCAAACAGAGAAAATGAAAGTATATGGGTTATAGTGGACAGATTGACTAAGGGTGCCCATTTCATTCTAGTTAAGTCAACCAGAACGGCACCTGTATTAGCGAAGTCGTTTATGAAGAATGTAGTTAAACTACACAGAATTCCTAGCAGTATAGTTAGTGATAGAGATTCCTTATTCACTAGCAAGTTCTGGAAGAGTCTATAGGAAGTTTTGGGAACCAAGCTCAAGATGAGTTCCACTTACCATCCCCAGACAAATGGGAAAACAGAAAGAGTTAATAAAGTCTTGGAAGATTTGTTAAGAGCTTGTGCTCTAGATTTCGGGGGATTAAGGGAAGACCATCTGCATTTAGTCGAGTTTTCGTATAACAACAGTTATCAGACTAGTACTGGGATGGCACCATTCGAAGCTTTGTATGAAAGGCCATGCAAATCTCTCATTTGTTGGTTAGAGACCGGGGATAGGTTGGTTCTTAGCCTAGATTTGGTCAGAGAAGCTGCAGGAAAGATTGAGGTCATTCGAACTAGAATGAAGGAGGCTCAGTCTAGGCAGAAGAGTTATGAAGATAAAAGATGGAAAGATTTAGAGTTCTTAGTTGGAGATCAGGTTTTTGTTAAGGTGTCACCGATGAAGGGTGTGATTAGATTTGGAAGATCAGGAAAGTTGGCACCGAGATTCGTTGGACCATTTCGTATTATTGAGAGAACCGGGAAACTCGCGTATAGAGTCGAGTTACCGAGCAGTTTGGCAGGAGTCCACGATGTTTTCCATGTTTCTCATCTTAGAAAATGTGTTAGGGACCCAGAGACTACTATCGCACCGAATGTGCTAGAGGACTTAGTAGTAGAGCCGGACTTGACTATAGTGAGAAAGATGATTCATATTGTTGCGAGAGATGAGAAGAGGCTTAGAACCAAGATGGTCAGATAAGTCAAAGTCCAGTGGAGCGATGATGACATGTACTGTACTTGGGAGATTGAAAGAAGGATTAGAGATACTTATCCTAGCTTGTTTGATGGTATGCTTTACCTTTTTGATTGATGTGTTGTGTACCTTATCGTAATTTCGAGGACGAAATTCTTTAAGGAGGGGAGTTTGTAACACCCCATATTTTTGGTAGCATTACTTAAAATATTTAATTAGTTAAATTAAATAAAATAATGTGTTGATTGGGGGATTGAGATTTGATTTTATTAAGAGGCAGCCATGCCATTTAACCAATGATTTAAAAGAAGATTTAAAATGAAATATAGGAGGGGTAAAATAGGAAAGAGGCCATTCCTATATCCCTAAAACTTGGCCGTGTAACCTATACACGTTCATTTTCATTTGTTCAAAATTTTAAAAGCTTAAGGTCATCCACCATTAACAAGAAAAAGAGGAATAAGAATAAGAAAAGCTAAGGAAGAAGCTTAATCAAATCAAATCTATTCACATCTCAATCACTTTAATCTCTAAAGCTAAGGTGGATAATTTTTACATCTCATATTTCTTTTGTTTTCGATTTTAAGATGAAATCTGAAATAATTTGCATTGATTTGCCATGTTTTTGAATGATGGAATGATTATATATGTTTGTCGATGATTTATGGTTGTTCATATAGATTTTATGACATGCTCTGATATGAAAACCTTATTAAATGGCATCCAAATGCCTAGCGAATTTTTATATAGATCGGAAATATTATTTTGGAGATGGATTTCAATTTTCAAAATTTCCTGAATTTTTGTGGAATTTATATGAATTTTCTAGTAAAGAAAATGTTAAATTGGATTATAAATTATTTACAGTTAAATAATAAGAGGTTTGGGTTTGAAATTTTCATATGTTGGAAAACATATTAAAAGAGATTTTCTGGAATTTTTGTAGAATTTTCTAAAGTGTTTTAATGGGTATATAAAATTATTTAAGGTATGAGACTTAAATGTTTTGTATATTTATGAAAGGAGAAAGGGCTTTTTGTAAATATATTTAAATTGTTAATTTTGGAAAGTCGGTAGTACTTTAGAAAAGAGAAACTTGCAATAGATCACAATTTGACAAACAAGGCAGATTAGGTACAAAGAAATAGTTTAGAAGGACAAATAAACATGTTTTTCACTGTTTCGATGCTTTCGGCACCAGGTTCCACCTCCTTACCTTTGCCTTCGACACTGTCGAAACCAATGCACATGGTATTAGGGAACTCGTACGTAGTGAATTGGATGTAGGCGGAGGGTATAGAGTTGAAACCAGGGGTTCTAAAGGGGTTGAGGCATTACTTTGTTTTTAAATGAAAATGCGTATGCTTGCTTTCGACTAAGTATCTTTCGACTTGGTTAGCTTTTGACTAGGTCAAATGGATTTAAGGAAATGGTTTCGATTAGGTTGCGCTTTTGTTTTAAATGACTGCTTTTGACTAAGTTGAAACCTTTTGGCTGCTGCTTTCTTCCTTTCGACCCAGATGGTTTCGTAGGGGTTATTTTGTTTTCTAAAATTTGGACACTTCTCCAATGCTTTCAAAGGGATGGTTTCGACACCATCACTTCTTTACTTAGGAATGACTTCGAAAGGGATGTTTTCGACTTTAATGGGTTTCTGATCCTTTTGCTCTACTCGAAGGCATAATCCAAAGGGTTTCGACCGAAACAGTTTTCAAAGGTTTCAAAGGGGTTAAAATTTGAATGGTTTCAAAAGGTTTCCACATGTTTTAAATTGAACCCAAAGGCTTCGAAAGGTTTAGTATTTTAATGCTTTCGAAAGGGTTTTAATGAATGGTTTCAAAGGGATGGTTCCCCAGGGCTTCGTCAGGGTTGAAAGGAAAGGTTTTTCCTATGTTTTCGGAAGGCAATATTTAAATGATTTAAAGAAGGATGTCTATGAAGCTTTCGAAAGAAAGGCTTTTAATGGTTTCGAAAGAGGTGATTTCAATGGTTTCGAAAGGATTACTTTCAAGGGTTTCAAAAGGGTTGTTTAAAGATTTTAAACAAAGGTTTCAAATGTATTAGTTAAGCAATATAGCTTAAGTATTTTCAAATTAAAAAGGGCTTAGTCACAGGTAAGACAAAAATGACGGTTACACACAAAAAAGAATATTCATGTACAGAGATAGGTTATTGGTTAGCCCGCAAAACCATTAGGTTCAGTTGACCCTTGGAGAAGTAAGTTAAGGACAGACCATCCAGAAGTTTTGTGTAACAGATGTTTAGACCATTTGATATTTTATCTGGTAGGCCTGAGTCAGCTAAAGGGACAGTTAGTCTAGTTTGCGGGCAGTTAGTCCAGATTTCGGACAGATAGTCCATTTATTACCTATTTTTAGCATAATGGATATTGCTATTATTATTGTTATTATTATTATGATCAGCTTGATTAACCAGTTTGGTTGCAGGAAAAGATTTACAAAATATATGTTTTGAAAAGGATATTAGTGAGGGGAAACCCGTTCCGCTAAGCGACGTGGTCTCACTTAATATCAGTAAACAGAGATGTAATATTATTATTCACACCAGGCTTTATATCTAACTCGAAGTTTTTGTTTCCCCTTAAACTCTCAAGTGTTGAAAACTGATTTGAGTAGGCTAAGGGTTAAGGTTTTCGGGTTTTAGAAATTTTGGCGAATAAAGCTTCCGGAGACAAGCTGGTGGCTAATGGATTGCTAATTAGGAGTTATATTTCATTTTGCTTTGATTCCGCTGTGTACATTAAGTCAGTTTTGACTATATAGCTTTGATCAACCTGGGGGCATCGTTATATGTCACTCTTGGCATATTATTGTAATGATTATATTTGATCTTTACCTGAGAAACAAATGGGATTATGTAACTTAGATATGAATTGTTTTGAAATGTAATCAGTAAAATGTTGTTTTTTGGAAATCTGTGATTTTGTTCATATTCAAATGCTTCTGATATTATGGATACCATTAGCGTTACCGTATTTTGTCACCAGAAGTTAATACTATGGATGACTGCAGCATTTGTAGCGCTTAGCTTTTGGCCTCTAGATATGGGATGTTACAATGTCCAACTATTACCGCATCTATTGTCGATAAATTCGTAGCGATGTAATAGAAAGTACCCAAACAACTTAATACCTTTAAAAGGGGCTAGGCGGACTTCTAACCATACCTATATTCTAGGCAGGTCCTCATCACTTAATACCTATCCCCAAGCAGTCTCCTCATCGGTACTATCGTTATTACGGCCTTAGAAATAAGAGAGACTATACCCAAGCCACTTAATACTCATTAATATGGACTAGGCAGACCCTTGACCATTTAACACCTAATTATAGGTAGGCCTTTGTCATTTGATACCTAACCCAAAGCGGACTCCTCACTGGTACTAACTAGCTGACGTCGTTTGGAATCTCACTGGTTATGTAATACTTTTTTTAGGAGAGAGGTGAACCTTAGATCAGTCACTTAATACCTCAGACCCAAAGCGAACCCTTCTCGAGATATCCATTATCACTCTTAATTATAAATATGGAATCTCGTTCAGTTACTTCTTTCGATAGGGAGGCGGGCCCTACAACCACTTAATACCTCAACACTGAAGTAAACCCTTTTAGAGATGTCCTTATTTATTTGGAATCTCACTGGGTTACTTAATACTTTCTTTTAGGAGAAATGCGGACCCTACGGCCACCTAATACCTCAAACCAGAAGCGAACCCCTATGGAGATATCCCTCATAACTCCTAATTCCAAATTTTGACCATTCAATACTTTTCAATTAAGAAAGCAGACCCAATATCTCAAATCATCGTGGGTCCTAGGATTAGTGGTATCTCACATCAGTAGTAAGTGCAACCGACTGCTGGTAGCCTCATAATGACGGGTTGTCTTCCGTTGAGTGACTTTACGGACCTCGTATCACTAACATACTAAGTCCAATTAACCAGTCTAGGTCTTTATTATATTATCTTAGGTAGACATTGGACTTAGCTTACTAATTCCTTTTTTATTTAAGGCAATAAGATTTACCTTAAATACTTATCTGCCCATAAATCCCCTTTTAATGCTCATAAATGTCAATTTTTCCATAAAATCCCAACAGATACTTCCTAAGACGTTTATGTATGACTACTAATTTCAAATTAGTAACCTTTTATATCTATTCCATTTTTATCGGTCCAATTAATCCATTTATCCTATCAAATTACTGCAACTCCATATTACCATTTATTTCCCATTTATTGGAGTTGCAACCTTTTAAATTCATTTCTCATTAATTATTTATCCTAAACACGAATATTATGTGTAAGCGTTGTTATTAGCCAAGTTTTATTTCAATTATTATAAGCGTAGTAAATTACATACAAATATCTAATTTTATCAAATATATTATAGTGATATATCTTCACTGAAATATTCTTTTCCATGTTCAATTGTTGGAACCATATCTAAAAAGATTATCCGCTATAATTTTCATAAATTATTTCAAAACAAAATATTTAACTTTATAATATAAAAAATTGCATCATTTGAAATTACAAGGAATAATCATTTCATTTTATTACTGAAATAGACAGTGTAAACTACAATGAATTCATACTTTATGCATCTCTTTCTCTTTTTATTTGCAACCATCCCTTGCTAGATCAAATGTTGTATTCTTACAAAAAGGGTAAGAAATCAACTAATCTACAAATATTAAATGGATCCAAATTCCAACATTTCCAAACATAGAGAAGTTTACACTCCAAAAAGACTAGGGTAATAATTCAAATTCATAACATTATTATACAACCTATTTCAGATCTGGAATAAATTTCATTCAAATCAATATTCTAAATTCATACTTTTGGGACTGATTTCCAAATCAGGTTGTGAACAATTCTAAATCAATTCATAAACAAGAATATGTAGGCGATATTTATTATATTCAATTTGTTGCCTATAACTCATATACAATTATCCGGTTAGACATAAAAATCAAATAAACACCAATGAGATAATTTTCATATTATAACATTCTATAAAATTTCCCACTCATATTTCAAAAGCGATCCAAATCTCTAGATCTGAAGTAGAACATTTGATTCATCTCCAAATCCTTTATAATCCAAAAAATATTTATAAAAAGGGTATTAAATGCAAGAAAATTCATTTTTAGTAGCACTAAATTGTAGCATTTTATAAAAAATGCAGTTTATTATATCTCAAATCATATTAAATATAGCTAAAACGCTGCTTCTCCCAACAATTTATCACCTGCGTGCTTTTTTTTCGCCCACACTCACTTCCGCTTTTCCCTAAAAAAAATTCCTCTCGAAATTCTTTTCCCTCTCGCTTCCACTTTTCCCCAATTTCTTTTCTCTCTCAAATTCCCTAATTTCTTTCCCATGTGGATCCTTTTTTCCTTCTCTCAGCGCTACTCCCCTTTTCCTCCACATCCGAACATTGCATCCTCCTTTCAATTTGTACCACTTGAATTAATTAGCCTACCTTTCGAATGACTCCTCAAATTAATTGAAGTTAGCTTCGACATTCTCCTCTTCCATTATTGCTCTACCACCGAGATCTAGAACATTCACTCATTCCAAAACTCCTCCATTCACCACTGTATTAACCCACAAAGCTCCACTATGGCGCAAGCCAGAAGCTAGGTCATTCCTAATGCCTACAGGGCAGCGTTTCTACTCAAGTCAGGTGGTTCTTTGCTTATGGTCGATGCATTCTGACGACCTACGGTTCTGCTAGTTTGGTGATGCCGATTGGAGTATCTAAAGTCAATAAATATACATTCTTTGTCGTTGATCTCATCATATTTAATGCTTGCCTATTTGAGTAGTTGTCTTGTGTTTTGTATGATTAATTCCATACGAAAATTGTGCGGTGTTTCTATTTCTTTAACAGTTCATGAATTTAGTTCCATCCATATATGCCAGGTCAACATGGTTATGACAATGTCAGTTAACTTTCAGTGGGATTTATTTCCGATGTTTTTTGTAAAGACTTGTGAAAACACACCGTATACAGAGTTATTTGATGGCGGTTGAATTTGAAGTTTGTCCCCGATGTTGTTCTAAAGAGAGGCCAAGTAGCTACTATCAAAAAATAAGTGCTCAATGCTCTCCCCGTCGTGGTTGCCTATACATTCCAATTCTGTATTTGGATTCCATTTGTGTATTTTAATTTTAGTGTTTAGTTTGTCCAGTTTTGCTAACAGAGCACACATTGACATTTTTGGCACCACTTGATTTCTGTTTGCTTACTAAGTTTAATTTCATTGCATTTAGCTTATCTACCTGATATTAGTTCATATTAATAAACTTGCATTAATTGTCTACACGCTGTAGCAGATGTAGTACTGTCGAGTTATTGAATTTTGGATTGTTTAAATTCATATGGATGCTTTATTAACATTTTATTTATTTCTATTGTTTCAATTGTTTTGGTATCAATTTCACTTGTATAACTAATTACTATTTCTACTACATATAAAATAGATTCTTATTTTTTTTAGATCCAATTCCGCCTATTTTGGAACGATAAAATTATCTTTCCTTGTATCCAGTTATTTCCACTTCCCTCTTTATAATTTTTTTTTGCCAAAGCCAGCGAGGTTGAATGGCCCCTACCATTTATTTATATCGAAAAGAAACTCTTACAATATAAATAAAGAAAACATTAGAAGGGAAGAAAGAAGGAGGATTACAGGCAAAACAAGAGGAAAAAACAAAATGAAAACATAATCTAATACTACAAAGACCACTTGACATGAGTAACTTGATCAAATGGGTAAGAAGACAGAGAGATCATATTATGAATCTTCCTGCATATCTCATAATATATCTGCATTCTGGTCTTGCTTATTATGTTGAAGACTTTTCTATTCCTCTCCTCCTATATCACAGTGATCAATATTTTGAGCATTATTAACAATTCATATGTGGATTGTTGCTTCCATCTGGTTGCTTTAAATATACTCATCCATTCAATTCTGTTGTTTTACTGAGCACACCCATAGCCACCTTTGTTTTTTATTTTGGACCATATGAAGTGAGTAAATGAACAACAGAAATATAAGTGATGAACATCTTCAACCGCAGAGGCGCAAAATTTGCAGGAAGTAGATACATTAATTCCTCTGTAGGCAAGATTTCCTAGAGTGTGCAGAGCATTTCTAAAAACCTTCCATAACATAAAGTTGTACCTTTCATCTGCATATTTGTTCCAGATTCGCTTATACCATAGAAAGCAACCATGATTTATCTCTCCAGCAAGAGCTTTATAAACTATTTTGGTTGAATGGTCATTGAGGTCCTCTGACCAATTATAATCTTCTGTTTTGATATAGCAGTATGGTTAATCATTATATGTATCCCACATGGCATTTACAGAGGTATTGCTAGTGTGATGCAAGGAGATTCTGCCATCAACTATATAGCTTGTGGCTTTAGCATTTGCGGATATACTAGTCTGATACATATTGTCATGAGAGAGCAGCTTTTGCAGTATCAAGCCATGCTTTATCCTAGGAATAGTCCAGAATTTTGATGTACTGTCAGTGGCAAGGAGAAGTTTTTTATGAGGAAACAGTTTGTCATGAATTTTTAGCATAAGTTTCCAGACCCAGCTGTGATATTGTTTACTTTCTGCTAGCCATATCTCGTCACCCTTCAAGTTGTATCTGTTTGTCCATTGTACCCACAACGATATTGTTTACTTTCTGCTAGCCTTATAATTTATTTTTATTAAGATGTTTCATTTATTTGTATTCTAAAGTTGTAATCTTATACATATATGATCTGAAGTTATCTGTAGTTGCAACAAAATTCTATGTGCAAATGACTATTTAAATTAAATCCCTATTTCTGAGAGAGAAAACGCAAACCAACTTGTTCTTGAAAGCTAAATTGTGCTTTCTGGGAAAATAAAATTTTCTAAACTCCTACAAAAATTTGCTAATGGTGAAAAATGAAGTTATTCAATAATAACATACTTAAATAACAACCACTCATGATTATATGATGCATAAATCAAATTTTAACTTTAGAAAAAGGTTCCAAAGTGTAAGTTGGCCTGCACTGCACGTTTTTAAAAAATACGGACCTAAATTGGCGTATTGATTTTCTTACAATCACATCAGAAATATGATTTGGTACTCAAATCCCAGTAGTCATCTTCTATTCGCAAAAGCTGGTTTCTTTAATTAGATAAGCTACAATTTCAAATATAAATTGTATTTGAACCAACAGTTAATATTTAAACAGTACCAAAAACCATATAAATCAGTTGTATTTAGTTGTTAATTTCTTATTCTATGTATATTTTGTATTAACTAGGTGGCCTAGATTTAAATAAGCCATGACATTGTTTTATTTAGATTAAAATATATGTATGTTTAAGATTTTTTGTTACAACACATGACAAGTGGTGCATTTGTCAAAAATTTTTACATCAGAACCTGAAGTCGAACCTAACACTATGGAAACTGGATAAATTAACTGGACCACTTTTATTAACTTCTACCAATCATTCTAACTTGAACACCTATATTAGCTTCTACCAATCATTCTTCATTTCTCTGAAATTTTGTTTAAAACTAAGATTTTTTCCAATCATTCAATCTTCCAATGAGGTATCAATAGATCTCTAACCTTGCTTTATTTCCATCCATAAAACTTAATTCAATGGCATATTTTACGCAATAAATTGGTAACTTTTTAACAAAATGTGTATTTAATTTTAAGTACAATCGTGAATTTAATAAGAGTAATAGTAATAAAGACACTGTGAATATCTTTTTGGCCGATCATTATATATATAGGATGTACACACATATTTAAGCACACACACATGAAGGATACATAGAAAGAGTTTACACTTGCTTGAAGCAGATTTTAACAGAATATTTATAATTTTTGGTGTAAATTTTTTGTTAATATGTATTGTCATGTATGATTTTGATTGCTTTAAATGGGTTTATGATAAATGGATTTGCTATAATGATCTTATTAGGTAAGGGTCATCAATGCAGACCTATTTTGATTACTTCAACCATTGTTATCGATATCGTGATTATGGTTTACATTATTCCAAATGATAAATGCAATTCGGTTTTTGATGGTTTCTGTTTGATTTTTATTTTTTATTTTTTACTTTTTGCTTTGATGAGCAGGGACCAGTTGAGAAGGTAGCAGCACCTGCACCAGGAGCAGCAAAACCAACGGAGTAAGAAATTAGTCTACTTCCCATATGATTCTTGATTTTTTAATCTAATAATAATATTTGAATTTGAATTTGTGTTTCAATTATTTCTAAGAGCACCTGATTTGGGTTTAAACTAGTTTCTAGTCCTTGACAAAAAGAGAATCAGATATTTACTTACATGTCAATAATAGAGATCTGCTCAGTTTGGATCGTCAAAAAATATCACACAAATGCAATATGAACTAACATACTAAGTCGTCGTGTATTTGAAACAAGTGTGCTGTATAATTTTTAATTATGTTAAATTTAACTAAGTGAATCATACATATATTACAAGCGTGCAAGTGGTGCTGTCTAGTTTCACGAACAAAGTGAGGATATTATTTGCAGTTCTTTTCTAGATGTCATTATTCTTTTGGGGCATCCCAATATAATAAGTTTATAAATAACTTGTTTATACTAACCAATTTTTATAAGCTAACAAGTTTATGAATTTGCACTTGTAAGAGCATCCCAATATAACAAGTTTATAAATAGCTAGTTAACTATGTTTTATAAAAATTAAACGAATTTATAATAATAGTAATAATAATAAATTAACTAAGTTTATAAAAATTAACCAAGTTTTATAAAAAATCATTAAGTTTATAAAAATTAACTAAGTATTATAAGAAGGGGGAATTAATTTAAAGGACAAAGATTTGTATTTTTTTTGCCTCAAGGACACACCCTCAATATTTTTACCACAAGGACAAACATTCTTCTAAAAATTATTCATAAGGACAAACATTTTCCAAAATTATTCATAAGAACAACAAAACTGCTACCAAACTAAAAACTAATACCTAAAAACTGCTATCGGTAACTACAAACTGATACCTAAAAACTGCTACCAATGACTAAAAACTGATACCTAAAGAAAGTTGTCCTTCAAGATAAAATATTGAAGGCCCGTCATTGAGGCAAAAACGCTGAGAAATTTTGTCCTTGACAATAATTTCCTGTTATAAGAATATAACTAAATAATAATATTATTATTAAATTTTATGAAAAATTAACTAAGAATAATAATAATAATAAATAATTTTATAAAAATTAACTAAGATTTATAATAATAATAAATTAATTAAGATTTATAATAACAATAACAACAATAATAATAATTAAACAAGTCTATAATAACAATAATATAGTAATAATAATAAATTAACTAAGTTTATAAAAATTAACTAAGTTTTATAAAAATTAGATAAGTTTGTAAAAATTAACTAAGTATTATAAAAATATAACTAAATAATAATAATAATAAATTTTATGAAAAATTAACTAAGTATAATAATAATTATTATTGTAATTTTATGAAAAATCAACTAAGTATAATAATAATAAATAAATAATATTATAAAAATTAACTAAGATTTCTAATAATAATAATAAAAATTAAACAAGTCTATTATAATAATAATAATAAATTAACTAAGTTTATAAAAATTAACTAAGTTTTATAAAAATTCAATAAGTTTATAAAAATTAACCAAGTATTATAAAAATGTAACCAAGTAATAATAATAACAATAAATTATAAAAAATTATAAAAATTAACTGAGATTTATAATAATAATAATAAGTTAACTAAGATTTATAATAATAATAATAATAATAAAAGTTAAACGGGTCTATAATAATAATAAATTAACTAAGTTTATAAAATTAACTATGTTTTATAAAAATTCAATAAGTTTATAAAAATTAACTAATGTTATAAAACTATAACTAAATAATAATAATAATAATAAATTTTATGAAAAATCAACTAAGTATAATAATAATAATAATAATAAATAATTTTATAAAAATTAACTAAGATTTATAATAATAATAATAAGTTAACTGAGACTTATAATAATAATAATGATGATAATAATAATTAAACGAGTCTATAATGATAATAATAATAATAATAATAAATTAACTAAGTTTATAAAAATTAACTAAGTTTTATAAAAATTCAATAAGTTTATAAAAATTAACTAAGTATTATAAAAATATAACTAAATAATAATAGCAATAACTTAATAATAATAATAATAAATTTTATAAAAAATTAACTAAGTATAATAATAACAACAACAAGAACAATAATAATAAATTAAAAATAACTAAGTATAATAACAATAACAATAACATTAATAAATTTTATAAAAAATTAACTAAGTATAATAATAATGATGATGATGATGATGAATTTTATAAAAAAATTAAGTAAGTATAATAATAATAATAATAATGAATTTTATAAAAAATTAACTAAGTATAATTATTATTATTATTATGTCTAGAAAAAATAGATTGATATTTTATACTTTTCCATTCCTTGTTTCCTGATGTTGAAGTTCAATTTCTTCTGAGTTCTTCAAAATAATAGTTGCTTCTATCTCTATAACAAAAATAGTGGACTTCTTATTCCATATATCGTTCTAGTCTCAACTTCCCAGGGTTTGGTTTTTGAGTTATTTGCATTCTCTTGTCAATAAACACTTGCATCAACCTATTATTGTATTATGATTGAGTTTTGCAGTTCCTATTTTATATATGTTAATGAACTGTAATGTTCCATGATCCCTAACATTAGAACTCAAAACAAACATTTTACCTTTTCTGTCGAATCTATTATTGTATTTGTAGATCTGGCGTTCTTCCAGAATGGATTGCTTGACCAAGGTTTCAAAGTAAAGGTCTGAAGGATGCAATCAAGTTTTAGCATACTTTGCCGTGTCAAAACTCGGAGAGCCTCCTACCGATACTGATAAGTGAACCCCGAAGGCCTGATAGCTGCATTTGGCAAATGGGCATCCACTGTGGCATCTCGGTTACACAGAGGTCTCTTCTGCAAGGTATGAATTTTTTTTCAATTTTAGGGTAAACGCATCTTGATTGGCTGATAGAAGTTCATCCATATACCCCTTCATTCTACTAGAGAGCAGATTAACTATGATTTTATGCAAGACATTGCAACGAACAACAGGCCTAAAGTCTGAAATATTTCTAGGATTAGATACTTTTGGGATGAGTGTAATTAAGGTGTGATTAACTTCCTTCACCAGTTTACCACTCTTGAACACGCTAATCACAGCCTCGTATAGATTAGTCTTAATAATGTCCCAATGGAATTTATAGAATTTTGCTTCAAATCCATCTGGTCTAGGCTACTCTCATTTTTGGTTTTAAAGGTTGTTTCTTTATCTTCTTTCATAATTATTGGGCAATAACATTATTTGCACTTTGATGTGTTAATACCTTTTAAAAAAACATTGGATGGTCTTATATTGTCATGGTTTGTATTATTGTACAAATCAGCGAAATATGTAATAGCCTCTTCAGCTGACTCGTATTCACTCGGCATCAAAGTCCCACTCTCAGTTATGACTTGATTGATCTTGTTTTGGTTCCTCTTTTGGAGTCATTTGGACATACGGACATAAAAGAATTTTGTGCATTTGTCACCCTCCAATGGCCATTTAAACTTTGGTTTTTGTCTAAGCTCTTATGCATGGGTACTTAGCATATGTTGCAGGCTAACTCTACTTCTTTTGTGCTATGTGAGCAATTTTTCATCTTCAGGGTTCTAAATTAGTCTTATGTATATTGCATTGTTATGCGCTCTGACCTTGTCACACCTCTGTTTAACTAATTATTTGTCTTTGATCCACTCCTTGAGTTTGTTTTTGACATTCTTGAGCTTTTTAATAAATGTAAATAATGCATTGCTTTTATGAACTATGCTCCATTCATTTGCAATTATATGAGAGTAATTTTCCATGCTGACCCATGCATTGTTTTATTTGTATGGTTTGTTTTGTTTGTCTTATTCAAAGTTTCTAGAGAATTAATTGTTGATGAAAATTCTATCAATTATGCTTCTGATCATATAGTTTCTACCACCTCTCCATGTTAATTTTTCACCTGTAATACATGGTTCTTGAAGACCAGTTGATATTAAATAGTTGAAGAGTTCATCATTTTGAGTTTGATTCATGCTACTGCAGCTTCCACCCACCATGTCTTCAGCTAGCAATACATTATTGATTTCCCCCACCACCAAGCGTGGCTGTCTAATTTCATTTACTTCGTCTTTAATATATTGCCATAATCCAGATCTGTAACTATGATTGTTACTTCCGTAAATTGATGACATTGTTTGATGATAACAACGGTACATTTATATTTAATATTTTCTGTAGAGTATGATGCAGATATCGATTATAGAGTATAATAAAAGGAATTTTTTAACTATATATTTGATGTTTTTATTATGAGTATGTTACAACTAAAATATGGATAATAAGAACAATGAGCGATTTCAAGTAAAAAGAGCATGTATTTTTTTTGGGAGAGTAAATCTAAAAACAAATATGAATTGCTCAGTTACAAGCTCATTTTCAAATGGCCAGATTAAATATGGGTTGATCAACAAAGCAAGGAGTTGATGTTTTCAAGCAAGAAGGGTCACAGGATGTGCGCGCGTGTACAAATATATGTACATATATTTCTACAGGCACAACACAAAAGATATTTTAAGAAATTTCAGCCAGATTAAATATGGGTTGATCAACAAAGCAAGGAGTTGCTATTTTCAAGCAAGATGGTCTTGGATATATATACACACACACACATATACATATATATACAGACATATATAGTCATATATATATATATATATATATATCTTTGTGCACGCGCGTACAACAATTACAAATATATATACATATATTTCTATAGGTACAAAAGATATTTTTTAAGAAATTTCAAAGTCAAATTATGTTTTTTTACATACAAACCTCCCTGATATTTCTCCTCGTAATTTTTTTTACAACTAGAAAAATAGGCAAAAAGAAACAAAATGTCATCATGGTCATCCTAGTTATTTTCTTCTTAATTTTATTATTGTTCAATTTTTGTTTACATCTGGAGTGGCTTTATTATATTATCTGTAGTGAACTTTTGCAAGTAACGTGGTAAGTTCATGTATGCCTCTCCCTTTGTGTACATATAAGTGCTATTATTCTATAGAAATGACGTCCCTCGTTTGTTGGATGGTAGTGTCGCTTCAACTGAAAGAATCGTATTAAATTTAGGTTGTGTTTCACTTGGGCTGTTTGGTCGATAAATAGGGATAGAATTTTCTACTGTTTGAGCTAGTTAAATTAACTTGAACTTGTCGTATTTGATGCTAAATAAATTCATATTTGTTCTCTTCTACCATTGATCTTTAATTGCTTTTTTTTCCTTATAGGCATATCGGACTTTTGAAGGAGACAAGGTTGGACTTTCCGCGATTTACACTTTCTCATTAACAAAGCTCTTTTTGTAAGGTTTTATATCGCTAACACTTTTGCTTAAAAATTGTTCATGAAATATTGTATATGACTAAATTTTATGGTGTATAAAGTTGATGTAGCTTTGATTATGTTTAATCTGCATAACAGCATATATATATCAGATTATATATATTAGTGTTTTATAAATTTAGCAGTTTCCTTTTGAACATATTATTCGTGGCTTTTATAATTGTTTTAAAAGTGCTACCATAGGTGTAACATGTTGCAAAAAAGTTGATGTACCGCAGCGTTTCAAAAGGGCTGCAATAGGTGTAACATGTTGCAAAAAAGTGATGTACCGCAGTGTTTCAAATGAGTTTGCATCGTTTAATCAACGCTGCGAAATTAATATACTGCAGTGTTTTGTAAAAGCTTTGGTAGCCTTCTGTTTAGCAACATTTTTAAAACGCTGCGATATTTCCTGATTCTATTGTTGCATGACATTAGGCAGCGTTCTTCAAAACACTCTAACGTTTATGACAACATTTTTAAAACACTGCAAAAGATCTTTTTTATTGTAGTGTAAGTTTCTTTTAAATAAAGTTTCACTTTAATTTAATGTGTATTATAGCACCCCTAATTTTAAATAACATTATTCAGGATATTTAATTAGATAAATTAAATAGAATACTGAAAATGTTAAATGATAAGGAGATTGGGATTTGAATAAATTTAAGTGGTCGTGCTTAAGTAATAAATTAAATGGGCATGAGAATGGATTATAAGTAAATTAATCTACATAAGGGTATAATGGTAATAAGCTTTACCTAACCCCTTATCCTTATATATATATTCTCTTTACCATTTCATTTCCTATTGACTTCATTTTAAAAGCAAATCAAAAACGTAAGTAAAAGAAGAATAGAGTCGGCCATTAAAAAGAAAAGAAGAAGAGAAATTCAAAGAAAAGGAAAAGGAATTAAAAAGGGGAATCAAACTCATCTCAATCCACTTTCCTTATCAAAGATTAAGGTGAATGATAATTTCCATCTCTATTTGTTAAATATATGTTTCGGATTTAAGTTTGAATTCGTATATATGGCGTTTGATGATGATATGCTTGAATTATGGTTTGTTTAAATTTAAACAAGACTGTTTAAATAATGGTTCATACGATTTTAGATCAAAACCATGGGATATTGATATTTAAATGCCATGGAAAAATTATATGTTATGTAAAACATGATTTTAGAGTTGGGTTTTAAGTTTGATAATTTTCCAAGCTTTGGAAGGATTATTATGAATTTTTGAATGAAATTATAGCACGTTGGGTTTATAAATTTATTCTAGAAAATATATCGAGAATTTGGGTTTGAAATTTTGATATGTTAGATAACGTGATCAAAGTAAATTTATGTGATTCTTGGAGATTTTTCTTAAGTGATTTGATATACAAAATAAATTATTTTGAGCAAAGGATCAAAATGATTTGGTATAAATAAAGAATAAGGTTTTATTTGCAAAAGTTTAAGTTTGATACTTATCCAAAATAAAAGGGCCGTTAGTTTTTAAAGCATGGGAAAAGTTAAGGCAACCAATAAGAAATGAACATGTAGGCATGTTAGTTTATATAAGTTACTTAATTTAGTATTTAACCCAAAAAAATAGGTTTCGCCTCTAATCAGAGTACCTTTCGCTCCTTTCCTTTGCTTTCGATCATGTCGAAACTCCATTAAGTTAAAATCAATACACATGGTATCATCTAGATGATACGTAGTGGATTAGAGAAAGGCGAAAGGCATGGTGTCGAAAGCATGGCTTCCGATGGGGTCGTACCTCGGTTTGTTTTGAAAAGATAAGCGCATGCCTTAGTTTTACTAAGCTTTCGACTTAGTCGATACATATGTTTTTAAAAGAAGTTTAAATGGCTTTCGAAGGGGTTGCCATGTTTGTTTTAAAATAAAAAGGTGTTTCGAAGGTGTTCCTTTAATTATAAATCAATGCTTTTAAAAGACAGGGTTCTGATCTAGTCCAAGCCCTGCCGCCGATTCTTGTGCCTTTCGAGCGTATTGAAGTCATCAATACTGTCGAAAAGTATTGTTTGTTTTAAAACTATATTAAACCACTTTCTAAATGCTTTCGAAAGGGTTATGAGTTTCTAAGGCAATGGTTTCGAAAGGAGTTTCGAAGCTATCCTTCAATATTTTAAAAGGTAAGCTTTCAACTCTGTCGAAAGAGATGGTTTCGACGCCATCATAAATTCCCCAATATTTTTATATAACAAAAAATGGTTTCGAAAGAGATACTTTCGTTTATATTTGCTTTAACCTAAATGATATTTTAAAACGGTAAACCCAATGATGTCGGAAGGGGGACTTTCAATGCTTTCGGAAGAGATACTTCCAATGGTAGCGAAGCTATGCTTCTAATAATTAATAAGTAACACTTTATTATAGTCGAAAGGTTTTGAAAAAAGGATTTTAAAGTGTTTTTAAAGGTAGAAGTCTAATGTTTTGAAAAGAGATATATGCTTTCGAAGGAGGCTATCCAGTGAGGTCGAAAGCAAGGCTTCGAAGGTTTCGAATATAGTTTTCAAAACAATTATCCCAATCTTATTTAAAAGCAAAACCATGGCATATTAATAAACAAAGTGTTTTGAATGGAACTTATGAAGAAGTCTAAATGGGTTAAAGGAACTAACCAAGTTATATTGTTTGCTTCTTCGTATAAGTATATATTCACTTTATAATGAATCCCAAAAACTATATTTTGGAAAAAGGTAGAATTACTAGTTCGGTTGACCTAGTAGTAAATAAATAAAAGATATTGGCAGGGGCCAATAGATTAACCGTAAGCCCATGAAAACTGTGTAAGGGAAAAGATATTGGCAGGGGCAAATAGGTTCATAGTTAGCCCATGAAAACTATGTATAATTAAAGATGTCAGTTAGACATGTTTATAGTTAGTCTATGAAAACTATATCCAAATAAGAAAATGAAATATTGACAGATAGTCAATAGGTTCCGAGTTAGCCCATGAAAACTAGGGTAAAAGAAAGATATTGATTGTTAGTCAATAGGTTCCTAGTCAGTCCATGAAAACTAGGATAAAAGAAATGATATTGGAGTTACCAATAGGTTTATAGTAATCCCATGAAAACTATATAATTGGACAGGGAGTCCTTAAAAGTTTAACCGATTATTAGTTAGCCTATGAAAACTATTAGGTTAATAGTAATCCTAGAAACTATAATAGATAGTCAAAATGAATTGGGGATGGGCAATCCAAAATTGATTCAATTGTTTTGCATATCATCACGTAATAATATTTTGAATTGAATTAACCATTGTGGATGCAGGGACACGGAAAATGGTTTATAAAGGTTTTAAGATACTAGTGAGAGGAAACCCGTTCCATTAAGCGGCGTGGTCTCACTAGATATCTAAACGATTTGAGATGGTATATTATTATTATTATTCATACCAGGCTTTATGTTTGACTCGAATTTTATGTTTCCCCTTAAAATCTCGGGTACTCAATTGATTTTGAGTAGTTTGAGATTTGAGGTTTTCAGGTACCTCTTAATACGAAAAAGCTTTCGGAGTCGTGCAGAAGGCATGTAGTTATTTAAGTTCTTTTCTCATGTGATTCCGCTGTGTTATTTTGTTAAGGCAAAGTGGTTTATTGCCTATTATATACTTTGATCACCAAGGGGGCATCTTCGTATGTCGCTCTTAGAGTATATTGTAATAATTATATTTTTCTGAACGTGGTTAACGTTGTAGGATTATGTAATGAATGTTAAAATGAGTTTGGAATGGAATGGAATGTTAAAGTTGTTTTGAAATTTTAAACTTTTTCCATATCCACGTGTTTCTGGTATATCAATTTATCTAACATTACCGTATTTGGTCACCGAGGATTAATAATTATGGATGACTACAGCATCCGTAGCCGTTAGTTTTGGGCCTCCAAGTGGGGGATGTTACAAGTTGGTATCAAAGCATAGGTTTATGAAAACTTAAGCAATTCAAACCTAAAAGATTTTCAAAACATAAACCAATGAATCAAAAATTTGATCGGGGTTGGGGTTAACGCAATTGTAACATACTTGTATTTGATATATCTATATATATAAGTATGTAATTCCTCTTTCTCTTAGATCGTTCTTCTATATCTTACTAAGGCTCGTATATAGATTTACGAGAAAGAAGATATGGAAGCAGGAAACGTAAGTGGAAATCTAGGTGGAGGAAGCACCACAACTGATGGAAATGCTCGACCAAACACCCGGAGAAACCAAGGTCAACAAGCTAACGCTAATCAAAATGCAAAAGCCAATGTGAGTGCTGGAAATCCGCCAGTAGATGCGGGGATGATGTATCAGTTCCTTGCTAATTTGATGCAAGCAGGAACTTATAGAGTGGCTGGAAATATTGGTGGAGCAAATACTGTGATTCCTGTTGGGAATCATTATGCCAAGCTAAACTGAGACTACACCAGTTTGGGTGGAAAGCCATTTATGGGAAAGGAAGATGCTATAGAAGTGGAAAATTGGTTGTTACACTGTGAAAGGATTTTCTCTGATTTGGGTTTAGAAGATGCGCAGAAGAGAAGGTTGGCCTCTAGACAGTTGCAAGGGTCAACACTTCACTGGTGGAACGGTGTGACTACCGGAGTTTCGAAGGAAGAGTTAACCTGGGCTGATTTTCGAAGGAGATTCAAATAGAGGTTTATTTCTGAAGTTGCTGAGTTAGCATTGATGAGAAAATTTATGGATTTGGTTTTGGGAGACATGTCAGTTATCGAGTATGCAAAAAGATTTGATGAGCTATCTCGATATGGATATGCTATTATAGACACCAACATCAGAAGGAATGAAAGGTTCATTCGAGGACTAAGGCCCGAGCTTGCTAGGGTGACCCTGACTAATATCCGTGATCCTTGTAATGTGATGGTGGAGATGGCCATTCGCCATGAAGAGATGCTTGCTATTTGTACTAGAGAGAAGCCTATTGAATCCCAGAGTTCTCGGGGAAAGAAGAGAAAGTTCTTCAAAAAGAAAGGAGCCCAAAAGGGAGATTCAACCAAGAAGTCAAAAACTGATTTAGTCTACTACAAATGTGACAAGAAGGGTCATTTTGCAAATGAGTGCCAGTCAGGCAAAAGGTAGAAGAAGGCTGCGGATAAGAAGCATATTAAGTGTTACAACTGCGATCAAGTTGGGCATTACAAGCACCAGTGTCTAGAGCCAGTTAGGGCAGAAAAGGGAAGGTTTTTTCTATTGGACCACCATCTTCTTTCAAATCAACTGCAGCAGATAAGGAAAAGACTGTGATGGAAGGTACATTTTTTATTTAAAGTATTCCAGTTAGGATACTATTTGATACCGGTGCATCACACTCATTTATATCCCAGAATTTGATTAATAAGTTATGCTTAGAACCCACTTACCCTGTTTCTTCCTTAAGGGTTGTGAATCCAATAGGAGGGCATGCAACTCTAGGAATGAGATGTGACCAGTTAGAACTTGATTTGTTAGGTCATTTGTTTGCATGCAGTTTTTATGTTTATGATTTTGTAGATTTCGGGATCATTTTGGGCATGGATTGGTTGGGTAGATATGAGGCTAGGATATTTTGCCAAGATAGGGAAATATCAGTAAGGCACCCCGATAGTCATAACCAGATCATTTTCTCAATAGAGAATTCCAACCGAAGTGTATGTGTTGTGTTAAGTGCCTTGGAAGCAGCAGAGGAGCTAAGTCAGGTTCGAGTTGCAAGAGGGTTTGCAGATATATTTGAGCCGATTACAGGACTACCACCGAAACAAGATATTGAGTTTCGAATAGATCTTGTACCAGGAGCTGAACCTATCAGTAGACCACCTAGCAGAATGACATCGACTGAGATGAAAGAGTTGAAGGTGCAGCTAGTGGATCTAGAAGGAAGAAATTTTATTAGACCAAGCAGTTTGCCTTGGGAAGCGGCCGCGATTTACGTAAAGAAGTCAGATGGGTCATTGCGGATGTGCATCGATTACTGCAATGCCCTTGAATTTTAAATAACATTACTTGGAATATTTAATTGGATAAATTAAATAGAATAATGTGAATAATTAGAGAGATGAGATTGATAAATCCAATGGCCATGTCTTAATGAATGAACTAAAATAAGACTTAACTAAATTTAGAAGGAGGAATTTTCCTAAGAGGTAAACTTGGAAATGGGCTACATTTCGTAGTATAACTCTCTTCCTCCACCTTAATAAACTTTTACTTTCTCATTCATAACTCTTCACATATATTTCGGCCGGCCATTAAAAGCTCCAGGAAGAGCATAAATTGAAGATAAAGCTAAGGAATTAAAGCTAGGAAATTATCTCATTCTCCAATCAACTAATCAAGGTGAATAATCATGTTTATCATCTCATTTTTCTGTGTTTGGATCAGTTATGGGTTATACCCGATTCATGTTTGTGATTTTGGTTAGGATATAACCATTTAAACCTTTGTTTGGATAAGACATAGGTGTTTTAAATGTTAATGGGCTAATTAACACGTTTTTATTTGGTTTTGGTTAAATTCCGAGTTGTTTTGATCTTCATATGCTTTGAAATTTTAATATGTTGAGGTATATGATTTATCGTATTTTTGGGGATTTTTCTTAGTGATTTACTAAGGTAATTAAATTATTTAAGCCTAAGGGCTAAACTGCAAAATTGCCTTCGAATTAGTCAATTTGGAGGGAAGGCTGCAATTCGAAATTTTAATTGGGGAAGAAGAATAGTGTTTTAAGAAAAAGGTTAACTTTTGTACACTTTTTATTATTTGGAAGTACAGTAGAAGGCTCCTCAGCCAATCAAAATTAGACAAGCAAGATAAAACATCACTTCAGTAGGCCCAGTTCTGCCTTCGACTCCAACAAGCCCGCTTTTACCCTTTCGACGAAGTCGAAAGGTACCTTTTGTCTAAGATGGAAAGTAAACAATTACCCTCCGCCTAAGTTGAAAGGTAGGCATGGTGTCGAAGAGAAGAGGGGCGAAGGGATGGGGAGGTTGCTTCCTTTGCTTTCGAATAGAAACATAATTGCTTTCGAATAAGTTGAAGGGGGATCCTTCGACTCTATCATTTTATAAAAGACTAAAATTTTTATATATTCAAGAAGGGGTTTCGAAGGGGATCTTCTAAAGTTTAAACCTTCAAGAGAATTGTTTTAAAATGTTTTCTAAAAAGGTGTTTTAATCCTTTTGACTAAGTTGAAGGGATGCCTTCGACAAAGCCGAAGGGAAAGAAGGGGAAGAAGAAGGGGTTACTTCTGAACCTCCCATAGTTTTTAAAGTAAAAGTTTTAATACCTTTCGACAAAGTTGAAGGGTAAACCTTCCGATAAGGTCGGTAGTATACTTTCAAAGGGTTGGTTCCAACACCAACACTTCGTTGTTTTTGAATGGTTTTGAAAGGTTCGATTTCGAAAGGTTTTGAAGGGGTTACCTTCAATGATTGCTAATGGTTTTGAGTTTCATTACTTTCGAAAGGTTTATAAATGGTTTTATAAGGGGGGATACCCTAGGCTTTTGACAAGGTCGAAAGGTAGAACCTTTCAACTAGGTCAAAAAGAAGCCTTCCGACAAGGTCGAAAGGTAGGATATTTCGACAAGGTCGAAAGGTATGATTTTGTGATGCTTTCAAAAGGAAGGCTTTCGAAGGGGCTAACTTTGGAGGGTTATTTGCTTTTGAATGGATTCGAAGGGTTTTAAAGGGCTGTTTTTAGCCATTTTTTTGAGTAAAGTTTTGCTAATTCGAAGGAGCTACTTCAAAGGGTTATAGAATAAAATACTTATCTTTGCTTAGATATGTAAAGGGGATCCTTATATAAATTGGAAGTTAATAAACCTTGGGGACACCGAGGTGGGTTTAATGTTTTCGATACATAGTTTGTGGCTATAAACAGAAATATGCTTCCAAAAAATACAATGGGGCTATCAATGTGTTTTTATTTAATTAACCTAATTGGGGCTACCAATGGGAATAGGTTAAACAGGTGGTATATCTGGGGAAAATAAGTAATCATGGGGATCATGAATTTTAAAAAATAATCATGAGGATCATGATATTTTAAATAGGTCAAGTGTTGGGTGCTTGGTTAACCTAGGAAAACCATAGAATGTGCGGTGGATAGCCCACATCAAATTTCTAAAGAAAAGAATGTTTTGCCAGAGGTGATTAGCCTCGGGATTTGGCACCCAAGGGTTCATAGTCATCCTAGGAAAACTATGGAGTGTGCGGTGGATAGCCCACACCAACATTTATAAAACAATGTACGATGGATAATCTGCATTTATTTTAAATGGATTTGGGAAGGATAGTCCTATTAAATTATGACGGATAGTCATTTTAAAGATTTTAGAGGGGAACTCTAATAAATTGATTTTAGATGGGAAATCTAATATATTGCTTTTAGATGGGATATCCAATAAATGGGTTGATGGGATATCCAAGGTATATGATTTATGGCTTTATTTCATATTATTATGTTAAGACTAATCATTTTAGGTGCAGGGGAATAGTAAATGATTTGCATGTTTTGTTTAGGATACTAGTGAGGAGAAAACCCATTCCGCTAAGTGGTGTGGTCTCACTAGCTATCTATTTATGATAAGAGAAGATATGGGATTATTCATACCAAACTTATTGTCTGACTCGAATTTTTTGTTTCTCCACAAACTCTCTGGTACTCAAAATTAATTTGAGTAGTCTGAGAGTGGGAGACTTTCAGGTTTTTGGACGAATAAGCTTCCGGAGACATGCAGGAGGCATTATTAGCTATATAGGAGCTATTTTGTGTTTTCTGCTGTGATGTACTAAGAACTGTAAAGTTCATATTTATTAGTTCTCTGATCATCATAAGGGGACATCTTTATATGTTACTCTTATCGTATTTTGTACATGTATATGTGATCTAATCGTGGTTAACGTCTGGGATTATGAAATAAATTGTTAAATTGAAATTCACAAGAAATGAGAAATTCTGTTTTGTTGAAATTTAAAAAAAAAATTCTTGTGTTTCTGTGTTGCAAATAGTTTCAAGATTCCGATTTCGGTCACTCAGGAATAACACCTATGAATAATTGCAGTATCCATGGCAGTTAGTTTGAGCCTTCAGAAGCGGGATGTTACAAAGTTGGTATTAGAGCATGGTTTATGTACTTAAAAGGAATTTAAACCTTAAAAGTTTTTTAAAGCATAATCTAATGAATCTAAAATATAGTGTGGCTTAGGTAAGCATTATAGTAACGTATGTGCACTTTGCTATAAATACCTAAGTATGCATTCCCCACTCTTAGACCGGTCTTCTGTATCTTACCAAGATTGGATTTCAAGTAGTAGGAAAGTAAGATATGGAGGCAGGAAACAGAAGAGTGAATCAAGGTGGAAGACGCACCATAACAGGTGGAAATGTTCGATCCAATACTAGGAGCAACCAAAGTTGATAGGCAAATGCAAACCCAAATGCAAATGCTAATGTTAGTGCCGAGATTCCGCCGGTTGATATGGGGATAAAGTATCAATTCTTTGTGAATATAACGCTGGAGCAGCTACGGGAGTGGCTGTAGGGAGTGGTGGAGGAGCTAATACAGTGGCCCTAGTTGGCAATAATTATGCCAAGATGAGCATGGATTACGCTAGTCTTGGAGGGAAGCCTTTTTTGGGAACCGAGGATGCAGTAGGGGTGGAAAAATGGCTATTGCATTATAAGAGGATATTTGCAGATCTCGGCTTGACAGATATGCAGAAGAGAAGACTTGCTTCAAGGAAATTGCAGGGAGTAGCGTTGTTTTGGTGGAACGAAGTTACCGTGGGAGAGCTAGAGGAAGACCTGACTTGGGCTGAATTTCAAAGGAGGTTCGAAGAAATATTTCTATTTGAGGTTGCCAAGTCAGCATTGCTAAGGAAGTTTGCAGATTTATTCCGGGGGATAAATCGGTGATTGAGTATGCTACGGAATTTAATGAGTTGTCCCGTTACGGATATGCTATTGTGGATACAGCCATTCGTAGGAATGATAAGTTTATCAAGGGGTTGAATCGTGAGATCGCCAGAGCAACCATGCCAAACCTCCGGGATCCGTGTCATATTGTTGTCGAGATGGCTATTCAGAATGAAGAGATGCTTTCTACTTTTGGAAAGGGGAAACCAGTTGAGGTTCAGAATTTTCAGGGTAAGAAGCGGAAGTTCTTCAAGAAGAAAGGTACCCAGTTGGGGGTAGCAGCTAAGAAGAGCAAGGCTGATATTGTCTGTTGCAAGTGTGACAAGAAGGAGCACTATGCTAATGAGTGTCGCTCAGGTGATGGTAGAGCAGTTGCAGTGAGGCCGAATATGAAGTGCTACAACTGTGGCCAGATAAGGCATTGCAAGGACAAGTGTCCCGAGGCTGCTAAGGCTGGAAAGGGAAAGGTCTTTGCATTGGAACCATCATCCTCTAGACCAACGGCTGCTGAGAAAGGAAAAGTTGTGATGGAAGGTATGCTTATGATTCATAGTACTCCGGTTAGGATATTATTTGATACCGGTGCATCGCACTCATTTATATCTCAGCATTTGGTAGATTTCTTATGTCTGGAACCTTTATATCTTATTACTCCTTTAAGGGTTGCGAATCCTATAAGAGGGTATGCAACTCTGGGAATGAGATATGATCGGTTAGAACTTGATTTGTTAGGTTATATGTTTGCATGCAGTGTATATGTTTTTGATTTCGTGGGTTTCGATATCATATTGGGTATGGATTAGTTAGATATATATGATGCTAGGATATTTTTCCAAGAGGGGGAAATATCATTGAAGCACCCTAATAGCCACTACCGAGTTATTTACTCAGTAAGGAGTTCGGACGGAAATGCTTATGCGTTATTGGGTGCCATGGGAGTAGAAGCAGAGTTGAAGCAGTTTTATTTTGCAAGAGAGTTTGCGGATGTGTTTGAATCGGTTTTGGGCTTGCCGTCGAAGAGAGTGATCGAGTTTCGGATAGATCTCGTATCGGGTGCTGAACCCATAAGTAGACCACCAGCAGAATGTCACCAACTGAGATGAAGGAATTGAAGGTGCAGCTAGTGGAATTGGAAGGAAAGAATTTCATCCGGCCAAGTAGTTCGCCTTGGGGAATGGCCGCGGTATTCGTGAAGAAGCCATATGGGTCGTTAAGGATGTATATCGACTATCGTATGCTGAATGAGAGAACGATCAAGAACAGGTATCCTTTGCCGAGAATCGATGACTTATTCGATCAGTTGAGTGGAGCTAGAGTGTTTTCCCAGCTGGATTTGGTGACAGGTTTCCATCAGCTAAGAATAGCAAAGGACAGTATTCCTTTGACAGCGTTTAGGACCAGATATGGGTCTTACGAATGGTTGGTTATGCCATTCAGGCTTACTAATGTGCTAGCTTTCTTCGTGGATTTGATGAATCGAGTTTTCCTAGAGCAATTGGATAGGTTCATGTTGGTTTTTATTGATGACATTTTGGTATATTCTAAGATTGAGAAGGATCATGCGGATTATCTTAGAATAGTGGTGAAGACGCTAAGGCAACATCAGCTGAAAGCGAAGTTCTCAAAGTGTCATTTATGGAAGAAGGAAGTAAAGTTCCTTGGTCATGGAGTTTCTGAGAAAGGTTTAGTAGTTGATCTAGATAAGATCGAAGTTGTTAACAATTGAAAAGGACCAGAGATGGTAAGTGAGACTAGAAGCTTTATTGGACTTGCAGGATATTATCGAAGGTTCATTAAGGATTTCTCGCGGACAACGGCATCCTTGACTATGCTAACCAGGAAGGACGTGAAGTTTGTTTGGTCTGACAAATGTGAGGAGGCATTCCTTAAGTTGAAACATTTGTTAACTGATGCGCCCGTGTTAGTAGTTCCTGATGGGAATTAGGGGTTGGTAGTTTACACTGATGCATGTGGTACTGGGTTAGGTGCTGTGCTAATGCAGAATGAAAAGGTTATTGCCTATGCTTCTAGACAGCTTAGACCGCATGAAGTGAGATACCCTACTCATGATTTGGAGTTGGCAGCGGTAATCTTCGCATTAAAGGTGTGGAGACATTATCTTTTGGGAGAAAGGCTTGAGCTATTTACGGATCATAAGTCTCTATGGTATTTATTCTCTCAGAAGGAGCTGAACATGAGACAGCAGAGATGGTTGGAGTTTGTTGCAGCTTATGATTTTAGCATCGAGTATACATAGGGAAAAGAAAATAAGGTGGAAGATGCGCTTAGCATGAAACATCAGAATGTGGTGTTAGCTATGTTGGCAGAATGGAAAGACTTGGAAGCACTAGCTGCTTGTAGTGTGCAGTTGAGGTCGATTGTTGGATCTAGTCGGAATATCGCCGTGATGTTTTGTTTGGAAGTTCGACCAGTTTTGATCAAACGGATTGCTTTTAGGCAGAAAGAGGATCAGTGTTAGCCGAGAGGATTAGAAGGTTAGAATCTGGAACCGAGATTGATGATTTAAAAGGTTTTATTCTTGACCACAGGGGTTGGTTGAGAAAGAAGGAACGGTTATGTGTTTCAGATGTTGGGAACCTTAGGAAGGAAGTCATGAGGGAATGTCACCGATCGAAGTTTATGATTCATCTTGGGGGAACCAAGATGTATCGGGATATGAAGAGAAGTTTCTTCTGGGAAGAAATGAAGAGGGATGTTGGCTTATGGGTAAAACGATGTTGGAACTGTCGGTAAGTAAAAGCCAAATATCAGAAGCCAAGTGGTTTGCTTCAGCCTTTGGATATTCCAGTTTGGAAGTGGGACTCGATATCCTTGGAGTTTATTGATGGGTTGCCAAGGTCAAACCGGGGTAATGAAAGTATATGGGTCATAGTGGATAGATTGACCAAGAGTGTCCATTTCATTCCGGTAAGGTCAACTAGGACGACACCTGTTTTAGCTAAGTTGTTCATGAAGAACATCATTAGACTGCATGTAATTCCTAGTAGTATATTCAGCGATAGAGATGCTTTGTTTACTAGCGAGTTCTAGAAGAGCATGCAGAGTGTGTTAGGTACTAGACTCAAGATGAGTACCACATATCATCCTCAAACGGATGGGCAGACAAAGAGAGTCAACAAGGTACTGGAAGATCTGTTGAGGGCTTGTGTGCTGGATTTTAGTGGTTTTTGGGAAGATCACTAGCACTTAGTGGAGTTTTCCTATAATAATAGTTATCAAACTACTATAGGAATGGCGCTTTTTGAAGCTTTGTATGGAAGACCATGCAAATCACCAATATGTTGGTTAGTGACCAGAGACAGATTGGTCCTTGGTCCAGATTTGGTAAGAGAGGCGACGGAAAAGATCGAGTTGATACGGGAAAGAATGTAGGAAGCTCAGTCTAGGTAAAAGGGTTATGCAGACAAAAGGCGTAAGGACCTAGAGTTCTCAGTTGGAGATAGAGTTTTCAAAAAGGTATCGCTGATGAAAGGTGTGGTTCGGTTCGGGAAGACCGGGAAGCTAGCGCCGAGATATATTGGACCATTTCCTATATCGGAGAGGATTGAGATACTCGCATACCGAGTAGATTTACCGAGCAGTTTGGCCGGGGTCCACAATGTGTTTCATGTTTCTCATCTTAGGAAGTATGTTCATGATCTAGAAAACTACTATTGCTCCGACGGCACCGGAGGGCTTGGTGGTGGAATCGGATATGACTTTTGTGAGGTAACTAGTTCGTGTTGTGGCAAAAGATGAGAAAAGGCTAAGGAACAAGACAGTCAGGTTGGTGAAAGTTCAGAGGAGCGACAACATGAAGGACGGTACTTGGGAGATAGAATACAAGATTAGGGCTACTTTTCCCGAGCTATTTTAGATGGTATGTTCAATATAGGGTTTATATAGAATTTGGCTGGTAGGTTATACTAGCTTTGCTTGCATGGGCTATATGCTTGTTGTTGTGTCCTTACTGAAATTTCGAGGACGAAATTCTTTAAGGGAGGAGTCTGCAATTCCCCTAAATTTTAATTAACATTATTCGGGATATTTAATTAGATAAATTAAATAGAATAATGTGAATAATTAGGGAGATGAGATTAATGAATCCAATGGCTGTGTCTTAATGAATGAACTAAAATAAGACTTAACTAAATTTAGAAGGAGGAATTTCCTAAGGGGTAAACTTGGAAATGAGGCTACATTTCTTAGTATAAATCTCTTCCTCCACCTTAATAAACTTTTACTTTCTCATTCATAACTCCTCACCTATATTTCGGTCGGCCATTAAAAGCTCCAGGAAGAGCATAAATTAAAGATAAAGCTAAGGAATTAAAGCTAGGAATTTATCTCATTCTCCATTCAACTAATCAAGGTGAATAATCATGTTTATCATCTCATTTTTCTGTGTTTGGATCGGTTATGGGTTATACCCGATTCATGTTTGTGATTTTGGTTGGGATATAACCATTTAAACCTTTGTTTGGATAAGACATAGGTGTTTTAAATGTTAATGGGCTAATTAACACCTTTTTATTTGGTTTTGGTTAAATTCCGAGTTGTTTTGATCTTCATATGCTTTGAAATTTTAATATGTTGAAGTATATGATTTATCAGATTTTTGGGGATTTTCCTAAGTGATTTACTAAGGTAATTAAAGTATTTAAGTCCAAGGGCTAAACAGCAAAATTGCTTTCGAATTAGTCAATTCGGAGGGAAGGCTGCAATTCGGAAATTTAATTAGGGAAGAAGAATAGTGTTTTAAGAAAAAGGTTAACTTTTGTATACTTTTTACTATTTGGAAGTACAGGAGAAGGCTCCTCAACCAATCAAAATTAGACAAGCAAGATAAAACATCACTTCAGTAGGCCTAGTTCTGCCTTCGACTCCAACAAGCCTGTTTTTACCCTTTCGACGAAGTCGAAAGGTACCTTTCATCTAAGATGGAAGGTAAACAATTACCCTTCGCTTAAGTCAAAAGGTAGGCACGGTGTCGAAGGGAAGAGGGGCGAAGGGATGGGGAGGCTGCTTCCTTTGCTTCCGAATAGAAACATAATTGCTTTCGAATAAGTTGAAGGGGGATCCTTCGACTCTATCATTTTATAAAAGACTAAATTTTTTACATATTCAAGAAGGAGTTTCAAAGGAATCTTCGAAAGTTTAAACCTTCAAGGGAATTGTTTTAAAATGTTTTCTAAAAAGGTGTTTTAATCCTTTCGACTAAGTCGAAGGGATGTCTTTGAAAAAGCCGAAGGGAAAGAAGGGGAAGAAGAAAGGGTTACTTTTGAACCTCTCATTGTTTTTAAAGTAAAAGTTTTAATACCTTTCGACAAAGTCGTAGGGTAAACCTTCCAGTAAGGTCGGAAGTATACTTTCGAAGGGTTGGTTCCAACACCAACACTTCGTTGTTTTTGAATGGTTTCGAAAGGTTTGATTTCGAAAGGTTTTAAAGGGGTTACCTTCAATGATGGCGAAAGATTTCGAGTTTCATTGCTTTCGAAAGGTTTATAAATGGTTTTATAAGGGGGGATACCCCAAGCTTTCGACTAGGTCGAAAAGAAACCTTCCGACAAGGTTGAAAGGTAGGACCTTTCCACAAGATCGAAAGGTATGATTTTGTGATGCTTTCAAAAGGAAGGCTTTCGAAGGGGCTAACTTCGGAGGGTTATTTGCTTTTGAATGGCACTTCATTTGAAGGGTTTTAAAGGGCTGTTTTTAGCCATTTTTCTTGAGTAAAGTTTTGCTAATTCAAAGGGACTACTTCGAAGGGTTATAGCATAAAATACTTATCTATGTTTGGATATGTAAGGGGGATCCTTATATAAATTGGATGTTAATAAACCTTAGGGACACCGGGGTGGGTTTAATGTTTTTGATACATGGTTTGGGTTACAAACAGAAATATGCTTTCGAAAATATACATTGGGGCTATCGATGTGTTTTTATTTAATTTAACCTAATTGGGGCTACCAATAGAAATAGGTTAAATAGGTGGTATACCTGGGGAAAATAAGTAATCATGAGGATCATGAATTTTAATAAATAATCATGGGGATCATGATATTTTAAATTGGCCAAGTGATGGGTTAACCTAGGAAAACCCTGGAATGTGCGGTGGTAGCCCACATCAAATTTCAAAAGAAAAGAATGTTTTGCCAAAGGTGGTTAGCCTTGGGATTTGGCACCCAAGGGTTCAGAGTCATCCTAGGGAAACTATGGAGTGTTGCGGTGGATAGCTCACACCAACTTTTATAAAACAATGTATGATGGATAATCTGCATTTATTTTAAATGAATTTGGGACGGATAGTCCTATAAAATTATGACGGATAGTCATTTAAAAGATTTTAGAGGGGACTCTAATAAATTGATTTTAGATGGGAAATCTAATATATTTCTTTTAGATGGCATGTCTAATAAATGGGTAGATGGGATATCCAAGGTATATGATTTATGGCTTTATTTCATATTATGCCAAGATTAATCATTTTGGGTGCAGGGGCATAGTAAATGTTTTGCATGTTTTGTTTAGGATACTAGTGAGGGGAAAACCCGTTCCGCTAAGCAGCGTGGTCTCACTAGCTATCTATTTATGATAAGAGAAGACATGGGATTATTCATACCAGACTTATTGTCTGACTCAAAGTTTGTGTTTCTCCACAAACTCTTGGGTACTCAAAATTAATTTGAGTAGTCTGAGAGTGGGAAATTTTCAGGTTTTTGGACGAATAAGCTTCCGGAGACGTGCAAGAGGCAGTGTTAGCTATATAAGAGCTATTTTGTGTTTTCCATTATGATGTACTAAGAACTTTAAAGTTCATATTTATTAGTTCTCTGATCATTATAAGGGGACATCTTCATATGTCGCTCTTATCGTATTTTGTACATGTATATGTGATCTGATCATGGTTAACATCTGGGATTATGTAATTAAATCTTAAATTGAAATTCATAAGAAATGAGAAATTCTGTTTTGTTGAAGTTTAATTTTTTTCATATTCTTGTGTTTCTGTGTTGCCAACAGTTTCAAGATTCCGATTTCGGTCACTCAGGGATAACACCCATGGATGACATCAGCATCTTTAGCAGTTAGTTTTGAGCCTCCGGAAGCGGGATGTTACAACTACCATAAGTTGAACGAAAGGACGATCAAGAATAGATATCATTTGCCGTGAATTGATGATCTGTTCGATAAGTTGAGTGGAGCCAGAGTGTTTTCCTAATTTGATTTGGCGACCAGTTTCCATTAGTTGAGAGTGGCAGAGGACGGTATTCCTTTGATAGCATTTCAAACTAGGTATGGTTCGTATGAATGGTTAGTGATGCCATTCAGGTTAACGAATGCACCTACTTTCTTCGTGGGCTTGATGAACTGAGTTTTCCGAGAATACTTAGATAGGTTCGTGTTAGTATTCATAGATGACTTTTTGGTGTACTCGAAAGATGAGAGAGAGCATGAGAATCATCTGAGAGTAGTGCTTGAAACGCTAAGGCAGCATCAGCTAAAGGCGAAGTTTTCTATATGTCATTTTTGGAAGGAGGTCAAAATTCTTGGTCATGTAGTTTCGAAGGAAGGTTTGGCAGTGGATCCAGTTAAGATCGAAGCCGTCAATAATTGGAGGAGACCAGAGACGGTAACCGAGATCCGAAGTTTTCTCGGACTTGCTGACCATTACCGGAGATTTATCAAAGATTTTTCGCAGATAGCAGCACCTTTGACTAAGTTGACCAGGAAGGATGTGAAGTTCATTTGGTCCGACAAATGTGAGGAAGGGTTCCTTAAGTTAAAACATTTGTTGACCAACGCGCCAGTGTTAGTTGTTCCAGATGGAAACCAAGGGTTGGTGGTGTACACTGATGCATATGTAACATGATTGGGAGTTGTATTGATGCAGAATGGTAAAGTCATTGTCTACGCTTCTCGACAGCTTAGACCGCACGAAGTAAGATATCCTACTCATGATTTAGAGTTGTATTGATGTAGAATGGTAAAGTCATTATAATGACCCTGAAATCGGCCTTCAAAAATCGGCACCCGTACTTCACTTGTACTCAAAATGCCGAAGATTCAAATGCCGAATCTGGTTCATCGAAGCTTATAACACCATTAAGTATTACAACACAGCGGAAGAAAGAAAACAATGATATCATATACAACTCCAATGAATACAATATCCAGAATGATATACAACAATGATATCAATATGATACAACAATATCAGAGATAAATAATGATATAGCGGAAAGCAGAAATGATAACTCCAAATGATCAGTCAGAGAGACTGACTCCAACCACTCCAATGTCAAGCTCGAACCACAAAGAGAAGCAAGTGCAGTCTTGAACTCCAAGAACTGAACCAGCTCCAGATAATCTACTAAAGCTGAATATCTGAGAAATCCAACTCTAGACTGCCCATGTGGAAAATGATGGGCACCCAGAGTTTAGGAAGGGAACAATAAACTCCGGGCCAGTCATGGGACTGGTATGAGCAAACAAAAATAGTTTATCTTTAAACAAACACAAAAGGCTTTTAAACATTGAAACCCGCAATGCTTTTGGAAAATGAAACTACCATAAGACCTCCTGCCACACACAATGCAAACGCAGAATTGGAGGAGATTTCTTCTTATGATAGTCAAACATGCTTACTACGCAAACAAAACTCTTTTGATATTATTACTAGTGCATAGTGCAGAAACCCATTTCGAAGTATAATATTAATCTTAGCCAACATACAACCATTATTGTATGCCTACTATAGCTACCATCTAAACAGTGGTGACCACCATAAGTAAATGGCAGGTTCTACAACTAAAACCGTACTGGGTTTGTATTGTTTCTTTGGATTTCCAACAAATGGTCAGGCTAAGGAACTTCCTTACACCGAAATGAAAACGCCTCTAGAAAGACGCCCTGAGAACCTAACCGGATCTCTGCAAACACAAGGCCGACGCTACCTCACACTTTAACCAAGCTGTAACTAGGTAACTACCACACGAGTATGCCATTCTCGGTCGTTACCGACCTTTATCCGAGACGTCTCGATCACAAAGCAACATCACACAATAATAAATTTACAGTGTCCACACGAGTTAAGTATCTGGGCTCCATACCATGATACCACCCTTTATCCAGAAGAAAATGGACATACCCTAGGGGCGCGACCCCTACAAACCTTGCCGCAACATTCCTGTTTCGACCATTACCGGGTTGTAAGGCTCGATGAAGTCTCGTCCACAAAGCTACGCTTTTTCACAAAGCCATGCTTTGATCACAAATGATCAACGAATGATCATCAACACACAGCAACACTCAGCATGCCACACTACCAAATTGGGAGTATATCACTGATAACCTTCAACTACATAACCTCTGAGCTCGTACGTCTCAGAGAAGGGTGTTAAGCTAAGAGAATAAATTCTCCGCCACCAACAGAAATGTATTTGAAAGAAATCAGCTTTATATCTTAAAGTGTAATGTCAGACATACAACCATACAAGTCTGTTCCGGGTTCGAACAGAACCGAAGGCACTTCCTAAGAAGCCCTTGCAATACGGGTATTCACAATCCCGATCGGATTTCCCATCACTTAGGAAATCTCTATACCGGCACGACTCAGTGCAGAGACAATCGATAAGTCATCCTATCGTTCTCACAAATACCCGATCTTCAAATGCAATCCATATACGATGTATCAATATTCGGAATGGGTTATGTGACACAAAGGTCCTCTCCCGGCTAAACCGAATAACGAGCACAATTAAAAATCATATGGATACCGGGGTCTTAGTTAAATCATAGCTTAAAGCCCAAAACCTTTCATTCGAATGGTTAAACCAAATTACCATTTCCAATCTTTTAAACAAAAAGATTCATTTCAAAAACCTTCAATGGTTTAAACAATTTCCACACTTTTAATCTTTTAAACAAAAAGATTCAATTCACAAAGTTTGCCCCGTTCACAAAGATCCATTCATGGATTTCAAAACAATTTCCATTTCAATTTGATTAACTCGTTAAATCTTTAAGTCAAGATTTAACTTATAGCTTTCAAAACTGGTTTCTAAAGATTCATTCATAGCCTTTCAAACCAATTCTATTTCAAGTTGGATTAACTCGTCCGGTCTTTGAATCAAAGACTCATTTCATAGCTTTCAAAACATTTCAATTCCATTTCAAACTTGAAACCTTTCAACACAATTTGGAAATCCTTTCTTAAAATGAAAGCTATTATTATTTGAAAACAAGTAGTTTTCGTTTCGGAAAAATCCAGTTATATTTACACGAGTTAAAACCATTGAATTAAATTCAAATTCCCAAATCAATACCTTTAAAATGGTTTAACCCATATATAACTTGTACAACATCTTTAATCCCTAGTTTCAAATCATAGAATTCAATTTCAAACTTGAATTCAAATTTAAATCAAATTATTTAAATTTTCAAAACTCGATTAAGTTATTCAAAATAACTTTTATCTTTGAAATTCCATTTCAAAAGCTTTTCACTTTAAACCCAAATTTCCAATTTCAAAATCAATTGAAATTAAAATTTCAATTTCAAAAACATCAAATTTAAATCATCTGTGACTTAACCGATTTCCATGGGAAATCCATATTTGTGTGTGTACAGTGTGGTCCAGGGGTTTTACACAGTAGTGTAACATCATTCAATCATCAAAGATCAAATACAACAATATATTTGATAAGCGGTATAATTATAACGCTTATCTTTCATTCATAGATCACAAATCACAGATATATAGATAACAGATAATAAATTACATTCATCTCAGATAAATAACTACACTACAGGTCACACACAAATCAGAATATATCACAAATCATCATAGATCAGAGATATCAAGCAATTCAACTATTCAATCAAACCCAAACATTCACAAGTAAATTTGTAAATCAACCGATTAATTTAAATTAGATATATCACTTATGAATAAATTGTTAATCTGGGTTAATTATCAGAAGTTAATTTCAAATTATCTGAAATACATTTTCCTTTCAAATTCATTAGTTAATCTTTAATTATTAACTAATCAATCTTAATTAATGAACCAATTAAATATTTAATTATTAAATAAATCTTAATTAATCACCATTATTAATTAATCCTTTAATTTGTTAACAAATAATTTACTCAAATTTCAAATCATCATTCAGTTAATTACATTCAGTAATTATCTATTAATTACTTCTCTAAGTATTTATACTTAAGCAACCATCAAATGATTATCTTTAATTAATTAACAAATTAATTAACTTAAATTTATCACATTCACTTACTTGATTACAATTGGTAATTCCTCCCTTTAAAACAAATAATTAATCTATAATTATTAATTAATAAATCTTAATCACCTTCATTAATTAATTGCTTCTTAATTAATTAATTACCTTAATTAATTAATCACATTATCCTTAAATCAATTATCACTTGATTAATCATTTAAACTTTATTACTTTAAAATACTTACTTGAAATCCTTATTAACCAAAACTTAAGTCAAAACTATTTATTTAAAACTTGGGTTAAAAGGTTTTCTAAAAATCTACGTTTTTGTTTTAAAGTTGAAACTGTTTTATATCCAACCCGAGACGTACTCGAGTACTTCCCCGAGTCGACATGGCCTCTACTTCGAGTTTCCTCCAAAACCAACCCGAGCCACCTTTAAATTTTAAAATTTTGTTTAAGTTTAGAAATAAACCCGGTGCCACTCAAATTACTACGAGTAAAAACTCGAGCATGTGACTCATTTTCCTCGAGATCGACTCCGAGACACAACCCCTCTTCCCAAATCTTATCCACTGACACAACCCAGTGGCATGTGCACATGCACCGGAGCTCCGATGAACTTTGGTCGACTTCGCCACCTTCCACACATCGGCGATGAACTCCTCGAGCCTCAGGATCACCCAAATACCCAAAACGACGACGAACTCGAGATTTGGCCTTCCAACCCAAACTGGAACAAAACTTCGATCAACTAAATCGATTCGTTCCGCCACCCAAGACCACCAGAAACCGCACAAACTTGTCCAGAGCTTCGCCACCTCACCACGCCTCTATCCTACTTGGTCCGATCGCAGATAGTTCACTGTCGACTTCGAATTGCTTCGCCAACCCAGACAAAACAAAACCACCTCTAAAACCCTATATCACTGTCGCACAGCCACCTTGGCAAACTATAAATTCTCCAACCAATTTTCACGAGTTCCTCGACCAACGAGCCTGCCCCAGCAACGAACTCGACTTCCCTAGAACCCTCGATCGCCGGGAATTGATAAAAACCCAATTCACGTTCATCATTCGATTTCTCCCAAAATACCAACTTAAAAATCCTTATTTTACTTTTAAAAATCATAGATATTGATAACGAATCAGATTATACACTAGAAACAAGAAATCATTGAAGTCGAATTTTAACATGGTTTTGAGATTTCACTGTATTTTTTTCTTTTCGAAATATTTACTCAATATTTTTACTTGAAATTATTTCTAGAAATGACGTTACACTATTACAATCATCTTTTGTTTAGAGATCAAGACCTAACATTGATTATATGAGGAGATATTGAATTTAGTTTAGGGGATTTAAACTTGTAATTCAACAGAGTAATGTATATTTGCATCTGCACAGACATGCACAGTTATTTTCATGTATATATATATACATGCAGGCATACTGAACAAACATTTATCATGGCATACTTCAAATGTTAACACAAACATCAAGATGGACATACACAAACTCAGGTAAATTTGCTCACCTTGATTTCCAGGAAGAAGAACAGAGTTTCTTCTTTTGAAACAAACTTGAAAATTTGCAAACTGAAGTTCTTTCTTCTTTGATCCTCTGGTTTTTCTTTGATTGTTTGATGGTTTAAGTGAATGTTTGTTTGTTTACAAGTAATATTATCTCAGCTTTGAAATGAACGAACTGAATTGAGAAAAGTTGATATATGGAATGAAGTATACAGGGATGTATTTTTTTGTACAAGTGATATTTCCTTTAGTACAACATATCAGGGATATTTCTTTTGTATGGCGGCTGAGATGATTTTCCAGCAAATTTGAGATGATAGCATTTATGCTTTGGTACCTTATCATGTTTACAATACTATTTCTTTTATTTTGCATATACAATCTTGCTTATTTTATTTTCCTTTACTTGCTTGTCTCGGCTGAGATGATAATGTTGTGGTGCTAACATTAATTACTTTGTACAAATTCATTTTTTCTTCTTTTCTTTCGGCTGATATGATATGGCATTAGTTATCATTGTTTTGTTTAAGTGTACATAGATAGATATATATATATTTGCTTACACTTGAATATATGCTTTCTTTTGCAAGTGTATATACGTAGCTATGTATATTTTATTCACACTTGAATCTACTTGAATGTATTTTTATTTTATTTTCTATCTCAATCATTTATTTCTAAATTTAATACTAAATTTTTTTTATATTAATTTGGTAATATAAGTGAATTTCTAGATTTTAATTTGTTATTAGATTTTATCCAATGTATTTACTTTATACTTCTATATCTTATATATTTATATTCTTTTATTTTTAAACCATTTATTTACGATTTAAATTCAAATCAAAATATATATACATATATATTATTTCAAATCTACTCATATATGCCCAAATACATATATATATTCACATATATACATGTATATACAATATTTTTAAATATAAATGATTTATACAAAATTTATTTTAGTTTGGGGGAAACTCACATCACTTTAATCGATTAATTTCACAATTTTAATTCAAAAATTCATTTAATTATCAATTTAAATGTAATTAAAATTCGGGGTCGTTACAATAAAAGTGTATTTTTATAAATAAAACTTGGAGATATATAAAGAAATTTATAAAGATTTTGGAAATGTATAAAGGAGATATTTATATAAAATAAAAGAGATTTATGGAAAGAAATGATATTTTGGATTATTTATACCTCCATTTTAATGACATTTGGGTTTGATCATTTTAATATGATTTTGAAATAGAAAATCTCTCTAAGTGTTTAATGAATACAATTATACTTTATAAGTATGTGAAAACGGTTTTCCAATTTTTAAAAGGAATGATTTGGGAATACACTTATCCCGGTGAGATAAGTAAATGAATAATTCGATAAATATTTTTGGAAAGAGATTAATTAATGAAAGATTAATTTTGAGAGGCTTAGTGGTTTCCATGGAAAATCTAATCTTTGTTTGAATGTTTGTTTATTTGATAGTTAAATAACCGACCATCAAATCTTGGCTTAAATATGTAACCCTCTTAATTTTGGTGGTACGGAAATATTGTCCACTAAACACCGAAGAGTTTTAATTCTGGAAATATCTAGGAGAAACATGGGGATTATATATATGGTACAGTTACCGTCAGTGGTGCTATATTGTACGTATAAACTCGTTTTGTTCTTCTGGAACAAATGATGAGGAGATCCGTCCACATAAACGGTTAGGGGGCGATCCCCGCTCTTATTTATTGTCTGATTACTTCCAAAAGAATCGGCATTTAGCATTCCTGAAATTAATTGATTGGTTTTGGAACATCATGTAAATAAAGGAGTGTACTTGTAAGAGATGACTCGAAACTGTAACCACTCCATAACCATATATGGGTTCTATGCTTAGAAGAGATTCAAGATCTGTTTTGAGATGTGGGAATCCATATGTGATTCCGAGACTCATTAGGATATGGGAATCCATGTGTGATTCTGAGATCTATTTTGGATGTTGGAATCCACATGTGATTCCAAGACCCATGGGGGTATAGGAATAATGCATGATTCTGAGATCTATTTGAGGTGTGGGAATCTATGTGTGATTACGAGACCCGTTGGGGTATGAGAATCCATGTGAGATTCTGTAATATGTTTATGTGGTGGTGCATGAGCTGGAATGTCGGACGTAGCCTCACCTGCGGTAATGACTAAAACTAGAGATAGGATGCATGACCAGGGGTTTAGCTAACCCATAAAGGTGCAGTCGTCTCCTTCCTAGAGTTACCAACAGTTGTTATGCATGCATGGAGCGATGTACTCGGCTTGACAGTTTTTGGGGCCAGCTATATATTTTCTATTGTACATCACCAGGGATGTATTATTGCTTCGAAAGGATAACCCTAATCCTTGTGCAGGAGGACCATTCTCGAAATATTGAGGGCACCTCTATGGAATCCTACACAATTTGCAAATGCTCTTTAACGGTTTTTGATTATATACCTAGTATTGTTGTGGTGTACACTCACGAGCATCACAACTACTTGATTATTATAATTTCCACCTTTAGATATTATTATAATATCACTGGATTTTCTATAAAAATGTTTTGGTTATCGTAGGGTAAAAACCCGTCTGTGTTTATGCTCGACATGAACTTACGAAATACCTTTGTTTTGAAAGGTTTATTTAAACATTTAGAATCCATTTTATTATGTTTCTCATGTTGGTTTTACCAAACTGACCCAGATGATGTTTTCCTATAATGTTCGGGTCAGCCCTAGCATATTCTCCAGATTTAGCGGGATGCTTTGGAGCTTTTAGGAGACAAGCTGGATTCTCCAAGACATACTCGTGTATCTTATATTCTTCCGCTATTTTCTTGTTCCTAATTTCCGTCTTCATTAATCAACAATTGTAAAGACAGGTTGTTATAACCGTCCAGAGCTAATGATAGGTTAGTGTACTCTAATTTGTGTTATGTATATATATATATATATAATAAAGATGATTTCTTTTTGTAAAGATCTTGTGTATATGATATATCTACTCGTCATGATGTGAGATTATGTTATGTTCCGTCTTCTATTTCTTTCACCCCAACAATCGGTCTTTCCAGCACTTGGATATTCGACATGAGAATACCCTAAATGTATTAGTGTTGATTTCTAAGGGTCAAAAGGGAAGGTTGTTACAACTACTATTCCCTTTTCGACCACCAATTAATGGAATTTTACTATCAATTTACAACCGACGCTACCAATAAAACTGCTTAAAATAAAAATGTTGTGACTACCAAAGTGTTTGCACTTATAGCACACATCCGTCCATTGATTTTTTATTAAATAAAGATGCACCTACGTGCGCTTTACACTAGTATTTATAATTGAAATTATATTTGTAAATATAAATATAACTAAATAAATTTAGTAAACTATTTGTAAGCACTTTTAATAAAATTTCAAAACCCTTAAATAAAATTTCCAAGACTTTTCAAACATCTTTTAAAACAAGAAAGTAAATAAATATCTAAATATATAAATCATGGAGTAAAATTACTCCACGAACATATCAACCAAACATCGCTATATATACATATATATATATATATATATATATATATATATATATCAAGTAACCCGAGTTGAGTTCGTCAAACTCTAGTCATCTATAAAACATGCACATGTCAACATGCATACATACATACATATATACATATATACATATACATACATACATACATACATATATAGTTCAATTTGCAATCAGATAGAGTTCCACTTACAAATTGATACTTCTATTCAATGCAAACAATTCACTATCTCTACATCAACCAATTTCAAACTAATATACCAAACAAACAGTTCAACCAACAATCGAAACACACACACACACGCAATGAGATATGGACATAGTTATAAATATAGAAACTAGAGAAACTCATGTTCAATACTGCCAACATCATGTTGCACCTGCCTCCATCGAGCAAACTACCAGCGTTGTACACCTCATCATAGCCACCATCAGCCCACAACCGCCATTAGAATCGACACCGCAACCCTATGTATGTGCAGCCAACCCCAACGCTCACACACACACCTCCTCTAAATTGCCAGCCTTCACGAACACACACCACTAACCACGGCATCAACTTCGAGACTCCAGCACCAAATCCTGCTTCATGGCCGCAACTACTCCCAATCTCGACATCACCAGGCCGCACAAACACAATCACTCCTCTATCCCTGACATCGCCAATTGCCACTAAGTCTGAATGCCTCATACAATATTTTTTTTTCTTTTTTTATGATTTGAATTCGAAAATTTAGGAAATTTTGAGGCTTATGGCAAATGATGGGAGCAGATATGAATGACGAGGTTCGGGTTTGATCTTGGGTGGAATATGGGAGAGGAGTTTTCTAGGATGGAAGGTGGGCATGGGCTTGATTTTATTTGGGCCCTTAAATTCTAATTTATTTTAGTCCGGTTATTTTTTCTCCATGTTTCAATTTAAAATTTTAATTCTTGCCATTATTTATAAAAATATTTCAATCGACTTCAAATTAATTTAAACTTCATTTTAAAAAATATATTTCAATAATTGGATAATTTTATTCAATTCAACACTTGGTTATTTTGTTTAATTATTCAATATATTATCATAAAATAAATATATTTCCAACTATTTTGATCATACAAAACTTATTTATACTTCAAAATATTTTATATTGATTAAAACATTTTATTCGGTTATAATTTTTTATCTAAAAAGAATCTATTAATTAATTTCAATTTATCAAAACAAAATATTTTATTAAATATAATTTAATTGAGTAAACAATAATATTTTTAGAAATAATAATTATTAAAAAGAATCAAATTTGAACATTTTAGTTTAATTTAATTTATTTATTATTACGATGTAGAAAGTAGGGTTGTTACATATAATGAATTTGAAGTAAATTCTATAAATCCTCCTCTAGATTCCTTAATCACCCCACTAAATCATGTAAGAAAATTATCCCTTTTCTGTTTAAAGATCGGATGCTAGTATTGTTATAAACGAAAGACCAAGTACTAGTACATCTTAAAACATTAATTTGAAGCATAAAATGAAATTATATAAATTATGTGTATTTTGTATGTGTGTGTGTGTGTTTATGCATAAACAAGCAAAAATAAAGCAAAAGAAGAGGTTTTTAAGCATGGCTAGCCAGCTTTATAGTGGGCCATGCTACTTATATGAAACCACAAATTTAACAGGTGTTCGGCACATGCGACAGAACAACTAAAAGAAAAATAAAGTACATGAGCTAGGTAGATGCACCAAAGCCACTAAAAGGATAAAAAAGAGACTAGTCCCCTTCCGACGAGGAGGATCCACTGCCATCATCCTCAAATTCAGGTCCAATAACATTTAAAAACCCAGAAAATAGAGCGGCCAAGTTAGGCACTTAATCAACCGAATCAGCATAGTATAAATACTTCCTATCCCAAGTGGAATCTTGTAAAATAAGCATATTATCATCACCTTCTTTCCTAGTCATAGCAAGCACCAGATCATCCCCAGAAACATGGTAATAAAGAGCATGATCCTCACCATAGCCGCCAACAAACATATGATAACAAGTAGATGATGGAGAGTGACTCATATCAGATTTCACATAAACCCAAGCTTGCTCAGAGGAATGCCAAACAATAACATCATCATGAGGAGAGGGAAATGGAGGACTATCCAAAGCAACAGTAGCAGATGGCACCAATGGAGTCAGAGTAACAAATGGAATAGAAGACTGAAACTGGTCAGAAGGCACATCAACATCTACAACTTCAACAACAGGGATAGAAGACTTAAAAACCCATCTCCTAACCAAAAGACGAGGGAGAGGGATCTTGATCGGGATAGGCAAGGGAGAATCAACAGGGCCATGCTTACATATATTTGCGACATGGCCAAAAGAGTGGCAAACAATGCATATGTTCGGTTTCCAACTATACTCAACATCGACAAAAACGTCCCTCCCCTCTGCAATACACACCTTCAACCTAGAGGGAAGCGGCTTATCCGGCGTTATTTCAATCAAAGCATTAGCATACATGAGCTTCTTCATTGCCATAGTGTTAGAATCAAAACATCTGAGCTTGCCAACAAGACTAGCTAACCAATTAAGCCCAATTAAGGGTTGCATAATAGATGGGATATGCCTGAAGTAGGCCTAAATTGGGATAGACAAAATCTCATCCCTATCACTATCAATTGTTGGACTCTAATGAGTTACAATACATGGCTTATCGACAATGATGGAAGGATCAGCTTCAAGGACACACAATCTTCTTCTTTGCTAGAGAATTTGAAATAAAACAATGAGTCATAAAGTGAACTTGAAAGCCTCCCCTAAGCTTTCAAAAACCAGACAGTGGTCTCTAACAGCATAGTACGATAGGTTAGAGTCAAGGAAAAAACCCACTAAACAACCCGACCAAAACTCAGCACCCGCTTGCATGACCTCAGCTGGAGGAACCATCACTTCATCAATTTCAACAATGTCAAAAGAGCGGGGAGAACAAGCACCCACATTCCTTGGTAAAGCTGAAAACATAGACCACTTGCTTGCAATGGGAGAAGCTGCCATACTGGAATTCCCCTGAATAGATTTTGACTTAGATGCATCACAAATTGTAATTCTAGTAGGAAGCTCATTTTGAACTTTGGCTATTACATGAGGGCTAAGCACATCAACTTGCAATTCAACATTTTCCAGACCTAATACCACCTCAGAGTTACCAATAGTTTTACTTGAGATTGCACCAATAGATTTCCCCAAATCATCCATACACATATCTAAGTTTATCCAACTACCATATGCCGCTGAGGCAAGAAGAGGGGAAATATGAGAATCGTTGACAACTGCGTACGCGTTCAGGCTAGAGAATCGATGAGATATATGCAATTATATTATATGAGAATTTTATATAAAATCAAATAAAATGTTACCAAATATTTTAGAAGATGATGCGACGTATTTTAGAAGTTATTTATGAATTAGAAAGAATAAAAATTGATTTTATATGGATTATTTTGCAAGAAAACAAAAATAGTTTTATGTGATAGATTGTGTTTATATTGAAATATACGTATAAAATGTATATACAAAACTACATAAAAATATTTATAAATTCCTATATGGTATTTCAGGTGTTAAATCTAATATTTTGAATTTAATATGAATTTTGATAATATTTTGTAGTGTAAATGGTAAAAGTTTATACTTTGATTTTCTTAAAAACTTATTTTGTAAACAGGAGATTTTGGAAAGACTTTTAAATGGTTTTGAAGTAAACCATTATATAAACTTGAAGTAGATGGATAGTAGGGATTTTAATTTGAATTTAGAAGAAAACGGTTTCGAAACGAGTGAAAAAATGAAGAAGAAAGGATCAAATGAAAATTTGGAAACATATATAACTTTTTGGAAATTGTCAGGATCTCGAATTTGTCATGTACACCGATCCATCCGCGTGAAGAAAAACTACAGAATAAACCTAAGGCAATAAAGCCATGTTCAACAACTTAAATCGATTTTTTTCCTTTGGGTTTTTGGACATCGATTAGTGATGTTTTGAAATGGCATTTTGACCTTATTAAAATGGAATGCGAAGGATATAGATATATGTGTGTGTGTATTAGTGTGTGTGTGGGGTTGTTGAATATTGATGTTGATGTTCGATGTTACTATCGATCTCATATTTACATTAGTGGCTTCCAGTGACTTACCATGGCGATCACACATATCTACTATGTGGACCGTGAGAGAATGGAGACATCCATGTGTAGGTTCATACGACCTTTGACGGACTGTAACTGCGATTATTTCCATCGGTCGAGGTATAATGAGCATATGACACACTATATCGTGTCATTGATATATGTATGATGTTTAGATGAATACGTCGAGTTGGTTAAGTGGAATATCGACCTTAATCGAGTAGTCAACACTTGGATGTTGATATTATTACTCTCGTATGCATGTTGGTAGGTTGAGGCATGTCTACACAAGTTAATTAGACAAAAATTATGTTATAATAATATATTTGAAGTATATGTGGAATAAATTAGCTTCACTTACTCAGGCATAAGTCTGACCCCCTCTCCACATCGTTTTTATATGATATTAATAGGTTGATGAACTTTGGAGTTAAGCTGACTTAGGTGGCGTCGATGATGCGGATGACGAAGGCATTACCTATGTATCAACTGTATATATGTTCATCTGACATTACAGTATGTCGTGTGTAGTTTGAATTGACAATTGTACATTGTATGTATTTATGTCCTTGAATATGTTGTAAAGATTGGTTTGAATATAAGTTGATTTTTATATTATATGTTGTTCCTTCCTCTGTGAGATCAGAATGATATAGTTAAAAATACCAGTTTGTTTCTTGTTATCACAACTTAACGATCTCTTATTTTCGAATTTCGAGATTTGAACATCGGTTCGTACATTAAATCCGAGGATCGAAAAAGGTGGGTTATCACACGTTCTATTCTAACCAGAGAATTTGATTTTGAGTTGCCTTCAATTGACCATGATATTAAACTCATATAACTAAGCAGATGAATTCTCTATGGAGTAGTGCTGCACTTCTAATGCTTCAACTCAGACCCAACTAAAGTCATTCATGGATCGCCATGCCATTATTTAACTATAATCAAAGTAGAGTATTCACATTGAATTTTCACAATATTCTCAAAGGAACCGTGTAACATCGTAACATTGAGATTTCGTATTTGACCTAGTTGTTATCAACCAACATGAAACTCTCGGACGAGCCATTCCATAGTTATCCAATATCTACAAGTACGTAACCCTTGGTACCCCCAACAACCATTAGTAGTACACTGCCCAACATTTGGAGAGCGTTGTGCACCTCATTCTCAACGGATGGATCGATATCCTTTTTCTCGAAACATCTTGTTTATGAATATTTAAAGTAATATATCATTTTATTTTGTGATTAATTACCCGCGATTGCAACTATTTGCAACTACAATCACATAACATTTTATTTAAAGAAATTTCTTATTTATGCACTTTAAATTAATTACTTAGTTAATTATATCACAATATAACAAAGTATATAAAGGAAAACAAACATCGTTATTATGAATAAGGTTAGCTACAAAATTAGATATATGCAACAATTTACAAGTACTATTCATCTAAGTAAAATAAACACACATTTTAATGCATATATTTATTTTATGGGTTTGTAACATTTTAGAAGGAAAAAAATTATATGTTCCACGCAGTAGAACTATATGAACAAAATTTTACCCTAGGTCAAGTGCGTGGTAAAAATCTACTCATCCTGCCGTATTACATTAGTAAGTTTTCTCCACAGTTGTACCAGATGGAAAAAATTATTAATCACGATGTCTGACTGCGTTAGACCAGTGTTGAGAGAAAAAACACGACATCTTATCTTCACGATGCGTGCAACTGAGTAGAATGAGGCAGCGATAGAGTAATATTACACAGCGACTTGATGAACTGATTAGGGTTTGAGAACAAAGATGCGGCCAAGTAATACGAGAAAGAATGTGATTAGGGTTTAATCAATTCAATGAATGCATTTGTAACAAGTTTCAATATTTTAAGATTTCCGATAGAATGAGGAAGTATTAAATACAAGATGATACACGTGCTTTTTCTATACACAACTATATATCGGATACCTTATTTTCTATTTGATCTAAAGCTATTGTCTTTCTACGAAAGAATCGGTAGCCCATGGAAATTTGTTTTATTCGTGTGCAAAATCGCTGAAGGGTAGAATTGGAATAGTTGCAATTATTCGGGGGCAACTATGGGGGCAAAACAAATCTTTTTTTAACCTACTCATCAAATATAAAGGTCTGAATACGTTTAACTCGAGAATCCACCCTTGGTAGTATATAGTATTTCATATTTTGTAAACGTATAGAATGGTGCATTTAAAAATAGTATTTGGATTTATATGCAAAAAATCGAATACAGCCTCCACAGTCCACATACGCCTTCTATAGCTATATAAATAACCAATTAGGGTTCGCTCTCTCATCCTCCATATTTTTCATCTTCAAACAGCCGCCGCCTTCACTTGTACCCGAATCTTCGCAATGGCTGAGCAGGCAAATTAAATTCCCCGTTTTATGTTAATTCCAACTATTTCAGTCATATATTTCTGATTTAATTGCTTGTATTTCTTTTATCTGCGTTGCAGACTGAGAAGGCTTTCTTGAAGCAACCGACCGTCTTCCTCTGGTAATTTATCATCAAATGTTTTGATTGTTGAAAATCTTAACTAATGTTTTTGTTGAATTTTTTTAATTATGTGATGATTTGATATATTTTTTGTCTATTTTCAGCTCAAAGAAATCTGGCAAAGGAAAGAAGCCAGGGAAAGCAGGGAATCGACTTTGGCGCAATGTTGGCCTTGGATTCAAGACCCCAAGAGAAGCAATTGAAGGTTTTGATTTGATATTTTTCTTAATTTCTATTTCTGTTCATTTTATAATGTCACTATTTATTATCGCATTTTGATAGTTGTAAAGGTTATTGCCAATATATTTTTAGTGATGTCAAGTTTGGAGATTGTAGAACCGTAGAAACATAAGTAATCATTTACTAGTGTGTTGATATTTTTAGAAATAGGTCTCACGCTTATTGCTGCAAGTATTTTTATACCGTATACATAAACAATAATAATGAATACGACATATTCAGGTGCGTTGTTATTAGATTTTAGTAGTCTCAATCACGAAAATATTTAAACGCCTCAATGTATGATCCATGCTTTTTGGCACCAGCTTCTCCCACAACGTTTAAGAAGTGACATTGGTCTTGTTGCTTAAGAAATGCCCTAACTTATTGAGTAAATAAGTGAATGTAAATCCTAACATCTATGAAGCAAATTTTGTTCAGAAGTTGGAATTTATGCAACCGAGGCTGTTGCTGACATGCTGTACTGTCATTTAGATACCCATCTGGCCCAACTGTTTCAGGTGCTTTAGTGTTAATAACATAATTTAATATCTTAAACAATATACATTGATGCCAATTCTGGTGGTACAGTTGCTAGTTAGGCTGCAGTATGGCATGGTATATCACAACAGCCTTTTTATCTTCTAAAGTAAAGAACAGCTTTTTTAGAATACAACAGAATATCACCTGTTTGAAGCTGAAAATTAGCAATAACATGGATGCCATTTGTAATCTGCTGTTTCAGTGGATTTTATTTAATATGTAATACATATCACTTTAATCAATAACATTCTAGAAAATTGTTGTCATTGTGTAATAACGTTTCTAAAGATTTATATTTTCTTTGAAAATCAAATAGCCCACTGGAGTTGTGGTATTGTAACTGGCTTTATAGATTTGTAATATTGTCTAACAGATGTACCTTCTGGTGTTCAAGTTTTACTCACCAGTTGTATTCATTGACAGTAGTTATGAATGGTGTGTTGCTTTAGGCAATTCTCAGTTAGTGTTGATATTCATACTGTGAAATCAGCTTTAGCATAATTTATTTGTTCCCTATTTCATTGATCTTGGTGGTTATGAATTTATGACAGTTTCTGAAGTAGGGTTTGGATTGTAAATCATGATGTTCACATTCTATGCCTAAGCTTCAACGTATTTTCCCCTGTTCCGTCCTTTTTTCATCTCTAAACCAGTCTCTTGCGATATTTTTGTCCACCTTTATTTGAAACCAGGTGGATTAGGTATCTTGGCAGTTTTTAATCCATCCCGGTTTGAATGATTTTCCTAATAACAGTTTGGATATTGTTTTGTATCAAAATTTAAGAGTCTTATATCAAACATCAGTCAGTTTATAAGATTTATTTTTATAATCATTCTTCGATTCCGACTAAAACAATACAATTTTTTTTGGCAGTAGGTGTTCTGGTTATAAGTATTTTTGTTAAATAATCTATTCCTCAAGGGATGATGTTTGGAGTTCTTTAGTTTCATAGCAAATGACGTCTAAGAGTGGTGGTTTTGTAAGTTTTTGAAAAATGTAAAATCCATTGCTGATATTTTCTTGAACACATGTTTTTTTACCAGTTGCAAATGCATCCTAAATGACTTAAAGAAGATGAGTCAAAGTTGAATGCTAGTGAAATTTATATAACACAATCAATTATCAGACATTTTGTTTTGTAAATGCCAACTATAGATGTTTTTGAGGTACTTGAGCATGATGTTCTGTTCCAATTTTTGAACTGTAATGCCACAGCTATTGAAAATACTAAGTTTCATCAAATGGAGACTTAGCTGCAGCACTCTTGATTGTTCCTGTCTTTTTCATTCGTCATCCTTCATAAGAAAATTTGTATGTTATAGTTGTCTTAGGTTAATGTATTTATTGAAAGCTCCTTTTTATTTGTCTACTCATCTCCTCAATGCCGAATCTTTTGTGGTGAATATTTAAAGAAAACATTAGACTTTCAGTTGGATTGTAATCCTGCATAAGCTTGTGACAAGCTTCAAAATTCTTGTTTTTGCTATCAACAAACCTCTTTTTGGTTCTAAATTAGTTGGACTTGACTTTTTTTATGGATATAAAGTTAATTAAGAAACATTGAAATGTATAGGTGCAAATAATATTAAGGTTAGATTTTTGTTCTTTTTGACCTTACAGTGTTAATTTATATATCTGATTATAGTTTATATACTTCTTTGTGCACAGGAACTTACATTGATAAGAAATGCCCTTTCACCGGTCATGTCTCCATTAGAGGTCGTATCATTGCAGGAACATGCCACAGTGCAAAGATGAACAGAACTATTATTGTCAGAAGAAATTATCTTCATTATGTGAAAAAATATCAGAGGCAAGCTCCTTCAATCAAAGTTCTAACCTTCATTTCTCCACTGCATTAAGCATCTAATATCCTTTTTATTATTATTCCAGGTATGAGAAGAGGCACTCAAACATACCAGCACATGTTTCTCCCTGTTTCCGTGTTAAGGAAGGTGACCATGTGATCATTGGCCAGTGCAGGTGATGTGTTGATTTTCTGCTTATTTCACTTGCTGTCTTACCTTCTGTTTTTACTTGGTATATACTTAAGTTTGGGTTAATGGTTCGTTAGAGCATGTTTGGCAACTCTTTATAAGTAGTGAAAACTATTTTCTAAGCAACTTATTTCAGTCTTGATGTTTGGGAACTTCATATAAGCAGCTTGCAAAAGTAGGCTAATAAGAAGTAATATTATCCAAACACTTCTACTTACAAGTAATATAAAACTGCCTAAAAGTTACTGTTCAAAACTCAATTTTAAAATTTTCAAAACAAGCTTTTTCCTTTTTCACTTTTTTGGCTCGTCTGGATTGACATATTTAAGTTGTATTTTTGCTTTTTGGATATCAAAACCAATTCATTCTGACTCTCAAAAAGCCAAAAACGACTTATTTAAGTCGATCAAAACGAGAGCTAAACATGGGCTATCCAAGATATATGTTTTTCCTTCTGATTCCTAACGGCCATACTTGTGCATTTCCCCATCTGGTTGTGTTAAGTTTGTTAATTCAGTCAGGTTAACATTAGAACATCAAGTAGTAGCAAATAAAAATAAGCTTCAGCTCTGTGCAGCCGGTAAAAATAAGCATTTGCAGGTACCATATTCAAGTTTTTGCACAAAACATTATTTTCCAAATAATTTTGAGCTAGTCAAAATTTTAATGGCCTCATGAGATGTCATGACAAGGATGTAATTAGTTATTGTTAAAATGTTATAATTTCGTTATTTCATTTTTAATGAAAAGAATGTATAAAGATTAACCCTTCAACCTTGAAATATATATTAACCTATTTACATTCACTTGTTTTAAATTTCATTCAGGCCACTGTCGAAAACAGTGAGGTTCAATGTGTTGAGGGTTATTCCAGCTGGATCTACAGGTGGTGGAAAGAAGGCTTTTGTAGCAGCTTAAGTTTTCATTTTAAAGCCAATGATAGATAATATTTGCATGTCTTGTTTAGATGTTTCTTGATCTGTTTCCCTGTTTTGAGGACGTAGTTGTTTTTGGTTTCGTGGAAATGTTTGTTTATTTTGATTAAATTGCAGAATTTTTATGAGACTAAGCTTATGTTGTTTTCTGCTTTGGTTTATATTAAGTTGGTTGAAATTATTGAGTTTGATTCTTTTAAGCTCCGTTAGGAAGTTTTAGATGTTTCTTTTTTATAAATGGTACTTTCAAAATCCCATTGTAATCGCTAAAAAACTCAGACGGAGCAAAATAAAAGTCAGCGTGATGTCTAATATATTTCCTTCGCTTGGTATGGTAGCAGCTCTATAGGTGTGGGGTGTTGATGCAAAATAAAACTAAAAAACTTTACGTTAATTTATATTTCTTTCGCTTGGTACATGGGAAAGTGCCCTACAGTTGAATTCCCGATTCGCCTAGTTTTGGTCAAGCAATGCAGCTGCCGTCTCCAGGGCAACTACAAATTCCATGAGTTTCCATTTTCCTCGTGTATTTGATCACAATTTTCAGTTACGTATATTCTTATACCAGATTTCGATCGAGCTAGAACTCCCAAATACTTAGATAAGTCCGTTTATTTGTTGGTTTTTTCGAAATGTTTCCACCTGTTCCATTTAAATGTGGAGACATCACGCATTCATGAACATTTTTGATAAAGCAGCATTCAGATGGTGCTGGTGTGCTTTAAGAGGAATGTTTGCGTTATATAGAGTGAAAGCTTTATGCTACGAGTAAGCCTTTGTGGTGCCTTAGTCAAAGCAGAGGTCACAAACACGATACATGCGTTAGTATAAATGCGAAACTCAATATGTTATTACTGTTTAAATCAAAGATTTGACATCATTAACTGCTTAAAGTAACGCTTCACAGCAATGTAATCCTACTACTTGTAAGATAAAGGAAACCACCAAGTTATAAATATTTATCTATCAATGTGTTTAATGCATTACTTAAAGTCACAGTGGTATTGTGCATGGATGCTCAGCTGAGGACAACACTTTTATTTGTATGGGAGCAACCCTGCTTGATGGGGGTATTTGTCAAAAAGCATGGCGTGATTGCTGGTCATTCTCTACGGTGGCAATTCTGCTATGCTACTAAGAGAACTAACCGTACAAGAGATAGCTTTCCTATCATGGTTTACAATTAAGTATGCAACTTTTAGCCCAAGTTCATGCTGCTAAGAACGCAAAACCACTCAATAAATTTGAATTCCAAATCGTTTCTCACAAGAAGTGAGTACTATTGTTGCTTGTTCTTCTTGATAATGTTAAGTCTGCTAAGTTTAACGAGTTTTGTTACATTACTGTTGTACTCTTTAATATAAACTTGACTCTGGATTTTTGTTACATTTTGCCTTCCCAATAAACTATCAAGTTGAGTACCGATTTACTGTTGAATAAAAAGAAAAGAAAGATGGTTAACTGTTACAATGCTAAAGAGTCTTTGGTATGGTAGGGTTGTATCGCATGTTATAAGGAGAAACGACGGTTTAAAATTGGAAAAGCCCCACATTACTAAATAACATGAAGAAGTGTATAAATATGGATTGTCATGCACGTTGGAGATTTCTTCTGTTACAACAAAGTGTGTATTAACCCGTAGGCGTACGCCACGTACTGAAGATGGAAGTTTGGTTCGATCGTCGTTACATAACAGTCTCCAGTTAGATGAGAGTGGATTTGTGATTTCTTTTCATCGGATTCAAAAAAAAATTCTTATGTTTATTTTTGATTTACATGTTTATGATAAACAATGCGATTAAGATGGTTGAAAGAAGGCGTTCTTTTGAAAGACTGGGAAAACGCACGCAATTGTAAGGATTAAGAGACGATGTCTTTTGGATCAATACAGACTAAGTTGGATTTCTCAATTATAAAATTGATGTTAGAGAAAGAAAAGTATTGGAGATATGATAAGTAATGGGATTTTGAAGTCTGAAAGTTTTACAAGATCTCCGTTTTGTTAGTATGGTTATGAATATTTTTGCATGCTAATTCAGTTAGTAATGTATGTATTTGGCCTGGAATTCAAATAATATTATGACTAGCTTTTCTGACATATATTTACAATAACTTTTCTTATACAGCTAATTTTGATACCTGATATCCCGGTTCTAAACCAAGTGGCTTACAAACGAATCTAGACGTCTCGATAAAAACGGAATGGTTCAAGAATTTGAGAGCATGTTTGAAAGGAAGATAGAAGCGGCTATAAGAGTTTGGATAGCTTGAGAAACCAATTGGGGCTTTCCCTTCCCCGCCTCCATGGAAATGGTCTATAGGGTTGTTATAGCGCCCTAGCCGCACAGAATCATTGAGTTAGCTTTTTTCGGAAAAGGCCCACTCGACAAAGGGAGAGGTGGTTTGCCCGGCATGGTAACAACTCGGTACTGACCTCTTTCAGGTCAGTACTGATCTCTTTTTAGGCAACATGAAGAGTTCCGAAATACTGGTCTATTGATTTCTGCTTAAAATTATCGTCATGTGGTCCATTTATGACGGAATAGATGAACAACTCCAAGTATGTTCTGAAGGAAATTACAGGTACTCAAGATATCAGACCATATTGGAAACAACATGATTTCTGTAAATACCCCCACCTCTATACCCATATTATCTAAGAGTATTACTAAGTAATACTGTCGAATAATACGGAAAATGATGCGATATGGGGTGCACACGTGAACATTTCTTTGGACTAACATTAGTACGTATTTAAACTTTGAATAAATAACTCATCTATATGTACGCGATACCGGCATAAAGTAATAAACACGTGTGTTTGTAGGATAGAACGATACACAATATACAGTAAATAACAGAAAACACAGAGTAAGAATCGCAGGGGTAATATATAATACTAACAATACAGAGTATGTCAAACATACATCACTTGAATATACATACAAGTAATAATGTAATACAAGATGATAACTTCTATAATGAATACTAGCCTCCTCTATGCCCAAAACACAAGCTGGTCTCATCGTCTTTGTACCTGAAATATCTTGGACTGACCCGAGTATTATAAATAACACAAGGGTCAGATTATGTCTAAATCATAGGGTTTACACATACATATATGTATATGTATGTAAAACACAAAAGAGATATGATAATAGATATAACCATGATATATCAATAGATAATCACTAGGAATCCCATGTGTCAATATTTATAATGTATATAGTAATGCACGAATAGTATATGAACTATCCCCTAAATATCACATGACGTCAAATATCACCAAAACCATACATAAAGATGTCATCACCCAACAAATCAAAAATCACAGGATCAACATCAAATGACTGAATCATCCATATTCAGAAATCATCATCGAAGTTCAAAAATCATCCAATATGAGATATCATCATGTATAGTTAGACTAGCATACAACATGCCCAAGTATATCTCTCAATCTCAATAATAAAATCACATCATCAACATATATAAAATAATAATAAGCCACTAATCCGAAAAATCATATATGAAATATAATATGAGAATCCATTATACTTTGGACATCTATCGCAGGTATAATTTCTTCTCCTCATATGTATCACAAAATAAATCATGACGGGTAAATGAATGTATGTAAGACATGAAGTCCCAAGTAGAGTCATATCTCATAAGAATATAAATAGTATATGTCTATCTACCACACCAACTAGAACAAGATAAGAGATGACAGCACGTCTGCTTGCTCCAAGAGCCACACGTGTATTCGTCTGACACGAATCCTGAAGTCATCGGTTACCTCCCTCGATATCGTGACAAGATCCATATTTGTGCTCGATTACGCGAGGACTCTCCATGGTCACGACCCATCACATGCCCTTATAGGTAATTGACATTGGCCTATGTGACACAGGGACAAATGCACACAACGATAACACATAACAATATATATATATATAACTTATGATCAGTCAATTCATTTACGCTATGGCCAGAAGGAGCGATAGTTCAACGACACACGATACTTGTTTATTTAGCTGCTATAGATAAGGTGACGAGACTGTGGAATTACAAAGCATGAAACCATAGTAGTGAGGGAGAGGCTGAGTAAGTAGCTTATGCGGAGGAAAGTAAATTTTTTCAAGGTGTCATGAATTTGTGGCATTACCCTACGATCAGGCCCCATGGTGGATACTGGCCAATCTGGTTCACTTCTGAAACAAAAAGGAAGTTGGACAAGATAGATAGACACATAGTACTATATTCAATAGCTAACACATAGCTCCACATATACCGACACACGGCTCTATATGTCGCTAACACATGGCTCGATACAATCGCCGACACACGACTATATATGTGGCTCACCCCATAAATCCCCATCACGTAAGTGTCATTTACTCAATGAATAACTGAATAAATATCACAACAACGTCCCATACCACCACGTGATATTCAAATGTTTATTCACTATTTATAAGCTACACGGAATCTCCAAATATTCTATATAGCGAGTCCAAAGAATAACCAGAGAAATATTACCGAAAGTCTCATACAAGACGGTATTATAACTCCGTTTATTTAGATTCCTCGCTACACGGAACTAAAAATCAATATAAATAAAAGTATTAGTAGAAATAACAATGCTACAGATTCATATAAAAGGATGTTATCACCATATATCATTTTGGAACTACCTAAATCAATATCAATGATGAATCATTCATTTATTCAGATTCATTTATAAGGGAGGAATTAATAATATATGTGAAATAAAACAATTTAACTAAATACTTACATTAGGTATGAGTAAATAATTCTAATTCAATACACTATAATTATTAAATTCATAGCTTTCACAATCATTAACAAATTCCATAAATTCATTTAATAATTTAAAATATGAATTGACTAAATATTTATAATATTTATTATTATAATATTATTAAACATTTCTGTTAATTATTAAGTAACTTAAAGATATATATGTTTACTTTATAGAGTGAGAGTATAAAGGAGATACATACTTATATTAATTATTATTATTTATTCTTTTTTTTCAAGTTTTTCAGTGGGCAACCGGTAGCACCACTGGTCAACCAGTCCACAGTCGATCGGTTGACCCACTACCATCACAAATAACCGAAGCCGTTTTGGCTTCTTCGATCATATTCAGGCGATTACACTTCCTTTTGCGCGCCTATTTCTACACTAACTCAAAGCACACCAACTATATCATTCACCAATGACCAAATTTCAAATATATATATATATATATATATATATATGTGTGTGTGTGTGTGTGTGTAAATACAAAGTTTCATGAGTAAATATTTACTCACCCGAAGCATGTGTCTTCATCTCCTTCACTGCTTGCACATCCCAAAATCCCCAAACTTCACAAAAACATCAATTTCTTCTTGGACAAGGATGTATTCTGTGGTTGCAATCAACATACTCGAATTTGGATATTTATAACATTTTATTTAATTTTCTATTGATTTTCAAATTGATGGGGTTTGGTTGGATTTTGATTTTCTGAAGTTAAGAAAATGAACGTGATGGGTTATATTTATAGAATAGGGTGAAATATCCAGAGAACAGAAGAGTATTGAAATGAAGATATTATTAAACATTAATTTGGGCTTGGGCTATAGGATATTGCACTTGGGTTTTAGTTTAGAAAAATATGTTTGTATATTTTTATTTTATTATTTCATTTCTTTTATAAATTACTTCCTATTTAACTCAAATCACAATACAATTTCAAATAAAAATTAAATCTACTATACTTAATTAATTTCTCAACATTATAAAAATTTCGAGAATTTATTTCCATATTTCAATTCATTTGAATTTAAGGTATCCTATATTTATACTTTGAGCCCATTTACTAAATAATTTTCAAATCAATTTACTTCAAAATCTTTTAAATAAATAATTATTCTCAAAATTATTTAACTTCATCCTTAATTACTTCATAATAAAATTCTAATATTCTAAAATAAATTCAAATTATTCATTTTTTAATTCCAAAAATCCATTCTAGTTAATTAAATCTCTATTATTAACTTTAATTATTTATTACTTAAAATCGGGTTTGTTACAGAGTTTCCCCCTTCACGATATTACGTACTCGCAATTTCCTATTGAGGAAAATCTATAACAAGTTAATAAACCAAACTTAACCATATCATTACCAATTTATATTTAAATTTGAAACAAATAAACATCAAAATAAACTCACAATACACTCTCTTTATTATTTCAATTCAACAGGTAAAGTAACTTGCATTGACTCGTTAAGTACCGAATAAAGCAATGCTAAAATCAATGATTAGACCCTTCTATTGGTAGCTTATAAGACTTAGATTTTTATCTCCCAAAACTTTCAAAACATTAACTTATAATTTACTTTTTCAAAATCAATATCTCACTTTATAATCTTAAAATTGAATAACGATCAGCTCAATTCAAAAATATTCAATTTCACCTAAAAAAATTATAATTGAAAAACCATTACAAACTACATTGATTTCTTTACCCTTACTTTAATCACAAATTTCAAATTCTTTTGTTAATTTCTATAACGACCTGCATTTTTCCAATAATTAAAATATTGAATTAAATAAAATTTTGTAATTTAATGTTGGAAGAAAATAAAATTTATGATGTAGGATTGAGAAAACTAACTAGAATGAAGTTTAATAATGTAAATTAATGTAATAGATGTCTATTTGAATGTAATCTCAAGTAATTGTAATAATTGTAAGTTATAATTGGTTATAAATTTAAAATAAGAAAATAAATTTAAATGTTATATTAAATGATGAAATAATATGTAATAAATTTAAATTGGATAAAATTTGTGTTGTATTAGTAGTTATAACATTTGTGTGTAGATAACAAACTTATAAATATGATTAAATTAAGAAAAGGTAACAAGTGTTATTTGTTACCAATTTATTTAATATGTTGAATCAAGTTAGAAATCAATTGCAATTAAATGTAATTAAATATTACGTTAACATGAGTTAAGACGATAACTGTAAAATGTGAAGGTAATAAAATGTATAGAAATGTCAATTATATTCGTAAGACAATAATTTATTTAATAAAAAAAGTGAAACTAAGATAAATGAATTTATCGGGACTTTAAATTATAATTAATGTGAAAATCGACAAACATTCAATATAATTGAAATATTGCTACTAATATAGTAAAAGATGATAATTGTAGAATATTAATGCAATAAGATGTAAACAAATGTTAACTACGTCCATAGAGTAATGTTCGATTGAATAAAAAGATTGAAATCTAATTAAATCAATTTATTGGAATTATAATATAATTAATTGGAATTAAATGTAATTAAATATTGTGGTTAATGTAAGAAAATGCGTCAATTGTAGAAAATGAGGATAACAAGATAGAAATCTATGTTAATAATTTCATAAGGTATTGGTTGATTTAATAGTAGGAGTGTAAATAAAAAAAGAATAAAAATGAATAAGTTTAGTAAAGGAGTAAACATATGTTTATTTATTTGAAATGTTTGATAGCTAAAAGATTGATTGTAAAGATGAGAAAATTATTATTTAGTAAGAAATGTATAATTACTGTTTGTATCCAATAGTATATAAATATGTTTAAATTACTATTAGGTAGGAAATAATTGTTCTACTTCTCATTACATTCATTTAGTCCATTTTGAAACTTAATCAACTGAAATTAATGTAATTGAAAATTTTCAATTAATAGGAGAGAGAATACTAAATTGTAAATTAACAGGTGTAATTAAAAGTAGCTTATGTTTTGTGAAAATATAAGGAAAGTTTGATTTAATGAAAAGAACATTTACATCAAATAAAATGAATGTTTCATTTGTGAATGTAGGTTTAATTTCATTAAAATAAAGAATAGAATGATTGATTTTAAAGGAAGAAATATATGTTTATTTGAACTGTGTTTTAGCTTACAGATTGATACAAGAATATGAAAATAATCTATTTTAGTAAGTTATTTATTACTCTTGTGTATAAACAACAAATTTATAAACTGTTTAAATAAACAATCGTTTATTTTTCATCCATTTTAGTTGTCTGTTTTAAAATTTAGCTTTGTAAGTAATTGCAATTAATGTAATTCAAATATTTTAATTAAAAGGGAAGAAAACGTTGATTGCAATTAACAGATTTAATAAAAGAAACGCACATTTTGTGTTAAACAAAAAGGACGTTTTAATGTAAATAAAAGATCATTTTGGGAAAACCAAATTGAACGTTTTTATTTTGGGGTTTTGGACCAAAGGTCCATATTCTCAAAGCTCATGCACAAAAAGTCCATACTTATAAACTCATGTAAATTATGTCCCTATTTTGTTATTTTTTACCAAACCGTCCCCTCACAAAAAATCGGTTCAACATCGAAATCAGGGGCAAAAGTAGCATAAATTAACTAAAAACTAAAAATAGGGACCTAATTTTCATAACTATTTCGAGAGGGACTTTTCTTTCATCATCTTTCAATTCTGGGGACTAAGCAGCAATTCCTTATTTTATTTTTAAGGTAAGTATAAATTTTTTATTATGCGTAGATAAAAACCTAAATGCGTACAAATTTGAATATTATTTGAGTTAATGAAGTTAATTTGGTTACGTTTAAAAAAAAAATTAAATTTCAAAAGGTTGTGTGATGTACATGGTCCCTTCATTCTTTTGTTATTAATTGTTGCATGAACGTTTTAAAATAGTTACCTTATTATTAATATTTGATCCGTTCATTTCTCCTTCTATTTAATACCGAAGCCTAGACTTTTAGGTTTGTATTTAATTCTTGCCACCTCATTTTCACGTATGCAAAATTTTACTTTCCTTTGATTTGCAAACTTTTCCATTCATACGTACATTTCCTTATGCATTATTAATGCCTGAAGCTTTCAAATTAAAATGTGACATTTATTTTTGTCCTCCACCTTCATTTCCTAATTATAAATAACCTTCAGCTTATTTTTTCATTTGCATTTTGTTTCTCCTGACACCTTATATTCAAAAGTTCTTATTCTTGCAAATCCAAAAACTTTCTTTTATGAAACATGATTTTTTTTTCATTTTTCGTACACGTCCTGTCCTCATCTTAGTTGTTCTTCAATCTTTTCCTTAAGCCTCATCTTGGGAAAAACAATATTAAAATTTGTTTATTTTTTTTATGTGTACTAATTTTTATTTTAATAACATTTCTTATAACATGAATATCTTTTGCATATAGACTTTGATTCACGGGCGATTTCTTTTGTGGATTCGTATTTAAATTTCGGACAACATGAAATTGATTTAGTTGAATTTGGAGACCGTTGAGTTGTTGCGCTTCTATTTGGATTTTTATGGGCTAAAATCAAATGTGAGTGTTTTAACCCACTCACAACTACAAAATTATCTTATGTTAGTTAAATTGAATTTATGATGTGATTTGGAATTGATTGGTTGATGTTTGGTATATTTAAATTATCATTCGAGTTAAATTTGACTTTTATTGCATTTAATCATCGTTTAAATTAAATATTGAATTTACTTGTCAATTAAATACATGTTAATGATAATCAGTTATCTATTGATGCTTATTGATTGATTTGGATGATGATTGTGATGAATGTTTGATTGTTAATATTTGGTGATTGGATGTTATATATTTATATCGTTATAACACTACAAGTTCCCTATGGGTTGAAATGATACATAACCGAACGATCTGATAGATTAGGGAGAAATCGTTATGGGTTGAAATGATAAACTCGAGCGATTTCATGTATTTGAACTTAAATTTTGGGATTGCGGGTTGAAATTATATATACCCGTAAAATTTTAAATTACGGATGAAATGATAAATATCTGTATCACTTGACCATATAGTAGAAAATTATATACGGACACCGGATTTTGTTAAATTAAATGATTTTAATTCTTAAATTTTGAATTCAGTTAAATTATAATTTGAAATAAAAATTTGGTTTATATAAACTGAATTATTTTCGAAATTCCAAGTTTTAAATGTTGAAATGGAATTGATTTAATGAATTGTTTAAAGAATTAAATGAAAGTTTCAAAGTTGGATTTTTGAAGCATAAATGAAATTATCGAAATTGAGTTATTGAAATGTTGGAACTTTAACTTTGAAAATCTATTTAAAATTTAAATAGTTAAATTTGATGTTAATTTCAAATTTATTATCTCAATATAAACTGCAAATGTTCTTTTAATTCGAATTTTTAGATTTTCAACTATTAAAATAAGTTAATCTATTTTAAACCGACTAAATCAGTTTAAACTATTTAATTTATTTTAATCTAATTTAACCTATTTTAAACTAATTAACCTATTTAATCTCTTTTTAATCTATTTTAAATTATATTAATCTATTTTTAATCTCTTTTAAATTATATTAATCTATATTAATCTATTTTAAATTATATTAATATATTTTAATCTATTTAAACTATACTAATCCATTTTAAACTATATTAATCTGTTTTAATCTATTTTAAACTATCTTAAGTTATTTTTACAACTAATTTAAACTATCTAAACTATTTTCTGAATTTCAGGTTTGTAAGTGGAAGTTTATATTTAAGTCCTTGATTTTTAAGTAGAATACGACTAAATGATGTAGTAACCTAAGTTGGGATTTAAATAACATATTTTGAGTAAATATGATGATTAGAAACGAGGGTTTAACCTATTTTGAAAATATGATTTCGAAAGTGATATGGTTTGAATTGAATATTATATTTTGATATCAATATGAAATGGTTTTGGAAATGTAAAAGAACCATCCAGTGTGTAATAAGCGTTTGGTTGTTAAAGAGACCGGGATCAGATATTGTCATACTCTCCGCCAATACCGAAAACCACTTTAACAATTATGTGCGTGGTGGAGATTCCAGAAATGAAGTAGGATGGTTTGGCGAACGATTCTGTTTGAGGTATTTACGTGACCCTGACTCCCGTGAGTCAGCTCAGATGTGACTAAAACAGGAGCTATACTAAGCTAAGTGAGGTCGCACCTCCGATCGGGCACATTTCTTCGATACCATACTATTACTTTGTGATTTGATTTGGTGGCCACCCTCGATTTTGATTATGGGAGTGTGTCCGAGGTGGGCGGTAATAGCTGCTAGGCGTTACCACCAGTCCGGGAGTGCAATTGGTATATCTACCATGGCATTGTCTCGAGTGCCGTGTTCACATGCCCAATCGTGCCTTCTACGAGTTGGTTTTGTACCATACCTATGGAGTGCCCTCTGTGTAAAACCTCTAGTTTATGGAGGAGCGTACGGTACTGTATAGACTATGGGAATATATAAAATGTGTTAAGGGGGATATGGGTAACGTCTTAACGCTATTTTAATACTTTACTTTGCTGTAGACACTATTATAATAGCATATTGCACTACATAGTAGAAAGTTTAATGGATCCTTAGGAGATGGAAATCCCAAACATCTCTTAAGTTATTGCGCTCACGTCAGACACAGGATAGGAGATGTCAAACCCCGTAAATATCTCTGATGCCGTCACACTCATATTTATTTACTGTTGATTTAATTTACATAAGATCTTTTAGTTCTGACTCAAGTGTTTTGTCTTTTCAATTCGCTCGGGTCAGTCTGAGCTTTTTAGTTTATCGAAGACAGCTTTCTAGAGGATGAAGATGAAGATTTTGTGCTATTATTATTTATTATATTCGTTCCACTGCATCATGTTGTTCTGTTTCATTTATTTATTATTTATTCTTGTTGTATGTAACTCTGATCTGTATTGTAATAGTATAATCAAAGATTATTTATAAACAGCTTCATGAACTGTTTATTTAATTATTACATATTGTCATTCCGCTGCGAGATTCTGTATTGGTTTTCTTTCTTTTCTTACTTTTTTCTTATTTACCCCATAACAATATGCCCTTTTTAATGGTTTGGGTCTGACGTGTGTGGTTTATCGTCTATTTAAACCGTCCAAAAAGGCAGGTCGTTACAATTTCCAAATCACTTCCACTTAATTAAATCTTATTTCAAAATACCTTTCCTTAAAATTTTCACTTTACAAATAATATTAATATTTTTCAAATATTTCTTTCCAAAAATTCATTTCACAAAATTTTATCTATCCATTACTTGATAAATAAACCTTATTAATAAACATCATAACATTTCTTTATCAGATTTACACTTCATCATAATATCATATATATAAATTTTAAACCAGTTCATTCAAACACTTCTCATACATTTAAAATACAAACACCTTTTTTAATTTAAAATCCAAAATTTCATAGTGTTTGAATATTTAACTTCTTCTTTAAACACTTTAAAGGGTTGGATTTAACACCGCAAGGACTTAACACCAATATTTAAAAATTTAATACAAGTAATCAGTAACCAATCAAACATAAATATAAACAAACATCACAATGTGCTCATCGAAAAGCAATCCATTAGTTTCCACTGTGCACTTTGATCACTAACGGACCAGAATACAATAATTTATACCAAACCACCATACGTTAATCGTTATATTTCAAACACAATAAATAGTAGTAAACTATTATATTTACAAAATACAAATACATCCCTAGATGATTACCCCGGTAACCATCATACGCTAAGAAATATATACATATACTCCTATTATAGACTGACTACCCAACACACCCAAGAGTATAGGGACTCTAAGTCTCAACTAAGGTTTTGACTCATGTTTCTTATATGATGTATAGTTCTGAACCTGCTCTGATACCAAATGTAAACACCTCCACCTCTATACACATACTATCCAAGAGTATTACTAAGTAATATCATCGAATAATATAGAGAATGAGGTGATATTCCCCTGGGCTAACACCGGTACATATATAAACTTCGAATAAATAACTCGTTGATACGTACAAGGTATCTATACCAAGCAAAAAACACGTATGCCTCAAGAATATAACAGTACATAATATACAGTAAATAACAGAGAACATAGAGTCAGAATCATAGCGATAATATATAATACTAACTATACAAAGTATGTCTAATATATATCACATGAATATACATAAAAGTAATAATATAATGCAAGATGATAACTTATGTAATGAATACTAACCTCCTCCATGCCTACAACACAAGATGGTCTCATCGTCCCTGTATCTAAAATGTCTCGGACTGACCTAAGTATTATAAATAATACATAGGTCAGACTATATCTAAATCATAAGGGTTACTCATATATATATATATATGAGTAATACATAGAAGAAATATGATAACATATATAACTATGATATATCAAAAGATAATAATAAGGAATTCCATGTGTCATTATTATTTATATAGTGTATATAGTAATACACGAATGGTATATGAACAACCGCTTAAATATCACTTGACGTCAAATATCACCAAAACCATACATAAAGATGTCATCACCCAACAAATCAAATTAGAAATCACATAATCAACATCAAATGGGTGAATCATTCATATCTAGAAATCATCATCAAAGCCCAAAAATCATCCAATATGAGATATCATTAAGTATAGTTAGGCTAGCACACAACATACCTAAGTATATCTCTCAATCTCAATAATAAAATCACATCATCAATATATATTACATAATAATAAGCCACTCATCTGGAAAATCATATATGACATATAACATGAGAATCTACCATACTCTGGACATCTATCACATGTATAATCTCATCTCCTCATATGGAATATCACAAAATACATCATGATGGGTAAATAACTATACGTAAGACATGAAGTCCCAGGTAGAGTCTTATCTCATAAGAATATAAATAGTATATGTCTATCTACCACACACACCATAACCAGATGGGAGACTGACAACACGTCTGCTTTCTCTAGGAGTCACATGTGTGTCCGTCTAACACGACTCCTACAGTCATTAGTTACCTCCCTCAGTATTATGACAAGATCCACCTTCGTGCTCGACTACACAAGGACTCTCCATGGTAACGACCCGGCATAATCCCATATAAGTAACTAACTACCGCTTAGGTGACATAGATGCAAATGCACACAACAATATATATAAGGTGTCATGGATCTGGAGCACGACCTTACAATTAGGTCGCTAAGGTGGATATTGGCCAATCTGGTTCACTTGAAACATAAAGGATGTTGGACAGGATAGATACACACATAGTACCTATATTCAATATCTAACACATAGCTTCAGATAAATACCAACACGCTGCTTTATATATTGTCGACACATGATACACGGGTCGATACAATCGCCGACACACGGGTTGATACAATCGCTAAACTATGGCTATATATGCGACTCACCGCAGCGAGTTACCCTACAAATCCCCGTCACTTGAGTGTCATCTACTCACAATGAATAAGCGAATAAATGTCACAACGGCGTCCCATACCACCACATGATATTCAAACATTTATTCATTGCTTATAAACTACACTCATTCTCCAAATATTTTATATAACAAGTATAAAGAATAACTAGAGAAATATTATCGAAAATCCCATACCGGACGGTATTATAACTCCATTTATTCAGATGCCTTGCTACATAGAATTAAAAATCAATATAAATAAAAGTATTAACAATAATAATAATGCTACAAATTCATATAAAAGGATGTCATCACCATATCATATTGAAACTGCCCAAATCAATACCAACGATGAATCATTCATATATTCAAAATCGATTATAGGGGAGGAATTAATTATATGTGAAATAAAATAGTTTAACTAAATACTGACATTAGGCTAAGTAAATAATTCGAATTCAATACACTATACTTATTAAATTCATGGCTTCCAAAATCATTAACGAACTCCATAAACTCATTTAATAATTTAAAATAAAATTTGTCTAAATCTTTATAATATTTACTAATATAATATAATTAAACATTTTTGTTGCTGGAATTTTCGCCTACGACATGGTGAATACGAAAAGACGTTAAGAAGCATAGAAAGGGCCGAAAGATGCATAATAAAAGTGCTAACAAGCAATCACAAGACAGGATGAAGCTTTAGGGTCAAATTTGACATAGTTAGAAAATACAGTCAAAGCACTTATAAAATGTTCCTAAGGCCAGGACATGCACATAGGACGAATTCGCGTCTCAATCCGAGCTATGGTTTGGAAGATATAACCATCTTAAAATTTGTCCATCACCTAACCGACCCGGGCCCACCTTGGAGAGCTACTACCTAATTCAACAAATGGAACATTTTAAGGCATGGTAATATTCTACTTAATGATACGAAGCTATTCCAAGTTTCATTTAATTCTAACTTGAAATGTAGGAGTTATGACATGAAAGCATGTGTAGCACAGTGGTACTTGTGCCCTTTAGCCAACCTACCCGGGTTCAAGTCCTTGCTCCCTTCCCCTATTCGGTGGCTCAAGTACCGAATAGACTCTTCTATTCGGTACCTAGGGTACTGAATAGAAATCTTGTTCGATACCCACCGAACAAGATCTTTTGTTCGGCACTTGGAAGCCCACCGAGCCAAGCAGCCATGGAACCCACCAAACCAAGGGAGTTAACCTAACAGGATCAGCCTAGCAAGATCTTCCTAACAGGAACAGGCAAGCAGGACTGGCCTAGTAGAATCTGCTTAACATGAACTACTTAACAGGATCAGCCGAACAAGAATAGACAGGCTGAAATAGCCAGATAGGAATAACCAAACAGAATCTCTCAAGTTATATCTTACTTTCTTCTAAGCTACAGATTACTATATTTTATATCTCAAGCATTGTATCAAAGATCTATACGAAGAATAATGAAAATGGACAGTGGATGTAGGCACATTTTGGTTGAACCACTATAAACCTCTATGTTCTTTACTTTACTGCAATTTACTTTTCGTATAACCAAAATATGATATACTCTCTAAAAATCAAACATAATACAAATATAATAGCTGTGTTATACACACCATATCCATAATACTACAAAAAATAGATTGGAGGTGTTTCCCATTTTTTACGCAAATATTTTTGGTGCTTTCATTGAGAGTCGATTCTCAACATGCTTTTGAGATCTAAGAACAAGGTTGGTGCTGCCATCGAGAATGCAGGGAACACCCATGCACCCAATCAAATAGTTTCCAATCATGATAATCATTCAGCTAGCACTCTGGTGCTTGTAAATGTAATTACCAAAGAAAACCTGGATAGAGTTGTGGCCAAGCTAAACGAATGTTTCATTGCCCATCATCAAGCAATGGTGGACCAACTTATGACACACTTGGGGCAGCCACAAACCATTGGTCACAACACTTGAACACAAAGGCGATCCCAGTTTAGGGGATTCGAAAGAAAAAGGTGGTCACACTCTAACAAAGAATCCGATCAAGAAGTCCGAAGAGCTAGAAGAAGGAATGCTGAAGGAATGAAACGAGCAAGAGTTCAACCCGAAGCTAGACCTGGGAAGCAGTTCGGTACCGAACCAAGTAGGATGATGCCAAAATTAAGGGGTACTGCAATAAACTCTTCTTATTCCCTCTTTGAAATTATGGTCAATGGAGGATAAAATGATCATTGGGACCGATCTAAGAGCCATAACCATGTCTATAACCGAAGATCAAGTCATCATAAGGAAGATGAAAGAAATCGTTCCTCCTAAATGGAATGGCTATGCTATCATTGACAATCACCCCAAACTGGAGGATAGGATGGCTCGAATCATTAGATAATCTGTTCAAGCGTGACCAAGGGAAGTAAGGAATTGGAGCTTAGCTTAGCTGTATCTTCTCCCTAGAGATAAGACTACTAAGGACCCCAAAGATTTCAGGATGCCTACTAAGGAACCATATCAAGTATTACTGAACTTGTAGTACATTTACAGCAGTATACCCGATGCATGCTGAATAGCGGAGCTACAAAGGAAGCTTTATGCAAGTGCTTTTGTTTATTCTTGCCAGACTTAGCCATTATGTGGTTTACTCCTAGGATTAATTATTATGCAATATTAAGAGACCGACAATGGAGAAACCAGCCGCACTAGAGGAGTTCGTCTAGGAGCCAACAAAGTTATGAGGTTGGAATGTGTTGCTTCAAAGAGACAACCCGATATAAATACTAGAGGAGAGTAGTGGTGACTGCAAATGATGATGGAAAACATGTTCAAGCCTAGAGAGACCGAGTCCAGAGTTCTATCTCCAAACCATCAAGAATGGAAATAAGAAAGCAGGTAAGGCGGGAAGGAGCCATGAAAGTCTGGACTTCCACAAACCAAACTGGCCAGGGCTCAAACCAAATCAGACTGATATAGAACTAATAAGTACCAGACCAATAGGATGGCCCATGCCAGACCAAGGGAAGATGCCTTATCGAAAGTCAATGCTGATGTTGCAATTACACACTTGGCTACAAAAGTGGGACCGTCTAAGTTCATACCGACTGGTACACAGGTTGTTGATCAATTTCTCAAGTGGTACGACGTGTCCCACTATGTAGCCTAAGGAAGCATTCTAGTAGTGAAAGAAAGTCACTGGGCTAACGTGTCGAGTGTCAAGCGAGCAAAGTAAGAGACCGGAGCTTGACAAGACGAACCATAGTCAGTTCACTCCGAACATCAGATATGCGGTCAACTCCTGGATTTTGAGACACTTGTCATGGAACAATGCATTGGAAAAACTAACCCTTGAATACATTTAAGGCGCTACATTTAGCGTATGGATGCAGTTGGAGCCACGATGGGAGAGGATGTCGTTGCTTTCCTTTATTCATGTCATACTTAGAGACTATTTGGGATAGTCGTTTGGGTATCAAGCAAAAGAATGGATAAAACTTACGGAACAATTTTGCATGATTCAACGCTATAGCAGTCGCTATATAACATCTTATTGAATAGATTGTCCTTGGTGGCTATTGCTTTAGGCATTAATAGAAAATGGAGTTTTGTAGGGAATTCAAGAAAAAATCAACCGCCAATTTGGATGTCTTATACTATCTTAGCCGACAAGTTCATGCGCTTGGAGTTTTTTGATATCAAGGCAGGATAGATAGATGTCAACCAGGTTAGAGACGAAGAGCTTCAGGATAGGAAACACTTTAGAAGACAAGGCAAACTTTTGTGTTTGCAGCTTATAGAGACTCAAGAAAGAATCTATCTTGCTATTATAGAAATAGTTGATTACAACATATTGAGGACAGAGAATCAAATGCAGTAGAGATGGAAACCAATAACTACCTTGTGTTTTGTAAGGTTTATAGTCATGAGACCAATGAACGTAGATAGATTTCTCAAGTATACTATGGATTGATACACTAGGGTAACATCACCGAGAATGCCACAGACTCTAGGCCATAGTCCCTCGATGAACATAAGTCCCTGCAAAGAAAGAGTGAAAACCACACTCGGGGGCATTATGTCAGTTTTCCCATGGACATTAGAGCATATCCTCCTACTAGATATCCAAAGATAGATGTGCATGAAAATTGTGAAGAACAGAGTAAACAGACAGCGGAGCATAAATTTTCTAGTTCCGGAGGCAGCGTTCAACTCCATCAAAGACAATGAGAGGCTAGATTCAGCTCCTCCAAAGCTAGTAGAGTGTAATTCTGACCCGTTCCATAGGTAGGACTAGACATCTCTGGAGATGGTGGATCATAATCTTTCCAAAATTCCCCAATGAAAGAGTCAACTTCATATGGATATGAAGCATGATATCACATAGACTGAACACCCCCATAGAGCGTAGGGACAACAATTCAAAGGTATGACTTACTTTAATAAATAAATTTCAAATGATATTTAATAGAAATACCAAAGGCTTAAGTAACACCATGCCACATGACTATGCAACACTGTCGAAAGTGAGAAAAATACTAATGGTTGGGCAAGAATGAATGCTCTTGACCCCCATGCTTGGATAGACCTCTTACCTTGTAGGCTAGACTGAACGATAGGTAAACACTAACATCATAATTGGAAGTAGCAAAAAAACCAGGAATCTGGACATTATGTATCCATAGCGACCTGCAAATGGCTATGAATCAAGCATTTTGTGAGTTCTAAGTCAACGGAGAACAGTTGGCGTCCTACTTAAAAAGAAAAAGGACAAAGGTTTTGCTTAATGTGCAAGAACGCTATGTGGTTAAGCACATCCCATGGGAGGAAAATCCAGATGCTAACGATCTAAAAAAATTGGCTTGCCCAGGAAATGGATCACTTTTGGGTAGTAAAAACTTCACCTTTAAACTGTAATGAGGCAAGGAAGGTGATGTGCATGGCAATTCGGTACACCATACAAGATGGCATTCTATATAGAAGGGTTTTCACTAACCTTCTGCTAAGGTGCATGACTACGAGATAGGCTAAGATAAGATCCATCAAGGCAGTCGAGGAGACCATACTTAGGGGCGGGGGCAAACCATAAATAGCGAAATCTCACAGGCATCAGTCTGAATGGAAATTTTTTAATAGTTATGGGTGGAGCTGAGTATGCAATAGTGGTTGTGGATTACTTTATCTAGTACGGAGTTCCACTCTAGATGATCTTGGACAATGGGTAGCATTTTAATAGTCAAGAATCTGCTAACTTCTATCGGCAACATGGAATCAGAAAAAGCTTTTCTATGGTGCCTCACTCGCAGGCAAGGGATAAGTTGAAGAAGTCAACAAGGTTCTCAAAACTCTCATAAAGGAACATTTGGAAAATGATAAGGGAGGATGAGCCACCATTGGACTTTATGCGTATTACACTTCCCATGAAGCTACAAAGGGGGCGTAGTCCTTTTGCTTTGACCTATGAATTATATGTTATGCTTTCCATCAAAACTATAGTCTTATCTCATAGGAGAATCAACCATGACTCGATAGAGAACGATGTATTGCTAAACATGTCCTTGGATCTGGTTGAGGAGAAGCGAGACGAGACTACTTTGAAAACCACAGTGCTCTGGCAAAAAGCTGTGAAACAATACAACTTTAAGGTAGAGCATCGCCGACCCCAGGAAGGAAACCTACTCCTAGAGCGAATTTCCCCATGGCCTGGGCACCTTACCCTATCTAGGAAAGATATATCTTATAAGTAGGGATCTAGGGAATAGAGCCTACATTCTCATCACCATGGACAGATTAGTATCCAAGGAAACATGGAATGGTCAAAACCTGGAATCGTCAAAACCATTATTTTGTCACTACACACTGACTATAAAAACTACATGGATTAGTCAATTGTCAGGGTCTTACCAAACCCCATGGATGCGATGTACAAAACCATAATAGATGATCAGCGCTATCAAACCACCACAAGAACAACCATCCCATTCCAAATGAAGTCCATTATTTCTAGGACTATACATGCAAGGCCATTGCATACTAGGGGGTACCCAACTCTGGTGCATCATAGAAAGCTAAGGCAAACCCTTTGTCGGTAATAGTGAACTGGATTAACCCATAATAAGGATATGTTTGTGGAAAAGGGTAGCATGACACTACAATGCTAAGGTCTGAAACTGTACCCTTGAGGTAGGGGGTCTCATTCTGAAACGAGTTTTCCCAGGTATGGGGCACTTGGTCCGAACTGGGAAAGTTGCAATTGATCAAAAGCTTGGGGATAGAACATTCAAGCTAGCAAGTATTGATAGACTCTGATCCCGCGTGCATGGAATTATAATTTGCTGCGACACTACTATACTTAGCTCCTTTCAGTTTATTTTCACAAATAAGCCACCTAAGGACCACTGGGGTAGAAAAATAAGGCAGAACCTGCCAGAATTATCGTTCATAAATAAAGCCCACTTCTTAAACCAATGGAATCACATTCTTGGAAGCCAGATTCCCATATTATGTGACTAGCAGTATGATCAGAAACATACTCCTTTAGTCTTAGATAATGGATGGGGTGTTTTCTCTCAAGGGACGATCAGATAATTCGACCCAACCTTCCGGGCTGATCAGATAATTCATCTCAATCGTTTTAGGTTCGATCGGATAATTCAACCCAACCATACAGGCCAATCAGATAATTTAGCCCAATCCTTTTAGGGTCGATCGGATAATTTGACCCAACCTTCCAGACCAATCAGATAATTCAACCCAATATTTTAGGGTCGATCGGATAATTCGACCCAACCTTCTAGGCTGGTCGAATAATTCGGCTTAATCCTTGCAGGGTCGATCGGATAATTTGACCCAATCTTTTGGGATAACCCCATAATTTAGCCCAATCCTTTTAGGGTCGATCAGATAATTGGACCCAACCATCTGGGCTAATCAGATAATTCAACCCTATCCTTTTAGGGTCGATTGGATAATTCGACAACCTTCCAAGCTGATCGGATAATTCATCCCAATCCTTTTAGAGCCGATCCAATAATCCGACCCAACCTTCTGGGATGATCAGATAATTCAGCCTAATCCTTTTAGGGTCGATCAGATAACTCGACCTAACCTTCCGGGTTGATCGGATAATTCATTCCAATCCTTTCAGGGTCGATCAGATAATTCGATCCAACCTTTCGGGCTGATCGGATAATTCATCCCAAACCTTTAAGGGTCGGTCAGATAATTCGACCTAACTTTCAACGGATCGGATAATTCAGCCCAATCCTTTCTGGGTCGATTGGATAATTCGACCCAACCTTTAGGGTCGATTAGATAATTCAGCCCAATCCTTTTAGGGTCAATCGGATAATTTGACTCAATCTTTCGTGCTGATCGGATAATTCAGCCTCATCCTTTCAGGGCCAATCGGATAATTCGGCCTGGCCTTGCAGGATCAATTGACCAACCTTCCTAACAAGCTAATGGCTAAGCAAGGATACCATTCAAACACAATGCGATAACTAATCCTAATCAATAAATATAAAGTATGGGCCAAGGAAAGCATCAGTCACAAAAACTGCTTACTCTATCGAACTTGTTCGTGATTGATCCCATACAAATATGCACGATAGCGACGAGAAAGGTTGCCAATGAAACAAGCAAACCAAGAAATCATGTGGAACAAATATATCATGGTTACTAGTTAGGAAAAGGAGAATATGGACATGAATAAATAACAGATGCAAAACCCCATAAACACTAAAAGAAGATTAGCTTCACAGCACAAGCGCATAATCAACCCAGGTTCAAAACTTCAAAAGAAACCACTCACATAGCGAAACATTTTGGTGATTGACCTATACAAGTATGCATGACAGTGATGAAGGAATCACTAGTGGAATTACTTGGCAATCATGTAGGATAAATACATCACAACCACCAGTCTTAATTGGTCAAACTACAATCAATGTGACAAAATACACGTCAAATCCATGTGCAATAGAACTAATGTATATTCCTTTCCCTAAGGCACCTCGACATTCTTGGAACATTCATAAGAAGACATGCAGCTCTGGGGAAATGAGGGCAAGGAGGTTGAATAGAGGGGGCAAAAGCCTATCGGACAGAGAGGAGAATCAGTGTGAAATCATGCTAGATGACTATACAACCATGAAAGAATGAAGTGTGAATCTCACACTGATAAAGGATGTTTTGGAATGATCAACAGCTTTCCCCGAGTGAAAAAATCTCTACAACATATTAGCAGTGGAAAACTTTCCAAAAGGACGGAAATGAGGACCCGAGAAAACCATCGCTTGAGAACGAAAGATGCGTTTAGATGGAACAAAGCACACTTTGTATTAAAGTATGCTTTGGGGAGTAAGTGTTGTAGGCATTTTTGCCCACGACACGGTGAATATGAAAAGATGTTAAGGAGTATAGAAATAGCTGGAAGATGCATAACAGAAGTGCCATCAGGTAATCACAAGGGCAAGGCGAAGCGTTAGGGACAAATTTGGCATAGTCAGAAAATACAGTCTAAGCATTTGTAAAATGTTCCTTTAGTCAGGGCATGCATATAGGTCGAAACCGTGTCTCAATCCCAGCTACAGATCGGAAGATATGATCATCTTGAAATTTGTCCATCATCTAACCAACTCGGGCCCCACCACGAAGAACTATTACCTAATTTAGGAAAATGTAACATTTAGAAGCATTGGAATACTCTGCTCAATGATATGAAGTTGCTAGTCCAAGTTTCATTCAATTCTGACTTGAAATGAAGGAGTTATGGTATAAAAGCATGTGTAACACAGTGGTAAAGACTTATGCCTTTCAGCCAACCCATCCGGGTTTGAGTCCTGGAAAGGACATTATTTTTATGGAACATAAGGAATGGTCCGATAGGGAATCCAACTACTGAGTGCCTAACCATTTCCAATGTAAGGAAGGGAAAGCAGAAAGCTCGAAGGAGTGGAGAGAAACCAAGCTCCCCCTCCCTTGTTCAGTGGCCCAAGTACCAAACAGTATCTTATATTCGGTACCCAGGGTATCGAATAGGAAATCCTGTTCGGTGCCCAGACCCTAAGCACCAAACAACATCTTCTGTTCGACGCTTGGAAGCCCACCTAGCCAAGCAGCCATGGATCCCACCAAACCAGGAGAGTGCCCATACCAGACCATGCCAATGTGAGACCTACCGAGCCATGTACCTTCCCAGCCATGTGCTTTGATGACATACCGGTACAAGCCTAAAGAAAGCAACCGTACTAAAGGGGCCGAGCAAAATAGGAAAGCACACGAACTTGGTCAACAAAGTGTCCATATACACCAACCTCAGACCGACCTACCACGGAAAGAGCTCCTAGCCGAACTGAGCAAGCTATATATGGAATGAAATCTACACATATCGGAAAATTATTAAATACATTTGGCATATTCAGGAATATCCTGTTTGGGCATGTTATATAAGGAAACTATCGGCCTAACCTCCATATACCTTCATTCATATAAATAACCAAGCTTCTAACAATAATAGGGACAACTCTGGAGAGCTAAGCTTATGACAATAATGGCAGACAAGTCACAACTAGCAGGAACATCTAGCATGATCAATCTAACACGAACAGCCTTGAGGGATCAACCTAACAGGACCAGCCGAACAGGATCAACCTAACATGATCACCTAACAAGAACAACCTAGTGGGATCAGCCTAGCAGGAACAAGCAAGCAGGACCAGCCTAGCAGGATCTACAAAACGGGAACTACCTAACAGGAACAACCAAACATGAATAGACATGCTGGAGTAGCCGGATAGGAATAGCTGAATGGAATCCCTTAGGCTATATTTTACTTTCTTTTGAGATACAGACCACTGTATTTTGTATCTTAAGCATAGTATCAAAGATTTATAAGAAGAATAATGAAAATGAACAAGGGATGTAGGTACATTCTGGCCGAACCACTATAAATCTCTATGTTCTTTACTTTACTTTAATTTAATTTTCGCATAACCTTTATGTGATCTGCTCTCTAAAAATCAAACATAATACAAATATAATAGTTGTGTTATACATCCCATATCCATAGCTCTACAAAAAACAGATTTGAGGTGTTTGCCCATTTTTTATGTGAACAAGTTTCATTTCATTATTAAATAAATTGAATTAAATATATATTTTTACTTTATAGAGGAAGAGTAGTATAAAGGGGTTACATACTTATATTAATAATAATTTTTTTAAGTTTTAGTAGGCAACCGATGGCACCACCGGTCAACCGCTAGCGGTCGGCCAATTGGTGGTCGATCGGTTTACCCATCGCCATCGCAAATAATCGAAGCCATTTTGGCTTCTCTGATCATATTCAGGTGATTACACTTTCTTATGCTCGCCTATTTCTACACCAATCGATGCACGCTAACTATATCATTCACCATTGACCCAATTTCAAAAATATATATACAAATACATGGATTGAACATAGTTTCATGAGTAAATGTTTATTCTACCAAAAGTCCGCGTCTTCACCTCCCTCACTGGTTGCACATCCCAGAATCCCCAAACATCACCACAACATAAATTGCTTCTTGCATAAGGACGTATTCTAAGGTTGAGATAAACATAATCGAATTTGAAGATTTATAACAATTTATTTAATTTTATATCGGTTTTCAAAGCGATGGGGTTTGGTTGGATTTTGATTTATGAAGTTAAGAAAATGAATGAGATGGGTTGTATTTATAGCATGAGGTGAAATATCCAAAGAAGAGAAAAGTCTGGATACGAAGATATTATTAAACTTTAATTTGGCTTGGGCTACATGATATTGGACTTGGGTTCTAGTTTAAAAAAATACGTATGTATATTTTTATTTTTTTTATTTTATAAACTATTTCCTATTTAACTCAAATCACAATAAAATTTCAAATAAAAAATTATATCTGCAATACTTAATTATTTCTCAACATTATAAATTTTTTTTATAATTTATTTCCATATTTTAATTCGTTTGAATTTATAATATCCTATATTTATACTTTAATCCCATTTACTAAATAATTTTGAAACCAATTTACTCTATAATCTTTTAACAATTAATTATTCTCAAAACTACCTAACTCTATCCTTAATTACTTCATTATAAAATTCCAATATTCTAAAATAAATCCAAATTATTCATTTTTAATTCCAAAATCCATTTTAATCAATTAAACCTCTATTATTAAGTTTAATTAATTATTACTTAAAACCGGGTAGTTACAATTCCTAAGGTGAAAGTACTCGGGACTGATGGGTCTAAGTAAAGTAGTAGAGTAGAGGAAGATGGCACAGCTAGCACTCAAGAATTAAGATCAGTACCGACCACTTCAGGTCTATACAGATACAATTTTCTTGCTTTGGGGAGCTTCATATTCCCTCCTACAATCTTAGATCTGATGTCGGTACTGTTATTTCTTGGATCTATGACTTTGTTGAGGCGATTTCTCTATAATAGGAGCTTAGAGCATTTGGAAAAGAAATTTTTGGCACTTCATCTTCTTCACTCTATTTCTATATATGATCCTAGTCACAAAAGAAGTTACTTTTTGCTATTCTAGGCTATTAGATCAGTAAAATCCTTGTACATGTGACCAAAATCTATAAGTAATGAGATTAAAGTGGACGTAGGCCTCAAATTTACTTAATCAATATAAAAATTTCATGTATTTCTTATTTTATACAACTAGACCTCTCTATTTCAGTTTGTTTCGGGATATTGTGCCTTTTTTAGTTCAACATCATTGGTGCTATCACTGAGAAAAGCGTTTCTCAGGCATAGATCTAGCTATTTATTATTGATTGGAGTGTATAGACAGTAGGTTTAGAAGGTTTTCATTAAGGATTTGAAAGAATTTCATATTGGAATCATTGGCACCATCAAGGAAGTCTGGTAGGTCTGGAGCAGTAGCCGGTGTAGATGAAGAAGCTTTCCATCATACTGAAGTTACTAATCAACCGAAAGCAGTGTTTGTAGTACCATCTGCCCCTCAGGAGAGGGTCACAAGAGTGGAATTTGATAAGATGATGGTGGAGTTGAATCAAAAGATGGTGCATAGTCAGAAGGCTCTACTCAACAAAATGAATGCTAGCATAGCCTTGCCGACCCAGCAGTCACTGAGGATCAGGAGGAGCATAAGAGAGGCATCGCCTGCTGGATCTGAAGAGGAGAATTCATCAGCATCTATTCTTAATATATGGGATGGAAAGCAAGAGCAGAAGGAAAAGACTGCGGTAGCAGCAGAGACGGGTACTAGAGGAACTGGAAGAGCCCCTGCTAAGGGAATTCAAATCGGTACCGACCATCATTAAGTCAGTACCGACCTAAATTTTAGGCCCTTAGAGGGGCTGGAAGCTGAAGCCGTCAACTTATCTGATTTTGCGGGTGATTTGCAGTATGCCGGTGATGATGATGGACTGGATGTTGAAGCTCTTGATATTGGTGTTCAAACAACTGTTACAGAGCCAATCAGATGACATAGAAGAGCCGAAGGAGTGGTTTTACTAATGATTGGAGAACCTAAATGTAAACGAGCAAACCAGGACCGTTTGCGGTGTCAAACACTTGGTGCTGCTCTTGATAGTCTTCCTTTAGAGTTCCAAGCTAGTGATGAGCATATAACGGACATGATTAAGTGGGTAATAGAGAAAAATAGGTGGAGAAAGAATGAAGACTAGGGTACTGCACCTAGTAGAACTCCATTCAACAAAGAATATCTTAAGCAAAGAGTATCCCAGGAAGTTTACGATGCCTACGATGTCATTGTATAACATGACTACGATCCCACACAACATTTGTTTTAAGTAAGGGTGGTACATGGATGGTGTCAGGGCAACAGATGTAGTTCAATGCATGTGTTTCCCTATTTTTTTCGATGGAGTTGCGTTAGTGTGGTTCACTCGGCTCGCGTTGAAATCTACATTGACTTTTGATGAATTAACGAACAAGTTTATGAAGCAGTTTAGGCTCCACACTGCTCAGCCTAAGGGTGTGATGTTGTAACACCGCATAAAAATTAATAAGAGAATAATTAATTAAGATAAGACTAAAAATGAAAATTTGGTAAACATTGGAATTTGACCACGAATGTTACACCGTTGCGGTCGTGGTGATTTTTTTATCAACTTTTATGTATAAAGTTTTGTAGAGTTTAAACTAAAAATTTATTGACGTTTGAAGTTTTTGAATTTAAAATAATTCAAATGAATTTAAATTTTGAATTTAAATAACGTTAACATAAAAATTAATTAGGTTTAAATATATATTTTTAATGTTAATGGATACTTAACGTTTAAGAAAAATGTTAATGTTAGTTTCAATATGGAAATGAATAAACAAAGAAACGGCAAATAAAATTCATGGACATATATAGGGTACCGGTCGACCCCTTCCCCTTGAGCGGTCGACTGCTTAAGGAGAAGCGGTCGACCGGTGAGTGTGTGGCAGCTAGGGTTAGCCACAAACGGCCCAGATTTTACTATTTCAAACTGACCTAAATCCGACAATTCTGGCGTGTTCTACTCACTGTAAATAAGAGGATAGCCCCCTCACTTTTATTCACAAATTATTTGGAATGCTAGCGAAACTCTATCAATCTTCTTCTTCAACCCTACGATTCAGAATCAATTGGATTTTCAAGTAAGGAATTTTAGATATTTATATATATGTTTTCTAATTCTATTCTTTCTTAATCTTTAATTCTGAATCTAATTTATATACAGTTGAATTATTGTATATTCCAAAAAGAAGAAATCTAAAGGAGGATTTAGGAGAAGACGTAAATCAAATCCAAAGGAAGGCAGACAGATTATCTGTGAGCGAAAATCTTATTTTTTCACATTTTAATATTTGTATGGTAAAAGTGTGGATTTGTTTTATGTCTTAGGCAATTTTGTATATGAAAACCCAAAAACTAAAACCCCTAAATTCTCACAAACGAAACACCAATTCTTAGGTTTATTGGAATCTCAATTGTTTTATATTAAAATAGTAGCGTTTGTTGTTATTGCAATTTGAATATTTTATATCCTATTCCATTTTCAATTTTTCTCTATTGATGTGCTAAAGGGTTCTAAAAAGAAAATAAGTTAAGAAATGGTGTGTAAAACGTACAAATACTCCTATTCGTAGTTTACGCTGCCTATTTCCATAATTTAAATATTAATTCCTTTTTCACTTAAAGTTCGCATATGTAAAGGTTGAGTAGAATATAAAGGGTCCAAATTGTAAGTTTTGTTTCATTGAAATAAAGATGCCAATTCTACTATACTAATATAAAATAAGTTTGGTATATGATTCTATTTTATTAATGCAAGTCTATTTGTTTGGCTAATGATATCAACTAATTTGTAAGTTATTGTATGGAGTTAGACTTGTATGAATTTGGAAGTTCTGACATTTTAACTATTAGTATATATAACGTGAGAATTTTAAAATAGGAGTATTTTATGCATGCTTAGGAATATATATTAGTTAGCCTAATTATTGCATAAATATAAATATATTATCCGCATATAATTAATAATGTATTAATCGTATATAATAAATATGTTAGTAAATAGTATTAAACCAATAGAAAGGAGGTTTAGGATAATTATGGAAATTAGTCCATAATTAAAGGCAAAATAAGGAGTTTCCCTTATATGGCCTTAGTGTTTAAATGCAGATGAGGCATACTATACCATGGTATATATTTTTGGTAGTATGTTAGGAGAGCAAGAAAATGGCTAAGTTATAAGGAAGCGAGGTCAGTTAAAAGCACACAGAAGTCTGTCTAGCTAATCTAAATACCAGTAGTGTGACTTTGGGACTGATGAGACATCGCCTATAATAAGTACCTATGGTGGATGCGAGGTTAGTCCCAATTTTATACGATAAATCTGTCTAGTTAACCTGGCTATCAATACCTACGAATAGGCAGGCTAATGTAAGATATCACAGTTTGGGTTGGATTATAATACGTATTATCCATTAGGTACGGTAGTGGGAAATCTTGAAAGGGTCCCTCATCGGGGTTGAGGTATTAAATGACTATTGTAGGGTCCTCTTCTTCTAATAAATGAAGTATTAAGTGGCTATATGTGATTTCTTACGATGTCAGTTAGGAATTACCAAAGAGGGGTCCGCCTTGGGTTAGGTATTAAATGATGGAGTTCTGCCTAGGGTATAGGATTAAATGTCAAAGTTTTCCTAATTCCCATTAAAGAGGTATTAAGTGGGTTAGTTACTTCCTCTTGCATCGTTAGGGCATGACTTACAATAGTTACGAAGATGAACTGGAAAGGCCTTGGCCTATCGTTAGAGGTACGTTATGGAGTTGGACTGGAAAAACCTTTTGTTTACAGTTGGAGGTATACTTCGTAAAATATAGCATATGATGCGTAAGACATATTACTTATCTAAATAATATTGCCCAAATACTATTATGGTAAGACTTGAGATTTTCATTCACCAGACATTGTTATTCTAACTCCATTCTCATTACAAACCACAGGTTAAGGGGAAACGATGCTGATGAATAAGATGAAGGCGCTAGGGAAGATTTGTAGCGGTTTATCTATTTATCTATGTTTTTGATATATTTTGATGTATCCAGTTTTAGACATATTAATGTTATTTTGAGATATTGTATCATGGATATTTGGGTTAATATGTTGTATTTTTGAGATTTGAATTTTTATGAAATAGGTACTTATTTCTGTTATTATATTTTATCTCTTCCACTATGAGATTCTAAAAGTATAGATATATAGCTCTGTATATTATAAATCATATCAATTTTACCAACCAACAACTAATTTTGGAATGTACCTAAGATTCGATGAGCTTTTGTTGGGTCAAAAATTAGGCCTGTTTCGTAGACGGTTGTTATATTTGGTATTAGAGCTTAGGTTACCCGATTAACGGGGACATTCATACGTAAGATTGCATATTTGTTATTTTTGAAAGTATTTTTCGAAACCCTACTACACACAACTCTTATGAACGTACACAAACACACTAGGCAGATCTCTATTTTAGTCAATAATACTATCTTAGGAAGTTGTAACTAAAAGCCCAAACCTATAAATAATAGATTATGGCTGAAAACAACAGCTCTGAGGTTAGGAACCTCTCCACCCAAAAGATACCTATTATTTGAGGGATGTCATAATGGTTCAAGCAATACCTAAGGCATGTACAACAAGTTCCCATTCCCCCACAAGCTACACCAATGACACCCGCTGCTTCACCCGCCAAAGCAACACCATGCCCAATAGACTTCCATGAAATGTGCAAAGACTTTTAAAATATGGAAGGACAAGTTTATAATGGGGGCTGATGATTTGTGAAGACAAAGGCTTTGATTAATGACTGTGAGCGTCTATTCCAGGATCTAGAATGGGAAGACCACATCAAGAGGAGGATAGTTACATTATTGAGACTTGGTTTTGATTCATGACATAAAGCTATCACTACAACATACAGATTTAATGACTGCTACGACAAAAAGAGAATATATACTACAAGGAGACAAAACTTCAAAACCAGTGCATCAATTATATTATTTTGTTTTTGAGTCTTAGGTCAATGTTGTTAAAATCTCTCCTCGGTTACGTATATATTAGCTTATATGTTTAACCATTTTATTCCCAAAAAATTTATACATATATAAGCATATATTAAATTATAAAAGTGTTTAAAAGTTATATACATTATTATACCTGTGTAAACTGTGCATATTGCACAGATTTTACCAGGTCAGTCGACTGACCCAGAGGTTCAGTCGACTGACCTAGAAATCTCTGTGCAACATGCACAGATGCACAGATATACATATATATATTTAAAAATTCATTTGAATATTCAATCGGTTGACCCAGAGGCTCAGCTGACTGAATTTCTACAACAGCTATTTTTTGAAAGGACACGACTTTTTGTGAAGAGTTACGAACCTCCACGAAAAGATTTGGACGCTACACTTCAATCGAAACTCTTGACTAACAGTCGCTGCTTTATAACCCTTATAAATACATACTTTAACTTGATTCCAAATCACTGAATTACAACCGAATTTTCTTATCTTTCTAATCTATCTCTCTGGAATCTATTTGCTATAATACTTTCAATTATTCTGCATTAAAGCAATATTATACCTTTCTATTCTTCATAAACTTCAAATATATATATTTATACTCGAGGAGAAGATTATAGGAAGGGTGTACTACAAGTGACAAATCTGTGTTATTAGAACACACAAAGTCAAAACAATCTTTTGTATTTGTTGAAGTCTTGTTCTGCTGCTTAGGCATGTGAAGTCCTCTTCGGCTGCTGAGGCGAAATCCTGTTCCGCTGCTCTGGTCCTTGTTCGGCTGCTCAAGGGTTGTATAGACCTGTTCCTCCGGGTTAAGTGGGGGTTATTGTTTTAGTGAAATTCCAGAAGGAGTTTGGGACTGGACGTAGGATGGTGCTCCGAACCAGTATAAAAATACCTGGTGTCATTTTACTTTACTGCTATTATTATATTCTGCACTATTTACTGTATAGCTATCATCACTATACTCTGTATTTATCATATATCCATATTACACGACCCATAGCATAGTTTCATTTGGTATCAGAGCAAGGTCATCATATAAACGTAACACGATTATCTGATAATCTAATAATATGGAAACTAACACTAGCACTAGCATTAACACTAGCTTCATAGAAGGACAATCCACTGCACGTCCACCACTATTCAATGGCATGAACTATAACTATTGGGCCACACGAATGAGAACATATATGCAAGCAAATGGTTTTGATTCATGGAATATTACTCAGAAAGAATACACTATTCCTACTGAGGAGTATTCTACTTGGAAAAATACCCAGAAACTAGATGGCACAGCAAATGCAAAAGCCATGAATATGTTGTTTTGTGCCTTAGATAAAAATGAGTTTAACCGTATTAGCATGTGCAACACTGCATATGAAATATGGCGTACACTCAAAGCTATACACGAAGGTACTAGCAAGGCTAAACAAAGCAAGATATCCATGCTCAAAAGTCAGTTTCAAAACTTTAGAATGAAAGACAATGAATCTATAAACGATATGTATTCAAGATTTTAGGATATCTATCATTCATTAGTAGGACTAGGAGAGTAATATTCAGATTTTGATATCATATCCAAAATCCTCAACTCTTTAACGGAAGAATGGAAAAGAAAAGTTCTCGCTATTGAAGAAGCAAACGATATTTCCAAAATAACTCCGTAAGAGTTAATAGGAAATCTAATGTCCTATGAAGTGAATTTGCAGGCTAAACGAGTTCAAGCTCAAGATAGAAAGAATATAGCATTCCATGCAGAACAAGAAGAATCACATTCAGACAAAGACGACCTAGCCTTTATTGCCAAAAATTTCAAGAAATTCTTGAAGTATAGAAAAGGAAACAGAAATAATGGCAAGAGAAGCTCAAACAGTAATAAACCACCGTCTTCATCAGTTTTGGAGTGCTTTAACTGTCACAAAAAGGGGCATATACAGAAGGATTGTCCGAATCAAAAGAAAGAATACCGCAATAAAAGGAAGGACAAGTTCAGAAGGAAAGCTTTTTTTAGTTACATGGGATGATTCAGACTCCTCTTCCTCATCAGAAAGCGAGAGTAACAGCGATAATGAACAAGCCAATGTATGCTTTATGGCCAGAGATAATGAGGTTAGTGATTTAACTTTCGATGATATGATAGAAATAAATTCTGAATTATTAGATACTTTAAAAGTCTCAAAAGAAAATATAAAGAGGCTGTAGAAAATCAGAACAAGGCAAAATTCGAAAGAGATATGCTTAAAGACGAGAAGAAAATATTGGAAGAAGAACTTGAGAAAACTCAAGAATCACTTTCAAATGTTAATTCTCAACTTATATTATTGAGTCAAGAAATTGAAACTCAAAAAGAAAAGAATGATGGTCTTGTTTCTGAAAATCATGTTTTGAAAACTAATATTAAAATGGTTGAACTAGAAAATTCAAGTCTAAAGACCAAACTAGAAGGAATCACTAAAAACGTTTCAAATTTTAATAAAGGAAGAGAAAATTTATCTAGACTTATTGAGAATTCACAACCTGTTAACAATAAAAATGGTTTAGGATATAAGAAGAAAGTCAAGAATTCACAATCTAATAATTTAAACAAAGTTAACTATGATAAAACACCCACATCTTCAAAAAGACTAGTTTCTAAAACTATAAATATATGGGTACCTAAAACTAATAACAAGTTAATAAGGAAAAAGTATATTAGTTCATTTATAGCAGATGTTCATAATAATAAAAATTATATTTATAAAAGGGATACTAAACCCACTTGGGTTTGGTTTCCTAAGACCTAACTCTTAGGACCCTAGTAGTGAAGATGGTGGAGATGGAGGGGATAGTGGTGATCAAACATCACATAGTGGTAGGGGTAAGAAACCAATGGCATAAGATGTTTTCTTTTTATATAAACATTAGTATTTATTTCGTATGGCTTGTACTAAATAGCCATTCTACCTAATTTTTTTTCAAAGACTCTTGTTTATGGAAGTTTAATGTATTAATGGTTGTTTCTTTCATCATGTCTATGACATTATGGCTTCATACTTTTATATTCATTATTCCTTTTTGTCGATGACAAAGGGGGAGAAAGATATTGCTCTAACACTATTTGCAGGAATAAAAGATGCAAGCACAAATTAAGGGGTAAGCGTATAATAGAGTAAGTTGTTGCTTCTCTTATGTTCTAAAAATATTAGTCTTGTATTTCATAACATTACAACATGGCTTGTACTAAATAGCCAATGTTTTCATATTATTTCAAAAATCTTGTTTGTACTGTATGAATGTTCATTTCTTTTTGAATATCTATGAATACATCATACTATTATTCATGCTCTTTATTCCTTTTTGTCGATGACAAAGGTGGAGAAATATTATTACTAACATTGAGAATGCAGGTTATATAGTGTTAAATATTCAGGGGGAGTAAGTATTTATATTATATATACAGTCGAAATCTATATTTGTTTACAGTTGTCATCAATCAAAAAGGGGGAGAATGTTGAGACTTGGTTTTGATTCATGACACAAAACTATCACTACGACATACAGATTTGATGACTGCTACGACAAAAAGAGAATATATACTACAAGGAGACAAGACTTCAAAACCAGTGCATCAATTTTATTATTTTGTTTTTGAGTCTTAGGTCAATGTTGTTAAAATCTCTCTTCGATTACGTATATATTAGCTTATATATTTAGTCATTCTATTCCCAAAAATTTTATACATATATAAGCATATATTAAATTATAAAAGTGTTTAAAAGTTATATATATTATTATACCTGTGTAAACTGTGCATATTGCATAGATTTTACCAGGTCAGTCGACTGACCCAGAGGTTCAGTCGACTGACCCAGAAATCTTTGTGCAACATGCACAGGTGCACAGATATACGGATATATATTTAAAAATTCATTTGAATATTCAGTCGACTGGCCTAGAGGCTCAGTTGACTGAATTTCTACAACAGCTATTTTTTGAAAGGACATGACTTTTTATGAAGAGTTACGAACCTCTACAAAAAGATTTGGACGCAACACTTCAATCGAAACTCTTCACCAACAGTCGCTGCTTTCTAACCCTTATAAATACATACTTCAACTTAATTCCAAATCACTGAATTACAACCGAATTTTCTTATCTTTCTAATCTATCTCTCTGGAATCTATTTACTATAATACTTTCAATTATTCTGCATTAAAGTAATATTATACTTTTCTATTCTTCATAAACTTCAAATATATATATTTATACTCGAGGAGAAGATTATAGGAAGGGTGTACTACAAGTGACAAATCTGTGTTATTAGAACACACAAAGTTAAACAATCTTTTGTATTTGTTGAAGTCCTGTTCTGCTGCTCAGGCGTGTGAATTCCTCTTCGGGCACTGAGGTGAAATCCTGTTCCGCTGCTCAGGTCCTTGTTCGACTGCTCAAGGGTTGTATAGACCTGTTCCTCCGGGTTAAGTGGGGGTTATTGTTTTAGTGAAATTCTAGAAGGAGTCTGGGACTGGACGTAGGACGGTGCTCCAAACCAGTATAAAAATACCTGGTGTCATTTTACTTACTGCTATTATTATATTCCGCACTATTTACTGTATAGCTATCATCATTATATTCTGTATTATCATATATCCATATTACAAAATTCATAGCATACTTTCATATATGACATCTTAAAGCAGTGGAGCTAGACTTGTGGACCACAATAGTTGAGGAGAATGCTAAGGAAGGAATTACTTGGGCTGATTTCATAACTTACTTTGTGTCGCGATTCGTGTCCAAAGCTGAAGTAAGTTTGCAATTTGAAAATTCTATACAATTAAGGCAATAAGACTCCACGTTGAAGGAGTATATCAGTAAGTTCATGGAATTGGCTAAGTGTGGATTGTATTTGATTGACACCCCATGAAAAAGGCTATGAAGTTCATTGAAGGTCTAATTTCTACACTTAGGGAGCTGCTTTTGACCTAAGTACCCATAGATGCCACTTACGACATGATAATTGAAATGGCCATGTTGTAGACTTTTGGTATAGAGGAGAGTAGAAGGTGGGACCAATGCAAAATCAAGGGAGATCTAAGAAAGGAGGATTTTGGGAGGACAAGAAGGCCAAGGGAAAGATTGAGAAAGTAGGTGTGACATGCCATAGAAATTAGAAGAAGAGACATTTTGCTAAGGATTGGAAGGTGAAATTAATGAAGGAGAGGTTCAAAGAAAGATGCTATCACTACCATGAGGAGGGACAATACAAGAATCAGTGTCCAAAGCTAGCAAATGAGGGGCAAAGTGGGCAAGCTTATGGCATAGAAGCCGTACCTATCTCAAAGTAGACCCCCTCCTAGAGATCAAGGAAAAGCGGTAAAACATGTGAAGATTTATTTGAGAAAATAAATGATATATATATATAAGTATATATTGTTATATATACTCACACCACTAAAAGCTTTTCCCTCCTGCTCACTTCTCTCTCCCATTCAAAATAAATTTTGCGGGTCCAATAAACGGGTATCGAGTACGACTTGATTTAGCGAGCTACGAGTCGTGTGAGTCGACAAGAACAAGTGCGTTGGACTCGTGGAGAGAGTGCGTCACATCCATGGTGGCTTTGCTGTGTGTGGCAGTGATTAGGAGCGTTGCCTTCACGTTGTCATGGACTAGGGTTTGGGTTCGGTGGTGGTAGGGGTCGAGTTATGCGAAATGGAGATGAGCATCGTGTTTCTCTTGGCGGCATGCTTCTTCCAGCATCAACGCTTTGAACTCCAGTGGCCTAAGGAGAATCTCGACTGCATGTGGTCATGAAGGAGGAGGCAATGTCGCATTTTGATTAAGGAGACCAGAGTGGAGGTGACCATGACCATCATGGAGAGTACGTGAAGAGGAGTGCATTGGAAGTGATGGCACGTGATTCCATCGACCAGAGAGTGTGCATCAGAGGAAGGATAATGCACGACTTTGGTTTATGCACATGAAATAGGATTTGGGGAGAAGAGTATTAGGTAAATATTTTGTTAATTGAACGATAATTAATATTAATATATTGATATAATTAGAATTCTTAAAAATTCATACTTTTTTGCATACAAGGTTCAATCAAGATGCGATCTTCACCGTTGAACATGTAGTGGGATTATCTACGATATGCTATAGAGTTGGACTACATTAAAACACTTGATAAATCGCAGTTTAGATGAGCGGAATTATAACTCTGAATTTATATCACGTAAAAGAGGTAGAATAATATATATAGGTAATTATTTTCCTAGATTAGTTTGGGTAGATATTCAGGATAATTGATTAAGATCCCATATATATAGATAGTGTGCCTTATTCATATTGAATAGAGTTAGATGGAGTTGATATTAACATATAACATGGTTATAAATTAATTAAACTCTAATTTGTAGTTAGATCAATGATAGAGGTATTATTATATATTTTATTACTGGTATTTGAGATAATTGATTGAGACCCCATATATAAAATATTATGCTTTATTCGTATTAAATAGAATTAAATGGAGTTGATATTAATTTATAACATGGTTATATACTAATTAGGACTCTAATTTGTAGTTATATTAGTGATAAAAATATTATTATATATTTTTATTACTAAATGAAAATTAGAAGTATGGCCTTTAAAATAAGCTCTAAGGCTTCTATAAAATAATACGAAGAAGATATAATTGTTAGGTAAGATGCATTTTGTTGAATTGTTTATATGATTGCATATGTGAATTGTTATTGATATTGAGATTATAGATTTGTTACTTTGGTTGTGTATTGCCATTGTGTATGTAATTATGCACGATATGTGTTTATTAGTTCCATATAGTTGGACTGGTTATATATATATATATTTATGTATATGAATACTCATATATACCTACATACAGATTATGTGATTTATATATGTCTATATGTATAACTATATTTTTGGTATATCCGACTTGGAACTATCGATTGGTGCAAGGAATCCATTGTACCATTAAGACGCACGACCTGTAGACTTGGTTCCGAAACAAGGGCAGAGAGAGATTGAGACACAAATCTAGAGTAGGTCATATACTATAGCGTTGTACGGATGGGTGCTGTGATATGACCAACACATGAAATTCTTTTGAGGCGTTGGTTTTTAAGGGAGGCCACAAGTTAATTATGACCATTATGTCTCTTGATAGGCCTCTTTGGTAGCTAATGGCAATTCAACATAATTTATAGATACACAATTTAAACGTATGTATAGTTCGGTATGCCCGACTAGGGGTTACCGAATAGTGGGCAAAAATATATTGTATAGATGCATAAATATTGGTTCAACTGATTTTTATATGTGTGCGTGTGTGTAAAATTATAGATGCACGATTTGGGCGATTTATATATATTGGTTTAATATGCCTGACTTGGGGTAACCAGGTAGTGCGAGACACTTCAAGAATGAATCACGATCCACATGGGCATGACAATACTTTGGTGTTGTGTATACATGTAGGAAGGATGTACGTGGGGTAGCTAATGGAAATTCGATATGGGTATCTGTTATAGATATTCATATTTTGGTTTTGGGTATGAAGATGCTATGTTAGTAGCATTTTTATATTATTGTATTTGTTTTTCATTTCAGATGCTTCAGTAGGTATCGAGAGATCTATGGCAACGTTGCTTATGAAGTAGTATTACCCCTACGCTTATTTTTCATATTCAATAGCATGGCTTGTTATAGTATGTACTATTTTAATTAGAGAACCACTATTATGTATCATCCTGACTTGTTGGTATGGATAAAGTAGGACGATGTATGATTAGTATTACCCATTGATCCTTGCTTACGTTTATTAGATGTGTATAAGTTGCATGTATATACAATACTTGGAGATAGTTTCCCTCATATCAGGCCTTATGTATGACCGTCTTTTGTCTTTGTCTTTTTATGTTATGACAACTCTTGGGTACTCAATTGAGTAGTTTAGGAGTCATGCACTTTTGGGGACATGCTTACAGGATAGCTGGAGCATTCTGGAGGCGTGAAGTCAATATATTATATGTGTATACTTATTGGTGAGGTAGTACATGGCAGAAAGGCTATTTTGTATATAAGACTTGTGATATCAGATACTATAGAATTCCACATTAATGGAGTTAATGTATTCTGACTTTCTGTATTGATATTTATTTATCAAGTGCTTATACTAGTGCAATCTCTTGTATATTATTCATTCTATTCTATTCATGTATGTTCAGTATATTATATGTTATATTCCCGTTGTGAGATTGTATAAATGCACCTTGGTATGATGTTTTGTTTTAATTCTTTACCTTGATGCACTATCTTTTGTGGTATACAGGAGTCAGATGTTGTCATTCGATGTTGATTCGGGTATTCCGAAGGGCGGATCGTCACAGTTTTACTTTAAATGTATTATTAGAAAAGATATTTTTGTGGCATGCTTTATTATTTCAATATAATTCTCATAGAATTTTATATGCATTAGCGATCCATTGAAATTAGCTTTCACCGATATTTATTTTATAAAAATGTATAAAAATATCATATATATATTTTCAGGAAAAATAAATTTGAATGATTTGAATGTTAAACTCATAGTAAGAACCATGTCCATTTCCTGACACCATAAAGGAGTTGGTGCGTTAATAACCTTTGTTCTCGTAAAGAAAGCTACGAAGTGCTCCAAGGGGCATAACCCATCAACAAGAGTGTAACACCTCATAAAAATTCAATAATTCAATTAATTTTATAAAAGAAATTTGGTAATTTTACATAAAAGAGGAGAAATTGTAATTTTTCTAGATGAATGAATAAGATTAAGAAACTTATACCTCTGCTAAGTTTAGATTTTGCTGGTCAAGTCGAATCAAAGATTGAGAGTTATGGTCGAGTTAGTATTTAGGTTTGATTTGGGCTTTGTGAGGGTCCTAAGACCTATTAGTGCCACAAGTTTAACATATCGATGGTTGTCTAATTTTTGAAACCATATATATTCATAACTTCTCTATAATTTCATCAGTTGGAATAAATGACCCCTTTCCCTAAACCTAGATTCTTGATTCCAATGGTAATACACAATCAAATTGAATACTTATTAAGGCTAACGCGATTAGCGCAATGGGGGCTACATAAAGATATCTAATTTGACTTGAATTATGGATATTGGAGGCTAAGGAATTTCTGAACAGCAAAGAACAAGGAGATTCAATTTGATTTGAGAGCTTTGCTTGGTGTTTAGTGAATGTGAAAATGTTAATTAAGACGCGTAATATTATTTATGCTTATACATCATTGATTATAGCTTAAGTTAGATTAGCGACTTTGTTTAACATGATCTATAATACATTAAATTTGTGGTGGATCAGGAGCATTGACCGTAGGGTTAAAAGAGGAATATCATAAAAGTTCCTTTGATTAATTTGCATAAGATCAAATTTTGTGTTTAAATGAATAATAATTTTACACTAGATCATATTTAGTATTGTTAGATAAAGTGTCTGGGGTATTTTTAATTTAATTAATTTGGGTATTAAAATTTTACTTTTGTTTTCTTATGTGTTAAAATATTATAGCAGTTGTAAATACAAATAAGTGCAATTTAAAATGTACATTTTCGTTGAAAATATTAATAGGCTTGTTTCGTGAAACTTGTTTTGAAAAAGACTTTTTAGGTATTAAATTTGAAACTAAGTTGCAGATTCTAATTTCCACTAAAGCATATTTGAGTGTACTAATAAATGTGTAGTGATGTGCATTCACAAATGACACAATTATCAAACCAACTATTTGCACTACTAAAGTCTAATGTGGTTTTACTTTCGGTGAGCAAAATACTCAGAGCAAAACAATAACAAAATTCAACAAAAAAGAACTGTGAAACTATCCCATTGGCAACCAAGAATGTTCATAGTCCAGATACAACAGTATTATACATAATAAGCTCAAACATTCATTGAGAGCTATAACAAAAATCATATGTCTGAGGCTCGTCGTAACGATTTCCTTAAGAATTTTATTTCAAAATTCTCCCAAGATACAACAGACGAATTCTGCTCGAAATTGTAATGAGTATATCACTGTGTGATTTTAAAGTAAGAACAGCAGTTTTTTTAGAGGAGAAGAGATTTTGGATTGGAAAATCAGTGAGGAAAGTGATCAGTTTTCCTCCTTATTTATAGTTGGTCCATATCTCTTCCGAACGGTCGTGTCTGCACCCGTTCGCTCAAACAGTCGCGTCTGTACCTCTTCGTACAGTCACATTTGTTCGCCCGCGTCGCTGCCTTTTAACGGGTCACACCCACTCATGTCGCATCCATTCGCCCGCATCTGCTTCAGTTGGGTCGCGCCTCCTCAGTTCAAAAACCCGCCCCCTTCTCTTCAAATTCCAGGCCCGGCCCAGTTTTCAGCCGAAGCCCAAAACTGTTAAACAATAGCTTAGTAAAAAGAATGGTCATTTAAGACCCGTACCCGAGCCCGGCCCGGTTCGGTTCGGTCGGACGGACGGCGGCGGCGCGCGCATGTGTGGTAGAGATGCATGATCTCCCTCCTCACAACGAAGCATACATTTGGGAGCCCCAGGCCCCCAACCTCCTTATGAGAGAGCCATATATAAACTAATATAGCTCTCAATATTTTAGCGATGTGGGACTTTGTATATTTCCATTCATCTTATTTCTTAAGGAATTCCAACAATCCCCTACATGAATGATAATATACATATCCCCCACACAAAGCGAAATATCACAGAGTATATATAGATTTAATGCTTTATCGTGGATAAGTAGATATTTCACTTTGAACTTTCCCTAGTTAAAATTTATCGGATTTACTTGGCTAATCGGCGAAATATTTCATCTTGAACCGTCAGCCTTTATTGTATATCCAGACAATAAGTTCTACGAAGCATTAATTCCCTTCTCATCCAATTTCTTGGTTGTGTTCATTTTGGTCCTGAACAGTACTTGGTTCTGTGAGTGTTTTAGAGAATAAAAGCCTTTTAATATTCTCATAGAGCCGACCCAGCTCACACTTACATAGGTGATCGCAACCATTAAGAGTATCCTACATATACCCCACTTGTTATTTCCAAGATATGGTCATCATTAAAAAACACATTTTTAACCTTTAAATCCTTCTATAGGCATGCATTTATATTGTGCACCATAGGAATGGGGTTGGACTATGTCCACGCAAATGCATTACATCTTGAGTTATTCAGAACTAGTTTGCCTATTGATCCTAGTCCGTGGGATCTCCAGTCGCTAGGATAGGTTTTCGTATAAGATAACTCTTGGTGGTTTAGGCTTTTAAACCCATTCCCCTTGATGCGCAGTCAATTTTCTCTCTGGATAAACCTTTAGTAAATGGATCCGCTAGGTTATCATTTGTCCTCACATAATCAATGGAAATAGTTCCATTAGAGAGAAACTGCCTAACTGTGTTACGGCGTCGTCGAATATGTCGAGACTTTCCATTATACACAAAGTTGTGCGCTCTGCTTAGCGCTGCTTGGTTATCGCAGTGTATGCATATGGCCGGTACAGGTTTAGGCCAGAATGGAATATCTTCCAAAAAGTGACGAAGCCATTCTGCTTCTTCGCCTGCTTTATCTAAAGCGATGAACTCTGATTCCATAGTGGATCGAGCTATGCATGTTTGTTTGGTAGATTTCCATGACACTGCTGCCCCTGCTAGGGTAAATACATAACCACTAGTTGATTTTGATTCCTCTGAATCAGCAATCCAATTTGCATCACTATATCCTTCTAAGACGGCAGGATATTTTCCATAATGTAAGGAATAATTTGTAGTATTTTTTAAATATCCAAGCACTCTCATTAGTGCTTTCCAGTGTTCCTTTCCAGGATTGCTTGTATACCTGCTCAGTCGACTTACTGCATAAGCTATATCTGGTCTTGTGCAATTCATGAGGTACATGAGACATCCTATTACACGAGAGTATTCCAGTTGCATTACACTCTCATTAGTGTTTTTATGCAGTACTTCTGATGGATTAAAAGGTGTTCTCACTCCTTTAATTCCATAGTCTTGGAATTTTTCAATCACTTTGTCTACATAGTGTGACTGAGACAATTCAATTCTATTAGGAGTTTTATTATTTTGATTCCCAAAATAACGTCTACAACTCCTAAATCTTTCATATCGAAATTGCTAGTTAACATCTTCTTTATGGTCTCTATTACCTGAGTATTTGGACCAAATATTAACATATCGTCTACATATAAACAAATCATCACATATGATTGTCCAACTTGTTTATAATAAACACACTTATCACATTCATTTATACGAAAACCATTTCTCATCATGACACTATCAAATTTTGCGTGCCATTGTTTTGGAGCTTGTTTTAGTCCGTATAATGATTTTACTAATCTACAGACTTTGTTTTCATTTCCTTTGGAAATAAAACCTTCAGGTTGCTCCATGTAGATCTCCTCATCGAGATCTCCATTTAAGAATGCCGTCTTTACATCCATTTGATGAATTTCTAGACCATAAATTGATGCAATTGCTATTAGCATTCTTATAGAGGTTATTCGTGTTACTGGCGAATATGTGTCAAAGAAGTCTACTCCTTCTTTTTGACGATATCCTTTGGCTACTAATCTGGCTTTATACTTGTCGATAGAGCCATCTGCTTTCATTTTCTTCTTGAAAATCCATTTGCAGCCAATAGGTTTTATTTCTGGTGGAATATCAACAATTTCCCAAGTTTTATTACTTAGAATTGAATCAATCTCACTTTGGATTGCTTCTTTCCAACATGAAGATTCAGAAGATGACATTGCTTCCTTGTACGTTTGAGGTTCATGTTCTAACACATATGTGAAAAAATCCGAACCAAATGTCTTGGAAGTCCTAGCCCTTACGCTTCTTCTTGGTTCAACTTCCTCAATCTCATGATGAGTTTCATCTTCATGTGAATTGCTTGATTCTTCTCTTGTCCTTTTAGGGACATTATTCCCTTCATTCCTTTTGTGCGGAAACACGTCTTCAAAGAATGAGGCATCTCTAGATTCCATGATTGTATTAACATGAATATCAGCTATATCAGACTTGAATACCAAAAATCTATAGGCACTACTATTTTGGGCTGGCCCTAAATAGTAACAATCTACTGTTTTTGGTCCAAGTTTGACTTTCTTGGGAGGCGGAACTGGAACTTTTGCCAAGCACCCCCACACTTTGAGGTATTTAAAACTTGGTTTGTGTCCTTTCCATATCTCATATGGAATTGTTCCTGTTTTATTATGAGGGACTTTGTTTAATATGTGATTAGATATATTTAAGGCTTCCCCCCACAAGTTCGTCGGTAGACCAGAAGTTAAAAGCATGGCGGTAATCATGTCTTTTAATGTTATATTCTTCCTCTCGGCTACACCATTTTGTTGTGGTGAATATGGAGCTGTTGTTTGATGAATTATACCATTTTCGGCACAGAACTGTTCAAATGGTGATTCATATTCTCCACCTCGATCAGATCTCAATATCTTGATCTTTTTATTTAACTGATTTTCTACCTCAGCTTTGTACTTTATAAATGATGTAATTGCTTCATCTTTACTATTCAAAAGATATACATAGCAATATCTCGTATAATCGTCAATAAACGTAATAAAGTACTTTTTCCCACTTCTTGTAGGTAATGATTTAAAATCACATAAATCTGTATGGACCAAACCTAGTGGTTCGGTGCTCCTATCAACAGATTGAAATGGTTTTTTTAACCATTTTTGCTTCTACACATGTCTCACATTTGTAGTTCTTATCTACTTGGAATTTTGGAATTAATCCCAAGTTCGATAATATTTTCATTTTTCGAAAATTTATGTGTCCTAATCTATCATGCCATAGTAAAATTTCGTGCTCAAGCAAGTAAGAAACTTTAATTTTTTTAATAGCACAATCAGAATACATTGTTTTATTGCCGATAACGGCTACATTTGCCTTAAATAGGCCATCACATAAATATCCCCTTCCAATATACATTCCAGCTTTGGACAGAACCATCTTGTCTGACTCGAACACCATTCTGAATCCTTTCTTTGATAATACTGCACCATAGATGAGATTCTTGCGTATGTCTGGAACGTGGAGCACGTCATTCAACTTGACAGTTTTTCTAGAAGTAAACTTGAGGATAACTATGCCACTGCCTTCGATCATAGATACTACAGAATTACCCATATAGAGTTTCTCTTCATGATCGAATTTCTTGTATGTAGAGAACATGGATTTGTCAGAGAAGACATGACGAGTAGCGCCTGTGTCCACCCACCATTGGTTAGGATTCTGAACCATATTGCATTCAGATACAACTGCCGAGAAGTTGGACTCATCCACTTCCATGTTGTCTACTAAATTTGCCTCTTTGTTGCGGTCCTTTTTGAGTCTGCAATCTCTAGCGGCATGTCCAACTTTTCCACAAACCCAACATTCACCATTAAACTTTTTGGTTCGTTTGTTGTCTGGAGCTTTCCTTTTCTTCTGGAAATTCTTCTTTTTGTTTTTGGTCTTTGAATCTTTAGCCACAAATGCTTCCTCGCTTTGTTTTGTAATTCCACGGTTATCTGCCTCAATTTTCAATCGGACTATGAGATCCTGTAAAGAGATTTCATTCTTTTTACGCTTTAGATAATTGCGGTAATCTCTCCACGACGGCGGCAGTTTTCCCGTGATGGCTTCAACCAAAAACGATTCTCCAACCTTATGACCTTCCCCCTCGAGTTCATGAATAATGATTTGTAGTTCATGCAGTTGAACAGTCACCGGTTTGGAGTCGACCATCTTGTAGTCCATGAATTTGTCTACAATGAATTTCTTAAGACTGATATTCTGCGTCTTATACTTCGTGGCAAGTGCATTCCAGAGTGCTTTTGCTGTCTTTAGAGGTTGATGTACTTTGTATAGCACCTTGTCGAGACAATTCAGAATATAGTTTCTGCATAGGAAATCGGAATGTTTCCACATAGCAACATCTGCTTCCTTGCCTGGTGCAGAAATCGGTTCCTCCTCCTCGAGATACCGTTGCAGACCGAGTGTGGTGAGGTAAAATAACATCTGATTCTGCCATGTTAAAAAGTCATCACCATCTCCCTTGAACGGTTCAGGTCTGTTGTGAGTAGTAGTCTTTGAAAATTCTACTGTTGCCATCTCTGTTTTAGTAAGAAAACAATAAAATTCTTAAGATGTTAAGCGTCTAATATACCAAAACAGAGAATAATCAATTATAAACTCGTCGCACAAGTTTATAACTCAGATTTCCACTACACTGGAATTCTGTGTTAATTATTATAACAATATGATTGTTGTAAATGAATTACAACAACAGCGTTATACTATTTTGAATAAATAGTATAACCCAAATAAAGGATAGAATATATAATTCTAACCGGAATATGTCTGAGGCTCGTCGTAACGATTTCCTTAAGAATTTTATTTCAAAATTCTCCTAAGATACAACAGACGAATTCTGCTCGAAATTGTAATGAGTATATCACCGTGTGATTTTAAAGTAAGAACAGCAGTTTTTTTAGAGGAGAAGAGATTTCGGATTGGAAAATCAGTGAGGAAAGTGATCAGTTTTCCTCCTTATTTATAGTTGGTCCGTATCTCTTCCGAACGGTCGTGTCTGCACCCGTTCGCTCAAACAGTCGCGTCTGTACCTCTTCGTACAGTCACATTTGTTCGCCCGCGTCGCTGCCTTTTAACGGGTCGCACCCACTCATGTCACATCCATTCGCCCGCGTCTGCTTCAGTTGGGTCGCGCCTCCTCAGTTCAAAAACCCGCCCGCTTCTCTTCAAATTCCAGGCCCGGCCCAGTTTTCAGCCGAAGCCCAAAACTGTTAAACAATAGCCTTGTAAAAAGAATGGTCATTTAAGACCCGTACCCGAGCCCGACCCGGTTCGGTTCGGTTGGACGGACGGCGGCGGCGCGCGCATGTGTGGTAGAGATGCATGATCTCCCTCCTCACAACGAAGCATACATTTGGGAGCCCCAGGCCCCCAACCTCCTTATGAGAGAGCCATATATAAACTAATATAGCTCTCAATATTTTGGCGATGTGGGACTTTGTATATTTCCATTCATCCTATTTCTTAAGGAATTCCAACAATCCCGTACATGAATGATAATATACATATCCCCCACACAAAGCGAAATATCACAGAGTATATATAGATTTAATGCTTTATCGTGGATAAGTAGATATTTCACTTTGAACTTTCCCTAGTTAAAACTTATCGGATTTACTTGGCTAATCGGCGAAATATTTCATCTTGAACCGTCAGCCTTTATTGTATATCCAGACAATAAGTTCTACGAAGCATTAATTCTCTTCTCATCCAATTTCTTGGTTATGTTCATTTTGGTCCTGAACAGTACTTGGTTCTGCGGGTGTTTTAGAGAATAAAAGCCTTTTAATATTCTTATAGAGCCGACCCAGCTCACACTTACATAGGTGATCGCAACCATTAAGAGTATCCTACATATACCCCACTTGTTATTTCCAAGATATGGTCATTATTAAAAAACACAGTTTTAACCTTTAAATACTTCTGTAGGCATGCATTTATATTGTGCACAATAGGAATGGGGTTGGACTATGTCCATGCAAATGCATTACGTCTTGAGTTATTCAGAACTGGTTTGCCTATTGATCCTAGTCCGTGGGATCTCCAGTCGCTAGGATAGGTTTTCGTATAAGATAACTCTTGGTGGTTTAGGCTTTTAAACCCATTCCCCTTGATGCGCAGTCAATTTTCTCTCTGGATAAACCTTTAGTAAATGGATCCGCTAGGTTATCATTTGTCCTCACATAATCAATGGAAATAGTTCCATTAGAGAGAAACTGCCTAACTGTGTTACGGCGTCGTCGAATATGTCGAGACTTTCCATTATACACAAAGTTGTGCGCTCTGCTTAGCGCTGCTTGGTTATCGCAGTGTATGCATATGGCCGGTACAGGTTTAGGCCAGAATGGAATATCTTCCAAAAAGTGACGAAGCCATTCTGCTTCTTCGCCTGCTTTATCTAAAGCGATGAACTCTGATTCCATAGTGGATCGAGCTATGCATGTTTGTTTGGTAGATTTCCATGACACTGCTGCCCCTGCTAGGGTAAATACATAACCACTAGTTGATTTTGATTCCTCTGAATCAGCAATCCAATTTGCATCACTATATCCTTCTAAGACGGCAGGATATTTTCCATAATGTAAGGAATAATTTGTAGTATTTTTTAAATATCCAAGCACTCTCATTAGTGCTTTCCAGTGTTCCTTTCCAGGATTGCTTGTATACCTGCTCAGTCGACTTACTGCATAAGCTATATCTGGTCTTGTGCAATTCATGAGGTACATGAGACATCCTATTACACGAGAGTATTCCAGTTGCATTACACTCTCATTAGTGTTTTTATGCAGTACTTCTGATGGATTAAAAGGTGTTCTCACTCCTTTAATTCCATAGTCTTGGAATTTTTCAATCACTTTGTCTACATAGTGTGACTGAGACAATTCAATTCTATTAGGAGTTTTATTATTTTGATTCCCAAAATAACGTCTACAACTCCTAAATCTTTCATATCGAAATTGCTAGTTAACATCTTCTTTATGGTCTCTATTACCTGAGTATTTGGACCAAATATTAACATATCGTCTACATATAAACAAATCATCACATATGATTGTCCAACTTGTTTATAATAAACACACTTATCACATTCATTTATACGAAAACCATTTCTCATCATGACACTATCAAATTTTGCGTGCCATTGTTTTGGAGCTTGTTTTAGTCCGTATAATGATTTTACTAATCTACAGACTTTGTTTTCATTTCCTTTGGAAATAAAACCTTCAGGTTGCTCCATGTAGATCTCCTCATCGAGATCTCCATTTAAGAATGCCGTCTTTACATCCATTTGATGAATTTCTAGACCATAAATTGATGCAATTGCTATTAGCATTCTTATAGAGGTTATTCGTGTTACTGGCGAATATGTGTCAAAGAAGTCTACTCCTTCTTTTTGACGATATCCTTTGGCTACTAATCTGGCTTTATACTTGTCGATAGAGCCATCTGCTTTCATTTTCTTCTTGAAAATCCATTTGCAGCCAATAGGTTTTATTTCTGGTGGAATATCAACAATTTCCCAAGTTTTATTACTTAGAATTGAATCAATCTCACTTTGGATTGCTTCTTTCCAACATGAAGATTCAGAAGATGACATTGCTTCCTTGTACGTTTGAGGTTCATGTTCTAACACATATGTGAAAAAATCCGAACCAAATGTCTTGGAAGTCCTAGCCCTTACGCTTCTTCTTGGTTCAACTTCCTCAATCTCATGATGAGTTTCATCTTCATGTGAATTGCTTGATTCTTCTCTTGTCCTTTTAGGGACATTATTCCCTTCATTCCTTTTGTGCGGAAACACGTCTTCAAAGAATGAGGCATCTCTAGATTCCATGATTGTATTAACATGAATATCAGCTATATCAGACTTGAATACCAAAAATCTATAGGCACTACTATTTTGGGCTGGCCCTAAATAGTAACAATCTACTGTTTTTGGTCCAAGTTTGACTTTCTTGGGAGGCGGAACTGGAACTTTTGCCAAGCACCCCCACACTTTGAGGTATTTAAAACTTGGTTTGTGTCCTTTCCATATCTCATATGGAATTGTCCCTGTTTTATTATGAGGGACTTTGTTTAATATGTGATTAGACATATTTAATGCTTCCCCCCACAAGTTCGTCGGTAGACCAGAAGTTAAAAGCATGGCGGTAATCATGTCTTTTAATGTTATATTCTTCCTCTCGGCTACACCATTTTGTTGTGGTGAATATGGAGCTGTTGTTTGATGAATTATACCATTTTCGGCACAGAACTGTTCAAATGGTGATTCATATTCTCCACCTCGATCAGATCTCAATATCTTGATCTTTTTATTTAACTGATTTTCTACCTCAGCTTTGTACTTTATAAATGATGTAATTGCTTCATCTTTACTATTCAAAAGATATACATAGCAATATCTCGTATAATCGTCAATAAACGTAATAAAGTACTTTTTCCCACTTCTTGTAGGTAATGATTTAAAATCACATAAATCTGTATGGACCAAACCTAGTGGTTCGGTGCTCCTATCAACAGATTGAAATGGTTTTTTTAACCATTTTTGCTTCTACACATGTCTCACATTTGTAGTTCTTATCTACTTGGAATTTTGGAATTAATCCCAAGTTCGATAATATTTTCATTTTTCGAAAATTTATGTGTCCTAATCTATCATGCCATAGTAAAATTTCGTGCTCAAGCAAGTAAGAAACTTTAATTTTTTTAATAGCACAATCAGAATACATTGTTTTATTGCCGATAACGGCTACATTTGCCTTAAATAGGCCATCACATAAATATCCCCTTCCAATATACATTCCAGCTTTGGACAGAACCATCTTGTCTGACTCGAACACCATTCTGAATCCTTTCTTTGATAATACTGCACCATAGATGAGATTCTTGCGTATGTCTGGAACGTGGAGCACGTCATTCAACTTGGGAAGTCCAGCCCATCTTTGCCTATAAATAGAGGGGCAGGGTCACAGTGAAAGGGATCCTTTTTTGGAGAGAGAACACCGGGGAGACTCTGCCATTTTCAAGACTCATCTTCTCTACTCAATCACTCCACTCAAGCATTTGATTCACGAATTGTATTTGTAATCAACCATAAAGGAAATCAATAAAGTTGAACAAAGTGGACGTAGGCAATTACGCTGAACCACTATAAATTTGGTGTTCTTACTTTCTGCATTTAAATTAGCATTGTCTTCTCTGTTTAATTTACTTTCATCACTTATATCTCTACACAATCTTTCTGAATGAGGTTAGTGACCAATTTTGGTGCTAACACTTTGGTGCTTTCACCGAGAATCGAATTCTCAGACCTCAGGGATCTGCTTTGAAGCTACTGGATTGAACAAATCCCCCAAAGGAGATCCGACTTACTGATAGGACATCCGTTGATTCTACTCAGAGTTCATACCAATAACTCTACAATGGCGAGACCACGTACCAGGTCAGCTTCTCTTAATGCGGATGCCCGAGAGACTGCTAGCGTGCAACAAGCAGGACCTAGCAATCAACCTGCGATCCCGAGTGCAGGGATTGCCGCTCAAGAACAGACTCCAGTTGTCACCAGAGTAGAGTTCAATGACTTGATGAGAGAACTTAGGGAAAGCAGGAGACAACTGGGAGAACAGATGCAAGCTAATGCCAACCTGATGGCACAACTCACTCAACAGCAGCAACAGAATGCTGGGGGCAATCCAGCTGCTTATTCCTCTTCTGACAGCTCTACTTCTTCTGATGAACCACCCAGGCGCAGACGCCGTAAGACTAAAGCTGCAAGGGCGGATGCTGCTGTTCGAACAGCAGGAGACCGCGACCAAGCCAGAACTGGAAGCTTCCGAACCGGAGTACAGATGGAGGATGGAGCTCCAGATCATCAAGATGCTAACGATGTTGAACCTCACGACGCACGATTGGCAGATCGCCAGGAAAGGAGGCATCAGCATGGACAGGCGCGTAGAACTGACTCCAACCTCCCAGCTTCCATACAGACACCCGATCTGACAGCCATGATCAGGCAACTGATGAAAGAAAATCAGGGCTTATCAAATGACGACTGGGGAGTGTCAAGAAGTCATACTCCGTTCACAGAAGTTGTGCTGCAAGCGGCATACCCCAAGAAGTTTAGCATGCCAACCATTCCTGCATACGAAGGAAAGACTGACCCTAGACAACATGTAATGAGGTATAAATGGATGATGGATTCAGCCAGAGCAAATGATGCCACCAAGTGTAGGTGCTTTCCGATTACTCTATCTGGGATCGCTACTATGTGGTTCACCCGACTTCCTCCGCGATCCGTATCAAATTTCGAGGAGTTGGCAAAGAAGTTTATCGAGCAAATCAGGATACACACTACACGCCCGAAGGACATGATGTCTCTGTCAAGTGTAATCCAAAATCCCGGAGAGTCGCTGAAGGAGTACTTACAAAGATTCCACGTTGCGGCAACTGAAGTCAGTAATCCCAATGACCATGCAATTCTAATGGCTGTAATGAGAGGTGTAGATCCGGATTCTGAATTCGGAGACTGGCTGGCAGGAAAACCTCCTGCTACGCTAGAGCGTTTCTACTCCAAGGCACACCAGTTCATAAGAAGAGAGGAAGCTAGGTGGGTACGACGAGATAAGGCACCGGGACCTGCCCAAGAGTCAATTAAGAGCAACATTGCTGTGAAGCAATCTGGAGACAATTCGGGAAAGGTCCAAGTCAATGTCCAGAGTAAGCCTGTGCAGCCCAAAGAGTCCGGAGGAAGAAGTCAAGGAAAGAGGAAAGAAGCGGGAAAGTGGAAGTCGAGAATTCCAAGCTACAGCGAGTACACTCCGCTAAACGCCCCACTTGAGAACATTTACCTATCCACATGCAATACTTTTCAATACAGAAAACCACGTCCAAAAGAATCAACTGAAGAACAGAAACGGACTGGGAAATATTGCCGCTTCCATGAAACTTATGGACACAACACGGAAGAATGCAGACACCTGCATGACGCTATCGAGAAATTGATCAGACAAAAGAAGTTGCAAGAATTTGTAAAGGATCCACAGGAAGGAGGGCAGGGAACGTCCAACCCAGGTCGGGCACTAGCTCCACGTCATCCTAAGGAACCTGCCCGGACTGTTGGAAGACTGGTCATAAATACAATTATCGGCGGACCTCATCCTGCAGATAAGAACTGGCAAGAGATGGAACGATATGCAAGCTCCTTGAAGCATGCAGATTTTGAGTGCTGTTCGAACGTAGAGGATGGGGCCCCTGCTAAGCAGCAGCGCGTGATGACAGACGATATTGTGTTCAGGAACAGAGACGCTGATCAGGTAGAGGCTCCGACCATCGATCCCATGGTCATATCTGCAACGATCGGACCAGCATATGTAAAAAGAATTTTGATTGATTGTGGAAGTTCAGTCAACATCATCTTCAAGAAGGCCTATGATCAGATGAAGCTAGAGACAAAAGACTTGAAACCATCCAAAGCTCGTATCCACGACTTTAACGGCGCTGCGACTGATGCAGTAGGATATGTCGAGTTACCAGTTGAACTGGGACAAGGCGAGCGTCGGAGGGTACGAATTCTACCCTTTGTAGTTTTGGATGTGGACTCTCCGTATAATGTTTTCTTGGGTCGGCCGGCCCTGGCTGAATTTAGGGCGGCACTAGCCCCGTGGTGCTTGACTTTGAAGTTTCCGACTGACAAAGGAGTAGGCATTGTTCACGGTGACCAAGCAGCTGGTCGTTCTTGTTATGTGGCCGAGCTCCGAGAGGCTCACCGGAGGAAGAAAGGAAAGGTTGCGGACAATCCCGTCCGCATCCTCAATACGAATAATTGACAAGTAGTGCCCGAGCCCTGGCTCGGGCATAGTTCTCGGATCTACGGAGATATAGATCCGAGAGACGACGATGAGAAACCCAGGGAAGAGAAGGCGGCACCGGCTGAATTAACAATTGACATTTCAGTTAGCCGTGACGACCCTTCGCGAATACTGAAGATCGGATCACAGTTAGGCCCCGCAATGACTGAAGACCTTAGCGACTTCCTCCGGGCAAACCTTGATGTTTTTGCATGGACACATTCTGATATGTGTGGGATTTCTCCCGCCATCACGAGTCATATGTTGAACATAGACCCGAAATACGTCCCAGTCAAGCAAAAAAGGAGAGGAATGGATCCAGAGAGATCCGCCGCTCTTGGAGAGGAGGTGGACAAACTCAAAGCAAATGGGTTCGTCCGCGACGCCCTCTACCCGGAGTGGGTCTCCAACCCCGTGCTAGTAAAGAAGGCGAATGGGAAATGGAGGACTTGCGTAGATTATTCCGACTTGAACAAAGCATGCCCTAAGGACAGTTTCCCGTTGCCTAGGATCGATCAGTTGGTCGATTCCACAGCAGGACACGAATTATTGTCATTCATGGATGCGTACTCAGGATACAACCAAATCCCAATGCATATTCCGGACCAAGAACACACCAGCTTCATTACAAACGTCGGGCTATATTGCTATGTAGTGATGCCCTTTGGATTAAAGAATGCTGGAGCAACTTACCAACGTCTGGTGAATCGAATGTACAAGGAACAGCTGGGCAAAACCATGGAAGTCTATGTGGATGACATGCTCGTGAAGTCACGACGGTCAAACGACCACATTCAAGACTTAGCTGAAATGTTTAATATACTCAGGTTCTATGGAATGAAGATCAACCCGCTGAAGTGTTCTTTCGGCGTTGCATCAGGGAAGTTTTTAGGATTCATCGTCAACGCTAGGGGAATCGAAGCCAACCCAGAAAAGATCCAAGCCATTCGAGATGTACAAGCGCCCAGGACTATAAAGCAGGTACAGAGCTTGAACGGAAAAGTAGCTGCGCTGAGTCGATTTATATCCAAGGCAACTGACAAGTGCATCCCGTTCTTTGACATAATAAAGAAAGGAAAGAGGAATTTTGAATGGACGTCTAGCTGCGAGGAAGCATTCCAGAACCTGGTAAGGCATTTGGAGAGCCCACCAATGCTATCTAAACCAGTTGACCATGAGATGCTGTACGTTTACTTGGCTATATCCCCTCATGCGATAAGTGCAGCTTTGGTTCGTGAAGAGGATCGAGTCCAGAAGCCGGTATATTATGTTAGCAAGCGTTTAACGAGGGCAGAGAAGAATTACCCTAAAATCGAGAAATTGGCTTATTGCTTGGTGATTGCATCACGCAAGCTGCGCCCATACTTTCAATCGCATTCAATCGGCGTTTATACCGATCAACCCCTGAGGCAGGTACTTCAACGACCGGAAACTTCTGGAAGATTGCTAAAATGGAACATCGAGTTGAGCCAATTCGATATCGCGTACTTACCACGGAGAGCCATCCGAGGGCAAGCGTTAGCAGACTTCATCGCTGAATTTACCATACCCATCAAACCGGACGACCACGACATCATTCCCCCCATTCGATGGAAATTATACACTGACGGTGCATCAAACGACCGTTGCTCCGGCGCGGGCGTAGTTCTTATAACTCCGGAAAACCGATCAATCTGTTATGCCCTGAAGCTCGATTTCCCGGCTACGAACAACGAAGCTGAATATGAAGCACTGATCGCTGGCTTGAAGCTCATCAAAGAACTCGGGATCGAATCAGTCGAAATCTTTTGTGACTCGCAGTTAGTGGTTTACCAAGTACGAGGAGACTACCAAGCAAAAGGACGAAAGCTTGCTCCGTACCTCGTTCAGGTCCAAGAACTACTATCAAATCTTGAGCGTTATGACATTTCACATATCCCGCGAGAACAAAACAAGGAAGCCGACTTGTTGGCTAAGTTCGCAAGTACCGACGATGTTCAACAAATGGGATTGTATCCCGTTGAAGTCTTGCATGCCCCGAGTGTAGACGAGATGAAAATCGATCGCGTGTTGGAAACAGGGATCGAGAAGGACTCGTGGATAACCCCATTCAAACTGTACCTGACAACCGGGGCTTTACCAGAAAAAAGAAGCGAAAGACGACAGGTCCTTCGAAAGGCTGCGCGGTACGTAATGCAGGATGGATCCATGTACCGGAAAGGATTCTCAGTCCCATTGTTACGGTGCGTCGCTCATGATGAAACAAAGCGAGTCTTGAGGGAAGTCCACGAAGGGGAATGCGGCGACCATACTGGGGGGCAAACGCTAGCGAAGAAGATCCTCCGCTATGGATATTACTGGCCCACCGTAAACCGGGATGCCGCGGACTACGCAAGAAAATGCGACAAGTGTCAAAGATATGCAAAAATCCCGAGGGCTCCGTCAATGGAACTCACACAAATGATCAGTCCTTGGCCATTTGCGATCTGGGGAATCGACATAATCGGCTCTTTGCCTCTATCCAAAGGTGGTGCGAAATACGCAATAGTTGCAGTCGACTATTTCACGAAATGGGCTGAGGCAGAACCTTTGGCCACTATCACCTCTAAGAAGGTGATTAACTTCGTTGTACGAAACATTATATGCCGCTTTGGCCTTCCACGCACCATCATTACAGACAACGGAACGCAATTCGAAAGTAGAGAGTTCAAAGAGTTCTGTTTAAAGTACGGCATCGAGAAAAAGTTCGCCGCCGTTGCACACCCAAAAGCTAACGGACAAGTCGAGGCCGTTAACAAAATAATCAAGTCCATACTAAAGAAGCGTCTGGAGAAGGTTGGAGGCAAATGGGTAGATGAACTCCCGACAGCATTATGGGCGTATAGAACTACCCACAAGTCCGCAACCGGCCACACTCCGTTCGCCTTGGCATACGGCTCTGAAGCCGTTATACCCGTGGAACTTGAAGTTCCATCGCACCGAGTAACATACTACGATCCCAAGACGAACCAAAACCTCTTGCTGGAATCACTGGACTGCATCGATGAAAAGCGGGAAGAAGCTGAATTAAGGGCGGCGGCGCATAGACATCGAGTCAAGCGTTACTATGACGGCAGAGTCCGCCCAAGAATCTTTGATGTGGGAGATCTCGTTCTGAAACGAGTCTTCCCGGTACCATCACGCATGAATCCCAGCTGGGAAGGTCCATACGCCATTGAACGGAAGCTTGGAGAAGGAACATTCAAGCTAGCGACCGTTGATGGCGCGACACTCCCCCGAGCATGGAACAGTGAACATTTGCGGCACTATTACATTTAGCATGTTTCCCTTTCTTGTTATAGGCACTATTGTTTTCTGCATGTTTCCATTCAATAATGACTTAGTTTCCTTTTGAAGTTGTAATCGAGCAATTTAGTTGATTTTCATTAATAAAGGCTTGAAGCCACATTTTCTATGAAGTTTCTATATCTCTTAATTGGATGATAAATTACATTATTCTGCGCGACATACAGACTCGTACGAACGATTCCAAATCTCCGAATCCCCAGAGTGTGGAGCGGAGTACTCTAAGTCCCCAGAGCGCGGACTAGAGTATAAACGACTTCCAATCTCCGAATCCCCAGAGTGCGGAGCGGAGTACTCTAAGTCCCCAGAGCGCGGACTAGAGTATAAAACGATTTCCAATCTCCGAATCCCCAGAGTGCGGAGCGGAGTACTCTAGGTCCCCAGAGCGCGGACTAGAGTATAAACGATTTCCAATCTCCGAATCCCCAGAGTGCGGAGCGGAGTACTCTAGGTCCCCAGAGCGCGGACTAGAGTATAAACGATTTCCAATCTCCGAATCCCCAGAGTGCGGAGCGGAGTACTCTAAGTCCCCAGAGCGCGGACTAGAGTATAAACGATTTCCAATCTCCGAATCCCCAAAGTGCGGAGCGGAGTACTCTAAGTCCCCAGAGCGCGGACTAGAGTATAAAACGATTTCCAATCTCCGAATCCCCAGAGTGCGGAGCGGAGTACTCTAGGTCCCCAGAGCGCGGACTAGAGTATAAACGATTTCCAATCTCCGAATCCCCAGAGTGCGGAGCGGAGTACTCTAAGTCCCCAGAGCGCGGACTAGAGTATAAACGATTTCCAAATTTCGAATCCCCAGAGCGCGGAGCGGAATACTCTAAGTCCCCAGAGCGCGGACCAGAGTATGAACAGTCTCAAGTCTCCAAGTCCTCGGAGCACAATGTTAGCAAACCAAATAAAGACAAGAGAATCATTCAAACAAGAAGAAACTAAAATTTTATTCGATAAGTCCAAAACGGGGATACAAGATCACTCCTACAAAATTCGGGCCTATACAAACTACAAGTTATGGAAGATAGAAACAATTACAAACTTAAGCAGGAAACTTGTTGAACAAGTGCATCGATCATTTCTTCGACTTTTTCTTCTTGTCTGCCTTTGGTGTTTCCGACGACTCCTCTCCCTCATGTTTTTTCTTGGACTTTTTGCTTGCTAGAGAGACGGAGTCAGGAGTAGGAGACGGAACATCTAGTGGTTTGGACCTGCCCAGGAGAATGATCTTCAGAGGTCTGTTCCGCGGGTCAGTGAGTTCCAGGACTTCAGATTCAACTTTGACTTTGACCTTTCTCTTCTCCTCGTCGGCGAGACGGTCCTTCATGCTCATCTCTGAAGTATGTTCAGAGGCGCCAGTGATTTTAACTTCGTCGCTTCCTTCGGCAGGAGACGAAGTATCAAGTTTGTCATCATCAAGCGCCCCGATCACTTGAGCGTCTGGGCCGGGAGTTACCCCTGCGTGAGCAACGTCGCTTGTTTTCCCCGCTTCCTCCTTGGCGTCATCGCTCCTCGGAGTTAGCTCAGCGTCAGAACAACCTGCACGAAAACATAAGAAGTGGGCATTAGAACGAATAACCACTGCTGAAAAATGACGGGATCTCTTCGACTTTTAGAGAAAGAAGAATTTCCTACCAGGATCAGGTTGACTATCGGTGGCGCGCGGGGTTTCACCCTCCAGGATAGGTGACAGCACATGAACGCCGAGCCCGGGATCTTCGGAATCGTAACTGGCATGCTGCTCGAATGGATCAAGCGTCGACCGACCGGCCGATTGAGCAGCATAAGGAGCGGCAATGTGAGGAGTAGTAGCGTCGGCCTCTGACGGGCCAGCCCCGTCATTCTTCTCTTTCGAAGGGGAAGAGCCTTTGCCATAAAGAGCCAATGCTGCGGATAAATCCGATGGCTCATTCCCCCTCAGGAACTCCTTCACCAATGCATCCTCGTCGATTTCTTCGGAGCCTGACTCGACTTTCTTGATCTTTATCAGAGTTTCCCATGCCTCAGCCAGGGATTCGTGGTAGCCGTCGCCCAAGAATGTTAGGTCGCGATGCATAAGGACGCGGGCTCCGTACTCGGCGATCAACGGGTCAAACATACTTTTGACCTCTTCCCTGCCGGCCTCTGCGGCCGCCTCAAGGCGAGAATCAAGCTCCTCCACAGCCATTCTTTTGCCCTCCTCACGGGCCTCATCCTTCATTTTCTCAACCCCGGCAAGTTCACCGTCGAGCTTTGCCTTCAGGAGTCGGGTAGCAACAATCTCATCACAATACTGTTGTGATTCTTCCTGAGCGGCTATTTTGTCTTCTTTCTCCTTGGAGAGTTGTTCTTTCATCTCTTTGACTTGAATAGCGAGCGCGCCCCTTTCTTTTTGGACAGAGTCTTTTTCTAGGGCAAGGGCGCCGCTGCGCTGAACTGCTTCGTCAAGCTCCTTTTTGTGAGCCACCTCTAAGCGAGTAACTACCTCAGCAATATCTTTTGCACCTTGTTCGGCGGCTTCTAGCTTTGACTTATAAGAGGCGAGTTCTTCATCTTGGAGTTTGATGATTTTCTTATCGCTGTCAGCCTCCAGATTTAGACGGTCAATCTCATGTTGACGCTCGACAGATACTTCTGAGATCTTCTCCACCAAGTGCACGAATGCGTCATGTTGAACATAGACGTCATTGTTGCAGGCAATGGCACTTTGCTTCACGTGCCCAGGAATGTGATGGATGGCCGGGAGAAATTTCAAACCGTCAAAACAGATCTTCGGAAACTTGGCCTTAAGGTCGACCATCTTTTCCGCAACAGTTGGGTCCACGGCAGGAGTAGGAGGAGGAGGCTTAGAGAATTCCGTTCTTTTACGCGGCTCTCGAACTTGCCTCGTACTCGATGAACTGGAATGTTGTTATCGAGCAGCATCAGACTGATAACCCTTCTGCAAAGACTTCTCTTTATCCGGCTCAGTTGTAGGTGGAAGATCGCGGGACTGGGAAGATTGGTAGTGTGCTTTCTTGCGGTGAGACGACTCGCGCGGACGATTGTCCCTATCTTCATAATCACCTCGGTCCCGGCGTCTGCCTGAACCGGAATCCCGTCCGGAGTGATGGAATATAGAAGACCCCTGAAGGCGATCAAGTCCGTGTGAGCGGCCCATATCACCTGCAAAGAAGGGAGATAACAACGAGTTAAGGAGAATTCACGAATTAAAAAGACTTGAAGTATATTATGGAATGGGCATGTGCGTGTGTGTCCTAAGTGTCCCCCCGACGGACCCGTTCGTTTATCTTTGCTAATCGGAGTATTGTCTCTTTGAGCCGGGAGTTGAACTCCTACGTTGCCTCTAGCGGGCGAAGAGAATTTGAGAGCTTCAGGATCATCAAACCCGTAATTAAGTATGTCTTCGGGAATAGAAAGGTTCGATAGACCTCTCAAGGAACTTTCCAGGTGCTGCGAAGAGGCTTCTTTACCAGATGAAGGTTTGGGAATTGTGACACCTTCTGGAAGGCTGATCCGACGACCAGGAGCCAGCAAGCCAAACCCCGACAGCGAGTCATTTGAAATGATAGCTCGGATATCTCGATCCTCGGCCGGAAGAGCTCTAATCGCATCGACAGCATCAGAATATCCTCGGCCTTCCGGGCGTGGGCTGATACCTGAAAAGATGAAACGGAGAGTTAGGAAAAACATGACTAAAATTAAATACGAATAACGATTCAGCAGAGAGACTTACTGCCTTCAACCCATCTCCTAGCAAAACCAGACGGGCAGCGCACATAGAACCATTCCTGTTTGTACAGGGCGAATTTGCTACAGGCCCCTGTCAAGATCTGGCACTTGTGGTATGGCTCGAGGAACATGAAGGAAGGGCTATCTTTCCGTCTCTTGAACATATAAATGTATCGGATATCACCGGGGGTTGGAGGTCTGTAGAAGACGGCCATGAAAAGTAAATAAGTCCCATATAGGAATGCATGGCCATTCGGGTGCAGCTGCGACGGAGCAATGTCTATATACTGCAGCACATCCCGGAGAAATAAGTTGAATGGAGGCACGCTGCCCATCCAACACATGAACTTGTTGCAGGCTGTGTACCCGACTAGGGGCAGATGAGGGCGGTCGTGTCCCGAAGGAACTAACACGTCAGCAAAGGGAATCCCGTGAATGGAACATATCCGTCGCAAAGCAGCCTCGTTGATCTTCGAAGCTTGAGAATCGATCGGATTGTCCAGTAAGATGGTTGACTCCAGAGCATCGGGCGCCAAATTATGGGCGGGAGAGATAGACGGGTTAGAAGAATCAGCGACTCCTTGCCTTGCTGACGGCCCAGGTCTGTCAGATATGGTGGCAGAACTAGATTTTCTCGACATCCCGAATAAATAATGAACCTGGCTAAATGCTTGAGAAAGCTATACTTGAAAAACGTTGAGCGTTAGAATTAGCAACACGAGTTTTCCCCCCGCGTGGTGTGTGAACTAGTGCAAGCAATTGTGTACAGGCAATAAGAATGTTTTAAAAAGATATAATAATTAGCTTCGAATCATCGCCTTCGAAGACCGTCATCGCTGACCGTCTCAAAAGCCCGCCTTGAGGTGATTACAGTTCCAGGTTCAAAAGACATATGATTTCTAAAGTAACCGACCTAAGTGTAGTTTAACATTTATACTGATCGGCATTTAAGTAATGTTCATCGTCCTAAGTATAGTGTTCGGCTGTGTTAGGCTCGGCTTAAAGAGTGTTCGGCTATGTTAGGCTCGGCTTAAAGAGTGTTCGGCAATTATATTGTTCGGCATGTCAAGTGTTCGGCAATTGTATTGTTCGGCATGTAAAGTGTTCGGCAATTGTATTGTTCGGCATGTAAAGTGTTCGGCAATTGTATTGTTCGGCATGTCAAGTGTTCGGCAATTGTATTTGTTCGGCTAGAAGACATTGTTCGACCTAGGGAATGTTCGGTGATTGTTTTGTCCGGCTAAAGTCACGGTTCGACCTAAGGATTGTTCGGCTGGATTCAACGTTCGGTCTGAAGTCAATGTTCGGCGTGTCAGTCGTTCGGCATTTGGGCATTGTTCGGCTTTAGTTCGTTCGGCTCAATTATAGTTTGACATGTTAGTGAGCGTTCGGCCTGGCATTGTCCGGCCAAGGTACCGTTCGGCAACTAACCATTACACCGTCCGGCACATGACCACATGCGCCGGAGCAGCGAACGGCGCCATTACCCCCTCCAACACCTTCTTTCTTTTTCTTCCCTTTGACCTCGATTCAACACGAGGAAACTAAGACGATAAGCGGACATACTCCTAACTCCTCCACGCTATGTCGTTCGGCAATGCAGACAAGCTATACAAAAACCCTCTACACGACATCGTTCGAACATCTCGTTTGAATATACGAGGAAAAATACCTAAGTTTGCAGATCAGAGATTGAGATGGTGTAGTTAAGTCTCAAATTCAGACGATTGAACAGAATTGCGAGAACGGTGGAAATAAGAAGTAAAATGAGACAAGTAAAAGGAGAGAAGAAGAGAAGGACCTGGTTTTATAGAGGGGAATGGTGGAAGTCGAAGGGGCTATACCCGGTAGAACCGGTCAATACCGGAGCGCTCGGCATCAAGGTGGAATGACGTTCGGCACGCTAGGAACGTTCGGCTCAGAACGTGTCGTTCGGCATCCCAAGCTTGTTCGTCTTGCACCTCCCTTCGCTAGCATTCTCGAGAGGGTACCTCCGAGGTAGATTGTACCAGATTCAAAGCGCACCACGTTTGGCCACGAGATACACTTTGGGGGGCAAGTGTTTCCTGGGGATTTGACCAGGCAACTAGTACTCGGCAATAAGTGCTCGGCATCAGAGAGTGTCCGGCATCCAGGAGTGTTCGGCGAAGCAACTGTCATCCATGAGTACTCGGCGTAGTACTCGGCATCCATAGTGTCCGGCGTCCAGGAGTGTTCGGCGTAGTACTTAGCAGTGTTCGGCATACGAGAGCACTCGACATCAAAAGCACTCGGCATCGAGACTACTCGGCGTAGTACTCGGCAACAAGGGTACTCGACGTCAAGTAGTGTTCGGCATCAACTGGCACTCGGCAACAACCTATGCTCAGCGTCAACTAGTGTTCGGCATCCCATAAGTACTCGGCATCAAGACTGCTCGGCATACCAGAGTGCTCGGCATCAAGGCTGCTCGGCATCAAGACCGCTCGGCATACCAGAGTACTCGGCATCAAGGCTGTTCGGCATCAAGACTGCTCGGCATACAAGGTCGCTCGGCATACCAGAGTACTCGGCATCAAGACTGCTCGACATACAAGGTCGCTCGGCATCAAGGCTGCTCGGCATACAAGAGTACTCGGCATCCCATGGTGTTCGGCGTAATACTCGACATCCAGGAGACATTCAACACAACTAACCAGCATACCGTTCGGCATAGAAGGAATGGTTCGGCGCAGATCGTTCGGCGAACCTTGCTCGGCATACGGCGACCACTGTACTCGGGCTGGAGCGTTCGGCAATCAGCCCACTTGGGAAGTCCAGCCCATCTTTGCCTATAAATAGAGGGGCAGGGTCACAGTGAAAGGGATCCTTTTTTGGAGAGAGAACACCGGGGAGACTCTGCCATTTTCAAGACTCATCTTCTCTACTCAATCACTCCACTCAAGCATTTGATTCACGAATTGTATTTGTAATCAACCATAAAGGAAATCAATAAAGTTGAACAAAGTGGACGTAGGCAATTACGCTGAACCACTATAAATTTGGTGTTCTTACTTTCTGCATTTAAATTAGCATTGTCTTCTCTGTTTAATTTACTTTCATCACTTATATCTCTACACAATCTTTCTGAACGAGGTTAGTGACCAATTTTGGTGCTAACACGCTTCATCTTTACTATTCAAAAGATATACATAGCAATATCTCGTATAATCGTCAATAAACGTAATAAAGTACTTTTTCCCACTTCTTGTAGGTAATGATTTAAAATCACATAAATCTGTATGAACCAAACCTAGTGGTTCGGTGCTCCTATCAACAGATTGAAATGGTTTTTTAACCATTTTTGCTTCTACACATGTCTCACATTTGTAGTTCTTATCTACTTGGAATTTTGGAATTAATCCCAAGTTCGATAATATTTTCATTTTTTGAAAATTTATGTGTCCTAATCTATCATGCCATAGTAAAATTTCGTGCTCAAGCAAGTAAGAAACTTTAATTTTATTAATAGCACAATCAGAATACATTGTTTTATTGCCGATAACGGCTACATTTGCCTTAAATAGGCCATCACATAAATATCCCCTTCCGATATACATTCCAGCTTTGGACAGAACCATCTTGTCTGACTCGAACACCATTCTGAATCCTTTCTTTGATAATACTGCACCAGAGATGAGATTCTTGCGTATGTCTGGAACGTGGAGCACGTCATTCAACTTGACAGTTTTTCTAGAAGTAAACTTGAGGATAACTGTGCCACTGCCTTCGATCATAGATACTGTAGAATTACCCATATAGAGTTTCTCTTCATGATCGAATTTCTTGTATGTAGAGAACATGGATTTGTCAGAGCAGACATGACGAGTAGCGCCTGTGTCCACCCACCATTGGTTAGGATTCTAAACCATATTGCATTCAGATACAACTGCCGAGAAGTTGGACTCATCCACTTCCATGTTGTCTACTAAATTTGCCTCTTTGTTGCGGTCCTTTTTGAGTCTGCAATCTCTAGCGGCATGTCCAACTTTTCCACAAACCCAACATTCACAATTAAACTTTTTGGTTCGTTTGTTGTCTTTTGGTTTGTTGTCTGGAGCTTTCCTTTTCTTCTGGAAATTCTTTTTTTTGTTTTTGGTCTTTGAATCTTCAGCCACAAATGCTTCCTCGCTTTGTTTTGTAATTCCACGGTTATCTGCCTCAATTTTCAATCGGACTATGAGTTCCTGTAAAGAGATTTCCTTCTTTTTATGCTTTAGATAATTGCGGTAATCTCTCCACGACGGCGGCAGTTTTCCCGTGATGGCTTCAACCAAAAATGATTCTCCAACCTTATGACCTTCCGCCTCGAGTTCATGAATAATGATTTGTAGTTCATGCAGTTGAGCAGTCACCGGTTTGGAGTCGACCATCTTGTAGTCCATGAATTTGTCTACAATGAATTTCTTAAGACTGATATTCTGCGTCTTATACTTCGTGGCAAGTGCATTCCAGAGTGCTTTTGCTGTCTTTAGAGGTTGATGTACTTTGTATAGTACCTTGTCGAGACAATTCAGAATATAGTTTCTGCATAGGAAATCGGAATGTTTCCACGTAGCAACATCTGCTTCCTTGCCTGGTGCAGAAATCGGTTCCTCCTCCTCGAGATACCGTTGCAGACCGAGTGTGGTGAGGTAAAATAACATCTGATTCTGCCATGTTAAAAAGTCATCACCATCTCCCTTGAACGGTTCAGGTCTGTTGTGAGTAGTAGTCTTTGAAAATTCTACTGTTGCCATCTCTGTTTTAGTAAGAAAACAATAAAATTCTTAAGATGTTAAGCGTCTAGTATACCAAAACAGAGAATAATCAATTATAAACTCGTCGCACAAGTTTATAACTCAGATTTCCACTACACTGAAATTCTGTGTTAATTATTATAACAATATGATTGTTGTAAATGAATTACAACAACAGCGTTATACTATTTTGAATAAACAGTATAACCCAAATAAAGGATAGAATATATAATTCTAACCGGAATATGTCTGAGGCTCGTCGTAACGATTTCCTTAAGAATTTTATTTCAAAATTCTCCCAAGATACAACAGACGAATTCTGCTCGAAATTGTAATGAGTATATCACCGTTTGATTTTAAAGTAAGAACAGTAGTTTTTTTTAGAGGAGAAGAGATTTCGGATTGGAAAATCAGTGAGGAAAGTGATCAGTTTTCCTCCTTATTTATAGTTGGTCCGTATCTCTTCCGAACGGTCGTGTCTGCACCCGTTCGCTCAAACAGTCGCGTCTGTACCTCTTCGTACAGTCACATTTGTTCGCCCGCGTCGCTGCCTTTTAACGGGTCGCACCAACTCATGTCGCATCCATTTGCCCGCGTCTGCTTCAGTTGGGTCGCGCCTCCTCAGTTCAAAAACCCGCCCGCTTCTCTTCAAATTCCAAGCCCGGCCCAGTTTTCAACCGAAGCCCAAAACTGTTAAACAATAGCCTAGTAAAAAGAATGGTCATTTAAGACCCGTACCCGAGCCCGGTCCGGTTCGGTCGGACGGCGGCGGCGGCGCACGCATGTGTGGTAGAGATGCACGATCTCCCTCCTCACAACGAAGCATACATTTGGGAGCCCCAGGCCCCCAACCTCCTTATGAGAGAGCCATATATAAACTAATATAGCTCTCAATATTTTGGCGATGTGGGACTTTGTATATTTCCATTCATCTTATTTCTTAAGAAATTCCAACATAGCATGCATGCTTTCAATTGTCAAAGGTGTCTTTATCATCATCTGAAAGTGGCTGCGTAGCCACTTCAACAATATCTTTCTCGTACTTGCACATTTATCAAACACACATTATATAAAGTCATTACACACACATCTATACTATACTATCAGTGTAGAAGCCCCTTTCAATTTTCCTCATATCTTAAACTCAAGCGTCTCCTTATTGATTACTTTCTTACCTTCCGCCTACCCGCTTCCTACTTCTTATATGTAGTACCGGCCCAACATGCTTAGTTGCCTTAGCCGAGAATTGAAGGAAGAACAGATAGAGAAAAAAATTTAGTGGTAAAAACTGAAAAAGATGAGCATTGATCTTGTACCAACAAGGTCCACCATAAGGTGGTAACCACGTGAACAATACATACAATTGAAAACTGTTGCACTGTCTATTATAATTATCAACGATTCCTCCTCAATTGTTGCTCCTCTTTCCGACTTCTAATTATGTTGCCTGCCTTATCCTTGGGCCGGCCCTGCTTATATGTTATCCCCTGCCCATTTTCTACAAAACCTAACCTTTGAAATTTATGGCGGTGAATATGTAACGTCCCGTGAATCAACAACTGTTCGCTTCCTGCTATATATATATGGAGCCTTCCTCCATTTTTTGGCCTATTCCATCTTTCTACTCCCGTCGCTTTGAAATTCAGGTAATTTTCAATCCTTTTCACACACTATTTTTAATTTCTAGTTTTTCAACCTTTTGAATGTTTTACTGATTCACTAAACCTACTTACTCTTTGGAACAAAGGATGCTGCTTCGTTGATTGCCTTCAAGTACTAATTATTCTTGTCTTCTGCGTTCCAGGTATCATTTTGATTAATTTTTTTTCCTTATTCTGTTATCCATGCTTAAGGGTGATGTTATTATCAATTTGGTTGGAATTAATGAAGATTTGGGTTGGTTTGATTTTTGGATTGTTTGATTTGGATGATTTTGGATTAGGTTCACAAATATAGGGGCTTTCTTGATGAACTACAGTATCCAATATTAAGTATATGTGGGGGTATATCTGTTGTTACAAGTACAGGAGAAGTTAGAAAAGATACAATCTTCATAGTTTAATCTGCTGTTAAGTATATGTGGGGTATATTTAGTTTTGCCTAATTTTACTAAAATATGATGTATTGTTAACTTAACTCATTTTTCGGTTGTAAACAAAAAAAAGTTTATAGTCCATGAAAACTGCGAAGTGTTTTGAGCAGTGCATAAATAGTTTTTTGGTTGGTATTTCATGTAATGATAATGGCAAAAGGTATGATCTACCGCACTATTGTTATGAAAGTAAACTTGCATTCATTAGTTCAACAATATAAACGTATGGCCTTACTCACCTTTTAATTAACATTTTGTTTACCATCAAACACAATATTTAGTTAATTTTCTCAAACCATTTTCATTGGTATACAATACCAAAGATTTTACCAACAAACATGCATCTTTGTTCATGGATTGATTTATAGAACAATGTGGGACTAAACACTTTCCAAATATACCATTCATTTACTATATCAAAAAATGGTTGCCATACACATGTATTTGTGTTTTTTGCCAATGACTACCATTGTTGACCGCCTAAGGATATAGATTTAATGAAATTTTACTGAAATTTTCTAAAGACATAACAATATAAGAGTGATATTTTCCAATATTAACTTCAAAACGAAAAGGTAAACGGTTAGAATCACGAACATATAATTCTAATGATTTACAAATATATAGTAAACACAAACCGTAGCTATTAAGCTCGATCTATTACATATAGTTACAATCTTCCATCTAATTGAATTTTAACTATAGCTTTATATCTATAGACAAGTTTGCATTCTTGAACACCCGCTCGAAGTTTTTTTATTACCTACAATATATATTTATACCTTGAACTAATTTTTCTAGAAAGGAAATGTTTAGAGCAATATTTAATGTAATATTCAGGTAATAGAAATCTAATAATAGTATAGTCATATATGCGAATCTAAAATTACCATACAAATCTAATATTCTTATACGCATTTTACTGTAAATTATCTGCAAGATTTGCAATCATGCATGTAAAAATATATTCACTTCTACCCAAATTATTTTTCCTATTTCAAGAGCCTCTACAATATTTTCAAGGAGTTGCTTCCATCCTTTTAACCATATTGTTACTCACTGTTTCCACTTTCGGACAATATACTAATAAAGGCTTCAGTTTGCTGTAGCGCTTTTAACTGTTGATGTTTTACCGTTTAACAGCTGCATAGACATTATAATTTTTAGCTTACTACGGAGCTCTTAAAACGATTACCATACTTAAGTACGTTATATGATTGCAATATAATTTGAGTGGATATATAACATGTTATAAAACTATTGATAAAGATGTTAATAATTTGTCTTTAAAATTTTACTATTGTATCATATGTTCTAGGTTTGTGTAAATTTGATAGTTTTGAGTCTTTATTCATCATAACTTTTATTAAATAATGGTCATATATCTTATATATAAAGCAAATACTTGGTCAAGCCGGTCGAAGTGAAACCTTTTTGGCATTTCCGAAAATATCCCCTTTCATTTTACATTCCTAAGCATGCATAAGGTTGTTTTAGAAATTTGAACAAATAGTGGAGGTCAGTTATTATACGTTTTCACCCATTATCACTGCAAATATAAAGCAAATGGTCATATATCTTATATATAAAGCAAATACTTGGTCAAGCCGGTCAAAGTGAAGCCTTTTCTTATATATAAAGCAAGTACTTGGTCAAGCCGGTCAAAGTGAAGCCTTTTTGGCATTTTCGAAAATATCCCCTTTCATTTTACATTCCTGAGCATGCATAAGGTTGTTTTAGAAATTTGAACAAATAGTGGAGGTTAGTTATTACACGTTCTCACCCATTATCACTGCATCTCTCTCCGTCCTTATCTACTTTCTTCAATTCAACCCTACCCCACTTATTCCTAAAAAGGATTTTTTTTGGATATAGCCTTGTTTTAAAACTAATTATCGCAAATAGCCCAGTATTAAAAGTAATATCAGATTTAGCCCTGTTTTGGCCAGCTCGGCTGAGCTGGTCAAAACATACTAGCGACTTTTCAAAAGTCGTCAGTTTTTTATTTTTTTTAACGCATAACATAGGCGACTTTTGGGAAGTCGCCCACTGACGACTTTCTAAAAGTCGCCTGTTTATTTAAAAAAAACAGGGCGACTTTTGAGAAGTCTCCAGTGGACGACTTCCCAAAAGTTGTTCATTCGGGGCTCTGCAACATAACCAAAGCCCCCCTTCCTTCCTTCTTCATTCTTAAACCTTCCTCTCAAATTCCAAAAAACCCCAAAATCCTATATTCCGAATTTTTTGTCCAAACCCAATTAAATTTCGTTTTTTGTTCAACAAATTACAAGATGGCAAGCACTTCAATGCGGGATGTGCCTCAAGGTATGTGAAAATCAAAAATCTTTCAATTTAGGGTTTTGAAGAAATTTGCAAAATAATGGTTTTTAGGAATTGTTAGCAATCATTGATGGTTGTGGTATCTATGTATGGTTGAAATCATTGGTAAAATGTTGAAAAACAATGCGTAAATTCGTAATGTTGATGTTGAAAAATAAATTTGAGAATATTGTTAACTTGTATATGTGTAGATTACTCGGAGATGCTACCTGGACCAATTGATGGATCTGTCCTATATTTGCAACAACAGCATCGACGAATAATCCGGAATTTGTCGCGGTAAAATTCTTAGTAAAGGAGTGGTTTTTTGCATGCATGCAAAGGTTAAATCACCTTCTTAGCCATTAAATCGTTTAAAGTTTGTGGTCTTTTAATGGTCTTGTCAAAATAATGTAAGGCTTCCAATTTTTTCTATAAAGTTTCAGTTATGAAAAGGTGACGAAATCAGCATAATTGGAGATTAAGCACTGTTTTAAATATTACGATCATAAATTAAAAATACAATAGTCAAAAAGTAAAACTATAATTTTGGTTCACGTCGTTAAAGCAAATAAGGTGATTAAAAGTAAACAGAGAAAAAGAGGTAGTAAACATGAAAGCTACATTTTACCACGACAAATTCTGGATTATTCGTTCGATGCCGTTGTTGCAAATATAGGACAGATCCATCAATTGGTCCAGGTAGCATCTCCGAGTAATTTACACATATACAAGTTAATAATATTCTTAAATTTATTTTTCAACATCAACACTACGAATTTACACATTGTTTTTCAACATTTTACCAATGATTTCAGCCATACATAGATACCACAACCATAAATGATTGCTAACAATTCCTAAAAACCATTATTTTGCAAATTTCTTCAAAACTCTAAATTGAAAGATTTTTGATTTTCCCATACCTTGAGGCACATCCCGCATTGAAGAGCTTGCCATCTTGTAATTTGTTGAACAAAAAATGAAATTTAATTGGGTTTGGGCAAAAATTTCGGAATATAGGATTTTGGGGGTTTTTTGGAATTTGAGAGGAAGGTTTAAGAATGAAGAAGGAAGGAAGGGGGGCTCTGGTTATGTTGCAGAGCCCCGAATGGGCGACTTTTGGGAAGTCTTCCACTGGCGACTTCCCAGAAGTCGCCCTGTTTTTTTAAAATAAACAGGCGACTTTTGGGAAGTCGCCAGTGGGCGACTTCCCAAAAGTCGCCTATGTTATGCGTTAAAAAAAATAAAAAACTGGCGAATTTTGAAAAGTCGTTAGTATGTTTTGGCCAACTCGGAGCTGAGCTGGCCAAAACAGGGCTAAATCTGATATTACTTTTAATACTGGACTATTTGCGATAATTAGTTTTAAAACGAGGCTAAATCCAAAAAAAACCTTTTCTTAAAATCATTCATAAATCGAAAACTGAAAAAAAGGGAAAAGACACATCGCACAACCCGATGAGAACAAAAAAGAGGACAACATCTGACAGCTTCGAGAAGAGGGCGACATAGGGCATTGGTGGTTGGAAGGTATGCGCGTGATGTTAGGCCTTGAACGTTGATGCAGATGAAGGAGACGGGACTGGCAAAGGAGATGTCGTTCTGGGGCACATCTGACTGATGAAGACAAGACATTTGGTGATGGCAAACCCTGAAAAGAAAAATCCTACAAAATCGTAAATCTGTAATGCCTTACTCAGACCTGCGATGTAAGTGAGTTGCTATGTAAATCCTGAAATCAATTGCAGATCTGGTGATGGTAAACCCTGAAAAGAAAAATCCTACAAAAGAACTAACAATCGCAGATCTGGGCCGTTTCCAATTCGATATGTCTTGATCTTTCAGTTGCTATGTAAATGAGTTGTTTCAATTTATTGTATTGTTAGTTCTTTGAAGCTTTATTGCAGAATCAAACTCTCAAGTATAAGAATTTCATATGCATGAATATATGAAGTTTAATACTCCAGGTATATTTAGTTTCAAACGCATATATCTTCGACTATAAATATCATCAAAGTTCAAGTTTGATCAATTAAATATATATTCAGTTTTCAAGTAAACATATGATGGTTTTTAAATGTACTACATCTTAAATTAATGAACAACCTTGAAGACATATAATTTTGAATGCTTAATAAGGCTTGCTTCGAGTACAATGTACATACTAAATTCTAAATACATCAGTTTTCGAAAGCTTTTGGATTATGGATATCATATGATTGGAAATATTTAAAAACTGAATAAATATCGAATCCACATGTCAGATTCAAATATATCAGTTTTGATTGCAAACTTTTAAATATAAAAGCTTTCCATGTGTCAGGTTCATAAAAGTACCGAGACAATTATTTTGATTCCAGCTTTTGAATTTAAAAGCTTCCCATGTGTCAGGTTGATAAAAGTACCGAGAGAACTATTTTGATTCCAGCTTTTGAATATAAAAGCTTTCCATGTGTTAGGTTTATAAAGTACCTTATATATCTTATATATAAAGAAGGTAAAGCCTTTTTTGAATTTCTGAATGTGTCCTATTATAATGTATAAGACATTCTGGAAAAATAGATGGTTTATCCAACATTTAAGATGATTCCACGGTATTGCATAAATTATTTAGCTTAAGGTTTTACAACTTGCATTGTATTGAATATACTTTATTCATGATTGATACTGCACACAAGATCTGAAACAATGTTTATTATTTTTGTTTGTGTTAGGTCAAGCAGGATTATGAGATTATATTTTTAATATTACTCTGTATTTCTTACTATATTACATTCAAAAACATTCAAGCTAACCTGTTTCATTGCTACTGAATTAGTTGCCAGAATTTTTTTTAAGTTACTTTCTGAGCATGGATGTAATAAAAATAAAATAACCATTGGTTTAGCTATTTTGATGCTGGTTATGTAGACTCACCAAACCTTCAATTTGTGCATGTAGCCGAGCTTTTGGATAGTCATAATAGTAAGCATTTTAAACTTCAAATTAGCATCAGTTTCTTTGAAATATAGTTTTTACATATTGACTATGTATTTTCATGCTTATATAGGAGCAACACCTTAATCAGTCTTGAACATTGAGGATGCAAGTCGGGTACATGTGAAGAGTCATTTGTAGGTAAGTGTTAGATTAAAGTGGTTTATAAATTTCACATTTTTGGTAGGATGTATTTCAAATTTTTGGCTTTATTGACATGTAAAAAAATATTGTTTTTTAATCAACATATATGTATGATTACATGGTTGCGGTGAATTTATAATCCAACAGTCCTTGATAACTTTCCACGTCATAATTATATTTCAAACACCTTTTAGTTACCATGCCACCCTTAAATTATATTTCAGTATCACCTGAGATTTGGATGTCACCTTATTGTGCTACTGTTAACTCTTTTAATTGCCTAATGCACAAAAAAAAATTATCCTAGAACTGGCCATCTAAAATCATTTTCATAACTCATGTGGTTGTCATGCAGCAACAATTTCAATGTATAGATTAGAGGTAGCAACTACAATCAAGAAAGAAATGTTGACGTCTGAAATGTTCATTAAATCAAGAAAGAGAGCAATCTTACACAATCTTTTTGCATTGTCCTTCTTACCTGGTTAGGTTGCTTTGCATTTATTGTTTGAACTTGGGTTTACTTAGCTCTTAAAGAACTTGCTTTATATGTACATGCACGCATACATTTACATTGGGGCTTATATATATATAAGCGAGCACTCATGCATGAAAAGAGACAACACATTTTTACCCAGCATGCATGAGTATATGCCTTCATCTTAGATGTGTATGTATGTACTTTTTTTGATGAGATAGAAGTGTGTAGAATTTGGTATACTTAGTTTTTAAGAAAAATTAGATTATACAGTGGTACACATTCACAACATAGAGCAGATGGGAGGAAATATACATGGCCATAAAAAAAATGCATGAACACAGCAAATCTCTTTCATGTCCATTTTAATAATTTAACTACCTCCCATTTCACTATGTTTTAACCAGAACGTTCAACAAAGAAATGTGGAAGACGATGCGAGCTACATTACGATAGTGAACGCCAGAGTTTTAGCGCTGCACTACAAGAGATTAAGGCTATTCCAACGGCTTCCAACGGAAGCAACGGGGATATTCCAACGGCTTTTCCAACGGATACCAACGGCAATTAGCCGATGGATGCCGTTGGAATAAACGACCAATAAGCCGTTGGTAGCCGTTGCTAATCTGGGTGAATTTTTTTTATAGCAGCAAGCCATTCACCTTCCAGCCACACACAATCATTATATATCAATTTCCATTCCATTTCCACTCCATTTCACATATATATCACATATTCAACACATTATACCACAAACAATATAAACAACCAAAAATCAACATCAAACATTACATTTTCAAACCAAACTCCAAGTCAATATGTATATAAACAACAAAACCCTCACCAACTCCATATTCAAGTCAATATATGCAATGCAAACACTTAAACCTCACCACCTCAAAGTCAATACATACACAATAACCATCAAACACAATCCTCACCACCTCAAAGTCAATATATACAATAACCAACCACAAAGACAATAATCATCATACCTCTCAAGCATCATCATCACCTCCGGAAGCACCAGACGATGAAGGGAAGGAACCATGCCTCTGCGCGTACTCCGCTAAACGTTGATTCAGTTGCTCTATTTGTATAGCGCGAAGACGGTCCTGCTCTTGCGGCTGCTCAACCATGGCTCTAAGCTCTTTTATTTCAGCTTTGTCACATGCCTTTTGAGCTGCCCAAACCTGCAAATAGAATATGAGATGTTCACATTTGTATTATAATCATTTTCTTAAGCAATGTATATTTTAAAATATAGAAACGTAGATGACGTGATCTTAAGCAATGCATATACCACAAAGAAATACATATTTTAATACAATATATAGGTGTTAAAAGTATTCTTATAATTTTTTTTGTTCATCCATTTTCATCACATATCTTTGTATATTTTTCCTTTTTTACTTATCTAATATTTATAAATCACGTATATGTTAGATTTAACTCAACTAGAAATCATCATATGTATAGTGTATTTATAGGTTAATTTATTAAATATAATATTGCAATGTTTATAAGATTACCGTTGGTTTCCATAGCCATAGCGCCTATTCCGCTGCGTCGGATCCATAATAACGTCGTAAATATTATCTTTCTCCTCTACCGTCAACTCATCGCGGTCCGATTCTGAAAGCAGCTCTGCCCGTGGCTCCTGAAACTTTGTCTAAAATAAAAAAAATTACAGGTTAAAATTAGTAGAATAGGATTTAAACATATCAATATTAATAAAATAAGATTTAAAATATGCATACATATGTAGTCGTCGCCTTATCATCATCATCCCACTGATATGTAATATTGCCAGCATTGTCTGCTTGTCTTGATGCGTGGGTGCGGGTAAATACCTCCATCATAGACACGCGACGTCCAAGCGATCTTTCCTACAATAAATAATTTATATATTTTATTTTTTCATAGCTAATTACCGAACTGATTAATATACAAAATGTAATAACGGTTTAGATAAATTTACCAAGTCCTCACGGTGATGCTGAAAAGACTTGGATCCACCACGATGCGTTACAGGATTCCTACTTCTATTGGAAGAGTTCCTCTCCGACTCCATCTGCAATTTAAATTGAATATTATATTTATACTAATTGCGAAATAATTAACTATATATTTGGTAGATTTACCTTGAACTCGTCGGTCTCCCACCAACTCATCCAAGAATCCCATACGGAAGCGCCCATCCAGTTTGGTTTCTTCCCCGATTTTTAAGAGCTGACATTACCTCCCTGTAATTTTTGGCGACCTTCGAATTCCAGTGGTGCTTCTTCAGGTGTTCTCACACTGTGCCATCTCATATAATGCGCTGTTACAGATGATGCATATAACCTTTGAAGTCTAAGAGTGATAGGTAAATAATGCATATGCTTGTATGAAACTTCTTTTCCCTTTTTTCCTTGGTTTGTATCTTTCTTGATTACATATTTTACAATTGCGAAGACTGACATCATCTTTCCAAAACATGCAACCATTTAGACATGTATCAATTTTTTGATACGGCAAACCGAAAGATGACATTAGTTTTTTCACTTCATAATAATTTTCGCACATTAAATTATCTGATGGCATATGGCGTTTAGCAGCTTGTACAACAGCCGTAAATCCGGCTTTTGTGAAGTTGTACTTTGATTTCATCGCAATGTACTCTACAGTTGCCGATAATTGAGTGCCGCTAGTACATCCATTCCAAAGAGGTTTCTTAGCAGCATCCAATAAATCATATATATTTTTCGCTCCAACATTTGGTTCCTCTTCGATGTTAACATCGTCGTTATTAATTTCAACAGTAGGGAACATTGATCGTGCTGCATCTTCAACCATATGTTCTATGAGATTCGTCGTACTAACTTCATCACTAATGACCTCTATTGGCTGTTCTTCGTTACGTGTTATAATTTCTCCATGACGATCCCACACCAAATAATTGGTTACGAAACCATATTGGCGCAAACGAATCCTAACCATATTCGGTACTAAATGCTTCAACAATTTGCACCTACTACATGGACAACGAATTTCTACGTCGTTTCCAATATTACTTAAAGCAAATTCGACAAACACATTTACCCCGTTAAGAAAATGTGTACTTATTGAGCCTTCCATTTCTCTTCTTTGATACATCCAGCTTCGATCAATAAAATAATTGACCATTTTTCCTACTGTAAAACCTATGATCAATAGTAAAAAACTATTAATCAAATTCGATAAACACATTTTAGATTTTACTGTTTTTAAAATCCATTTTCGTTTATATACAAAGTTATATTTCTTGCTATTTTGTTTACATTTTTGTACCTTTTGTGATGGTCGGTTATCCTACTTCCCATTACAAACACAATAGTAATTACATTTCTTAAATCATATCATTATAAACGATTTCCCAAAATTTCGGTTGCACTTCCCCCGCGTTCCTTGTATCGTACACATATGCATGTACACAAGGAACGAAAAGGAAATGCCGTCGAAATTTTGTGAACCGTTTATAACGATATGATTTACGAAACGTAATTACTTTATAGTGTTTGTAACTTGTCTAATACATGGACAAATCCAACAAATATTGTATCAGATGAATATGAATATCCGTTTTGCAATAAAACCGAATATTCATACAACGATCATATACAACACTTGTCAGACGAGGCCAAAAATTCACTAAGAGATTTAAATTTTGTTTGTCTAATAATTTAAAAGATATAATTTAAAACAATCATATATGCCAAAATTTCACTAAGAGGTCATATTACTAAAAGATATAATTCATGTTCGTAAAATATTCGACTAATTCATGTTTGCCTAATATTTTACAAAACATACACAAAATTATCCTAAATAATCTAACGCTAACTCAAATGCGCATTTACACTAAATTATCAACATATGTATATATGTACATAATATATATACACAAACAATTTGGACATTTGGATGGTAATAATTGTAATTAGCACTTAGTTTGGTATAATAAACAATCAATAGGCCATTAGATACAACTATAACAAACAATTGAACACAAAATTAGCAAAATTTTAAAATTTAGGGTTTTAGACAAAACCTGATTTTGGAGTGGAATTGGATGGAGAGAAGCCGCTGGTGTTGATTGATGGCGTCGGAGTGGCTGCCGGTTGCGTGGGGAGGCTGGGAGCAAGTAAAGAGGAGGAGTGGAGGAAGAGGGTGGAGGTTTTGGGGTATTTTGTTGAAGGAAGGAGAATGAATGTTGCTCTCGGCCTGCTGCAGGTTTACACGAATATTTCCAATGGCCGCAAACGGCAGTTTTACAACGGTTACCAACGGCTACCAACGGCTTGTTAAAAAAATAACGAGCTGTTGGAAGCCGTTGAAAAACCCCGTTGGCGGCCGTTGGAACACTGTCCTAGCTATATACTGTAGTTCTTGTAGTGCTGGGTTATGGCTGTGGCGGAGCATTGATCGACGGTGGTGAATGTAGGTGTGGCAAGCTCTGTCGGGTGCAGTGGCCAGATGGTGGTGACTGGAAGGAAGGTCGTGGCATTGGCGGAGGACTGGGTGGTGGTCGGAGGTGGACCTGTAGCCCATGGTGACCGGTGAAGTTGAGTTAGAGTTTTGCGGTGGCATGGTTAACCGAGCTGGTCGATGGCAGTAGTGGAGTTGCGTAGGTGAGGGCGAGGCTGTGGGCGGCGTGCGACGGCGAGAGGTGGCATATAGCAGTGGTGGAAATGGTTATGGCCGAGGCGTTTATGTTTTGGGTCCATGCGAAAATAAAAAGGGAAGAGAGTGGACATGTTTCTGTTCATAACAAAGGATTTTGCACATAAGCCTTTTGCACATAAGCCCATTATAATATGACCAATTGCATGTGTATGGGTGAGGAGAGGGTAACATGTGTATGTGGGTTTGCTTAGGGGTTGGGCCATGGCGGTCTGTTGGGTGAGAAATTTTTTTAAATGTTGATGCCTGGAATGTGGTGATGATGAATAAACTCTCAGATATTTTGATATAATATTTTTTCCAACATGAATATATTTTTTGTAATCAGCTTGTAGCAAAAATTTGTACCAAAATAATTTTCTTTAACAGTAGATATAATATTTTCTTTAATCAATATTTTGTTGAGAAAATAAACACAGTTCTTATGTCTCACGATTTTAGCACATTGTCATGAGGTCATAATTAGATATCTAATTAGATATTCTAAACCCATTTTGGTATTAAAAAAAACCTAATACCTTAAACTTCGTTCCCAAAAACAGTTAAATTAAACATGTATGTTATATAGTAAGTGAAGAGGATCATCGGTTCTCAATAATGCAATGCCACCGGGTAAAAAAAAAATTCCTTTACTGCTTTTTAAATTTTGTCTTCAAAATTACAATCTTCGTGACAGTCCTCTGCAATTTTGTTATTTGATACAAAGTTATAAAGCAAGTGGTAAATGCTCAATTGGAGGTACAATGCAAGACGAATTCAATTCTTAAGGTGAGGTCATCTCAATGTTTTACTTTCATATTAGTATGATATATGTCTGTTTGAATGAGACTACATAAGAACAGAATCAATTTTTAATGTATGGTCAAATAATATAACTATCTACATATTCCTAATATGACTATTTGCCACATCTTTGTCACAGTACTGTCTTCAAACTATTGCGGTATAATGTGCAAGTTTGTGTATTCTCAAAATTCGATGATAAAATTGTGAAATGGTTTGTATAAGGCATCTTCAACTTGAAAAAGGCATGCATGAGATGTTCCAGCTTAAGAGTCAACTCATGCTGCAACTTTTTAATATATTTTAACATTATTTGAGATCAGGTTGCACAGTTATTTGTAACTTTATATAATGCCTATTACTAGGTGGTGCTCATAAAATTTTCTATTAGTATATTCCATGTCTTATAATAAAATAAACTGCTTTGCAAGCAAGTAATTTAGCAATGTGTTCTTCATATTTTGTATAAGCATGTGTATTATGCAGTGATGTAAAATATTTATGATCGAAAATGCTAAAATATTATCAAAAATACTGGAAAGTGATTGAAATATAATGTCTAAATAGGACAATGAAATATGGTTTTGGTTATTTTATTGAAGTGACCCACTTCTTCATGATTTATTTTTAGTGAATTTTCTGTTGAGTTTTTTTTTTTTCACACTGTATATACATATATATACATGTCAATGGATCACTATCCTTAATTTAATTCTTCCCAAGATCCTGAATTTTACTAATATAAATATATCAGTATTTAAAATAAATCCTATCATTTATATATGTGAAGATATATAAAGGGTTCTTTGCTTATCAGAGTGATTAAAATAGCAAAGCAACTCATTCCTACCTTATTTCTCATATTTAAGAGATTTGGTGTCACATAGCCATTCCTATATATTATATTATATTTTTTTTTTTTCAAACAATCCACTGGGAACAAACACATTAATCTGTTTATACTAACTAAGAAGTGATCAAGAAATAATCAGTAGTAAACAAGCTTTTAATATAGATGTTTGTGTTAAGTTCTGAATAGTGTCAAAATCAGTATAAAATAAAGTGGATCCTAAGGAAACACAAGCAACATCTAGGCGTAATGGAAACGCGCCTAACTTATACATACAAGGTCACGAGTTCGAGTGCTATGCTGGTCGGTTCAAACACAATTTTTGTTTTTCATTTTTTTTTCTTTTTAGAACTCAAGCCTGATTAACCTTAGGATTAGATACCACTAGTTCTCTTATTTTCTTATCCTATCTCACCTATTAATTGATCCCTGAATCTATAAGCCATACAATTTAATCCTGGGATTTTGTAATATGATACTTATTGTTCTATATTAAGTAAAAAGTGTTCAACCTAACCCATGCTTATTAGTTTAGCTTGTGTTACTCATTTCAACTTCAAACAATTTTTTATATCAGATGAAATACCCATGCTTTAATTTATTAAGTTGCAATAATCAGGTGAACACTGAAATTACAAACTGATTTAAAGGCTAAGCAGAGGAAAACAATACAGTCAGACTAGAGTGCTAACTCAAACTATCATGCTAAATGGAGACTAAGAACATGTGTGCAGACAGTGTGTCTAAAGGCAAAATGACCTGACAAAATGCAAGACTTCCCGGTGAACTTATAATGAAAACAACTGATGATTTTCTAGGAAAGATAACAAATGTTAGTGGTCATTATTCTATTGAATGGTGGAGATGCTTATTACAAACAAGACCACATGCCTCTACAAATTACTACTGGTTTTGACTATGACTCAATATTACCAGATTTGAATTAAGTATCCAGATAACAAGAATTGGATAAGTCTAATTTGCAGTGATGCCTACAAGTATCTAGCATACATATGAGCTTATTACACCAAGCAATACAAGTTTTTGCTGGGGAAAAATCAAATGCCCAAAACCAGATTACAGGCTATGCCTTCCAGCCTTTGCATGGACCTATATCAATTATAAGTCATGGTCAAGCCTTACTGGTTAGCCAGGACCAGATTCAACCTATCCACTTAACAAAATTCATAGCATACTTTTCAATAACAGCCTTATCTTTATAATTTTAAATCACTTAAACCTTGCCAAGGGATGTATGTCCACATATCATATTATATGGCATACTTCCTTCATCACTTTTCCACCAGAAGTCATATAAATAAGTTGCTTAAATCAGTAACTCACAAACCCCACAGAATACTTAAGTTTTTACATGTTCTTTTCAAGTGAACAAAATAAGCATCATTGCTGAGAATACACAAAATAAAAGGAAGTTTGCCTAGATTATCTATTACAGATTATACTGCTACTTCCTTAAGCATTTATTTTTCCTTAATTCATGAAGATCTTCAAATATCCATGCAAGCAAGCCACTTAAACATCTTTTCCTGCAGCAATATTTTGGACTGCCTCCATAAAAATGAGACACCCCAATTATTGCAAGGCAACAAATAGGGTCAGAATAAAATTCTGGTATGAGTGAAATCAAAATATAATAACTTGACATTTAAATTATTGTGCAGAGAATTTATGTGCTTGATACTTATTTGGATTCATAATGTAAACTGGGTATATGAACATGTATAAGCCCCTACTAACACATATGCACACAAGCATCCATTCATCCATCCCATACAGTATACATGTACACATACTCCTATGGAATTAACTCATTTTAATTTCCATAGCTCAGCTCTCAATCTCAATTTAAAAATTTAATTTGGTCTTAACTCTTTGCCATTGAACACCATGTGTGCATTGCAAGGGACTCAATTCTGTTAACCCTTGCACAAAGGCCTATAGGACTTAAACAAGTCATGCACATACCCATCATCCCCCTTATGATGGATAGATCAAGGCTTTACTCCTAGATTAGTTTTTATAATCTAGAGACCATTCTCATTTTCTTTCAGAAAAATTTATTAACTCTTGAAATGCTGCTATATTCTTTTCTTCTTTTTTTTTTAATCAGAGAGGGTTAACTCACTCAGGAATTTCAGCTAACCATAGTAAACATTCATGAAAAGAATACCACATCTCATTTTCCAGTTGTTTTATTCAAAATTTGTTTTAACACTGCATATCTTCTATATTCAGGAATATCATGATCACTTAAACAAATCCTGTAAAATCATATAGAAATTCTTATACTCGATTCTACTGTGAACATAGGGTAAGGTTTTTGAGAAAAACCCATAAAACATTTTTAGCTTAAGATCTGAACAAATCAGCACATAAATGATTTTTTTTTTTTTGAAATGGTACTTTATATACAATACTGGGACAACGTATAAAATGTTAATAAACGTTCAAATCACGCTACGCAAGTTTCGAACTTGTGACTTTTCGCACAATCAATTAACCGCTTGATCAATGGTGCTTGTCGATCTTTGCTTTGTAGTTTTTATTATTTTTGTTTTCCTTTGTACGCCAAAGATTTCAATATTTATTGATTTTTTACTTAGTTTGATATGGAAAAATAAACTTATCATAGAACCAATATTCAAACATTTTATTGATGAGCGTAATAAACTCTAAACCCCATAAATTTTTGATACTCATTACTGGTAAAAATATGTAGCATGAAAATGAAAATATTATTATAAATAGAGCAAATGGTTGTTCGTGCTTTGGCTTTTCACCTTTATGTTATGCTCAACTGCAAGCATTAGTTTTATTTGCTGCATAATTCATATGAATGGATTCTGATTCAAAAAGTATCTATTCTCGAGTTTATGAAATGTCCTACATCAATTGACGAGTAGCTTAGAATTCTTTTCAAGTATGATTTCAGTTTTCTTGCATTCAAATTTTTTGTGCTGCTTAAATTATCGTTGTTTTGGCTTTCATTAGTTATTACCAATCTTCTGACATTGTTTAGAATTGTGCTTACTTTGTTCCCATACATATTTTCAAACGTAGTTTCTCCCTCAATTTATGCACGTTTCCAGGTAATTTATTAAGAACAACAGCTTCAAAGAAGATAAAAAAATAACCTTGGAATATCTAAAATGTTTGGTTTTATTATGTTTTTTTCACTCATTATTTTTTGAAGTTTCAAAATAAAATTTGTTTTCTATGATATATTATACTTGATGTTGTTGGTCCACAATTTCAATATGATATTTAGTTTTCGCCCCAGTTTACACTCATTTTCAAAAATAGTTATTTTGGGTAAAATCAGTGAACAAGGTCAAGAAAATTACAGACATATCTATAGTCTTGGTACAGCTATGTTGTTTTAAAGAATAAAATTATATCATATCATATCAAACAATGCAGGTTTGGTATAATGTATGTGGAATGGAAGCCACATACGCTAGGTTTGATTTGGCATAGTTTATGTATGTATTATGTGTGAGTATGCTATATAAATAAATCAAGCCTGTACTTCATGTATTGTAAGGTTAAACGGTCCTTACGTAACACATTATATAGTACAAAATTTATGAAGTGGTGGTAAATCTTTCCTTTTCAATAAGCATTATGTTAAATCACTGTTTGTTGTTGTCAAATTTTAAATTGTTTGCTTTAATTAATAAAATCAAGCATTATACTGATTAAACCAATCCTAAGATATATACACAGTTCATATATAGAAAGCACAGGACAATTACGTGTTATTGCTATGATTTTCTTTGTTTATTTGTATGGGTAAGAAATATGATAACACACTGGAAAAATGTTGCCACAAATTTTGATAAATAGTGATTTTGTTAGATTTATATTTTATATGTTTCTAATAACTTTTAGGGAACTACATTGTATAGCCACGACAGGGTTCCAACGGCCGCCAACGGGAATTTCCAACGGCTACCAACGGCTCGTTATTTTTTAACAAGCCATTGGTAACCGTTGTAAAAATCCCGTTTGCAGCCGTTGGAAATATTCGTGTAAACCTGCAGCAGGCCGAGAGTAACATTCATTCTCCTCTCCTCCACCAAAAAACCCAAAATCCTCCACCCTCTTCCTCCACTCCTCCTCTTTTCTTGCTCCCAGCCTCCCCACGCAACCGGCAGCCACTCGACGCCATCAATCAATACCAGCGGCCTCTCTCCATCCAATTCCACTCCATAATCAGGATTTGCCTAAAACCCTAAAATTTTAAATTTTACTAATTTTGTGTTTAATTTGTTGTTATAGTTGTATCTAATGACCTATTGGTTGTTTATTATACCAAACTAAGTGCTAATTACAATTATTACCATCCAAATGTCCAAATTGTTTATGTATATATATTATGCACATATATACATATGTTGATAATTTAGTATAAATGCGCATTTGAGTTAGCGTTAGATTAGTTAGGATAATTTTGTGTATGTTTTGTAAAATATTAGGCAAACATGAATTAGTCGAATATTTTACGAACATAAATTATATCTTTTACAAAATATATTAGCATTAGATAATTAGTATATAATTCAGTATATACACACACATGAATTATATATTTTGCGAAATAGTAAAAATCATATTATTTACTATATATTTAATAAAATAGTAGAATATAAATAAAATAATGCATAATATGCGTTATTTTATATATTTAATAAAACGGTAACATATAAACAAAATTTAAATCTCTTAGTGAATTTTTGATCCCGTCTGACAAGTGTTGTATATGATCGTTGTATGAATATTCGTTTTTATTGCAAAACGGATATTCATATTCATCTGATACAATATTTGTTGGATTTTTCCCAGTATTGGACAAGTTACAAACACTATAAAGTAATTATGTTTCGTAAATCATATCGTTATAAACGGTTCACAAAATTTCGATGGCATTTCCTTTTCGTTCCTTGTGTACATGCATATGTGTACGATACAAGAAACACGGGGGAAGTGCTACCGAAATTTTGGGAAATCGTTTATAATGATATGATTTAAGAAATGTAATTACTACTGTGTTTGTAATGGGAAGTAGGATAACCGACCATCACAAAAGGTACACATATGTAAACAAAATAGCAAGAAAAATGTAAACAAAATAGCAAGTAGGATAACCGACCATCACAAAAGGTACGAAAATGTATTATAAAAAACAGTAAAATCTAAAATGTGTTTATCGAATTTGATTAATAATTTTTTTACTATTGATCATAGGTTTTACAATAGGAAAAATGGTCAAAAATTACAGGGAGGTAATGTCAGCTCTTAAAAAATCGAGGAAGAAACCGAACTGGATGGGCGCTTCCGTATGGGATTCTTGGACGAGTTGGTGGGAGACTGACGAGTTCAAGGTAAATCTACCAAATATATAGTTAATTATTTTGCAATTAGTATAAATAGAATATTCAATTTAAATTGCAGATGGAGTCGAAGAGGAACTCTGCCAATAGAAGTAGGATCCTGTAACGCATCGTGGCAGATCCAAGTCTTTTCAGCATCACCGTGAGGACTTGGTAAATTTATCAATTACGAATCTAAACCGTTATTACATTTTGTATATTAATCAGTTCAGTAATTAGCTATGAAAAATTAAAATATATAAATTATTTATTGCAGGAAAGATCGCTTGGACGTCCCGTGTCTATGATGGAGGTATTTACCCGCACCCACGCACCAAGACAAGCAGACAATGCTGGCAATATTACATATAAGTGGGATGATGATGATAAGGCGACAGCTGCATATGTATGCATATTTTAAATCTTATTTTATTAATATCGATATGTTTAAATTATATTCTACTAATTTTAACCTGTAATTGTTTTTTATTTTAGGCAAAGTTTCAGGAGGCACGGGCAGAGCTACTTTCAGAATCGGATCGCGATGAGTTGACGGTAGAGGAGCAAGATAATATTTTCGACGTTATTATGAATCCAACGCAGCGGAATAGGCGCTATGGCTATGGAAACCAAGCGGTAATCTTATAAACATTGCAATATTATATTTAATAAATTAACCTATAGATACACTATACATATGATAATTTCTTCCTGAGTTAAATCTAACATATACGTGATTTATAAATATTAGATAAGTAAAAAAGGAAAAATATACAAAGATATGTGATGAAAATGGATGAACAAAAAAAACTATATAAGAATACTTTTAACACCTATATATTGTATTAAAAATATGCATTTCCTTGTGGTATATGCATTGCTTAAGATCACGTCATTTACGTTTCTATATTTTAAAATATGCATTGCTTACGAAAATGATTATAATACAAATGCGAACATCTCACATTCTATTTGCAGGTTCGGGCAGCTCAAAAGGCGTGTGACAAAGCTGAAATAAAAGAGCTTAGAGCCATGGTTGAGCAGCCGCAAGAGCAGGACCGTCTTCGCGCTATACAAATGGAGCAACTGAATCAACGTTTAGCGGAGTACGCGCAGAGGCATGGTTCCTTCCCTTCGTCGTCTGGTGCTTCCGGAGGTGATGATGATGCTTGAGAGGTATGATGATTATTGTCTTTGTGGTTGGTTATTGTATATATTGACTTTGAGGTGGTGAGGATTGTGTTTGATGGTTATTGTGTATGTATTGACTTTGAGGTGGTGAGGTTTAAGTGTTTGCATTGCATATATTGACTTGAATATGGAGTTGGAGTTGGTGAGGGTTTTGTTGTTTATGTACATATTGACTTGGAGTTTGGTTTGAAAATGTAATGTTTGATGTTGATTTTTGGTTGTTTATATTGTTTGTGGTATAATGTGTTAGGTTGAATATGCGAGTATATGATTTTTGTTTGATGATAATAAAACATATATTTAGTCATTTAAATGTATTTGTTAATGTACTATTTTATTTTCATAGATTAAATAAATATTTGTAGAATAAAATAAATAACACAGAATTTAAATCCAAACAGATATTTTATTCAAAAAAATATTTATTACAATTTTGAATAGTACAAATTTGAGCTCTCGCTATATATATATACAATTTTCAATTACAATACAAATTTGACTACATCACAATTCTCATCTACAAATGCACCTCACTACATTTCACTCACACTCGTATTTATCTTCAACTTCATTCTAGATTGAATCCAACATCTGAGCTGTAACATCCCGTATATTTGGACCATTTAAATTGACAATAATCCACACTTGTCAACTTAAATAATACAAAACACAGAACATTATGGGATTATAAGTACATAAATGTAAATGAGAATCAATACAACATCACAGACTCAGAACAGTCACAGAATAATGCAGCGGAAAATACATCGTCATAATAGTAGTTCATGAAGCTACTACAGAGAATACAACAATGTCTCAACATAAAGCGACTGAAAAGAGATACAAGATGTCCAATACATAAGTACATCAAATACTGAAAATAAAATGATATAGATAAAAGCTAAGCCTTCAGCATCTTCGACCAACCTTGACCAGCAACGGAATATCTTCAGACTGACCCGAGCATATGCAAAAGAAACACTCGAGTCAGGACTCAAAATCTTATACAGGATAATCAAATGCATATAATAAAGTCCATAACTCAAAGGTGAATATAAACATCATTAAGGGATTGATAAATTACCTACAGAATACGCTAAATAGATAATGTCTAATCCATAAAGTAAGATATCAAAGTAGGGTTAAGCAGGGCCCATACACCTCTTAACCTGTTTATTCCCAAAAGCATATACAAGACCGTAGTTTCCCCAAAACCGAAAGTCACCAGAGGGCAATCCATATACTAAAGGTACAAATCAAAATCGTAGTGGTCTCGAATAGGATAATCAGTATGACAAGGTACATGAGGCGATACCAACTAGGATACTAGTAGTTGCCTGATCCGGACTGATGTTGGGCATAGCAGCTACCACCCCAACACCGCGAAACAACACTTCCAAATCAAGGGGTGCACCCAAATCGAATCACATAAGTAATAGATAAGGTATCGAAGAAGTGTGTCCGCTAGAGATGGCGATCCTCAATGGCCCGGCGCGGCTCCTGTTTTAGTCATGTCAGGGGTCATCCAAAATCGTTCTCTTTCTTCAGTCAACGCGTTCATCAAACCATCCACTTCATTCTGGATCAACACTTCGTGTATATTAGTTATTAAAGTGGTTTTCGGTATCGACAGAGAGTATGTCCATAATCCGATCCCGGTCTCTTTAATAACTACGTATTTATTACCCAACAGTCAACTTTTTATTAAAGTTAAAACAAATCAAATCCAAAGGTCAAGTTGCAAATTTGACTTCCAAATTTGATATTTCATAATTCGATTCGTTTCAATTACTAAAATCTTATTTCGAAAAGAAATTCTAGTTCAAGCCCTTTAGTTACCAAAATTTTGAGTATTCACGTTAAATCAACATTTCACTTATTATATCAATTCAAACTCATGGATTACATGAAATAGTCTATCTTAGTTCAACTTATTAAATCAAGTTTTATTCTTTAAATCCATATTTACATTCCTAGGTTCATTACTATATCAATTTCATTTACTACGTTCACGTTGTCAAAACTTCGTTTATTCATTTATCAAAACTTGAAATTTAATCACTTTATTCTCCATCCTATTTACTTCTTAAATCTCATTTCGATTAACTTTGTCAAACACTTTGTTTAACCAAATAAATTTACAAATCCGTTTCAATTCATTACGTTAATTCGTTCTCATTTATTTCAATTAAATTCATTTCTTTATTCCAACAAATCTAATTTATTTAATTCGATAAAATCCATTTTATTTATTTCAAAACAATTTCATTTATTCAATTCAATAAAATCATTTATTTATTTCAACAAATTTATTTATTCAATTCAATAAAATCATTTTTTTTTTCATTTCAACAAATTTATTTATTCAATTCAATAAAATCATTTTATTTATTTCAAACAAATTTATTTATATTTACGTTACCAAATTACAATACAGTTTTCTAAGTTCATTCCATAATTCCAAATAAGTCTCAATTTCAAAACGTTCTTTGTTGACCGTTCGGTTTCTTATTTTAATTATCTATCCTAGGCCAATTCATTCAATTGGGTATTTATCATTTCAACCCGATTCTATTTAAATTTAAAATCAAACATACAAAGGGAACTTGCAGTGTGATAGCTGGGATGGTGTCAAAGTAAATAAACAAGCAATAGCATCCATTTGCAACAATTCAACAATTCAAATAATCCCGAAATAATCGTATTAATTCGCGTTTGTTATTTACGCCAATTAATATAACTATTTCTAGAATCTACACTATCATTTCATGTAGATTAAAGATTATAACATTTCAGTTTCACTTGGTCGTTCAATTTCAATTACAACGGTTAATTCAATACGTTCAATAGTCCAAAGTGACATTTATCAATTCTACGTGTCAAGCAATTTAAAGGGTCAATTTAATTATTCAATATTCATCATATAAGGGGTCAAGTTTAACATATGTCATTCAGAATTTTTATATCTATTCTATATCAAATTCAGTTCAAATTTATTATCAGTTACAATAACAACAAATTTAATATCACATAGCAATTTGGCGTCATAACTATTTAACATACTAACTTCAATTCAAATTTTTTTACATTCAATCCATTTAACATCCAAATCAACATTCATAACATCCAACATCTAATTATCATAGTATAATAGATATTTGAGTCGTGAATAGAAAATATTCACCTTGCGTGGTAAGAAGTTTGACGACGAAGCACGTAGACGATAGATAAGAGGCACGAACAAACACAACACTAACAAACAACAAACTGCAAGCGAATAATAATCCAATTACAATTTGTTCAATACAAGATATATATATAGATTGTACATATATATTCATACCGATCAAAGAAGCAGGGTATGATGACAAAATAGATGAGGCCTAGGCTTGAGATTCCGGATCAGCAGCTGGAAATTCAAGACAACGCTAAATATTAATAACTAGACAAATGTAATCAAACTATACGCAACACTATCTCCGGGCAAGGCGAGGACCAACGTTTGACGAACTACGCGGGTGGCCAGTGGGGAAGTGGGTTCGGCAGTGGCTGTTGGTGGTCCGGCTGGTGGTGGCGAACGGGGCAGAGGGGTCTCGGCTGGGTCAGGCTGGTGGTGGGTTATGGGGTCTGGCGACGGACTGGGTGGCACGGGCTGTGCGTCTGGGCCAGGTGGCGTGGAGGCGGGGCCAGGTGTCTGGGTTGCTGGGGTTGTGGGCGAGGTCAAGTGGCGGTGGCAGCAGGCGGTTGGAAGCTGGGTGGCGAAGTCAGGGCCAGGTGGCGTGGGGCGGAAGGTCGGTAGGGGCTGGGTCTGGTGCGTGGGAACGTGGTTGGTAGGGGTCTGGTGGTGGAAACGGAAGGGGGTCTGGGCTGGCTGTGGCGGGGTTGGCAGTGGCGAAGGGATGGTCTGGGTGGCGTTGTGGGGTACGGAGGGCTGCAGGCGGAGGAGACGTGGCTACTGGAGTTGTGGGGTCTAGTGGCGGACGTGGGCAGCGTGGTGGCTCGGCTGGGTCAAGTGGTGGAAGCAGGGCTGAGGTTCGGGTGGTGGCTGACGGCGTCGGGCAGTGGTTGGTGTTAGGCTGCCGGAGTGGGTCTCAGGGGAAAGAGGTTAATGGAGTGGGAGTTTCATGCAAATGGAAAACAAAAGAAAATATAAAATACTTACCAGGAGAAGGAAAGAAGAACTGAGGGAGGAAGGGAAAGGAGCTAACGTAAAGAATGGTTTTGAATTAGGAATTGTAACCAGGTTTATGGGAAATAGTACAGAAATGATGACGGTTTTGGGACTCCAAAAGGCTTTAATTAATTATCTCGGTA